>OY796660.1:53058478-53760896 GCA_963680705.1 Rhagium mordax | reverse complement strand
TCAGTATGGTTTTATGAAAAAATGGAGTTTGGTTCTTTTTTTATTAAATTCTAATTTTATACATAGATCTCTTTAAACCATATTTATGGTATTTGGATCTTTTTCAATCAAGAAATAAATTGTATGTAGCTCTGTGGGTAGGCAAAAAATGGTTCTTAGTTCTTTTTCTACTAAATAAAAAAATGTGTAGATATTGGCATACATAAGCTGCTTCCCTTTTACACAAAATCTCTGATTATTCTCACATTTTACGTCAGTATTCACGTTTCTTTTATTTTTCACATGTGAGTTTAAAGTGAAATTATTTACCCCCACTACCGTGCCAACTGCACTAGCTCGGGAGTAAGATCACTTTACTCACTTCAGGTCTTAGTTAAACATTGAGGTTAATGTTTGACAATTTGTTTATTAAGTGTTGGCCAGATTAGAGAAAAATTATAAAAATAAGGCATTATATTAGTTATTAACTATTCTGTAGTTATTACATTATTAGAGCCAAGTTAATTTCCTATATTACATTTTTATCATTTTCTACTCACTTTGATCGTTTTTTTTTATACAAGTGATAAGTGACGTAGTCAACTGAGATGAGTATCCTCACATCACATTTTTCTCACACTCAGTTGTGTGCAAAAGGGAAGCGCCTATTGAAAAACTATACCAGCTATATGCCAATCAAACTTTATTTAAATTGGGGTAGGCTTTGGAAAATCTGACTTCTGTTGGTATGAATGGTTTTAATTACCGAGGTTATGTTGAAAAATCAAAAATATAACCACAAATTCAAATTAGTTCTACATAGTTGCCATATTTCGAAAAGATACATAAATATAACATTTTCACTAGAGTTTTGTCATAGATTAACTATACCAGATGCGTCCCCACTACTTCCATCCTCATATATGCGGAGGGTTTAGTACGAGAGCATTATCGTGACAGCGTGTAGCAGAGTTTACGGCGATATATTGTTAGTTCGAGCGTTCGGATTTTAAATGTCAAAATAGTGTCATACGAGTATACAAATAGAGATCTAAAAACATCAAAAAAACCTGATAAAACAAATAGAAAACTTACAATATTATCCCATTTGTAAACATACAATTTCATATTTGTTTTAATAAAAAATATTTTATAATATATTTTTATTGTTTTTCTCGAGCGCTCAAGAGGTGCAACTAACTCGCATCCACAAAAATAAATATTAAAGTCTTGTGGTGCAAAAAGCATGCAACGTTACGAGTAGCCGACGGGCCTTTGTCTAATAATACGTGTGTTGCGGACATGAAAGGCACCGCGCGAAGCATTCGCATCTGATATAGTTAATCTGTGGTTTTGTTGTAAAAATTTTCTCACAAATGTAATTGTTGCTGCAACGACATGTTTCTGTTCACATAAAATTTTGGCATATCTTTATGATTTCAACCTTCAATGTTATCAATAAAAAATTTGGCAATTTAGCCAAAAGTGACAGTAACAATCAATTAAATCTCACACTTCAATATTTTGTTAATAACAGACAACCCTGAGACAATCTAAGAAAAAAATATAACCTCCCCAATTTAAATAAAATGTGAATGTCACACTGAGTAAAAAAATAAATATATTATTGAGATAAACTTAACGCATTTCTTCAACAACTATCACATCAGGACAAGACACATGCCAATATTATTAAATAATATTTATTAATTTAATATTGCTGAAAGAGCTTTTACGTATCTTCGATTTCGCCATTAAAATCAATATTTTCGTCTAATGTTTCTATATCATCATCAGCTTTGGTTGCTTTTATTATATTTATTTCTTTGTATTTTTCATCATCTTTGTGACTATATTTCATGAAAATAGACAAAGGACAGTCTTTACTAAGCTTTATTACACTTTTCCTCCATTATTATCTGTTTTTCTGTTTAATTTTTCTATTTGTGATGTTCCAAGGAAGTCATCCTTTGACATTTCGACTGCAACAAATCTCTTTTTTTCTTTTTGAATATATTCTTCTAAATTCGTTTAGGGTGTACACACGTAATTGGTATTTTAGTGATCTTTCGATCTCCTCAAAATCAGTCATTTGGCAAGACGCTGTGGCCAGGAATCAGATATTTCAAATAAATAGTTTTTAAGTGAAGGGCGAGCGTCTTTTTAGAGGTTGTATCACTAGAAACAATCTATCTTTTTGAAATAACATCGGGCATGAGTCTACTTAGTTATTTTGTATCAAACTTATTCAAGAGCGAATTAGAATGAAACTTAAAATATTGGTTATGTTCTTCGTCATTCAGCTGTTTTAAGCACTGTCAGCATATTACTGACGGCTGCCTGAGTCATACTACATGAACCTGAGGCCTCATGTTGTGTTCTATCCCTGTCACACTCATAACAACAACAGTGTGGTTTGAAATGTCGTGAAGGTAACGTCATTGTCCGTGTCAATGTGACAATTATTTAGACATTTTTTTTTTTTTATTTATATAATGTGCGATATAGTTATGATACTCTGTTCTGTTACAAATGTATACATGACTTTAGGTTTATTCGCAAGTATATACTTATTTTATGAAAATAAGAGGAATTATTTTGGGAATAATACGAAAATTGTCAAGAATTTATTCCTGCATAAAAGTCGAAATTGAGTCATAAGCTTTTATACCAAAAATTGTTATTAAGAATCCTCTATCCTAGTAATTAAAATAATTTTTAAAATTTAGTATATTTGATACATTCCAAAGAAAAAACAACACTTGGAACAGATTCTAATTGAGTGATTATTATCAATGAGGGACGAATGAACATCTCCACTCAAATTTTAAAAATACATGGATGATCGTAGTATATTGTGAAATAGTTTAAATGACTAAAATGATATATATTATGTAAATAATAGGCTTTTTATATTTATGAATTGTTACGTGGTTGCCTTAATAATGATAATAGACTGATTTTTTAAGTGTTATTTAGTTATTTTTAACGAACCACTTGTTTCGTAGGTATTGATCTTTTTTTTATTCAATCTCTAAATGGTCTATAATACATGTTTCTCTAAAAGTAAAAAAATAAGTTAAGATGTTAATGTAAATACACCAAGGTGTACTGAATTACATTCCAATAATGGCACTGATATTAGCTTTGTTCGTAGAACCGATTTGTGATAGTTTGATGACTGTAGAGATGTGATTTTTAATAGAGCTCTGAAATTTAAGTGTGCCTTGACTTAACACGCGCAACTCTACAACCAAATGCGCATGCGTCGGACAGTTTCTGATGGTTTCTGACTACTCTACGAACAAGGCTATTAAAATTTCTTACTTATTCTAAATTGTTTCTTCCCATTTCTTATATTATAAAGCACTCATGGACCTTGTGCACAGTAACTATTTACTTGCAAAGAGCAATGGTTCGATGCCATCCCGAAGGAAATTAAAATTTATTAGTGATTTGTTTCTGACTTAAATAGAAGCATGACTGTTCATGCTCTAAATGAAGTTCGGTTCCACATCAGAATTTGCGCTAAGAACGATTGATACAAACTGTGGGATATCTGCAATATTTTTTGAATTCTGATTTTAAAGGATATGAAAATAAATGTTTATTTCTCCCCTTATTTCTATTTATATTTGTTTTATGGTTTTAGTTTTGTGAATATTACTCTATTTATTGACAGAAATTACAATCACGAAGATTATTTTCCTTTTAAGAATTTAGATGATTTTATTGTGTTTGTCTTTTATCGAGTTTTTAAAATGTCTAACTTTTATAATCTGTCGCGTATAGTAATAAAAAATATTAAATTTCATATATAATTTTATGACGATGTTTTATACAAACAGCTAAGGACCACACTTGTTATTCTTCCCGTACCTAATATAATGTGAATTTGGTATATTCAGTAAAATAAAATAATAATAAATAAGAATATTAAGATGAACTCTTATTAAATTGACAAAAAATGGACCTGAAGTTATTGTGTTCGTGTTTGTTCACTTTTAACAAATAAATTACAACAAAATATTTACGCCTTGTCGTAGAGACAAGTTGTAAATTAAGGTTTTTTCCAATATCAAAGTGTTTATAATTTTATTAAATTCTTTTTTGTTACTCGGATAACTGCTTACACTAGATTAAATTGCTGAAATTAATATATTATATAAATATATTCACAAATATAATAATTTCAAATGATGAAAAACCAAAAGAACATTATTAAAAATCTTAAATGTTTTCAAAGGACCTGAAAGCACAACTACAAAAAGACGCATACAAATTATACGAACCATCTCACATAAATCGAATTTAAAAAAATTTAATTAATTTTTCAGATGCATATGAACAGCAAGTTTAATAAAAAAGCCAATTTATCTTTTTTTGTAAATCATTTGTGTCTACAGTGAATTATTCAGTACACCCTTTATTGTGCAATTTGGTTGCATAAATATTTTGCCATGCATTTGCCTCTGTTTAAAGACTTGCAGTAATTTTCATGCCAAGATGTTTTTTGAATGTAAAGAACTCTCGCATTTCTTAGGTAAAAATGTCTTTATCGATAGAATGGTAGGGTTTTTTGTTTTTTATATTATAAATCCATGAGCACAACCTTCAGTAAACAACAGTATGCCCGTAATAATTTTTTGAAGCTGTTCTTATTTATCAAACATGATTTACTGCAATGATTACGCAGAGGAGTCATTTTGAACCTAAGTATGCTAACTTTGTGCAGTCACAGTAGAAATAATAGACAAATCAAATTCTCAATTGGGTTTCAATGTAATAATACCAAATATTAGCATGAGCAATATAAGACAAACATCTATTTTAGCTTTCAAATTGTAAATATGATAACGGTAATGTAGACTTGGGTGATCGAAAACATCGATTTTTCGTTAAATAGATCCACTGTTGAAAAATAGTTCACGTTGTACACTTTGGATTATACTAATGCCGACGGTAAATCCTTTTACGACTGTGTCCTCTATCTTAAACTAATTATTTATAGAGTAATAATAACCATTAAAAACCCAAGATCTACAAAATATAAAAAATCCAATAATTTTATCAGAAATACAAAATACATTTTGTATAAGAAGAAATATACGAGGTTAGTGTCTTGTTCCAAATTAAATAATTTAAAACACTTATAAGAAATTCTCTAAAACAAGTGAGGCAAACACATTGCAATATATTTATGTTTGTGTATATATATTTTTTAATACCCTACATTATAAATGGGAAGTTGTTATTGCTGAATGTAGATATATTTTATATGTAGGTGTTACATAATGTAAAAACTTATTTTTCCTTTTTATATGAATATTATGGCCTCAGTTATTCATTGTATATAAAATTTAAAATAATACAAAAACAATAAAATTTATGATCTATTTATAATTCAGAGTTTTATTAAACCCTTTCCTCCACTCTATAAAGGTACATTTTACAAAATTGCTGTGCTGAAAAATTTTATTGAGCCTTGCAAATATGATTTTTTTATAATGAATAAAATGATTATCAAATATTTATACTTATTTTTCTTGCAATTTTAATTACAAACATAATTTTAAGAATATTGAATCGAGTATGTACAGGTAAACCGTATTCCGTTGTAAAGAATTGATCATGTGCATCATATGATTAACATAACCTTAAATTTTTAGTTTTTGCATATTTATTTTAAATTGTAGTTTTAGCTTGGATCCATTGTAATTAAAAACTCTGTCAGACAGTAGATTATTAAAAATAAACTAATAATAATTATGAGTTGGAATTCCAAACAACAAAATTTTACTGTACGAGTAAGCAAATTCCAAAGCCTGCGAGTCCAGTAAAAGAACATTTCGGACGTGACGTACAATATTTTTTTTAAAACGGTCACAGTATTGTACCATTAATTCGCAATCGTCATTTCGATATTCCATTTTGTAACAACTGTCACATTTTCAACTAAACGTTATAATATGTCAAGTTCCCTATTTTATAGTTTTATCGGTTTCAGGATCCTTTGTTTACATACACGTCTGGCCACTCAGTTGTTTCGGATACAGTTCGGTAAGTTGCACACATCTCCCCTGAATAGAACCGCAGAACCGGTCGACGCTCCGTCTCGGACTAACGTGATTATGGGGCGGGGTCGAAATTGTTAGGGGAGTTGGTGCAACTTACTGAACTGTATCCGAAACACCTGAGTGGCCAGACGTGTATACAAAAGTAGGCTGGTAAGTAAGTCATAACTAAAGTTGTACAGTAATATTTATTGCCATGCCAACAGCTTGTACGGTAATATTACAATACAGATCTGTCAACAGATGAAATAATAAATAATGAAACTATAGGGATATTTATTAATACAAACGGACAGAAAACTTCAAACAATAATAATTAAATACTGTGATACTGCCCTCGTTGTCCATGATACTACAATTGAGAGAAGTATGGAAAAACTAGGAGTGCTAGCTCGTGACACACAACTATGGTTAAATAAATGGAGACTACAATGCAATCCGTCCAAATCACAACTTATCATCTTTAACCATACACCTTCAAACTCTTCTCCAACATTAACTCTCGACAATCATCAAATTCACCCTCTGCCACATGTTAAATACCTAGGGATTCAAATAGACAACAAACTTAATTTAAACCTCCATACCAAAACAGTCAAACGACGTACAAAGGCAAGAGCTACATATTTCAGATGTTTAACCTACAAAAATAAAGGAATTAATATTAGAAATGCCTCAAAAATATACAAAACCATTTGTAGACCTATTCTGGAATATGGGCATACCCTGTATTTAAATTGTAGAAGACCAGCTAAAAGAAATATCAAAGTAGCTGAGAGCACATCCTTACGAATTATAACCAAAATTCGCCACCCTACAAATCCCTTATATAACCCATCAACCGTTTCTCTATATCAAAAGACTAATATTATACCAATCGAAGAGAGGCTTCTACATCTATCAACCAAATTTTCCAAGCAACTTCATAACCAACAATTCATGGAACCATTGCTGCTGGCCAAGGATGAATCGCCCCAGATACAAACATCCGGAACAAACGCTCCAAGAAATCCTAAATAGACTTTCCGAAAGCTAGATCTAACACATTCTATACATTACATACTATAGACAACACTGTTAAAAATAAATTTTTTTTTTTTTTTTTTACATACATCAGACGAATCATGTTATTCATTAATTATTTATTCTTTTTTGTAAACTAGCTAATAATATCAAATGTACATACTCTACATTACATAATTGTATACAGGCTGAAGGACTTAGGTCGATGGCCATTTGGTTATCTCTTTTTGTTAACCAATAAAGAACTTTATTATTATTATTAAATACTGAAATGTATCACTGCTCCTGCTTCTTATATCTATTAATAATGTCTTTATTTTCTGAAACCGATAACCTATTGAACAAATCACGGATGTTATGAATCACAACAGCTCGCTCTACAAGCTCGGATTTCCAACCGCCATCTGCGGCAGTTATGATACTCCTAACACTTCTACATATGTTAATAAAGTCGAGTATATGTATTTTAACTTGGCACCTGTATGAGTTGATATTGCGCGTACGATTTAATTTTCTCTCGCACTCAAAGTTCCAAGAGCATAACACTCATTGTTCCCGTATGTCGACCAAGCTTCTTTGTCCCTCCGTTTGAGACGGAAATATAAAATATACACTGAAGGAGAGATAACATAATCTAAGTTTTCAATAGTTCAGCGGCTGTCAAACTCAAGATTTGCCAATCGTTACAATGAAATATTATTTATTTGGGGTTGAGTCGTCTCAAATTAAAATTAAATTCGTCTTTATATGAATTATTGGTTATTTTTAGTGGTAATTAGTGGGTATTTATCCAACAAACGGACATTGTCAAACCACTATAAGTCTTACAATTTTATGTTACCTACATATTGCACGTTTTACAACGGAAGTGATGTAGTTGCGTGGCTCAGTGTGTAAGATACTCGACTGTCAAAATATTGGAATAGGTACTTCCGAGTTCAAATCCTGTTCACGGCGATATCGTTTTTATTTTTTTAGTAAATATTAAAGGTTCAAATTTTCCCTATAAAAATTTCATTTTATTAATCCACGCAGCGAGTTTTGTTAAAACTGTCTTTTCACTAAACAATTTTATTTTATTATGCCGCCCGAGTTTATCTTTTAAGAGGCCTTTCTACAAATTCCAAAACGAGTTTTCAAATAACTTTCTAAAAAAAAACGTCCAATTTCGATGCGACTAGCACCAATTTTCTTGGAAAAAAATCTAGTTTCCCGGAAAGTCAAAATCATATTTTTGGTCACAAACAAATATAGGTATCAAGAGTTTTAAAAGTTAACGAGTAAAATTAACAACTTTTCTGGATACAACAAATTATTTTATGAATTTTCATATGTTTTTTGTTTTAAAATATTGTAATAGAAAGGTAGCATTTGAAAACTAGAAAGTGCATTTTAAAGCATCCGTACAGTATCGCCATCTGTCCAGATTTCTCAGACTAGGCTGCATTGCATCGGACCCATCAGGTACGCCGTGCGGAATGCTATAAAAGGGATTAAGTACTATAATATTTATAAACATAGGCCTCGGTCTTCTGCGTTTGACAATTAATAATTACGAAACTACGACATCGAATTAAATTAATTAAAAATCAATCGATGGATTATTTAAACGTCAGTAACTCCTATAAGTTTCAAAATCATGGGGTTTTAAGTTTCTTTGAACTGAGAATAATAGTGATGTGGATTGACAAAAATATTCGTTTTTAGCATTGGCAGCCGGATTTTTTGCCTGCTAAAAATCGGATAAAAATCGGCAAAAAAAAATTCTCAATTTCATGTATATTACAGTATTTGTAGTATTTTTCTGATTAATTTAATACCAAATACATATATAAAATTTCAAATATTGAATGATTTAGAGCAGATTTTTCAAAAATTTCAATTTTTTACAATCGTCTATGACATATACTTAAAACTAGTAAAGAATGATGTGTGTACAAAATACCCAAGTTTCTAAATTATATTTTCTAATTTTTTTAAACTATTGGGATCATTTTAATTAGAAACACTAATAGAATTTTTAATTTTTCCATTTATTTCTTTATTTGTATACCTACATATATAATTTTATTACATAGCTGTAAGTAGCTACTTAACTGAACAGTATTATCAACATTTTTTAACTTTGGTAAAGTATTTCCAGACATACTTCTCCCGTCTGCCCATTCTACAAAACAAAAATAATTTTGTTGTTACGGAGGATTTATTACTTTATTCAATTTAAAAGGGAGTGACAAGAGTTCCGAACGGTCGGATCCCTAAAAGGGAGTGACAAGAGTTCCGAACGGTCGGAACTCGTACAATACTGCCAGAGTTCCGAACGGTCGGAACCGCGTATTTAATAACAAGGTTTCCGAACGCGCATGCGCTTTGAAAGACGGTCCGACGCTGAACTTATTCTTGCTTGACTCGCGTTTTGTCAGTGGTGCGATGGCCCAGCGGGAACGATCCGGGCTTGGCAAGCAGGAGGTTCCCGGTTCAAATCCCACACGTGTTCTTGTTTTTTTTTTTATTAAATGCACCAGACATGACATGAGGTCTATTGCGGGTTAGAAGCGGGAAGCGATAGCCGGAGGCAGGTTAGATATGTGTGTTATTCCCCTGATAAAGGAATTTTTTTTTATTAGATTAAAGGAATTTTTTTTTTATTAAATGCATCAGGCATGACATGAGGTCTCTTGCGAGTTAGAAGCCGGAGGCGATAGCCGGAGGCAGGTTAGATATGTGTGTTATTCCCCTGATAAAGGAATTTTTTTTTATTATAATAAATGCATCAGGCATGACATGAGGTCTATTGCGACTTTCAAAGCGCATGCGCGTTCGGAAACCTTGTCATTAAATACGCGGTTCCGACCGTTCGGAACTCTTGCAGTACGAGTTCCGATCGTTCGGAACTCTTGTCACTCCCATTTAAAAACATCAAATTAATTTTCAACTTACTTTTTGGGTGCAATATTCTTATAATATATGTAATATTTATAAACACTAACAAAAGAGAAGACTCAAAAGCACATAAATTTTACCTTCACCTTCACTAGATATCATAAAAGAGTCACAAAACATCTAGAAACCAGAATTTTTCAGGTTATATAGGTACTTTCATTGTCTGTTAAAAAGGCGGTAAACTTAAAATTTGAATATTAGCCGGATTTTTTACCGAATTTTTAGCCAAAATGGAAAACTATCCACTTTGCAGTAAATCTAATTTCTAGCCAGCTAAAAATCTATTTTTTTCTTAGCCGGATTATTTTCCACAAGTGGAAAACTTTCTAGTGGAAAAAAATCCAACCCACATCACTAGAGAATAATATGAAAAAAGTCAAGGATTTTCGATGCAATTTGCATAGATATAGACAGTTGTTATCTGATACTATTTTTTGTTATTTGAAATTTTCATTGAATGCAGAGTTATTTAAAAAAGTGGACCGATGTTCTCTTTCCCTATTGTAAATTTCGTAATAGTTTTAAGAAAGACAAGAAGTACCTACTATTTGTTTGACTAATAAATAGAAATATTATGTAGGTATCTATAAAATTACAAAATGTTTGCCCCACTCGAATCAACGTCCAATTTCGATGCGGTTTTCACTAGTTTTCTTAAGAAAAAAATGATTTTAGTAAAACATTGTTAAGAAGTTAAGTGACACATACTCTGTATATAAACTGGTATTACCGTAAAACGTCAATTATTAAATAAAAATTTAAGGAAATAAAGCGTTACTCGTAGTTTTTGTCTAAGCCTTACAAGTTGTACTTTACCCAGTAGGTATCTTTAAATTCCAAATTTGAAACCATTTTTGACCAATTATTAGTAATTTATTAAAAATTTAATATCAAATTAGGTAATGTTTTTCAGAAACATTGGTTTCGGGGCAGTTTTCATTGATACTAATTTAGGAGATAATTTTGTATTTCACCACAATATAGATTTACTTATATTAAATATGAAATTGAAATTTAATAAAATTTCTGTATTTTATAGTGGAGTAAAATTGGCCTGAGATTATGCATTTATAGTGACGCTTGGCGTAGAACCAGATGAAACTTGTGATATGATCTATAACTTTTTTTAGTAGAGCAATTTTTAAAAAATGGCCGTACAGTGCATTATCTGCACAATTCACAAACAAGTGTTTTTTTGGTACATACATCGTCATTAAAAAAAAAAAAAAACAGTTAGACTTACCGTCCTGAAATTTTAATCACTTGTACACAAAACCTGAGCGCTTCATAATAATAATAATATAATAATAATAACTTTATTTTCAAATGGCATGATTTACATGTATAGAAAAGCGTCAAGTGTATAAAGGAGAAGATATTTACAAAAAGAAAAAAAGAAAGGATACATTACATAGATAAGCTCTTTGGAGTACATTTAAGTATATGATACAATACAACATACATTAAATATGACACATACTGTAATTACCTATTAGGTGAGTAAAATATATAACAACAATACTACAGAAGTAACATAAAATATATAACAAACAATACTCCTAAGTATGCTAACTCATTAACCCTAACACTTATACAGAACTATTTACTGATCACATATTTCAATGTTGGAGCTAAAGTACTCTTCAATAGAATAATACGTATTATCTAGGAGATGTTTTTTTATTACTTTTTTAAATTTGTTTAAATTGGATATTTGTTTAATATTATTGGGTAGGTGATTATAGATCTTTATTGGCATTATTTTGGGTCCATTTGCTGTAAGGGTCAGGCGATGATTAGGTAATAACACATTGTCTGTATTACGTAAACTGTAATTAATGTTTCTATCGGCAAAATTTGTTGTATGAGAGGTTTTTTTTATTTGGGTGGCACATGCCAAAATATATAGCGATGGCACCGTTAGTATTCTTAACTCAGCAAAGGCCTGCCTGCATGAGTGATTAATCTTTTTAAATAACATGGTTCTTATTATTCTTTTTTGTGCAATGAGTAAATCATTTACCCGGCTTGAGTTGCCCCAGCATATAATGCAGTAATTCAGTAGTGAGTTTACATGTGCGAAATAAAACATCTTAAGGACATTTAGGCTTAAAAAGTTTCTTAGCTGCCATATAACATAGCACAGTGTTGCCATTTTTTTGTTTAAAAGTTCAACGGTGATCATGCCATTTTAATTGGCTATCAATCAATAGTCCCAAGAATTTAGTTTCCTGTTTTTCGTGGATTGACCTATTATTAAGTTTAATGAGGAGACTATAATTAAGTTCTTTTGTTGAGAATGACATTACTTCAGTTTTGCAAGTATTAATCACAAGCCCATTGTCGATACTGTTCTGACGAACAAGGTTAGTGCATAAGTTGGTTTTAATTACCAATTCCTCTATTTTGTCTGCCGCTATAGCGACAGCATAGTCATCAGCAAAGAAGGAGCCTAATGAATTATCAATATTGTTACAGCAGTCTAGATCATTAATAAATATTAGAAATAATACTGGCCCGAGAGTACTTCCTTGAGGAACCCCAGTTGGTACCTCAATTTTGTCAGACAGATAAGATGAGTTACTGTATCTTAAGGATACTTGTTGATGACGTTTACGAAGATAAGAAGCAATCCAATTCAGGGGTATAAACCTTTTTTTGGTAGTATACCTACGAGTATATACATATTACCAAAAAAATTACGTAAAGTTATAACTTCTAAAATTACACATGCAAAACTTCGATATACGGTTAGCTATGTGAAATATTCAAAATTTATATGTACATGCAGTAAATGAAATTTAGCCTTGATATCTTTAAAAGTTTTCGAATTATCGAATTTTTAAAAAGCGCTCACAGTTACGGCGCGCTCAGGCTTATGACGCGCTCAGCTTATGGCGCGCTTAGGATTATGACGCGAATACTGGTGCGTCTATACATGTGTAAACTTGCAGCAACATTAATCGGTGTGTTCTTTTCGTCTGTAATTTCACTATTTCGGACCAATAGGAGAACTGCAGATTTGGAAATGAACAATTGCAGCAAATTTTCAGCTTCACCCAAAGTGAAGTGTAGACGAAAAGAACGAACCTATTATTTTGATAATTGAATGACAACTGTTATTGTGAAGTTGGATATTTTAGAGAAAATTGCGTTTATAAGTGCATTCTGTGATTGTTACTGTATGTACTTACTGTGTTCTTTAGAATATTACTTCCTCACCAAAGTGAAGAAGGTATGTATTTTGATAATTTTTATTGTATTTCTGGACGAATCTCGACGAACAAAATTTCAGAAAAAAAATTTCAGTCTGTGTGTCTGTCTGTATGTATCGCGATAGCAGCTACAGTTTTTAAGATAAAGCTTTCAAATTTGGTACACACGTTCTAGAGGCCAAGAAAAAGATTGAGTTTATTGATGAGCAAAATCAGTCATAACTAGAACGGGGTCACCAGGTCCCAACATTTCTATTTCTAACTTTACAAAAAAATGTATTCGTTATGAAATATTATAAAAATCCCAACTATTTGAAATATTCTAAACCTTTCAATATTACATATCTAATGGAATAAATTTAGCATTTCTTAAAATATGAAACGACAAAAATTATTTTTATTACAAACTCCACCACATGTCGAGTTTTACTACGGTGAGGAAGTTCTGACCCCATAAATGACAGCGATTTTTTCTATTAATATTATTTCAATTACTGCATGTATATACATTTTGAATATTTCACATATACCTATTAAAATATAACCGCATATCGAAATTTTGCATATCTAATTCTAGAAGTTTTAGTTTTACGTAATTTTTTTGGTAATATGTAGATGCGTACTACTAAAAAAGGTTTATACCAATCGAAGCGCTCAGACTTTGTGCACAAGTGGATAAAATTTCAGGACGGTAAGTCTACCCGATTTTTTTTTAAATTTAAATGGCGATGTATGTACGAAAACACACGTTTTCGAATTATGCAGATAACGCACTCTAAGGCCATTTGAAAAAAATCGCCCTACCAAAAAAAAGTTATAGATCACACCCCACATATGCCCCATAACATGCTCTACAAAATGGTATACGTTTCGTTTTTTTCATTTCTTTCTCTGCCAAGAATCACTTACACCTATATAGAAAAAAACGAGTTAGACCGGCAATTTTAATCCATTATTAGTAGCGTTTTTTCTGGTTATAAATAAAGTTTTCTAAATTAATTTTTCATCTCTAACCATAAAGAAAATCCCACTGTATTTCTTGTCCTCAACGGTCTATCTAATTAATGAACAGGATTTAAATTACATACATATTTATAAATCACATAAAACATTTTTTTATTAAATTTTCTTTTCTTGTTTTCAGAAACAGGTTGTGACATTTAAAATTTTATTTCTATACAACAAAAGCTTTAAAGAAATTTATTCGTGACATATATTGTTTGGCAATATCTTCATTTTTAATACGTGCTAATTATATTTAATGAAAAAATACAAACTTTATATTTAATATTTGATAATAATAATAAGTAATAATAATAACACCACATGTAATTATGATCGCCCTGGTATGCTATGATTTCGCCGAAATTTTATATTTTCGGGATAGCGATGAGCGTCATGATTTTACCCGTCCATCAAAAAGAAATCTTTTGAATTATTAATTTCTCGGGAAAACCATCTGTATACTCCTCAGCTTCTTCTTATTAATTATTATATCTAATCACAAGAAATATTAGTAAATTTCAGATTATTCATAATATAATACACATATAATTTATAAAAATAATAAAAAATATCGTAACTATTCTTAACAGTATTTTTAAATATTTCACCAAAGTTAAAATTGCGGGCCGGGCGGGTGCCTATGGAATATTGCCGGCATGAGGTTGAATTTTAGTACAACGCTTACGCACGACACCAATAGCGGCTTGAGACAAGGGACTTAGACTAGAATGGAAGACTTAACGTATGTCGTGACTGCCACATTGCTCGGTGTATGCGTTTGGAGACGTGCGGGGTGTGGAAAGAATAGCTGTGGACTTGACTTGCAGCTAGAAAGCCGTCTTAACAAAATCGACTTTCGGATGTTTAGTGGCGTGCTTATTTTATTTATTTACGAATATCCAGGGCCTTTATTTTTTATTTATTATAATACATTATATACATTCTTTATTGAAATAGACTTTGTCTAATATACAAATACACATTATTACAAAATACATGCACTAACACTACTGACAATAACATATTAATTATAAATATATTTGTTATATCACATTCCTTGTATATATTATTAATTTATGTTTAAATACATTAACAGAAGAACTATTTTTAATATCTAGTGGTAGATTATTATAAAGACTAAAACCTTGAAAGAACAAAGATTTCATGTTGCACATTACATAATGACTTCAATTTTTCATATTTTATTTCTTTCTAAACAGTCGTCAGGCCCCAAAATTTTATGTTGGCGGTTAAACAAAGCCGGACTTATGGAGTATTTTTTAAGAAACGCTCCATTTCTATAAGCTGATGATATATGCGTGTGCGTGATTTACCAAATAACACACGTTTTCACCACCAACAGTTTGCGAATTCAAGTGTAGCCTAGCGACGATAATTCTAATTAAAAAAACTATTCTAACTAGTATTAGTTTTCGATTACTTTTTTTTTCAAATGATTAATATTGTTATTGACCGAATATTGGGCAATTCATTTTTTATTATTAGTTTCATTTGTGCCGAGCCTATACAGGGTGTTTCATGAGGAACTGTACATAGTCCAATAGTAGATAGGGCCCATCAAGGTTAGTAACAAACCACTATTTAAAATCATTTTAGCCAAGTATTTAGGGTTGTACAGGGTGATTTATGAATTTTTACCAAAATTTGCTTTCGTTGCCTTTTAGAAACTAATTGTCCGATTCAATTTATTTTCGGTACACATTAAGTACGATCAAATACCAACAGTTCGCCATAATTACAAAACTAAAATTCCAGGTCCGTATTAGGAAAAATTTCATTTTACCTGTGCTCCCTAAAAAGTTCACCCTGTATATGTTTTTTTTAAATTTTATTACTGAAGTTTGAAAGTACATAAACTACCAACAAAAGTGGAATACTTCGTTTTCTTGTCACACTTACAACAGATACAAAATAAACACATTAAATTTAAACATTATCTTGTTAAAATTCAAACTTTCAGTAATTCAATGTTAGTTGTCAAAGTTCCTATCAGTTTAAGTTTCTAAGTAATTATAACTATTATTAGTTAAAAATAGTATGAAATACCAACAGTTAGTCGCAATCAAACAAGACTCCAGGACCGTATTAGGAAAAATCATAATCTCGTCGATTCCTCCTAAAATTTTCACCCTGTATATCTTATTCTTAACTTTACTTGCTATAATTTAAAAGTACATAAAGTATCAACAAGTAGTGTAGTGTGATCCACACTTTTCAATAATAATTATGAACGTCCAACTACCGACACATAAATTGTGTAGTAATTAAAGGGTAATCTAGTACATTCTGTTCTAATTTGTAATGTAGAATATTTTCATGTTCAGTTCTAGTTTTAAGAAATTAACTTATTTTATTTAGTGTGCAGCTAAAGACATTTGTGCAGGATTTCGGCGAAAGTTTGTCAATTCTTTCTACAGTAGAAATATAATAGACTTTTTATCTACTGACACTGTTAACAAAAGGAGTAGTCGGCTTTGGCAATAGTTTGACAGGTATAATTGTTGATGAGGTATAACTTTTGTTTCTACGTTACTAATGCCATTAGTCCAACTTGAGAGCAGCAATTAATAGACCGAATTGAACAGTATTGTAACGTAATAAGAAACTACCCGGACGTTATACGAAAATCTGTGGGACATTTAGTAGTTAGACAAATAAAAGCCGTGAAGAGGGTGGTTTACATTTTGAAAACAAGTTATAGATTTTTACTTTTTATTATGTTAATATGTATTATTTTGTTTTGTTATGTTGTTTTGTATTCATGTTGCTTTTTTTATTTTGCTTGTTCTGTTCTGTTACTATTAAATTGTTTTAAAATTCAATGAGTATTATTTACAGACAGAATAGCTGCTCTAACTGAAACCAATTTATTGAGGATATCAATTTTATCGAGATAAATTTTGTTGGTTGGTTTAAAACCTGTTGAAAGTGTAATAAGAAAACGGATTACAACACTACTTGTTGATATTTTATGTACTTTTAAATCATAGCAAGTAAAGTTAAGAATAAGATATACAGGGTGAAAATTTTAGGAGGAATCGACGAGATGATGATTTTTCCTAATACGGTCCTGGAGTCTTGTCTGATTGTGACTAATTGTTGGTATTTCATACTATTTTTAACTAATAATAGTTATAATTACTTAGAAACTTAAACTGATAGGAACTTTGACAAATAACATTGAATTACTGAAAGTTTGAATTTTAACAAGATAATGTTTAAATTTAATGTGTCTATTTTGTATCTGTTGTAAGTGTGACAAGAAAACGAAGTATTCCACTTTTGTTGGTAGTTTATGTACTTTCAAACTACAGTAATAAGGTTAAAAAAATATATATACAGGGTGAACTTTTTAGGGGGCACAGATAAAATGAAATTTTTCCTAATACGGACCTGGAATTTTGGTTTTGTAATTATGGTGAACTGTTGGTATTTGATAGTACTTAATGTATACCGAAAATAAATTGAATCGGACAATTAGTTTCTAAAAGGCAACGAAAGCAAATTTTGGTAAAAATTCATAAATCACCCTGTACAACCCTAAATACTTGGCTAAAATTATTTTAAATAGTGGTTTGTTACTAACCTTGATGGGCCCTATCTACCATTGGACTATGTACAGTTCCTCATGAAACACCCTGTATATAAATGTAGAATTCCACTAAAACTACAAATTTAGTAAATTAATACTTCTTAACATTTTTTATGAAACCCTTTAATACTTTTATACAATTATTATTTAGAGATCACAATACATCACAGTTCAAGTCTCAAACTGTTTGAGAACCACTGGCACTTCTAACACATTGGATACAATCTTACTTCAGACGACGTAGCGACCTTTGGACCGGCCCAAGAACGGTAAACTGGAGAGGATAGCTACATCGAGCAAATCTGTCCGCACGGCACCGCCATTACTATGACGTAGTTATGATTATTCATCCAGCGCGCTGCCGTTTAAAACGCATGGAACGGAAGATCATTTTCGTAATAATCTTAATTTATAAGATTATTTTGGCGGCTATGACAAGAGGGAAATTTTAAATTGTAAAAGGAAGAGAATATTCAAAAATAGAAGTTTTATTAATCGATTAATATAATTATATGAAGTTAGTACAAAAGAATGAATACAAATAATTTGTAAATGGAAATATAAAATGGTATAATTTATATAATAAAAATAATAGAAGTGCACCTAAGAAGATTAAGAATAAAAAGTTTATATGTATATACAAAGAAAAGAATATGTTGTGGTTATAGGACTATAGAGTAATATATAAAATAAATGTTGGTGTAAAGACAATAAGAAATAAATTACGAATGTAAATTATAACTTAAAAATTATAAAATATTCATAACTAATATTTTAATTTCAAATTATATGAGGATAAGTATTATTTATAGTAAAGGAGTAAGTATAAAATTTTGGATTTCAAGGTAAGATTTTATTATCATACAATTTTTATGAATTTATTATTGATTGAAATATAAAAACAAATTTATTTATAAACAGATATAAACTAAAAATGAAATAAACAATAAACTCAAATATAGTTTTATTTAACAATTAATACCAATCGCAGTATGAATAACGAAAAACTCAAATTAAAATAGGTGTATTTCTACACAAAATGAACTGAACAAATTCTACCCGTATCTGGGTTTAACTTATCCTTCCGTCTGCACCTGTGTATCCATTCACTTCTTATGGTTTGGGACACTAATCTTTGGATTTTGGAAAAGCATGGAAAATTACATTTTGACCTCTAGCTGTATAATAGCTATTTTTACACCCATGACCGCACAGCTTGATCCGGACATTGTTCTATATTTCTAGGCCAAATAATAGTTTTATAAGTTAAAAAACTTAATAAAACACACACGAACAACCAAAAACAATAAACACGATAAATAAAACTAAATAATAACACCACCAAACACTGAGAAATAATAATATTTTGAACGTATACAAGACCACTAAACTGAATGAGGAACAGCTGATAATCATCGCTACGTCACAGACTTCCGGCAAAGCGGCGAACGTTGCAGTATAGGGATCTAGCTATCCTCTCCAGTTTACCGTTCTTGGGAGCGGCCAACTTAGAGTATACTCGACTATTATAGCCGTGGTATAAGGAGAATGGTATGCCCGCGCCGCACGCAGGCACGGTGACGTCAGACGTCACTTAGTTTAGAGTTTAGAAAGTGGCAGGGGTGACAGCACAATTAACCTCAAAAATATGTATTTTCTAAAATTTTCGAATATGTCAATTTTATTAAAATTGATTTCTGTACCATCAACTAAAATCTTGTTCAGTAATAAAGTTTTAATTGGCCTTAAATCTAATAAAATAAGATGCTTTTTGTTAGTTGGAATTCTAACCTAAAATTAGTAGTCTATTTTTAATATTTTTTCCAACCCAAGCGATCTATCACAATTTATTTTCCTTTTACGACAGTCAAGAAACAGCACCAGGCATATTAACAGTTGGAACTGCATCAGATCCTAAATTTATACTGTTTCTGGGGGGAATATAACAACAACTGCTGTATTTATAAAGGAACTTCAAAATCTGTTGATTCTGTTGGGTTGAAATGTACAGAAGAAATACGTGCTATAAACAGACAATAGGTAATGAAAAGGATAAACTGGCGAAATAAAAAATTAACCTGCTATTTTTCAAATTAATAGGGATCATGCACATATTTTAAAATCAATAAAATTAGTTTCTCTATTTGTTTTAACAACACCTTCAATTATTAATTTTTTAAAAATATGTTGCTGATGGCATAAAATTTTGAACCATGTCTCTATCTCTAACGAGACAGGAGATACAGAAGAAAAACACACTATTGACTCACCCTGTATATAACTTACAAACGATCTCTCATTCAAAACATTCAATAAACTTTCACTAAAACCTTCAGCAGCAAATTATTGTATCTAACTTCTGTTGTCTTTCGGGTGTCCACTGGCAACCATTTTGAAAATAGCCGCAACGGCCGCCAGGGGGCAGTTGGCCGATGGCTCCACATCCAAAATTGTTCATATTACATCGGTCTACCTCTGTGCCAAATTTGGTGCTTTTATCAAAAAGTGCACAATAGGTTAGCTAATCCGCTGTACTAAACTATTTATTATTAATAGTTATATTTCTTTTTCCATAATTAAACATCCATAGTACTAATGATTATTCTTTTATTTTTGCATTATATAAATGAAAATGTTTAATTTTCTTATTTCGACAGAAATATTCTTAAACTGTGTAGTACAATACAATCTCTACACGATATTTTTCCAAAATTAAAAATATTTAAAAAATAAAAAATCAGTTTTCAAAAAAAAAAATTGTTTTTAAAAACTTTTATTTTTGAGAGTCTCGTCAAACTGGTAATAGTTTCAAATAAATATTCTTTACTTTCTTGCAGTGTCTAAATAAATACATTACATTTTTGTCACGAGAGGGATACGTGTAGAGAAATTATAAAATGATGTTTATCTTTAATTATCATTGTAAAACTTTTAACAAATAAAATAAAATTCTCATAATCTCACTATACAAAAAACCGTTTGCATAGTGAGATGAAATTAAACTTAATTTTCTAACATTTCTTGCCTCAACCACAAATTAAAACATATAATACACAATATAATTTTATTTTTTATTATCACACATATACATAAGAATTAAAACATCCATGTACTATCAAAATATGTTGTAAAAACCAACATTATAAAATTATGCCAGTGGTTATTTGATTCCTACATCTTAAACAAAATACACAATAAAATATAAGTAATGTATGTGGCACAAATGTTTGTTTATAATTTATTTTGACTTAAGAAATTTTAAAAATTACAGTGCCAAAAGAACATTTTGTAAAAATAGTACATATAAAATTTTTTTAGTAAATAAAAAATATATCAAAATAAACATACAATATACAGATTTTTTAATTTCTATAATTTATTAATTTCTAGTTAAAAGTCTATGCATCGGTGTATTAGTTGCAAAAGGCCACTTCAGAAAGAATTATAAAATCCTACATAGCACATAAAAATATATAGCTCCCCTGTTTTCCTTCGTATACCTACACATGAAGGTATTTTGTCAATTGAATATCAGGTTTTTATAATGACAATAGACAGTAATAAATTAAGAGTGATTCAAGGCAGACTGATTAAAGTCATAATACTTTGAAAAGGTGTTCTTATGAAACAGTCCATTGAAGAACGGAAGTGTCTTTTCCTCCTATTGATACTATTCTAGTGTCGTCATATAAGAACTTTACTGCTGTTACATGGCTGCTATGACCTCCATAAGCGTGACATAGAGACTGAAATAAATAAAAACATTTATAGTAAATGCAGATATACCAACAATTCTTTACAAATACAAATGATAATTTACATAGTACGGCCAATTTTAAATCTTTAGCCCCATTTTTGGTAATGTTATAGGTACTCACTCTTTTAGAAAGTATAAATTGTTGTACTACTAAACAGTTCAAATTATACCAGTTTTATATAAACAAATTTACAAATTATTATACATAAACCTTGAATTTTAAAAATGTATTTATATTTGGTTAATGGAAAAGAGAGCACCAAACTGTTGTTAACCCACGAGCACATTTTCCAGGACGGTTCAGCGTATCATAGACCAGGTTCAGCATATCATAGACCAGGTTGAACAGGATCAGAAAATATCTCGAATAGTCTACGCAGCAAGATATTAATTATGATTAATTATTATTAATGAATTTGACGACTTCAAATATATATTCTTTCTATAAATTTATACAGCTTAATATTTTTCAGAGAATTAACAAGTAAAACTAACAAACACGCACCTATGAAAATGTAAAAATGGAAAAATGGTTAAGGTTGCGATTTACTCCTCTGATATTAACCGCTATTTCTTTAGGAGTAAATTTTGCAGAAAATAATACACGGATTTTGAAAATTAATGTATCTAATTTTGCAGAAAAAAGTGTAAATGGCCGTGAGGTATTGAAATTATCATTCTTATCTATAATTGAGAAGGAAAAAATAAGACTGTACATATTGGCAATACGTAGGCAACTCATTCAATCGCTTGTATTTACAATTTTGTATTTTTTTTGTAAAAAGAAATTAGCTTACGGCCGAGTACAAAGTGTTACTTAAAAGCTCACCACAAATTAACGTATCTTTCGTGAAATTGACCCTCAAAGGAGAATTTTCACATTTTTAGGTCAAGTAGTCATTTGCATTGCTGAAATAGCGCCCGAAACTAGGCAAATTACAGAACAATATTATTGCATTACAACTTGGTCTATCACTCTGGAGATGTCAGCATGTAGTAGTAGTACTTTATTAGTCCAAAAGAGCACAAATACAGGCTATAAGCATTGAATAAAGGAATATATTCCTTTATTCAATGCTATAAGACAAGTCATACAACAAACATAGTGGTATAATACACAATATTATAAACAAGTTACGTGCCGGCATCTGACGGCGAGTAGCGTGAACCCTCAAAACAAAACAAAAATTTGTTATCTGCATTGTCTTCCAGGCTGGGGCAGCCAGTGATTGTCTACCCGCGTTAGGCAACCATACAAAGCATATTAGACTATTAGTACAGCGGATTAGCTAACCTATTGTGCACTTTTTGATAAAAGCACCAAATTTGGCACAGAGGTAGACCGATGTAATATGAACAATTTTGGATGTGGAGCCATCGGCCAACTGCCCCCTGGGCGGCCGTGGCTGCCATTTTCCAAAATGGCTGCCAATGGACACCCGAAAGACAAGAGAAGTTAGATAAAATTTGCTGCTAAAGGTTTTAGTGAATTGTTCATATTACATCGGTCTACCTCTGTGCCAAATTTGGTGCTTTTATCAAAAAGTGCACAATATGTTGAAATATTCTAGCTAAACTGCCGCACTATATTAAATCCTAGCCTTAAAACAATTTTTAAGTTTCAATGACAAAAATGAAGTCTTTACTTTTTTACTTTCAACAATGGAGTTTATTGGCAAAATTGAGGTTAGTCATATTTTAACATATTACAGCATGGGACCTATGTCCATACTTTAAGATAATGATGTACTAAAAATTTCGATCTAAAATTTAAAATTTCAAAAAGGAGCTGCCCAGATATGATCTGAAATTAACTACTAACTGATATTCAGTAAAAAATATTTTATTTCAAAAGATAAATCGTATTAAAATGATATTATTAAGCACTAAAACAATAAAATAAAAAGTGCACTTTACATTTGACAACTGACATTAGAGTAAGCATGCAAATTCAGTTGTACCGTGAGCAGATCGATGATTAATACATACCTTGGTCTGAATAACGGGATAACTGTACAATTTTACTCTCCCAAAATCATCTCCAGTTGCCATAAGTTGCATATCGTGACTTCGATCACAGAAGTTAATATCTGTTCCGTCAGCATTTTCAGGCCAAATTCCTACTGAAGTAAAGGTTAAGGTACAAGTGTTAGTAGCCCATTCAACGTCACGCATAATGCTGCTCTGTGGTATTTGTCGACAAGTTCCAGCATTCCCTGAAAATATGTGTGGTAATTGTGAAAAAAATCATTAATATGAGAAAACAAAGTTACTACACAATTGAAATCTATAAAGATGCAATAGTACTTACAAAATAACAGTTCATAATCTCCTGAATTACTCCTTAAAGTTTGGTTGTCTGTCGCCCAGTCAACATGTGTTACGAAACTAGAATGACCCTAAAAATAATATATAAAGATGTTGACAAATTCTATATCACTACAATATTTACTTACCGCACATCTTCCAACTCGGCTGTACTTCAATCCGTCCTCAGACACTTGATATATGTAAATTTGATTGTCACGTGAACCTAGAGCTACCATGGTACCATCTGGTGAGAACTCAATAACTTGTATGGGTTCATTGCCATCAATATGTTGGCCTAAGAGTTCCCTTGATTGAGTATCAAAAATCATCCACTTTCCATTTGTACAACCCACTAATATACAAGTTCCATCTGAAGAAAATGCTACACTTTGTGCTGGTTCCTAAAACATAATCAGGTTACGGTAACACAAGGTCCTTCAGAAGACCATCTCGTAATTTTAACCTTGAATTTTAGGAGTGGAGATATATTCAACCTAATTTACTTAGGTTTAGGGTATGCTATAAGTTTTCGACTCAGAATTTTATTCTTCAAAAAATCTAAAAGATACAGGGTGTTTCATTTAAAATAGCAAGTTGGTATCGACTTCCAGTATAACCAGAAATGCCAAATGTATGTAATTATTTTTGTTAGATTGGCCACACTGACTTAATAATTTCCAAAATTTTTTGTTGCATAATTTTCCCTATATCGATCGATTTAGTTCCAAATTCTGTATGTGTTACAGGAATTTAAATTTAATTTAACTGCAGTGAATAACGAGTTCATTATTCACTGCAGTGAATAATGAACAAAGTTTCTATGACGTCTCGGATATTTGTTAAAAATATCATTAAAGTAGCCAAGACATGTGAGTCAAGCACGAATTAATAGTAAACAACGTTGACCTTTAAATTTAATTTATGACAAGCCGTTCTTTTGACACATAGCGGCCTGCTCATAAAAAATGTTAAAAATAAATAGTACTTATAAATTCCTTCAGTAAAAGATTTGCTCAAAAATATTTACGTCGTGGATAAAATAGATTATTCTACTCGCATATAATGGCTATTATGCACTCGGGCACTTTCACCCTTGTGAATAAAACAGGCCATTATATGCTTGTAGAATAAACTACTATTAGACTACCATTACCTCAAAAATCTCAAAATAAGTGAACATAAAATTTGCATATTATAGTTAGTGCAGTATATTTTTTCATTTTCAAATGATTGTATAAATTACTGTGGGCTATGTAATAAAGACATTATTATTATTACTTACACCAATATCTTTACTCCAAAGAATACTGTGTGACATCGAATCCCACAACTGTAAAACTCTATCAAAACCAGCTGTTGCAAACTGGGGTACACTGGGATGTGAAGCTAATCCCCATAATTCATCAGTATGGCCCAGAATAATCGGCTGAAATCCTAGCTGAGATGTACCATTTAATATACAGTTGCGAGTTGTACCAACCAGCAGTTGGGAACCCCTGCCTTCTGATATGACCCGTAGTCCACCAAAATGGCCTTCAATCTAACAAAATAGTTTGTATCTTGACGAAAATCCATTATAGTACAGAAAAATTTTGAATTGAAGAGAGAGAAAAAAAAAGCAAACAAAGCTTTCCAATTATAATCCTTTTTATTTCTGTACACAATATTTGTTTTATCTCTAGGGATAAAACAAATATTGTGTACAGAAATAAAGATGATTATAATTGGAAAGCTTTGTTTGCTTTTTTTTCTTCTCTCTTCAATTAAAATAGTTTGTATTACTTTGTTACTATCCTGTGAAAGGTAAAAGGTTTAAAAGCTTACCTGACTGACAACACCAGTCATTCCTAAATTAGAATTAAACTCAACGATTCTACCATCTTTTCCACCTCCAGTAATGACACTGCCATCTTTAAGAACACAAATTGTAAATATAGGTCCCTCATGGACATTCTTAATAAATTTCCATATCGTATTGGTTCCTCGTCCCCATATAGCGAGATTTCCATTAGAATCGCCAGTTATAGTCTCACCCGTTTGTAAAAATGCCATGCAAGTGACATATTTAGGTTTGTCCCTTGTTTCGAAAATTCCCATTCTTTTATATAAGGTTCCCCCTACATCTAAAGACCAGAAAGCGATGTGGGATTTACCACATGTCACGATTATATTACGATCCAGTGGATGAAATTCTGCCGCAACTATTGTATCTACAGAACACTGAAAAATATAAGTAAATCTTTTAATGGTTTAAGTCAATTTTCAACTAAGGGGAAAAAAGCTTAAATTAGCTACATTTTCAATAAACTGGAAAATCCAAAGTTGCTAAAGTCACCATAAGTACCAAATGCAAAATCAATATTTTAGATTGGTATTACTAACAATAAGAAATTGGACTATCTCAAATGCAAAATCAATATTTTAGATTGGTATTACTAACAATAAGAAATTGGACTATCTAACAAAATATTTTCAATAAATTCATTAATTTCTTCATGAATAATTTTATCAATTGATATGAATTTTTTTTACTGTGCATGTACAGTAGTTATTATTATAAGAAAAAGAAAAAGTATTTGGGCAACAGTAACAAAATCTCGATTATGTATTTATTATTTAATGTAAGCATATCTTTAAAATGAATTCAAATATGAAAACCAATATGTTAGATTTTATACAGTCCTTCGCAATATGAATAGCATATACATCTTCTACATATTGCCATGCACACCTGCCGACCTCACTTTTATGACTAGAGACTACTTACTAGTGGTATCATCTTAGAGATGGGACGATGTATTACTGTTTAATCCAAAAATAAGAATTTTTTACATATTACTTCTTCCAAATAATTACGAAATAAAAATGTTGCATTGTTTTATCGACAAAATTTACTCCCAAAATAAATTTTGAATAATTCTGTGCACTGTAGACAGAGAAGGTACGGGTCTATTTTTGAATGTCTGCAAGTAGTTCCCTTATTTGTCTAACCGTATTATTCAGGTGGTGCCATTTAATTATTTGCTTTCTTTCTTGTAAGTTTTAAACTTCCATTTTTGTTGGAAACGAATTTTAGGTTTGTAAAACTCACTTGTATCATTTCTCAAAGCAAAATGAGTAAGCACCGCAGTTTTTCGTATTGACTCCTATCAACGAATGAAAGTAAACTGGACTAACAGCATTTCTGTTTCTATTTAGAAGGACCAACTGTACGTATAATTAAATTCATATTATTTTTTTTTATCAAAATTGTAATGTTTAACATAAACGGAAAATAATAAAATAGTTTAGAAAAGGAGTCAATTTTATTACCTTAGTTTCAGTAATTTTATATCCACTTTCTCCCTTCTGCCAATCCCAGACAGAGATGTTATGGTCAGTTGCTTCATCGATGGCTAATAAGAGGGATCCTCCATCTGCTTTGCTAAATGAAAGGCAGCAAACAGATATGTCAAAATCGTTCATTCCAATTACAGCTTGTGTATGAAGTGATACAGAATTCCATATTCTAATATGAGGCTGGAAGAAAAATCTAATTAATTTTTTAATTTTGCATTTTTCTTGAGGTAATTTTACCCTTGCGTCTCGTCTATCGAGACCTGCACACTGACCTGTGGCCACCAACATTTTGTTAGGATGAATTGCAAGACTGAAAAGAAATATATTGCATGAATTTTGTTAATTTGCAGAAAATTATAAAAAGTTCACTTATTTGAGGACCATTGAAAATGAAAATTAAAATGGAATAAACGAAGCGTAACAATAATTCTATAACTATACTAACTTGTAGAAATATATGTATAAAATATCAGTATTAGCAGTTTATGGTGTACTAGAAAAAACACTCATTTAAAAGTGTATAAAGTAATAGTTAACACGACAAGATAAATGAAAACTGTATACAGAGAATAATTGTGATTAAAGTGAAATAAATAATAAAGTAATAGCTAGAAGAATCTCAAAACTATACATTCAAAGAAGGCACAAGTTTCATTCCATGAAAGGCTCACTATATGAAGTTACTGAAAAGAAACTTAATTTTTTTCTAAATAAGTACACGTATTTACAGGCGTACAAATTAATATTCTTAGAAAATTTATTAAACATAATTCATGTCGCCAATGTTATATTTGGCTTGAGTTATATATAATTCATTTCTTATATAATATTTTAATTAAAGAATAGAATTGCTGTAATAATTATTAGTAATTATGTATGATAGTGAACAATAATGTTGAAAGTGGCCTTCAAGGAGACATACACACACTAAATGAATGAATGAATGCAGTTTTCATTGAAGGTTGATATTTGTGTAATTTTACTCTACAATTACTCCTATAATATGTTTAAACAAAAACGGAACTATAGTTGACTTATTACTGTAAAAATGTCTTCCTTTTATAAGTAGAAAATAACTTTAGAACTTGGGCTTCTAAATAGGTAATGTTCATATATCTATGCCCTAGTACTAATATAAATTCGATAACAGTGACCTTAATTTAAACATGTACGTGTATGAGTATGTTCGTGATTTTCACGTTAAATGAAATACCGATTAGTACCTACTAGGTCAAATATCAATCTTAAAGTCTGTTATCTGGTGATCTGGGTTGTATAGGTGACTTGGAAAATAGGTAGGCACCTAATTTTACAATTTTAATTAACACTAATTTTATTTTATATGATATTTAGGTAATAATAAAAAGTAGGTAGGCTAATTTGCCTAATACTTAAAACTTGGTTATAGCAAACCGTACCCCGGCATGAATTAGAAAATTCACCTACACATTTGGATAGGTAGGTATAGAATATTCCTCGTAAGGTGAACGATTTCGACACATGACATCGTGACCTGCTGAAATACTTTAAAAAAATTTGTGCCTAGATTGTAAACTGCGGCGTAGGAGTACAAAAGAAAATGGACGATTGGTGTCATATGTTTCTTCTGGTTTTGAGGTTATTGTTAAAAGTTGTCAGTGTCAGTTTTATATTTGTGCTGTCATCTGTCGAAATCGTTCAACTTACGTCTTACGTGGAATAATACCTACTACGATTTACACTTACTTTCAATTTAGCTTAGTTCAGTTAGAACACTAATTTACTGAATATTGATATTTATTTCTATACCTTTTAACATCATCTGTATGCTCTACATAATGCCTCTGACTTTGCTCCTCAACATTGTACAATACTACAACAGCTGCGACAAAGTACACCATCTCTCCTGTGGGTAAAAAATATAAATTTGAACGACAATCTCTCCCTCGATATCCAAAAACCCAATCGAGTTTCAGCCTTCTTGAAGGAGCTGTAGATACCTTGGTGAAGTCGTAATTTTCCGCCAAATCTGTTGGAGCATAAAGGATGACGGGCCGTCCTTTAATGAACATTTTAAGCGTTTTGTCCTCTTCATTGTAGGTTGCGTCTTTTGTCCTGTGAACATTGATATTTTACAATGTAGAAAAAAACAGCACATTGATATTTGGTATTTCAATAAGTATTGATAATGTTTCCACTCTATTCGTTCTAGCGACATGTTATCAGAAAATCTTTTAAAATTTACACAAAATTACAAATGTAGTTTTTCAAGGATCTCTTTTAATTCTCCCATTCCTTAACTACCTGGCTCTGGCTAGTTCTCTGGTTTTAATTTACTTTTAAAAGTTGTAAAAGCCATAATAATAATACCCAAATGATGGGCTGGCGAAGTATAAAAATATACCTAGGTATATAATGATTGTTGTCATAAATAAGTACATACCTACTTACTTAATATTTTCGAAAGTGGGACTTTATTTTTAGCCATTATTAATAATTCTGGAATACCGTTAAGTAAACAACCTTGTAAAAAACAATAAATAAAAAATGTTAAAAACTGAGCTATTTAGAAAATCAAAATATTTGGAGTTCCAGTTCTGTGTTAGGTTTATGCTCTCTTGGTCGATTGTTGAAAAAGATAAACACGTCGCGGGATCCATGGATCAAAGATACGTATACTATAATCAGTGTTAAAATAATAAGGCGATATCCACTTGTGAATACCCTATACAGGGTGATCTACTACGAGTGTGTCAAAATCAAATCATAAATAGACCTTGATTAATAAAGATATGTCCTAAATCGCATAATAAGGAAGCTACAACCCCTTGAAGGGGCAGTTTTTTTACTCCAAAATTTCACTTTCAAAGCAAAAGTTTTGAATAAAATTATTTCCCGCATGTAATGAAATCAGAAGAAAGTATCTTTCAAAATTTTTGTCACACCAGCCGTTTATTTTTTCAACAGCCTATTGCCGTTCAAAGCAAATTATTCAAAAACGACTGATGCGACAAAAATTTTGGAACATACTTTTTTTGAGTCCATTGCATGCGAAATAATTGTATTTAAAACTTTTGCTTTGAAAATGACGTCAAAAAAAGTTTGGGGTAAAAACCCCTCACCCTTCAAAACTACCTGAATAAAGCAAGTTATTAAATACGAAATTTGTAATTTTATCCGCCTACATCGAGGTCGTAAAAATGTATGAAAATTTTATTTTTTTAGTCATCACTATATGTATATATTGGACTTCTAATCGAAAAATTGCTATTCATCATCCCCCTTCAAGAGGGTGTAGCTCCCTTTATGCGTTTTAGGACATATATGTTTATTAAGTCCATTTATTTTTTGATAAATTAGCGGCCTCGGCAGTTTGGCATACTCGTGGTAGATCACCCTGATAACAAGGTAGGTACCAAATAATTACTGTAATTGTGCTAGTAGATTTTTTTGAATCTTTTAAAATAATGTTTCTTCAAGAGATAAACTATCTTTATACTTGCGCATATACATACTATATATTTCGTCAGCGGTCACATTTCTAATCAATATCTAAGCGATGATATTGCAAATCAAACTAAATGCGTTTCTTTGAAAATGAGGGTTATATACTGTATTAGGTACTTACATCTAATTTTATAAACACTTTTTAAACATAGTAACTACCTATTATATTCATAAACATATAACAGAATAACTAGTATTTTAATAGTTTTTACTTTTATTCTAAAATGGTAACTACTATGAGAAGATGACAAAGTAGAGCTTTACGATTTTATTAAAATTCTTGTAAACTCAAATGCATTAGGAACATTAGAATAACTTTACATTTACTATAATTTCAAAATTCGACACATTAGGTCTAAGCAAAAATGCAAAGAGAAAAAATGTATAGGTACTTACATGACTTGTAACTCGTCCATGACCAACGCCAAATAGTTAATATTGTCAGAGACCAATGAAATCTGAATGTTTCGTTGATTTTGTACTTCTTACAATATCACGCAGGTCTTATATTACTAAATTTATTGAACTGTTTTACTCAACCTCATTACATATTTATTATTGTACATTATAATTATCGATAATTTATAACACGCAAACGTCGGTTTAGTCCACTCCAATGTGAACAGAGGTTAAAAACGCGGGCCAGGTATTCTTCGACCAAGAGTCGAGATTCGAGTTATCCCCAAATTAGAATTTTGACATAAATTTTTATGAGGAATAAGTTTTCCGCGTAAAATGAGAAATAAAAAAGTTTACCCTCTAATCCACTCTAACTGTGTATATCAATTACCATTAACGAAAGAAACTCATTAAAAAATATTAACTCTGGAGACGGAAAATTGTCGGCTAACCAGAAGTGGAGATATTTGAAATTTGAAATTTTCATAAATACTGTTATAACTCAGATACTTTATAGCTCAACCAAACTGAGATGCGATAAAGACTGAAAGATACCCAGACTAAATCTATAAAAAGGACGATAACTCTATTACGAAAAAGTCAAAGAAAATTGTATTTTTTCGAGAACCACTTTTTTGGAAAATTATACGAGTAAACGAGATAACTTTTGATTGAATATATTTTTCGATTTTGAAGACACTTGTTAAAAAAAGATTTTATAGGCTATAGTACCTATCTAATGTTGACCGTTGGAATTGATCAATCGAAAATATGCTTTTCATGGCCATATTTTATTTTCGAAAAAGTTGAATAAATTCATGAGTTCTAGCTGGCTTCATATCGGAAAACTTTGTTTAATCGAGCTTGAAAATGTATTAGGAAAACGCCGTGAATTTCGATTTTATAATAGGCAGTTAGACACTAAAGTGTGGACAAGGTTCTCAGAAAAAGCCTAAAATGAAATTCCCTGACTTTTTCAGATATTCCCTGATTTTTCCAGAATTAAGAAGTTAATATTTATTTAGCATACCCAGACTAAATCTATAAAAAGGACGATAACTCTATTACGAAAAAGTCAAAGAAAATTGTATTTTTTCGAGAACCACTTTTTTGGAAAATTATACGAGTAAACGAGATAACTTTTGATTGAATATATTTTTCGATTTTGAAGACACTTGTTAAAAAAAGATTTTATAGGCTATAGTACCTATCTAATGTTGACCGTTGGAATTGATCAATCGAAAATATGCTTTTCATGGCCATATTTTATTTTCGAAAAAGTTGAATAAATTCATGAGTTCTAGCTGGCTTCATATCGGAGAACTTTGTTTAATCGAGCTTGAAAATGTATTAGGAAAACGCCGTGAATTTCGATTTTATAATAGGCAGTTAGACACTAAAGTGTGGACAAGGTTCTCAGAAAAAGCCTAAAATGAAATTCCCTGACTTTTTCAGATATTCCCTGATTTTTCCAGAATTAAGAAGTTAATATTTATTTAGCATTTTTAAACGTTTCACACTTAAGTATTTTATTTTATTACCTAATATTGACACATTTATAATTCGACTCTCGAAATAAAAACGGAAGTACAAGGAAAATATAAACTGTACAAAATTAATATGAAAAACATATACAGGGTTCCCGAAAAAACGTGAACATTTCTTAAAGGTAGGTAGATTCCTCATCAAAAAATAAGTATAGTCTTTTATATACAGTAAGGTCGAAAACGGCCTTTTTAAATAAGTTAAATAAACAACCCCTATTGACTTTTCAGTCAGAACTTTTAAATAGACGAAATTTTTTTAAAAATTAAAATTGTTTAGAAAGCGGCATGTATTTTACTACTTTCATCTCTACAAAAAAATAAAATCACTTCTTTTGTCCCCTTTGAGGAGATCTGGCGGCTCAAGGAGGCCTTTTTCGACCTTACTGTATATAAGACTATATACTTATTTTTTGATTTAATGAGGAATCTACCCTTAAGAGGTTTTCACGTTATTTCGGGACAAGGCTTATAGACTTTGTACAGGTTGCCTCAATGAGCAGCATTAGGGCGAGGAAAATGCGGGTTGCGGCAGGGCTGGCGACCGCGGTCTGTCATTTATTTTACATACTAAAAAGTAGAGTTTACCAGCCTTGATTTCGGGACACCCTAAATGCAGTGCGTTAAAAAGAGAAAGACTTACTCGAAGCTACTAAACCAATCGCGAGTCAGATATTATTGCATGCGCGATTTCCTACCAGTGGTGTGCGGCATAAATTTCCTAACTTTCTAAGAATATTATTAAAATTCAATGACATTTACTTAAAAAAAATTAAATCCCTGACTTTTCCAAAACTATACAGGGTGTCCCGAAACTCCCGCCTTCCCCCCTAGGTGTTAATTCTCCATGCAAAAATAGTAAGAAAAGTTCCTATAAACGTGTGTCCGGAAATGCTTCCTAAGGGAGCTACGGCCCTCTAAGGATGGCGCAAGAATAGCTGATTTTAATAATTATCTCGGAAATAATTTGGGACAACTTTATGAAACTTGGTTAACTATTTTCGGTCATTAAAGGGTATTGTTTTACAGTATTAGCCAAAATTAATTTTATCCAGGGGCGGAGAAACGAGGGGTCTTTGTCCTTTGTTTCTACTTATTAATGTTTCAAGTTGACATTTTTAGTATTTTAATCCCTGATTATGATTCCCTGGTTAATTCTGTATAAATAAGATCCTCTTTACAATTACCCATATGGCAAGTCGTTTTCGAGTAAAAGCGGTCTAAACCAAATATTGCGTAAAATGTCAACTTGAAACATTAATATGTAGAAACAAAGGACACGGACGCCTCGTTTGTCCGCCCCTGGATAAAATTAATTTTGGCTAATACTCTAAAACAATAACCTTTAATGATCGAAAATAGTTAATCAAGTTTGATAAAGTTGTCCCAAATTATTTCCGAGATTAGTAGAAACACCTAATCCTTAGACGGCCGTAGCTCCCTTAGGAAGCATTTCCGGACACATGTTTATAGGAACTTTTCTTACCATTTTTGCATGGAGAATTAGCACCTAGAGGGGAAGGCGGGAGTTTCGGGACACCCTGTATATTACCTGAATTTTCAAGGTATTTCAGGTCGCTGAAAACTCTGGCCGACAAACAGACAAACAGATATAATGCGTTGAAATTTCATGAATATTATGAAAACAGTAAAAATAAAAGGGTAGGGGTTAAACTGCCAGTTTATAACAAAAAGCGTTGGTGTGGGTAGGGTAGAAGAAAACACAATTTTCTTGGCACCTACTGGACACGTTATTATTAGAGATCGGTAATGAGAATCCATGATGTCAAAACCAGGATCGGGTTATAATAGATGCTAGCACGGTATAATCATTTTCTAATATGGTAATTAACTGACTAGTAAAAAAGAAATTATATTTTACTTTTTAGTACGACTTTTTTAAGAAAAGTAAGTTTTTAAAAATTTTTTTTCTTTACCTACTATTTTCTTTGAAATGGGCTTCTGGCTTCTACAAGACTAATGAAAGACAGGTAAAATACTTATTTTAAACCTTACTTCTCAACAGAATAATTGTTTCCCTACATTTTTCCACTTTAGTTTTTTTATACAGTGTGTCTCACTTTTCACCACTACACCCCAATATCTAGGCCATTTGTTGATCGATTTAGATCGAATTTGGTATACTTCTTTTATTTCAGATTGTGTTTAAAAAGTTATTAATAAAAAATTTTTCAAACTTAAATACGCCTACTATGATCAAAAGAAATTGGGAAAAATTAGGAATTTATATTAGCGACTGAGATAGAGTTTTAGTTTTTACAAATTCTTGTTCAGCATGACCTAAAAAAAACGCCGGTATACCAAATTTCGTTAAAAAATATTCATTCCTTCAAAAAAAAGTAATAAAAATCTAAGATTTCAATAATAATCACCCTACCCTACTATTCCAGTTATTTATTGTCGGATATTTACATAACTTGGTAGTCGGGATATAATGTCGCTAATTAAGCATTACGACACTTTTTTTTAAGAAAATATCAAATATCTCAACTTTTATTATTTTTTATTATTGAAATCTTAGATTTTTATTACTTTTTTTTTATAAATATTTTTTAACGAAATTTGGTATACAAGCGTTTTAGGTCATGCTGCACAAGAATCTGTAAAAACAAAAACCCTATCTCAATCGCTAATTTAAATTCCTAATTTTTGCCAATTTCTTTTGATCATAGTAGGCGTATTTAAGTTTGAAACATTTTTTTATTAATAAATTTTTAAACACAATCTGAAAAAAAGAAGTATACCAAATTTGATCTAAATCGATCAACAAATGGCCTAGATATTGGGGTGTAGTGGTGAAAAGTGAGACACACTGAGGATACAATATAATAATTGATTAAGTATAATTATTTCTCGATTCTGTTTTAGTATCTAAGAATTTTAACCAAGAGTATGTAACTCTACATAAAATTTTTATCATTTGTCATTGTACTGTCTTTATACAAATTTTTTACACATTCTTTGTACATATATTGTTTCTCTTTTTATACATTTTACTTTTATTTTATATTTTAATTTTAAACTGACTTACCATTATACAAAATTATGTATCAACAAATGGTGAATAAATTTATTATTATTATTATTATTATTATTATATTATATTGCATCAGATCAAGGGTTACCTTGATTAAATCTAAATATTCCTACCATGTTTAGTTGCTCTAGCTAGTTTAACACGTCCTGATTTAATTCCTTATTTTTTGTTTTTCTTTTACTACCTACTTCGGCGTGCTATAACTCTTTATGAAAAGTATTTAGATATGTACCGATTTTGATCAATAGTCATAATTTATAGTATTAAACGACCATCCTGTACATATACAGAGTGTCCCAAAATTATGCGGGCAAATTATTCTTAGAGCCATTGGTAAAAAATAATAAAAAGGTGCAACTGTCAAGGTTTCAAGATTTTAGTATTGTATTTTTTTGCTAATAACTTCATGATTGTCATCAATTTTTAGTGCTATGGGAAGGCATTTGTAATGTGGCCGCATAGCCCTTAAAATTGAAGGCAATCATGAAGCTATTCGTAAAAAAATACAACACTAAAATCTCGAAACCTTGACCAGTTGCGCCTTTCTATTATTTTTTACTCCAAGCATTTACTCAAAACAAAACGAAAATTACCCAAATATTTGTTCAATACTGCATTAAAGGTGTTACGACCGAGGTTACGACCTTCCAAAGATGAAGAGAAACAAATATTTGTATGCGTAACTCAGAATCCAAAAAAGTATGCATGTACATCAGAATTTAGATGTTACTTTTTATATAGGTTCTCAATCGTGTACAACTTTAGTTTTGAAAAAATTGCTCATGGGCGGAAAAAATATAACTTTGTGTTACACCCTGTATACTGTTAACACCAAATGACCATGGTGACCATATTTATAATCTACAGAAAAAACCGCATAGGAATGCGTTTTGAAATATTGAAATATCTTCAAAATAAAGAAGATAAATGGGGTGGGAATATTGCGTGCCCGGACCCTGTACTTCATGTGAGAAGTAGTGGGTGGCTTCTGAAAGTCGTTTTGTGTTTGAAAAGGCCTGATGGGTAGCTATATGAAATACATTGTCTTTCATATACTGAAAAAAAAAATCCATATCTGGAATGACCTACTAAAATACAGTTTATAATAGCTATAATAAATATATTATAAAACACCGTCTAGAAAAGCAGGCGACTTATATTAACAATTTTTCTACTAGTTTCGTTGTTGAAGCAGTCAACTTTGTTTTTGCAAATTGCATTCTTCTACCTATGTATATTTTTTTTGAATAGCATGCAACAGCATAAAAATTTCATAGAGTTGCATAAGGAAAATTTCGCCCCATACAAATTTTCTGAACAAAGCTATTGCTGTTTAAATACATTTTTTATGGGGCTAATGGCTCCATGGAAGTGTACACCACCACCTGAGAGCTGGAATATTTTTAAATTATGTATAACTATAATTAAAAAGGTACAGAGGGTACAGGCATTATTCCATTCCTATATACCGGACCCTGTATAATACCATTCTACTAGTCACTTTTTGTAATCATATACCTACACTTATACACACACAATATAAAGTTAAAAACATAGATATAGAATAAATACTCCTCAGAAAATCATAATCAATAGGTACCTACCCGTACTGTAATAATTTTTGCTATTGTTTCTTGAACATATTTAAAAACTATCTAAATATAAAAGAAATACGTCAGAATGCAGGTAGAAAGCTACTGAATGACTTCAATATGTTCTATTACAATGTTAAAACAAAAAACCGGGTATAAATAATAGTTTCCTGTGATTATCAGCCGTCAACCGACATAGATAATGTCGCTAAAAATAAAACAAAATAAAATATAAAATATACAGTAGTAGGTACATTTCTTTTCTTAAAAGTAGGTAGGTAGGTATATTTTAGGTAATTTCTTACATATTGTGGATTCCACTCAGCAGTTAATAATTTCACGCAAAACGCTCGAGATACAAATCACAACTGAGTTGAAAGCGGTTTTCGCCGTTTTCGGGCGCAAATTCGCGTTTGATGCAAGTGGCTGCTCATGTAGGATATACCGTATTATACCGCATTACACCATTGCAGATGAGCTGTCAGTTGTTAGTTACAGGTTTTTGTTCCACATTAACACCTTGAAAGTATCTTTTGTACCCACTTAAATATTCACAATTATCTGATTTAAGAAAAAGTGCAGTTTTATTTGATGAAATAATATTTAAAAATTTTAAAATCTTTCGCAATTTTAGTGGGAGACTGTTCCAAAATGATGATATTATTATGTAGATATGACGATGATTCATACAGTAAATAACATCAAACATCAGCAATAACATGGGCGTCTCATGACAGAAAATCTAGGGTACTCTTTTTCCCTTACTTTTAGCACAGAAAAAAAACATTAATACCTACTACAGGATAATAATGTATTAATGCATTATTATGGAAGATATAGATAGATTAATGAGCGGCTCACTTTTCCATATATAGGTATATCAGTTACACAAAGTCCTTGAGGCGGAAAAAAAAAATTAAAAGTTTTACGTCTCCTTAAACTAAACTACGCTAAGTTTGGTACGTTTTCTTTAAAGAAGTTATCATTTAGTAACAGAGACGAAAAGGATAGTTGTTCGTTTGAACTATATCTGAAAATATATCTTTTTTTTCAGACATAATAATTCATAATTCATTTGTACGAAAGCTCTGAAGGGCCACATGATATTTTTTTAAAAAGGTGAAATTTCAACATTTTTTCTTGAAATTTCAAGAAAAATGTTGAAATTTCACCTTTTTCAAAACTTGAAATTTCAACTTTTTTCTTGAAATTTCAAGAAAAAAAGTTGAAATTTCACCTTTTTCAAAACTTGAAATTTCAACTTTTTTCTTGAAATTTCAAGAAAAAAAGTTGAAATTTCACCTTTTTAAAAACTTGAAATTTCAACTTTTCTGGAGACACAACGTATGTTCTGTCAGATACAAGCTAGTCTACAATCAATAATGATATAATAATAATAATAATAATTATAATAATAATAATAATAATAATAATAAATCGACTTTATTACAAGAAAAATACAAGAAAAATAAAATTTCTATCCATAAAAAATTGTTTCAATTAACAAGAAAAATTTGCCGAGAAGCAATGATACCACACTGCGGCGAAGTCTAGCTAAAAGCTACTCATACTCAACCACAATGAGACACATTAACAACTTATGAAAATAACAATAGTAACATTACGCTATAGAGTAACATGATGACGAAGATATAATAATAAACAAAAATATAAACAAAAATTTAATATAGGTAGAATATATAATTATATAATATATGGTGAGTAAGTAGTGCCAGTTATCATCTTAAATGGTACAATTTTGATTAATTATTACGTATAAACTTTTTTTTCACAAGTGTTAAGTATAGGTACAGGGTGGGCCATTGAAAAGGAAACACGCCTGTTTTGGGACACTTAGGCTAGTTTCTTGAAAAAACGCTGGGACAGGTCGATTCATGATTTTTGTAGGACAACTTTTGATGTCAAACTTGACGTTGACACATCAACCCCCTATCCCAGCAGCCCCTAACTCAAGAATTTAAATAGGGTCAAACGACCCCTCATGTGAATCGTCTTTCAATTATCTATGCGACAGCATGGTCGAAATTAGTTTTTTCAATTTTTTTTCGTCCCCATGAAAAGCACCCTCTAGGTAAACTAAGGTAGGGATGTTGTTTGGGAAAAAAATCCTGAAACCGTCACCTTTTATCTTTTGAACGGCACATTTTGATGTCAAATTTGACTTTGTCAGGTCAACCCCGTAGCCCCTACAAAAACAAAAATTACGGTAAAGTGGTCGTATGACCCATCATTTTAAAGGTCTTCTGATTCTCTATGTGAACTAATAAAAATTTCTTCTGACGCTGAATTTTGATGTTTTAATTTTTTTTTTACACTTCCCATTTTTGTAAAACTAAAAACAATCACGCACTCGCATAGAGAATCAAAAGACCTTCAAAATGAAGGGTCACTCGACCACCGTACCGTAATATTTGTTTTTGTTGGGGGTTGTTGGGGCTAGGGGATTGACCTGACAAAGTTAAATTTGACATCACAATGTGCCATTCAGAAGATAAAAGGTGAAGTGTTTCAGGATTATTTTCCCAAACAACATCCCCACCTTAGTTAATCTAGAGGGTGCTTTTCATGGGGACGAGAAAAAAATTAAAAAAAAACAATTTCGACCATGCTGTCGCATAGAGAATAGAAAGACGCTTCAAAAGAGGGGTCGCTCGACCCCCTATCCCTATTTAAATTTTTGGTTAGGGGTTGCTGGGGCTAGAGGGCTGATGTGTCAATGTCAAGTTTGACATCAAAAGTTGTCCCCCAAAAATCAAGAATCGACCTGTCCCAGCGCTTTTTCAAAAAACTAGCCTAAGTGTCCCAAAACAGGTGTGTTTCCTTTTCAATGGCCCACCCTGTACCTATACTTAACACTTGTGAAGAAAAAGTTTATACGTAATAATTAATCAAAATTGTACCATTTAAGATGATAACTGGCACTACTTACTCACCATATCATTATTGATTATAGACTAGCTTGTATCCGACAGAACATACATTGTGTCTCCAGAAAAGTTGAAATTTCAAGAAAAAAGTTGAAATTTCAACATTTTTCTTGAAATTTCAAGAAAAAATGTTGAAATTTCACCTTTTTAAAAAAATATCATGTGGCCCTTCAGAGCTTTCGTACATTTGACACTAAGCTAAGTTCTGTATTATCGTCATTTTACATTTCCGGATATTGTGAACGTTCTCATCAAATTTGTTAACGGTTGTGAAAATTATTTAATAGTATACTCTTCTGAAAACGGCTATATGTTCAGGCGTATCAAACACCTGAGCTTATATAAATATGAAACTGAATTTTTAAAGAGAGGTAAACAAAGGATCATTTTGTGGGAATTGACAATTTTAAAATTAGGAAAATATGTAGAAGAAATTAATGAAAAACGTATTTCATGTAACAAAAGTCTAAAGTCAATATTAATTTTTTTTTCTTTTATTTTTCTTTTTTTGGCTTTGGGTTTTCGATTCAGCCACGAAAACACTATATCTAACGAGATTAACTTACTACTAACTACTTACATTTCTACAAAGATTTGTACAGCATGAAATGTATTCATTTTATAACTAAACCTAACTTACCGACATATTAACTAAAACCAGTCATATTCTTACTAATATATTTCTTATTTAAAAATAATTAACAATGAAATTTATACTCAAACACATCAAACAGAAAATTAATGAAATATTTAAAAAGATTCGTTTTGATAATGGGGATAGGGCAAGGCCTCCTTAAAAGAGCCAACGCATCTATTAGATCTATTGGAGTACCTCTTTGGTGTTGTGGAAACTCTTTTCTAAATTATTTTAGAATAAAATATTTAGTTTTACTCATATAAATATGATAAAATAAGTTATGATGGACATCCATTAGTGACGTCACTGATTTTTGTTAGCGGCCTCTTATTACCAGAGGTCATGGTTAAACTGCACGATGAGAAATTGATAACAAATGGATTTTCAGTGTGAAAATGAAATAATTTGTTTAAAACGCAGAATTAGTTCATGTAAGCCTTGTAAGCATGATTATTTTATTTTCACTTCATCACAACGGTATTTTGAATTTTCTTTCAAATAGTTCCTTTTATATTCGAAACATTCTCTTATACATATTTTGTGTTGTGTATTTATTAAAACATGATTAACATTTAAAAGAAAATACAGAAAATGCCCTAAGAAAGGCCCTTTAATAAAACGAAAATATCTAGGTATCCATAAATATTAATTGAGAAATTATTTTCCAAACTTTATTAATTTAATACGTGAACCTTTACGTATGTGTGAGTAACATTTTAACTACGGCAATGAATGAACTTTCCATTAATTTAATCGTTACTGTTATCTTTCATTGATCTATACATACATATAATAATACCTCATTAAAAGAAATATAGATAAATAATACGATTAACTGTTATAGATCTATAAATTAGGTACACCTATGCATTTTGAATTTTATTAGTATACTTGTTATTAAAACATGTACAGGGTGGTCCGGTATCCATGGCTGAAACTTCAGGGAACGATAGGACATCAAAAAGCAATATGATGATTATAAACATTGCCTCTAAAATGCACAGTTTTGGAAGTTTGAAGTTTTTATTTTTTAAATACATATATCTCTCAAACGAAAGAATATATTATCAAAATATTTGATGATGTAAAATATCTTGTGGAGCACTAATATTTTCCTATCACTAAAGTTTCCGAACATCACCAGTAGCGTCAAACTGGGGAGTAGTAGTGACACTTTTTCCTACCAGAACTTCTACGCCACTGGTCCTGGCCACAAATTTAGATTCTATGATATTTTTTGTATACGGGGTGTTCAACGTAACTTGCTACCCCCATAATTTCCTTATTTATAAGGTAATAAAAAAATAAAAAATTTCACCTTATTGCATTTTTCGCATACTTTTTAAGTACGTTATCAGATCATATTTCGTCTTCTTCAAATAATGATTGTTGTAAAGATAAAATAAATATAATTTATCTGTTATTGCAAACGGTTTTTTATTAATAACTTCCTTAATATTACTCGAAATATACAAGTATTATATATTTTTGAAATCAGAAAAAATAGGCAAATCCAAATATGTAAAAATATATAGGGTGTTCCGTTAAAGAAAAACACATTTTTTCGCACCCACTGTATATTTTCTGACATGGATAAGATTTGATAACATATTTAAAAAGTACGTGAAAAATGCAATAAGATAAAATTTTCAATTTTTTTATTACCTTGTAAAATAAGGAAATTATGGGGGGTAGCAAGTTACGTTGAACACCCGTACAAAAAGCCTCTCTTGAAATTTGTTCATAGGATGCACTGTTTTCGACTATATTGCTAAAAACCATCGACATGCTTGGAAATTATAGTTTGAGATTCATTTTTAAAAATTCCAATAGCCGTGCTTTATAATATAAAATACAACAAAATTGTGGTTGTAATGAAAAACAATAAATCTCCATCCAATTTCTACCATTACCTAATGTAAAGTGAATTTTAGGTGTTGCTTCAATAAGATAATTTTCTTTTTAAATCATCAATTTATAAATTAGAAACTCTTAAATGCTAAAAAACTAGAATAACTACTAATAAAAAATTATGACATAATTTTGAATTATTTTATGTACAGGGTTATTCATTATAAATTACCCACCCCTTATCAGCGTTATTATTGCCTATAGAAAAAAAAGTTTTAAATAAAAGTTGTGTGGTTATGACTGAATTTTGTTAAAATGCCATCAAAAGTACAGTGGCGTGCAGACTTCAGGGGATACAAAAAAATTATACATTTTTTTAAATGGGATACCCTGTATATTATTACATTTTCGGAATGATCCTTTTTTCCTGATTTCAAAAATATACCATATGTTACCCCTACCATATACCGTTTTTGAGTTATTAAATGTCGAATATCTTAGTTAAACTAGTTACTGTAAATATGGAAAAGTTAACATTGTTAAAGTGAGCTATGAAAATGACAACTGTTATGTTTGATAAATGACATTTCTTTAATGAAATTATCAAAATGGTTTACAGTGTCATTTTCATAGCTCACATTAATAATGTTAACTTTTCCATATTTACAGTAACTAGTTTAACTAAGATATTCGACGTTTAATAACTCAAAAACGGTATATGGTAGGGGTAACATATGGTATATTTTTGAAATCATGAAAAAAGGATCATTCCAAAAATGTAATAATATACAGGGTATCCCATTTAAAAAAATGTATTATTTTCTTGTATCCCCTGAAATCTGCACGCCACTGTACTTTTGATGGCATTTTAACAAAATTCAGTCATAACCACACAACTTTTATTTAAAACTTTTTTTTCTATAGGCAATAATAACGCTGATAAGGGGTGGGTAATTTATAATGTATAACCCTGTACGCCTATTGGAATTTTAAAAAATGAATCTTACACTAATTTCCAAGCACATGTCGATACATAAGAAAAAATTACAAGAGAGGCTTTTTGTACAAAAAATATCATAGAATTAAAACAAAATTGTGGCTATGACCAGTGGCATAGAAGTTCTGATAGGTAAAGGGTCACTACCCCCCCCCCCCACTTTGACCCCACTGGGCGATGTTCAGAAACTTTTGTAATAGGTAAATATTAGTACTTCACGAAATATTTTTAAAAATTATTTAAAAAATAAAAACCTCAACATATCTCAAAAAACGGTGTGTTTTAAAGCCAATATTTGTAAACTAACATTATTGTTCGTTGTTCTATCATTTCCCTGAAGTTTACGCCATGAAAACCGTATCACCCTGTATATATTGCAGTAAAATTAATATTTCAGACATACCCTACAGTATTAACATTATTATTATTATTATACATATTGAGCATAACTAAATATTAATTTCGTAAAAGGTTAAAATCGCATCTAAACTATACGAACAAATTATATTCTACAGTTTTTTATAAAAAGCATAAAAAAAATCTGGTGTAAAACCACTGACGCAATTTTCTATTTATAATACATTAAAATATAACGAAAACAGCAATTAAACATTTATACATAAAATTTGGAAAAAGGAAAACCAAATGTGTATATACAGGGTGTCCATTAAAGAAAAGGCCAAACTGTAACAGTAAGTTCCTTGAGTAAAAATAAATCTATTACTATTAAACGTGATTTTATCCAAATTTGGTATATGGGTTTTTTTCGAGCCGCTGAGAAAAGCCGTGTTAATAATTGAGGCGAATAATGTAGAGAGTGCTGCGAACGCCGAATTTTTCCTTTTGTTTTGGTCATTAATTTTTTTAGCATCAACATCAACTTTTTAAAAAACTAAAATTTGTTTTTAATGTAGCATTAAATTCTACGTAAAAATCGAATATTTTATGTTAGTAAAATGCGCCGTTTTCGAGAAAAATTCATTTACTTAAACTTCCTGTAACAATTTAATTATTTTAATCTAATAGGTACGTGGTTAAAACTGACAGTAAGATAATTCAGTTAACGAGAGATAAAATGCAGTTTTTAAGAAGAGAGATTTTATTAATTTAACAAATTAAGCAATTTAAAAAAATTCAAAAAAAACAAATTGCTTTAGTCGGTCCATAACTTTTTAAGGAAGCAAATCAAGCAAACTGGTGTATGTTCAGCTAACATGATTTATTTTTACTCAAGCACCATTCCGTTATAGTTTGGCCCATTCTTTAATGGATTGGACACCCTGTAGTAAATATTAAGCGATATTATAGTGGGTTGAAAATATCACGCAAAAAATTGCAAAGAAAGCCGACATTCACACTCTCTGTCTCTATGAGGGGCAAGTGGAGCAATTAACGCATAGGTAATTCCAAAGTTTACTAAATACTATAAAGTTACCTCACTCCTTCTCGGCACTTTCATATTTGAACATCAAAGGCATACCGTGAACACGTGTTGTTATCATAAAGCGACACAGATACCGGGTGTATTAGCAATGTTTAAAAACGCAATCAGCGCACGAAGTCATGTACTATATCGCAGCCGAAAAAAAGTAATCGATTTTTTATCAAGTAGTATGTTTTTTCGAAAAATTTTCCTTTGTAACTGGGAGTGTTTACTGTTTACATCAGTTATGTCAATTAAATTATTTTGACAAGAAATCATTGGTGGGGTCGTATTTATTAAAAAAAAACTAATAAGAAATAAGTTGTTAATATTTTTTAATTATAAGAAAACAATTAATTAGTATGATTTTGAGAGAAGCATAAAAAAGCTACATCATCACCACACTTGAAGGGTGGTCTTAACAACGCATGGCAAGTCAAATTAATTGCAGCAAAGGCTCAATTCAAAAACTAAACAAAAAGACAGACCTTCCGCTATTATTTGTTTTGTACAAATATTCTTCATCAAACTTATGCCCTGCCTGGGACGGTAAACTCGCAGTTGACCATTGTAGCAGGACTGAAATATCTTTTCGTCGGAAAGACCACTCTCTCCCAGTAACGATCTTATTCATTAATAAAAGTGTTTGCAAACTGCATTCTTGCCTCTTTATTATCATCTGTTAGTCGGTGTTTTTTAGCACTGGCACAGTTAAATAGACCTTGTTCTCGCAACCGTTTTCTTGCTGTCCTAACAGACGCTGGGAAGTTGGAAGTTGGTTTGCTCTTTGGCTTCAATAGAATTAGAAAATGGGTTTAAATTCACATAGTTAACCAGGGTATTGTCGTTTTCTAGATAACTCTTTCTTGGCCGCCCAGAACCCACTGCCCTGCTCAGATCATGTGTTTCTTTCCACTTTTTGTTTAGTTTTTGAATCGTGCTTTTGCTGCAATTAATTTCACTTGCTATTCGTTGTTGAGACCACCCTTCTCCAAGTTTGGCGATGATGTAGCCCTCGATGTAGCCTTTTTCTTCTTCACTCAAAACATGATAAGGCATGATTATTATAATACAAAATTTATTTTTGCTTAATGACATTGACACTAATAAAAAAAATTATGGGATTGATGCGACACTGAATAGAACCATAATTACAACGGGAAAATCAGTCGAATACTTTTTTTCGGCCGCGATAGTACCTAGGTCACAGAAATCATTCGTAGAGTGAACGAGTGTCACTGTGTACGTGCCCTGGGCACAGCCTACCAAACAAATTCACAGACTTCCTTGGCGGGAACAGTTTGCGCCGATCCACGCGCAACCGTCCATTTCGGGTTAACACCTATCAGTTCAGTAGCGTGGAAGGCCATCAGTTGCGAGTTAGCGTTGATGCTGTATGTGTTGATTCCAGTGGTGTAGAGTGCTAATTGTCTGTTTGTTTTATTGCTTTTATTGAAGCTATATAAATTTGCCAATATGAAAAAACTTAAAGGTGGACATGCGTGTGCAGTTAAAAGCTGTAAATTTAAAAGCTACGATTCAAACAAAAGTTTCTTCAGGTTTCCCAGAGATACTGTAAGGTAAGAAGTTATAATAATTATAAATAGTAATAAATTATGCCCAACGACATAAGAACTACTAGACACGTAATGATTCCGATTTGTTGTGTGTTTTTCGCAACGACATAAGAATTACTAGACTAGACACGTAATGATTCCTCTGAAATGGACTCGTCCAACGTGCGCATAGCGTCTCATTGGTGCGCGCTCAACCTACCACATGTTTGTAACCAATGAGACGCTGCGTACGTTGGACGAGTCCAGAGGAATCATTCATTACGTGTCTAGTAATTTTTATGTCGTTGATTATGCCTCTCTCGCCATGTTTTGTTTCTAGAATTCATGTTTTATAAAACACTACAGAAAAAACATGGTCATTCCATTTAAGAAAAAAAAGTTGATGTCACTTCCTGTTCAACCGGAAGTGATATTTTCGTTCCTGTTAGTCTAAAAATAGCCCACTTTTGTCTTATTCACGTATACCAAAAAATAAATTTTTAAATTCAAAAACAACCAAAAAATTGGGGGCGTACATTGACTCGTGGCCACCCGGTATATACCTATATATTAATGTATATTGTAATTAAGTTACTGCAAATGTATTTTAATTTTCTTTAATGTACAGTTTGTTGCATAAACGTTTTTTAAAATTCATTTACTGATTAAAAATTTTAATGTTTTCTGAAAATAAAGGTATACATATACCTATATCCTGTTTTAATTATCCTAATTCATGGAATCACTTTCATAATATTAAATGAAACCTAAAAGCTAGAAAAATGTTACAGAATTTTGCAACCAATTGTTACCTATTGTGTAAATATTATTACTTTCACAGGGCAAGAACTTGGCTCATCGCAAGCAGCAGAGAGGATTTACTTCATCTAGATGCCGACAAATTATATCAAAGTTATAGGCTTTGCAGTGAACATTTTGAAAAAGAGATGTTTACCAACGTAAACCGTAATAAATTAAAACATAATGCAGTCCCAAAAATATTTCCTTCCTTAGAAGGATCATCAAAGAGTGATCATACTTACAGCTTACCTGCACCGGTATATCAGGAGACCTCTTCTAGGAAGTGAAACATTCTTCAGGACGTAGTTTTAAATCCAGGTATTATACTTAATTACAATTTTAAAGGTTATCAATTATTTAATTGTATAAAAATTTTTAGATATAAGTTTAGAGACAACAGAGCGTAATGTCAACATTGATTGACATGGATGAGTTACCGCTATCTCCTACTTCTTCCACTCAAACGTCGGCCACATTAATACACCCAGAAAAAATTACTATTATGGTTTAGATTAGTTAATTAGCAATAGTTTTTGTATGTATTGTAAATAAAGAAATGTGCTTTTTGTATTTTAACATTTTTGAAATATTAATTTTGTAAAATATTTTTTGTAGGTACTATCAGAGACAACCGAGACGTGTAACTTCATATGAAAATTTGTCCGATAATAGTTAAATTTACCATCTTTGTCTTAAGCAATGAATATGCTATATGGCTATCTCCTTTCCACATAATGTAAGGTGAATGTAGAGTGCAGCACGGTGGCAAACTGGGCATGCGCCATGCGCTCACGAATTTATGTGTACTTTGTGTTGTGGCCATTTTGATTATTGTTTTGCGATTTTGTTTTGATTTGCATTTACATTGTTGTTCGTTGCGATATTCTTTATCAGAGGTAGGTAATGTTTTCTTGAAATCCATAAATATCAAAACACACAAGGACTGACTATGTAATAACACCCTCAGACTAGATTGTTTTCTAATGTTTTTTTGTTTTTTTATTTACCACAGAACGTGGTACGTAGTGTCGAATATTTATTTATTTTTATTTGTTTAGTTGAAGAAAATGTCATCACAACGTGCACTATGCCTTGTATGCGGATTTGAGGACCCGGAGGTTGAAAAAATGCATTATTTTCCCTCAGTCTTAAAAAAGTAAGTTTAGCTGCATAAAAATAAATATACAACAATATAATAAAAATATATTACAGGTCAAAGATATGGCAAGAAAATATGGGAATTGTGTACAGCGGAGATTCTTTTCGAAGTCGTAGGATTTGCAGTCGACATTTCACAAAGGATTGGTACATCGTTATTTTATTCAGTCGATTCAAGTAATGATTACTTAATATCAACTCTGGGAAATTATTTGTATTGAAACTTAATGTTGAGAAAGAAGTTAATTTATATGGTCTTCTTTATTATAAATCATATCAATCAAGCGCCTTGTCGCCCTTGTCCTAGGAGTGGTATCATGTGTGGAAAGATTCGAATCGGTATGCCTCTAAACACCGAACGCCTTGTAGATCGGGAATAAACTGCCTTTTCCGGAACTTGCACCAAAGCGAGACTTAAATTTGTAATTAGATGTGAATATTTCTATCTTAAGATTATTATTTTTATTTTATATTATATCGTTAAAGCTTGAAATATTACTAGGTAAGTTTTAACGTTCTTCTTTTTACTTCTATAGCTTACATATTTTTCTCTGTATTTAACACTAGCAATATTTGTGCGAGGAGCAATCGTAAGCACATATTATTATGTTTATTGTTATTTTGCAATTTCGTACAATATATTGTTTGTTTTTATTTGAATTTTATTTCTCCCCATCTGGAAAAATTCGATAAGATCTATATAATTTATTAACGAATTTTAAATCTTTTCTTACTCACAAACCACAAAATCAGCAGAATAAAAAAATTTATAGGGTAAGTATAAATAGGTATAATATCGAGTATAATATTCACTATCAATTTGAATTGAATGTTTTAATAATTGATTTGGTGCATATTTCACTATAGTGAAATTTGCAACAAGTCGATATTTAAAACATTCAATAATAATTAAAAATTATGAGAATACTAAAACAGACCAGTTTTAAATTTGGCGCCTATGCGGCACTTTGCGCCCTCTTCTCTCACCTTACATTACAATCGCCCAAATGAGTAGTCGGGAGTAAATTTTCTCAAGTAGTTGCACGTCTCGGTTGTCTCTGGTACTATATAATAAATAGGATTATAGGAAACTACTGGACGGGACGGGCAAAGGCCCCTACTCCCATTGAATTATACCTATAAATCCAAATTGGTAGCCAAATTTGTTATTTGTCTTTTCTCCACCAGACACAGACCGGTTTCGAACTCTTTATGTTCTCATCAGTGTGCCACAGGTAGCTGAAAAGACAAATAACAAAGGCAAACCAAACTAGTCTATGGCAGACCCAGCACAAGTAAGTAGTGAGAGATAAGTGCATCCCTCTGGTGGTCAGTTGCTACTACCAGTCGAGACATCGACGATGTCTCTGTGACCGATAGCGGCTTGCCAAGCAAGCACCAAGAGCGGCGACCTCTAGCCCTGATGAACTAAAACGTGCAAGCCGCTATCGGTCACAGAGACATCGTTGATGTCTCGACTGGTAGTAGCAACTGACCACCAGAGGAATGCACTTTATCTCTCACTACTTACTTGTGCTGGGTCTGCCATAGACTAGTTTGGTTCAAGGCTGGTAAACTCTAAAGGTTACCCCATCTGAACCTGACCTACTTAACATACGCCACTCGGCGACCGCAGGCCGGGATCGTCGTTCTCTGTTCTACAACAGCAGAGCAGTATTAGTGTCTCTTTTTAAGCATATAGAATCGCGGTCGCCAGCTCTTCCTCACCCCGCATTTTCCTCGCCCTAATGCTGCTCATTGATGTAACCTGTACAAAGTCTATAAGCCTTGAGTTTGGTTTGCCTTTGTTATTTGTCTTTTCAGCTACCTGTGGCACACTGATGAGAACATAAAGAGTTCGAAACCGGTCTGTGTCTGGTGCAGAAAAGACAAATAACAAATTTGGCTACCAATTTGGATTTATAGGTATAATTCAATGGGAGTAGGGGCCTTTGCCCGTCCAGTAGTTGTTTCCTATAATCCTATTTATTATGCACGTTTTAGTTCATCAGGGCTAGAGGTCGCCGCTCTTGGTGCTTGCTTGGCAAGCCGCTATCGGTCACAGAGACATCGTCGATGTCTCGACTGGTAGTAGCAACTGACCACCAGAGGGATGCACTTATCTCTCACTACTTACTAGGTACTATATGTAAATAAATGTGTGTAAAAAACTAATTTATAGCCTCATTTATTTGATGACACAAAAATATTGATAATTTTTTTATTATAAATAAATAAGTAAATAAATAAATATTATAGTGTAATATAAGAAAGTCCGATTCTGCCTAACAGTTTCTATGTTCGTATATTCCGGCCCTGTGCTCTAACCCGAAATGGCGACTATGACGTCAGCATTTCATTTCTATACTCTGTACCACCAACAAAAATCCATAGACTCCTCCCCAAAAATGCCCACTAAATTTGAATGGAATTTCTCTATTGGTCGAATTTATAGAACCCGAGTTACAAAGCAACCACTAAATTTGACAAAGGCCGACTCTACAATACTGGCGTCACACATTAAAACTTTTATGTATTTTGGCAATAGACCAATCAGCTATGTTATCATTGTCGCGAAACGTATAAACGCTAAACATATTAAAAATCGCGCATAAATGGGGAGCCGGCCTCACTGTAAACCTGTGCTGTCAACTGTCATATTCATTCGTCTTTGTGAAATTATTTCAAATTTATATATTTGTTTTTGTGAAGGTAAGCGTATAAGGATTAACCTTATTTGTGTTTTAAGTATTAAGGTAAGTAGGTAATGCAAACGATTAATATTGATTAAATGTTAAAACATCGTTTTTTTTTAAGGTCAAATCGAAAACTCAATAGTAGAAGGGGGCCCAATTTCTCCACCGAAAAAACGAATCTCCAGGCATTTTTTGAGGATAAGGAAAACGTGTTGAACATCTTTGAGGCGAAAACGTGACTGTCAACTGTGTTATTCGTTTTTGTGACATTTCACATTTCATCTGGGAGTTAAAGTAATAAGGTACGTAAATGCAAACGAGTAATATTGATTAAATGTTAAAACGGGTTTTCTTAAGGTTTATGATGGCTGAAGGAGGTATAATTTCTCCACCCAAAAAACGATTATCCAGACATTTTTCGGTGGAAGATAAGAAAAAGGTTCTGAACATTTTTAAGGCCTACGATGGGGAGAATCCGGAGAAACCAAAGATGGAATGCATGGAGTTCATTGCAAAGGCAGCAGGTGTGAGTGTTCCAAGTGTTTCTAATATTCTTCATGAATACAAACAAACACACCAACATCAGCCACCAAAAGTGTACCACCGACAACAGGCAGTTTTGGACAATATTGATGAAGGAACTAAAAGTGCTCTCAAGCGTATAATCCATTCCTTTTTTGAAAGAAATGAACCACCAACTGCAAACAAAATTTTAGCAGCGGTGCATGAAGATGATTATTTGCCTCATCTTAAACGGAGTATTTTGTGACGATTACTTTCGGACTTTTTATTTCTTTGTGTTGTAATGTAATTGTGTTTGGCATTATAGGTTCTCAAAAAGGTCACGTAATAGTGCACTAAGGGAAGAACATAGAAGTTGTAGTTTTTAGAAGAGACTTGGATGAACGCTGGCCTTACTGTAAGTAAAGTATGGTTTTTTTTTTCGAAGGAGAAATAGGAACTGCTCGCCGGTTCTGACTGTTCAGTGTAAAAAATAAAAGTGACAACATATATTATTTTTCCAATTATATTATATACGTTTAACTTATTATCGTTGTTTTAATATTATTTACAAATTTATGTATATGTAGGGCTTTTAAAGTCTATTTTTTTCTACTGATTTAAGTACCAAATGTATTGTAATGATGAATAAAGCCATTCTATTATTATATTATATTGATATCGTTCATAACTTTCTTATACCAAAGTTTACTGAATACTATTAGTAAACTTTGCTTATACGTAGGAGCTGTAATAGATAGAAAACCTTGTGAAAATTAAGAAGAAGTAGGTAGGTATGTGTTTATTTATTTGGACATGTTAAAACTTATAAGTAGTTAAGTTCTTGCCTTCTAGCAAATGATAGGCTTTTTAAAGATTAAGAATAAAAATAGTATAGTATAGTTTTTATTGCTTGAACATTCCACGACTATTCGTAAAAAGAACCAAAAGTAATCTTACGATAGATATTAATAAATAAATATGTACAGTGGTGGAAACCAAGAAGTAAACGACTCGGCAGATTTGGCTATTGAGTAGTGCATGGGGGTCATTGGGGTTTATCCAGTGGAGTAATCTATGTGAAATTGTTACAGTAAATCACAAACTAATCTTTTTTGCCTGAAATAACCTCATACTTTCTTTTAAATATGTGGAAATAACTCGCGAAAGCACCTAACCTAAAAACTACAAATGTCAACAACAAACCATCAATCAGATCAGCTGGTCTAGACGACCGGAAATGGCGGAAATAAATGTCTCTGATAAAGTAACTTGAGTTTGCGCAATGCGGACTAACTTCGTTTAAATTTTCGCGGGAATAAGTATTATTTTTAAAAATCCAAAATTGAAAATGTATAATGGAAAATTTAATGGGAATAAACATTATAAAAATACAGTATAGCTGTAGTATAATATATAACACGTATAATAAACAAATTTTGTTGAAGCTATCTCAACTTTCTTTAATTTCATCGTGTAAAACTGACTATTGCGCACACCGTTCTGCGCAACCATAAAATTAATGGGGAGGAGTCTATGGATTTCTGTTGGTGGTACAGAGTATAGTCGAATCCTTTGTTCTGAGCAGAAGTGTGTGAGCTGATTTGTTTGGTAGGCTGTGCCCTGGGTACCTTTTACCGAGGACGTGGGGGTCAAGAGGTAGGGGTAGGCGAGCCGAGAAGTGGAGCAGGCGAATTCGTGCCTTTCGTTGAGTGAGGTAACTTATAGTATTTAGGAAACTTTGGTAATACGCTGTATTAGTGATGACGTATAGCGGCCATTTTTTGTATACAAACAAACTATTTTACCTTTGTTTTTTGTTTTGTATATTATATGATGTTTCCGGTTGTGAATTTTAAATGTATTAAAAGCAGTTTTGACAAAAGTCGAGCAATATAACTATCAACTGCTAGTATCTCGTATTATAAAATATTTAAATCATCTTAACCTTAAAGTTTGTTTGGATACAGCGGCGACTTTGACGTCACACTAATAGCCCGTATTTAAAACCTAAAAAGTGTGTTGGCTGGCACCTTAATTTTGCTGGGAAGTATTACAGGATGGCTAATATTATTGTTTAAAAAATAATAATTACATTGCACGTTATCTCTGCAGAGTAAAATACGCGAAGAATTCTTTGTTATATTTCTATGGCAAGACTTACTAAATAGTAATACGCAGGTCCCACCCATTACTGTTGACACCAGTTGCTGGAGAATGGGATAACGCATGTTACAGTAAAGTCGAATTCATTTTTGTACCGCAGATAAAAAATTACCGACAAAGGAACACGTGCGGCGGCTTCTTTGAAGATTAAAGAGGCCACGTTTCTGCTTTGTAAGTGCGGCATTTTTTCCCTGCTTTACAAATATGAAATGAACTATACAGAGTTGGCTTCCGTCTCGTTTGTGCGTTCAACTGTTTACTATTAATTGCTATTATTGGTTCAAAATTAATCGTCAATATTTAGTAACAAATGAAGCCAGCTCATTTTCGATATCTCTTCGACTGGGCGGTGCGTGGCATCTTTGAAGGTTTTGTGCGTAATTTTTTTAACTCACTATATCGCAAAGTAGAAGCAAAGAAGTATACTTCTACCACGACGTCCACGACTACCACAAAGGGGGATCTGGCCTTCTACGCTCGAAATTCTAAAATATTGATAATAACAAACGAATAACTACGTTAATCTATTGTTTTCTGACGCAACTCATTTTTTTTTGCTTACGGAAGACCACTATTCAAAAAACAATGTTTTTTCTCATTTTAGAAATATTATACACATAAAAAATGTTTAATTTGCTAATTTCTTGATACTAGCATTGATACTAGTAATGTTAGTGTGTTTGTAAAAATAGGTAACTAAGTAATTGATATTTTAACCACTTGAATAAATTAATACTAAAAAAGGATATGTTTTTAAAAAATTTGTATAAGTCTAAGTATGCAATTCTGATTATTTTATATTAAAGAAATTTTTCGATTAAACAAAATCGTCTGTTTTTTAAATTTTCATATTTTATATAACTGTTCATAGTAGGCAACGATCGACCGGGTAATTTTTCTTTAGATAAAAAATAATCAATTTTGTTGATTACTTAACTGACAAAAATTTGAAGCTGATATGAAAAAAAAACCCGAGGAAGATACGAGGGTGTGTAGGCGAGAGATGAGACACGCTGTATATATAATTTACAATGTCGTTTAATTTATAATTTATATCTTAGGTACCTATGTAGTATGAATATTATTGAGTGTCAATTCGTTGCAGTGCGAAACCATGAACTTTGATTTAAACAGGTAACCTTGAGTACATTGGCGTACCAAATTGTTGACGGGTACTGCCCCGTAGTAAGTCTTCCCGAATCTATACCCTCTCGACTCGACTTGTTCTCCAAACAGGTAATGAATGGAAAAATAATATAGGGAACCTTTGAGAGCATAAATCAAATGTATAATCAAATAAAAATGTTCTCTTTTAAGCTTACTTTTCTGCATTTTTTTTATATCTGAATCAATTTGCTGTGTGGTTGTGTACGATTTGTTTTTTTTTTTTTGTAATGAACAAGGAACAACCTATCCCGATCCACTAAATTCCTTAAATAATTATTCTTAATTTTCAAGAAGTTATCTCGGCTATATCCATGGTCACTCATCACTGGTGGAGTTACAAATAACAAACAGAGATGGATAAAGGTTCAATGGTCATATATTCGCAATCAAACGCGTGATACACTCTTCTGTAACAGATAAGTTAAGTTCAAAGGCATAAACAACAGGTAACTATTATTTTTGACTTCAAACTTGACTTTGATACGCGTGCATACAGGGCTATTATAAGGAGGTAACGGTAGTGTACGTAACCAGTGTCTTCTCGTATTAAAAAATCTCTCGTGTGATAAATATACAAGTCTTGTTCGTCGTTTTTTTTTTCAACAGTAGAAAATGAAGAAAATTGATCGACAAATTAAGACATTTCTATAAAGTTGCACCTTTTTATAAATCAACCTAAAGGAAAATATAACAATAAATAAATATAACACCACAGATAATACGACCCCCTTTATCCCTGAAGACTCTGAAAGTCTTGTAGACTAGGCATAAAATCTCGTAAGAGGCCTAGAAATCACTTCTAACGGCAAATCGTGTAACAATTGATTAACAGGTGAATCCTTAGGTTTTTGGGGTCGCCGAATACGCCTAGGGGTGTTAACAGTCCAAATTTTTAGTCCTTATACCTCAAATTCAAGATGGCGGCCAAATTTTTGGCCCTTAATTACAAGATAAATATTTCTTGGACGATTTTGACAAGATCGGTGTCGATATATATGTTTTTGGGTATGCTGTACACGCCTATGCATGTTATAACCTCAAATTCCCATTCCTTGTGTGTTAAATCCAAGATGGCGGCTCGTTATAATTTTAAAATAACTAAAAACAAGCGCAAACATATCAAATGCAAATGCTGGGATTTTTTATAACTTAATTTTTGTAACTTAATTACCTAAATCATCTTTATTCGTACATGATAAATAGAACTTTTTACTTTATTACCGAGTTCTATTTGAGACGTTTGCATGTAGAGACCTGGCAGCCATTTTGAATGTGGACAGAGGGCTTAGGAATTTAAAGTTTTAGTTCCCATATGATTGACTTACTTACCCAAAAACATATAAAACCATACCAATCTAGTCAAAATCAACAGGGTATACTAATTTTTAAATTAGTTCGCCATCTTGGATTTGAATATTAATACCCAAAAATTTTGATTGTTCACAACCACACATATTTTTAGCTGACTCGGAAACATATTAAAACAAATATCTTTTAACGCATTTGATATGTATGCGCTTGTATTTTGTTATATTAAAATTATAACGAGCCGCCATCTTGGATTTAACACACAAGGAATGGGAATTTGAGGTTATAACATGCATAGGCGTGTTCAGCATACCCAAAAAGATATATATCGACACCGATCTTGTCAAAATCGTCCAAGAAATATTTATTTTATAATTAATGGCCAAAAATTTGGCCGCCATCTTGAATTTGAGGCATAAGGACTAAAAATTTGGACTGTTAACACCCCTAGGCGTGTTCAGCGACCCCAAAAACGTAAGGCTTCACCTGTTAATCAATTGTTACACGATTTTCCGTTAGAACCTAATTTTTAGAATTCCTAGCCTTGTCTATTGTGCGGGAGGGGGCTACACATTTAGAGACAAGGGACACACACCCAATATCCGAGTATACTAGGATTAATTTCTTTGTCCGAAAAAATACCAGTGCCACGGCCGGGAATCGAACCCGGACCTGACTGAGTGAGAGTCTAAGTATCCTAGCCTCTCAACCAACCAGCCATATTAAATAAATGTAATTAAATAAAAATCAAAATATTTTGATGCAATGGAAATTATTGGTTAATATTGTCTTGATTTTTAAAAAGATGTTTTGCAAATATGTATTTCACAAATATTTCCTGCAAAATTTTTCACAAATTTCAATCGTAGTCTGAAAAACTTTCTAATTAACAGATTGCCACTTTAAATTTCACCAGGCTTGTTATTTCTCCATACCATTTTACGTATTTGTCAAATCATCATCGAATACTGCTTTTATAGACACATAGTTTCACGAAAAAAAAAAAAAAAATGTATGGTATTCAAATAGACCGAAGTTTTGGCCTTTAAGCCCTTAAAGGTGGGCTCCGTATAATTGATATTTCGTACGCCAATGCCAGGTTCCAAGTTGTTGATATACTATTATAATAATAAAATTGTTAACTTTAACCGTTGCTTTAACTTTACCCGTTCAACCTGCAACCAGTAATACATTCATGAATTTACACTGCGGTTATTTAAGCACAGATTGCTTGACCGCCACGAGAGATTTTACCCCCCTTAACTTTCTTATTTTTTATCCTAGTAAAAAATGGTTAAGACAAAAGTTACAGGAAATTTTCTTATCATCTGAATGCACCTATCGCAGAAACAAATGAAAATCGTATTTTGGAGATACTGACCAAACTTATGATATTTTATGGAACACCTTGTATATTTTTATATTTTTGAAATCAGCGTTTCGTCCTGATTACAATGATATATATATATATATATATATATATATATATATATATATATATATATATATATATATATATATATATATATATATATATATATATATATATATATATATATATATATATTTTGTTATGATATTTTATTTTGCCAGTCACGGTTGATGGGCCTATATCATAAGGATTTTATTTGATTTTCTACTTTGAATATTTCGGTTGTGGGTTTTTAAAAAAAAATTATTTTATTTTATTTTAGAATGCTTTGTTTCAATTTTATTATTGCACGTTTTTTAATTTGCATGTTTGCTCATATTCTCAGGTGGGATCGCCTATTTATTTATGCTTTTTATGAAATGTAAATAGTTTTTTATTCAGAATATTTTATTATTTAATTATTTTTGGAAAATTCTTTTATTTTACTTACCACACTTTGATCTACTTATACTGCAAATCTTTCAGACACCTTATAGCACTTCATAATACTAATTAATTGATTTTAATTACAAATACCATGTGTTTTTTATATTTTACAAGAATGCTTACTTGGGTTCTTGTTTTTAAACCCTGTTTCTCTTTTTTAGTACTCTAGATGAAGTTCGACCAGGAAAAACTTACCTCCCTTGGCTTTTCTAGTGATTTATTTTATATTTGAATTATAATTTTATTATTAAAACTTTGTCAAATTGTAAATATATGATTTTAAGAAATTTATGTCTTATTAGTTGTCTACTCACATATCTTTTAGGCTGTACTTAGGGTTGCGGCCTTTAAAGGATTTTATAGTCAGATTCTTTGAATTATGCTACTTTAGTTCTCATTAGATATAACAGATGTCGGCACAATATTGGATTTATTATAACAAACACAGTTTACAATATTTGACTTACTGTCTCTCAAACAATTCTTAAATTAATATTTAAACTTGATAGTCAAAACTTTTAACATAAACAGTATATAATCCTTACTAAATCTATTCTTAAATTTAAAAAAGTTCGTTAACGTTTGGTTTAATACCGAAATTCCCCGTGGGATTCGCAATGTCTTTTTAAATTTGACAGTACATGAAATTTGGTCGTTGACCTCAGTGCTGTTTTATGTTTATGCACTTAAATTACTGGTAGTTGGCTGTGAAAATTTCCAGCTTCTAATTTAAGATAGCTTATGGTAAGTACCTGGGTTTTTTACGTATTTTTCTTACTTCATGCCTCTCCTGTGGCTTGGTCTCTGTGATATTCTGTGTAACTTAACCTCTGCACACTTCTGAATATTATTGTTCTCAATATTTCAGCGATTTTCTGGTAAATTTTCTAATATTTTCAGGAGCTAAAACTGGCGTGAGGATGCCTCAAATTATTGAATCAACAACTCTCCTGCTTTTGTTCGTTGCCAGGTAAGTTAAATTTTCTTGTAAATTTGCAATATTTATGTCAAATCATAGCCAACTGTCATTTTCTGTATTGTATTTTTCAGTTTATTTTTGAAATTTCCCTTTTATCTTGATTCTTTTTCAGGTTTCTTGCTTGTTTTCTCGTTCTTTAATTTATTTGCTACGTTTGGATGTCCATTTCATAGTATTACGTTGGGATGAATTTTGATCTACCGTTCTACCGTCACACTTTTTTAATTTATTTTTCTTTCACTTATGCACTTTATTTTAGGAACTGAATTTTCACTATATCAAGTCTATTTTAGTTACTTATTATCTATTTACACAGTTTTCTTACTATTTATTTCTTAAATTTTAATTACACATGTGACAAGTCATATTTTTATAAGTTTTTTGTGCTTTTGTTGACATATTGTACATTTTTTTGTCTAAACTAGCATATTTCATGTTTATCTTGTAGTTTTCTATCCTTTGTTTGTTTTATGTGATAATACTTTGTAAATTTTACTGATAGTTTACTTTTTTAGGATCTACAACGTTCCAACGTAGGAGGTTTTTGCTGCGTTGAGTCCATGATGAGTTTATTTTGTGGTGGCTAACTTTCTCCTGTTCGAGGATGATCTAGAGTTATTTTATAATATCCTTTTTGACTTTACTGTAAGTATTCTTGTACAGGGTGGTAATATTTTTATTTATTTATGTTTTAAGAATTTAATTTTCATTTTAATTTTGATTTTTACATGGTATTTCTAATTAGGTCATTTTATATGGTACGTTAGTGAATAACATTGCAATATATATATATATATATATATATATATATATATATATATATATATATATATATATATATATATATATATATATATATATATATATATATATATATATATATATATATATATATATATATATATATATATATATATATATGTCATATATTTGCTCCAGCAGTTTGCGCAATATGCCTAATTTAATTAAATGTTTCGTATTTTGCACAAAATCAGGATTGCCACGGAAAATGTTTTGTTATTCTGCAGCAACATATTGACAATTTAACATTTATTAAGTAGTGTTTTTACTGTTTGTGTTTAAGTCAAAATGCCTTATTAAACTGGCCCCATTAGTGAAAAAAATTATATTGTGGAGAATATAGAACACCTTCTTTAAAATTTTTTTGTTAATACTTAAATTTATATTTTCCAAATCGATTTATTATAAATAATATATAGCAAGCAGATCAAGTAAGTTTGGTCTGTATCTCCGAAATGCGATTATCTTTTTTTTCTGCGACAGATTACTTAATAAATGAATTGTCAATATGTTGCTGCAGAATAACAAAATATTTTCCATGGCAATACTGATTTTGTGCAAAATTCGAAACATTTAATTGAATTAGGCCTCGAATTAGGCATATTGCGCAAACGGCTGGAGCAAATATACCGGGTGACCACGAAATGACGCTCTCCCTTATATCTTCTTTGTTTTACAAGATGTTAATTTCAAATTTGGGCACGTCAAATAACGGTTAAATATGCATTATTTCAACGGTTTTATCACTTTCCGTCGCTTCCGGTTTCACCGGAAATGACACTAACTTTCGTTTTTTAAATGGAACACTCTATATATTTTTACATTTTTCGATTCAGGAGGTCATTTTGAATACATTTAAGGCAAATTGAGATAAAAATATTATTGACAGACATTTTTATGAGCAAATTTAATTTTTGATCTAGGCGGCCGTGACCCCAAAAAAATGTTTTGTTTTGCGTCAATAATTAATCAAAAAATACAATTAATACATCAAAATTACATTCAACAAGTTATAAATGAAGATAAAAATATTTTTTAACACTGAATTTCTATCAAATAGGTGCCTTTGAAATGTAACGAAAGAAACAAATGAATAGTTGCATAGCTCAAATGTCAAATGATATTTAAATCTATGAGAATCAGGTATTATTATGCTGCGTATTAAAAAATTATGGTTTATTCACAAAGTGACAAAGTGGTGTTCTTGAGCTACTCTCTCTTGTCTCAGCTCCCGTTCTACATTTTCTTAGTGGATAGCGTTCTGCATATAAATCACGGGCTGCCAGACTATTTCTGCGACTTTCCCAGTATATCAACAGCATATCCACTTTGTCACTTTGTGAATAAACTATAATTTTTTTATACACAACAAAATAATACCTGATTCTCATAGATTTAAATATCATTTGAGCTGTCAAACTATTCACTTGTTTCTTTCGTTACATTTCAAAAGCACCTATTTGATAAATAGAAATTCAGTGTTAAATATTATGAGTTTATTTTCATTTATATCTTGTTGAATGTAATTTTTATGTATTATAATATGAACAAATACTGAAGTGTTTGGTACCAAATTATCGGTAATGAAATGCTTTATTAAAATAACATAGTGAGTCACCATGGTGCCATTAAAAAAAAATAAGTTATTCTGGAAAAACGATTTCCGAAATGTTGAAGATCTTATAACACAAATGTCATACCACCTAATATCATAATTGTATTTTTTGATTAATTATTGAAGCAAAACAAAACATTTTTTTGGGGTCACGGCCGCCTAGATCAAAAATTAAATTTGCTCATAAAAATGTCTGCCAATAATATTTTTATCTCAATTTGCCTTAAATGTATTCAAAATGACCTCCTGAATCCAAAAATGTAAAAATATACAGGGTGTTCCATTTAAAAAACGAAAGTTAGTGTCATTTCCGGAGAAACCGGAAGCGACAGAAAGTGATAAAATGGTTGAAATAATGCGTATTTAACCGTTATTTGACGTGTCCAAATTTGAAATTTATATCCTGTAAAACAAAGAAGATATAAGGGCGAGCCTCATTTCGTGGTCACCCGGTATAACATAGGTATATATATTTTTATAATCAGGACGAAACGTTGATTTCAAAAATCTAAAAATATACAAGGTTCCATAAAAAAATCATAAGTTAGGTCAGTATCTCCGAAATACGATTTTCATTATTTGTTTCTGCGATAGGTGCCATTGAGATGATAAGAAAATTCCCTGAAACTTTTGTCTTAAGCATTTTTACTAGGATAAAAAATAAGAAAGTTAAGTGGGGTAAAATTTCTCGTGAATACCCCTGTACAACAGAAATTTTCTCATTTTGGCTCGAATTGTTAAGAAAAAACGAATCTTGAAACTGTTAGGATCGAGTCCGTGCAAATTTTTGATTTTCTTTATTTTAAATGGATATTTTTCAAAGTAACAAAGGTAATTAACTTCTTATTTTGATTCTTGTGAAGGATTTATAAAATTTTCGCAAAGGAGTTGTCCCTTTGAAGAGTTGTACAAAAAATGTCTTTGGTATCCGTTTTTTAAACATTTACAAAAATGTGAATTTTTGCGCAAAATTTTTGTTTTCCTTTCTAAACCCCCAGGGTACGTGTAATGATTCTTTTGCTTATGATATCATATGGAAAAAACGTTGGTGATATTGATTTCTATTTTCTTTTTATTTAAAAACATTTTAATTGTACATTTAACGTTTTTTTTTAAATGTATTCTTAAACTATGGTGAGGTCGACGGTGAGGTGTTGCTTCCACATGAATTCGATCAGACTGGAATTAATTTTCAAAAAAATAAATTTTTGGTCAGTTCTAAAATTTCTTTAATGCCACAAAAGAACACGTACCTATACCGAGTTTCATATTTGAACCAAATCTAGGTGTTTCGAGTTTCGCTGTTAGTGCCGCAGATATAAAATGAAAAATCCCAGTTTCGGTACCTACCGAATGAAAACAAATGAAAACGAAAAAAAAAACATGTAACAATCTATGTCCATCGTCCAACATGAAAATTTTGCACTATTTGGCAAACTAAAATTTTGCACCACAACATAAATAACATACAGCTTGTTATGTATTATAGTTCTTACTTAATTGTTAAATACATAAATTGAAATGTTGCTTATCTATGGCGCGTAATAAAATAATATTTTCCTTACAAACCTCACTGCGAAGGCCGCGTACGTATTAGAAGTAAATAAACAATACAACTGAAATAACACGATTTATTTATGCGTATACGTAATGTGATCAACATATACATAGAATAGGATAGGATCCAGGTATTATGGGAAATGAAATATTTACTACTGATGAATCAACTGAACTAGCAGACACCGATGGAGTTAAATGTCTTGCTAGTGGGCTGTATCTATCAATCTATCACTTGGTAAAACTGTTATTAGTAACAAAACAGGTTTAAACAAGTAAAACTAACGTTATAATGAACATTTTAATATTATTTATCATAGGTTGTTTATCCACACATATAAAGAAATGTGTAATTGTCATTTTGTTGATTTAATTGGAGGACGAGGTGGATGGTAATTTTGGAGTGTGCCTCTAAGTAGCTTAAGAAAATAATGGCTGGAAAAAGTTTATTTATAGAATGATCAAGATGCCCAGTTTTTGAGTAGGTACCTCCTTCAAAATTTTTTGCATTTTTATTGGTCACATAAATTTGCGCAATAAATTGATAAGTGACCACGAAGAAAGAAGATTGTGATAGTGACACATCTAAATGTGTGATTTCTGTTGATGCAAATGTGGCTTAAATATAAACATTGAATAATCAGTCAATATATGACTTAAGTTGAAAAAAAATTGAAATAATAAAACAAAAAACAAAATATACTCTAGATTAACGATAACAATCAACATTTCATGGAAATGATAACGCATTCAAATAAAATTTATATCACCAAAAATATGCAATCTTTAAAAAATAAAATTGATTAACTGGAAATACAACTAATATTAAACATAGATATTGAATCTTTAACTAAAACCAACGGCCTATTGTAGAGCTGTAAACATTTATATACATTTACATGTAAGTTTAATGTTGTTTGTCATCTATTCTGTATCATTATAGTTATATTTACTTCTTTGTTACTTATTTGTTTGTCTATTTATTAATTTATTTTTTTACTTTACAATTCTATGTTCCAATCTGACTTACTATTATTATGTATGTATACTAAAATGTATCTTTTTAAATTGTGAATAAATTATTATTATTATTATTGAATAAAGGAATATTCTATATTTTTACTCAATGGTACAAATCAATTGAAAACAATACTGAAGTGTCGGGAGCATGATAACAATAAAAAAAAATTGAAAATCTACAGATCATCTTTTGGGAATATGGAGCCATTTTTTTAAAATTAGGGTCTATTAGATGAACTAGTAACTAGTGCAATATGTTATATAAGTATATAATTATTCCATAAAGATTTGATTGATTTTTAAACATGCACAAGAGAAAAGTATAGATTACATGACCTTAACTCCCAAAAAATCCAGCACATTAATTATTTTATCGGTTTCAGGATATTAATCCTTTGTTTATCGGTTTCAGGATATTAATCATTTGTTTACATATGCAAAAGTAGGCTGGTAAACAAGTCATAACTAAAGTTGTACAGTTATATTTAAAATTTGTACGGTAATATTACACATACAGATCTGTCAATAACTGTCAACAGATGAAATAATAAATAATGAAACTATAGGGCTATTTATTAACACAAACAGACAGAAAACTCCAAACAATAATAATTAAATACTGAAATCCAACTGAAATGTATTTTCAGGCAATCCAAGGCTCGATCCAAGGTCCATTTTTATGTAGCCGTTGTGACATTAAAAATGTAAACATTTATGTAATATGAAAAAAGGTAACAAATAAAAACAAACAAAATATAACGGTAACCATGGCGACAAATCAGCCCATACAGACTTGACCAACTAATGAAATGAAAACGTTATTAATAAGAGAATATCAAAAGGTAATACCTATTAATAATATCTTTATTTTCTGAAACCGATAAACTATTGAACAAATCACGGATGTTATGAATCATAACAGCCTTAGATGTCTTAAAATCCTCGCTCTACGAGCTCGGATTTCAAACCGACATCTGCGTCAGTTATGATAGTCATAACATTCCTTGATATGTTAATAGCTATCAAATCATAGTAAAAAATTTACAACAGAGTTACTAAGGCAGCAAAAAGAATGAACAACGAGAAAATTTATAACACATCTATTAATAGGTCTAAAGATGTTTGGTCTAATATTAATTAAGTTAGGTAGTTAATAAAAACCGAGATAAAAACAAAGAGAGCATTACTGAAAGTAAAAAAAAAATGATGAAATAATAAAAATGTGTGTGAAATTGTTAATCATATGAATGCATATTTTACTGGAATTCTCAACAAATTAGGAAAACACTTTGGAGATGCCGGATCAGACACAAGACAAGCTGAAGTTATTAAAGACTACCAACCATTTACAGGACCTGTTACTGAGAACGAAATACTTAATATAATTGTTGATCTCAAGAAATCCAATTCTAGTGGTATAGATAAAATAAATGCCTATATTCTAAAACCTATTTTTAACTGATAGAACCGTTAACACATTTGCTAAATCGGTCATATCTGAAGGAATATTTTCTATTATCGTTGAAGTTGTCAAAAATATTCCATTTTATAAATACGATGAGAAATCATTAACGGGTAGTTACAGACTCATAACTGCCAACTATATCAAAAATACTAGAACGAGTGATATTTAAAAGAATAATAATATTTTATGTGATGAGAAGTATGGCTTGCAAAAAGGTAGACCGTTTTGGCTTATCTTTACGTACAGCAATAATTGATCTTGTAGTTTTCAAACACCTATGGCATAATGACGAGAACATAAAAAGTTCGAAACCGGTCTATGTCTGGTAAGGAAAAGACAAATAATGTTTGACTACCAATCAGGATTTGCAGGTGTTATTCAATGCAGGTCTGGGTGTTTGACCGCTGAGTAGTTGTGTCCTGCAATCCTATTTAGCATTGAGTTTTAGTCCATCACCGGGGCTAGAGGTGCCGTTCTTGGTACTAACTTTACAAGTCGCGCTCCTGGCGGCTCCTGTCACAAGGACATCTTTGATGTATTGCACTGACCACCAGAGGGATATACTTATTACTTATCTCTCACCCACGAATAAAAAAGTATTTAAAATCTTCTTGAATCCACCTTTTTGAAAGGGGAAGAAAAGTATTTAGGATGCTCTATATTACCCCATTTTAAAAGACTAGAAATGTAATTAATATGCTTTTATATCCCCTTTTTGAAGACCTCATTTGGAATAAAAGAGAGTTAAATATCTATCTATTCTCTACAAGGATATATAAAGGTATATTTAAGAACCTTTTGTATAGTAGTAGTATCTACCTAAAAATATATATTTTTTATCCTGAAAGAGGTCTAGTCAATTCCTTATAGAGGATATATATTTGACACCCTTTTATCCTTAACAAAGAATTCAAAAAGAGGACCTAAAAGGATTGGTATTTTTTTAATACTTTTCCTATCTTTTATTTTTTATAGAGTATGGGTACGAAATTTAATGTTAGTTACAGGTTAGATTCAAGCTCGGATTCAAGTGTTCGTTAAAAAGTACACATCTTTAAAATAAAAGAAATGAATATTTTATAACATATCGCCAAACGTATGGTGGAAAAATTCATACATATACATAAACAAAAAGGTGTTAGTGTTGATAGAATTGGTTTTAATGATGTCAGCAAGAAAATATATATTAATGATCACCTAACTCCTAGTAACCAGCTATTATTTAAGAAAACCCGTGATTTATGTAAGCCCAAAAATATAAGCTGTTGGACAAGGGATTGCAAGATTTACTTAAAACATCCGCAAACTGCTCGAAATATGTTTATTGATTGTGAAGCCACATTGCATAAAGTTTTTAATAATATCTAAGTATTTATAATAAGAAGACATTTCTATGTTTTTGTTTGCAAAATTCGAGCTGTCAATTGTTTATCAGAATGTACGTGGACTACGTACTAAAACACAGGATTTCTACATTTCGACTTTATCAAGTGTGACAGATATCATTTGTGTGGCAGAAACTTGGCTAAATTGCAATATAAATTCGGCGGAACTTTTTGATGCAAATAAATACAATGTTTTTCGGAGTGATCGTGATGGTTTAAAAAGTGGTAAAAAAGATGGTGGAGGGTTATTGATTGCAGTTAATAAAGACTATCAAGCCTTTTCTAGGTCAACCTGGTCCTGTGTGGGTATTTGTGAGGACTTATGGGTGAGCATTGCAATAGGCAAGTTGACTCAACTACATCTGTGTTGTGTTTATGTTCCACCTCATGCTAGTTTGGATAATCTGAGAGCGCATTTATTAAATGTTAATAGGATTGTGCAAAACCATCCAAATGATGATTTCTTAATTGTAGGGGATTATAACATTCCAAATATTATCTGGTCAACTAACAATATTTATAATTCTTACACGGCTTTAAACACTGCAGATGGTTTTGGAGAGTGCCTTGTTGATTCCTATAATTTTTTAGAATTCCATCAGTATAATGGCATCCGTAATAGCAATAATAAACTTCTTGACTTAGTTTTTAGCTCACTAAAAAATATTACTGTAGCTTCTTGCGATACTCCTCTGGTACCGGAGGACACTCACCATAAATCTATAGAAATAAACTTTTCAATTGAAATGGACGATTCTTATTTGAGTTTTAAGAATTCGTTTTATAGACTTGACTTTTCTAAAGCTAATTATGAAAATATCAACAGCGATATTGCTCAAGTCAACTGGGACACCGAATTAACTTCTCTTGCTGCTGAAGAGTCTGTAACTGTTTTTTACATTATATTAAGAGGTATAATAGCCAGACATGTGCAAAGTAAAAAAATTAATAACGATTATCCTGTTTGGTATTCATTTTACACTAAATCCTTGCTAAAGGAAAAGTCTAAATTACATCAAAGATGGAAAAAGTTTCACAATGGATTAGATTATCGAGAATTTGCTAATGTTCGTAAACAAGCAAAGATATCTATTAAGAGTGATTATGCAAATTATATTAATAAAATCGAACGCGGTATGGGAGACAACATAAAAATGTTTTGGTCTTTCGTCTCTAATAAAAGTCGATCTAAATCTATTCCCAAGTATGTTCAATTCAATGATGAAATAGCTGCTACCGACGTTGAGATCTGTGAATTTTTTTCTAAGTATTTTGCATCTGTCTTTGAACCTTCTGATACTCCCTCGATAATTCTACTCAGCGAGCCACTTACCTATATCACATTAAGTCATATAACTTTAGAACAAGTAAAAGATCAGATAGATAAATTGGACATTAATAAGGGAGCAGGACCAGATGGGTTACCACCTGCATTTATCAAGTCATGTAAAGAGTCTATTGCACATCCTTTATTCATTATATATAATAAGTCAATGTCTGAGGGGGTTTTCCCTTCCATTTGGAAAAAGGCACAAATTGTTCCTATTTTTAAGGGTGGCAATAGAAACATGGTGTGTAATTACCGTCCTATATCTATACTTTCCGTTCCTGGTAAGATGCTCGAAGCTATAGTATCAAATGAATTATTCTTTAATACAAAAATTTTTATTAGTGAACATCAACATGGCTTTTTCCGAGGCCGCTCTGTAGTGACTAATCTAGTTCCTTATGTTCAATCAATATTTGAGAATATGTCAAATAAAGATCAAGTAGATGCTGTGTATACCGATTTTTCCAAAGCTTTTGACAAAGTTCATCATAATACACTTTTAGTTAAATTGGAAAATATCGGTATTCACGGCAATCTATTAAGATGGATTACATCATATATCAGCAATAGATCACAATGTGTCAAAATTAATGCTTGTTCATCTTCTTCTGTTGATATTTCATCTGGGGTTCCTCAGGGATCACACCTGGGCCCACTTTTGTTCTCATTGTTTTTATATGATATTAGTAGCTGTTTTCTCTATTCTGATTATTGTCTGTATGCCGACGATTTGAAAATGTATAAAGCGGTAAACAATTTAGTTGATTGTTTAAATTTTCAAAAGGATTTAACACGTTTAAATCAATATTGTATAGTGAATAAACTGTCTCTAAACATAGAAAAGTGTCACTGCATTACATTTTCAAGATTGCCTAGTAATATTGTGTTCTCATATTCTATTAATAGTTCAATACTTAATAGAGTTGACTCAATTAAAGATTTAGGTGTAATATTAGATTCTAAGCTAAGTTTTGAATTACATGTTGAAATGGTTACTAGGAAAGCTTATAGAAATCTCGGTTTTATAATTAGAGTCACCAAGAGCTTTACTAATCCAAACTGTCTCATCTTGTTATATAATTCTCTAGTTCGTAGTCATCTTGAATTTGCATCTGTGGTTTGGAACCCATTTTATGTTAAATATATTGAGCGAATTGAAAAAATTCAAATTAAATTTGTTAATTTGTTAAACTACAAGTTCAATAGAAATCTCCACTATGCGTCTTATGAAGAGAGCATTAGACATTATAGATTATTAAAGCTATCTTCCCGTAGAACCATAGCATATGTATTGTTTCTTTTTAAGGTTTTTAATAACATGATCAACTGCAATTTTATCACAAATAGTCTTGCCTTTAATGTTAAGTATCATATCACTCGTACCAGTAATTTGTTTTATTTAATGATGTACTCTACTAATTATGCCAATAACTCTCCTATTTGTCAACTTCAAAAGCATTACAATGAATATTTCAATCATATTGATTTATTTTGTAATTCATTTTACCAAGTTAGGCGTCAGGCCATTTCAGTTTTTAGTTAACTCTTTTTATTATTATTAGTAGTTAACTATTTTCATTATTACTAGAATTTTTTATTTTTATTTTTTTTTTTGTATTCTGTATTCTTAGAGTTTGTGTTGTTAATTCACTAGTGAGTAGTGTGTGCTCACAAAATTAGTATGTGTAACCCTGTAATTGGGATTTCTGTAATTCTGTTGGGCTACCTTTGTTGAAAATAAATAAATAAATAAATAAATAAATATACAGATATTCATATTCAAATTATGTCAACATATCAAATTTTGCACAAGGCGTAAGCAAAAAAATATTTTTCTCATTCTGTTACACTCCTCTTAATCTACCCCTTCACACTGCATCATACTTAACATTATTAACACATAATGTTCATAATTGTTTATGCATAAGGATTTCACATTTCACTTAAAAGATACAGGGTGTCCCGTAATAAAGTGCAAAAAATTTAACTGGAGATTCCTCGTCGAAAATTAAGGTGGGTACTTCATATAACATTTTCCAAAATAAGCTTTCCCTGTTCGGCTACACCCCCTTAAAGGGGTGGGCTAAAAAATGGTTTTTAATTTCTAACTCAAAATAGCGTAATCGGAAAAAAATGAAATTTGGCACATCTTGGTTACTAATCAAAAGGCATCCAACGAAATCATTTCATCCACCTAGCATGTATACAAAGGGGTGAAATTAACTACCTTTCTTGAAATTTTGTAAATATTATTTTTCATTTAAAACTTTTTTTCACTTGAAAAAATTTCATAAAATCGACCATGTTTGAGAAAAAAATTAAATTACATCTGCCTAAGTGATCAATCAAAAGCGATGAGCACGATTATATTAGTGTAAAATACTAAAAGTAGGCTGGTGTCAAATTATAATTTGACAATATTACGTACTGACATGATCATTTGGTGAAATAGAAATTTTTGGGTTAAGTGGTAGAATAGCATATGCTAAACTTCGCCCATGGAACCTTGTACTTTGTACCTAAGTTTCAATAAAGTCGTTTATTATTATTATTATTATTATTATTATTATTAAAAACCATTTCTTAGCCAACCCTTTTGAGGGGGTGTAGCCGAACAGGGAAAGCTTATTTTGGAAAATTTTATATGAAGTACCCACCTTAATTTTCGACGAGGAATCTCCAAAATTATGCGGCCAAACTCTTAGAGCGTATAAAGGGGCTCAAAACAAAACGAAAATGTTCTATACATATTTGGTCAATACTGCATATTAAAGGAGTTATGACCTTCCAAAGACGAAGAGAATCAATTTTTTTATGCTCTAACCGAGGCTGTAACTCAGAATCCAAAAAAGGGAGGCACATCAAAATTTAGATTCTACTTTTTATTTACATGCTCAACCGTGTCCAACATTCATTTTTGAAAGAACTGCTCAGGGGCGGCGCGTTTGGGGCCTAGGTTAGGTATAATAATAAATATTTTTGAATCTCTTGGCGTTATTAAAAGTTTAACTTTAAAATTTGATTTTTCAATCATTATTATGCAAAATGATAAAAATTTGATTGATTGAAACCTACTATATAATTATTATTATAATATTATTATAATACACTACTTGAGGCTTGAAGTGCAATCAAAATTTAAAAGTGGATTTTCTCGAAAACGGCGCATCCTATCATAGTGTGAAAGGTATACAATTTTTCTGTAATAATGATTGAAAAATCAAATTTTAAAGTAAAACTTTTAATAACGCGAACGGATTCAAAAATATTTATTAATATACCTAACCTAAATTAGGATATGGTCGAGAACCTAAATAAAAGATAACGTCCAAATTTTGTTGTACCTACCTTTTTCGGAGACTGAATTCTTATAGCATAAAAAAATTGATTCTCTTCATCTTCGGAAGATCTTAACTCCTTTAATATGCAGTATTGACCACATATGTATAGAACATTTTCGTTTTGTTTTGAGCCCTTCTACATGCTGTAAGAGTTTGGTCGCATAATTTTGGAACACCCTGTATATGTGCTTTATACAGGGTATTTCACTATCTATTTATTTCTAACATATAATTATTCATTCTAAAATATATCAATTAAGGAGCAATAAAAGTGAAAGTAAAAGAAATAAAACTCATCTATTTCGATAGTTCAAAGAAAATTTTGTGTGTATGCACATAAACATAAAACCGTTCTCAAAATTTAAAATATTTTCAAATGTATTCGCTTTATGAAAAGTTTATTAGGGCAAAGAATTTAATACGATAATTGTTAAGTACATCTACCTACTGTCTGGAAAAACATTTCCATTTTTGAGAACACCCTGTATAATTCACTGTAAACGTTTAGGAGAAATGAACATCTGAGACACATACCAATTAAAACAGTACATTTGTAAATTATTATTAAAAAATATATTAAAATTATTAAAACCATAAAACATGAAAAATGTGTTAGTTGCTTTTCTAGCATGTTCAACAACCGCCAGCCTATATATAAAAAAAAATGAAAAAAAAAAACATACCCATGCTTATAATGTGGTGAAGGAAAATTGTTCGCCTTTGTGTATAAATTTAAAAATGATTTTGTGGAAAACCTATAAGTAAAAAAACAAAAATAAAAGACACAATTCTAGGTAAAACGGAACTAATACATACAATATTAAAATAACATAGAACACACAAGTACGTCTCAGTTAATATTTGTATTTAAAACTTATTTTGTTATTAGACAGTTGCATTTTAACTTTGTATCGCTTATTGCCTAATGGTACATATGTACAGTATCGTCGCTTTTAAATGATCGCGCAAAAGGAATTGGTATTCTTTTCGTCAAATGATTAGTACATTCTTTATAGCTTTCATTTTCGTCCGTATCTCATCACAAACCACATATCACCAGATTCGCATCTAAAAGCTCTCGGACTAGAAAACTAGATCATTTGATACAAGAAAAAGAAGTTTTAGTAATATTCACATTTTTGCCACTATATTTATTGATGGATATTTCTCAACTACGAACTACTCTATTACAGATATTACCAATTTTCTTTGTTGTATACATAATCAACAACTATTTGACTTAATCGAAAACTCATATTTTTCCATTGCAATCTCAATGTTAGTCATAATAGTTCCTTTATCATATCATATGGATACAATCAACAATGCTAATTCATTTTTTAAAATGTTTGCTAAGATACTGATCATTTAATCCAATATAAGTAAGTTTATCAGATGCTACAAATTTAGTTCTATTCAGTTTAATAAAACCACAGATTCCTGATAATGTTACTAATTATTTAAATGAAAGATAATATCACTAGAAAATATCACATTAACAGAATCAACTTCAATACGTATTTTTAAGTCGAAACCAATCCATGCACCTCAAGTTTCGAACACTCACTCAAACGAATTTCATATCAAAAGGAAAAATTAATAAAAACTACAAATCGATTTAGGCATAAAATTTCAATTACAATTATGATTTTACGTAGTCGATTTATGGATTTTCTTCTTTATTAATATGAAATTCTTCGAATGAATGTCGAAACTTCAGGACTCAGGTACATATCAATCTTTATCTAAATTATATACGATTATTCTAGTTTATTTAACGTTCTATTGCCCCATTTGTCTGCCTTTTCCATGGATAATACTGAGATGAGTATGGGAGGAAACATTAAAAGGAAGACTTTAAAAATAAAATATCCGCTATAATATGGATACTACAGAGAACATAAAAAATCTAGTAAAAAATACGATAGGTTAAATATTTTTCGCAGTCTGATATTCATATTTTGAAAAATAACAACCGTTGGAGTGCTTACAAATTTATCTTATTCAAAGCGGAAACCATCAAGTTTTGTAGTTATCATTGTTAAATCACGAACAAATTTGTAGCAGTCCCATTAAGCATTTAGTTCCATGATAAAGATAAATAAAAATTTAGCTGCAATAGAAAAAGTTTCAAAGAGAAAAATAATGTTTTAAACACAAATATTAACTGAGGTCACCCAATTAACTAATACGCACATAGTCACATGACATTTATATCAGAAAAACATTGTTATATTAAAAATTAAAAACTCACTTTGATTGCATCCCGCTCTGCGTTACAATGTTACTCTGATTAAAGTCACCAGTGGAACTCCATCTCTTATGTAGAGAATTAGTAACTGCAGGACAAGAGGTAGGAGTAAGTTGTTTTCTACCATTTAATGGAAGTGGTGTCGCTCTTGGCGAAGGGGACGGAATAGGACTAACACTACTAGAACTTTGACTATCACTGTGCAAACTTCCGGTGGACTGGTAATGGACTGCTCTTCTTTGTGGTAGAGAAGACCCCGTGAATATCCTCCTTTGCGATTCTACTTTGGAGGCCGAATAACTAACAGGTCTTTGTCTTACGTCTTTAGTACCATTTATATGGATAGGAGTGCTAGGGGTAGTAGGTAACTGACTCAATCGCATTCCTTCAAGGAGGTTAAGTCTTCGGAGAGCTTCCGCTAAGGTGGCCTTAAGGCAGACCAGTTCATCGCCCTGCTCGAGTACTTTGCGTTCAAGATCGGCCACTCTTCCGGCAACTCCACGGCTTTCTGCTTCCAGCATCTCATCTGAAATGAAAATGTTTTCTTTTAAAATACAGACAATTGAAAAAGCATAGAATTTTAGTACGAAGAGGGTAAATACAATAAGATGCATTTTGGTATATTGGATGGGAGATGTCTTTGTCTAAAGATGAACTGGAAGTGACCAAAATGATGTTTGCAATAAAAATTCACAATAGCCTCGTTTTATCAATAAAGATATTAGATTTTGTAAATAAACAATGTTTACTATTATTTACTTTATTATATAGTGATAAGCGTAGATATCATTTTAAAACGAATGATTAAATCGACATTTTAAGATTTTGCTACGGAATACAATTTTTTTCTAATTTAATCAAAGGCATGTAACATGTTAATCTTTTCAGTACAAAATGCACCCCAGTAAATATTTCTAGTAAATATTCACAATCTATAATCTATTGAGGTATTTAATTTAATTATGCAAAAGTTAGAACTAAAAAAATACCTCGTACAGCTACTGTAAGCAACTCCTTAAAACAGCGTCGATTTCCTAAAAGTTAAAGACTTAAATGAAGAAATTATATCCTTCATTCAAAGGTGAAAGTGAATATTGTGGTGAAAATATATGCTTGTTCTGAGAAAAAAGTAGCTAATATATTTATATAAATGTACCGTGGATCTCCTATAGTAATTAATTAAAGTTTGGATAAACTAGGTACCTATTAAGTAACAGTACTAACACCAAGACAAAAATGATCATTTAAGATTTCTTTTGTGAAATATTTTAGTCAAATACGCAAGTGCTAATTGAAAATTCTCTTTATACAGGTTTAAACCCGGAAGAACAAAAAATAGGAAAAGGAAAGCCTTCGCGAAAATATTAACATATGGAAAAGCTGTACTTTATTAATAAAAATAAAATAAATACTTGCTTTTAAAAAAATGTGGTATCTGAGACTGTCGAATTGACATAAGAATGATTTTCGTTAAGTATCACAAATAATTTTGACTTCATGAGTTTTATTTAAATTAGTAATTTTGACGTTCAAGTAACCTACAAAATTTGACGTAAGTCATATTTAGTTTTGGATATAGGAACTGGCACATTCGTTAATTTATTCATTATTCATTTTTTTTCCGCGTCAGGGAGTAGAAATCGGTTTCATTTTAATGGTGTCGAAATTGAAAATTTTTTCCTACTGGCCAAAAATTGCCCAAGGGAGTTTTTATTATTTTATTGTTTTAATGTGGCGGAAAAAATAGTATACACAGGGTGTTTTAGCTAAGGCGATTTCTTCCTTAACTCTCTTATAAATTTAAGAAAAAAATGTTTCAAATAGAAGTTGCACCGCTTCATGCGGTGCATATACAGAAAATATTTAAGATCTTACATTTCGCCTGGACGCTACACAACTTCGTTATTTGAAATGGAACGCTCTATATATTTGTACATTTTTGGATTTCTTAGTTAATTTTAAGTCGATTTTATGTTCATACGTGGTACCTAAATCGTACAGTTTTCGAGATGTTCAACTGTTTTTGAAAAATATCACGATTACAGCGCTCTGAATATTGTTATTATATATAGCATCTAAACGAAAAAAGTTAGAATCTTGCGGTTTGCACAGTTCGTTTTGACACAAATCACCCTATCATTTTCACTATTAGAAAAACGGGTCACGTGATACAGAGTCGTAAATACTGGGACCTAAATTTGGCAATCTTTCAACACGACTAACTTTTTTTTCAAATGGAACGACCCATATTTTCGTTGAATGCGAAATTAAATTCTCTTTCGATTAATATAAGGTTGTCCATATCTTTCTCTAAAAGTTTTCGAGAAAAATGCGATTCTTTCCTAAACTTTGAAAAAACAAACTGTCTACAGCGCAAAGTAGGCTTTGCCAACATTGTTTGAAACATCTCTTGACTTACAAACCACCTAAATGTCATTTTAATTTTGAGTAGGCTTTGCCAATATTGGTTAAAGCATCGTTTGATTCACAAGTTACCGAGATATCGACTCGGTAGCGCAGCGGGTTAGAGCATGAATGACAGTCATGGCTCTGGTCACACTGCCTATCGTGACTGGGTTCGAACCCCGGCATCGGCAAATGGCTATGTCGGTGGGTATAGATGTTTTTTTACGACTGCCCTCGAAAATGACAAAAAACCCAGAGCAACCACGACCCGAAACTATCGTTTTTCACATGATGTGTGCAAAAAGTCGAAAACACCAGTACTGTCATGTTTTTCACACAGTCCTGTCAAAAACAGAACGGACGTCTGTTATTTGTATTTTTTAGGTAGGCTAGGCTTATTCATTTTCATAGTAACCGACTTGTTTTACGTGTAAACATCATTTTTGAAGTCTTTAAAGCTGTGGTGTTTCAAAGCGTTGCGTTTAACCATTGATTAAAAAATAATAAAGATGCGCAACTGTCAAGGTTTCGAGATTTTAGTGTTGTATTTTTTTACCAATAGCTTCATGATTGTCTTCAATTTTAAGGGCTATACAGCCACATTACAAATACCTTCCCGTAGTACTAAAAATTGATGATAATCATGAAGGTATTGGCAAAGAAATACAATACTAAAATCTCGAAACCTTGACAGTTGCACCTCTTTATTATTTTTTAATTTTTTACTCAATGGTTTAACAAAGTTTATTAAAAAATGGTTGATTCTGCCGCAATTTTAGAAAAAGCGGCCCAAATATCAACAGACTTTTTACATCAAAAGTCCAAAGAGAGGTATGAACTTGCTTTTGAACCATTTATGAAGTGGAGAGAGTCAAAAAACATCCAAACGTTTCCGAAAATGTGATCTTGGTGTACTTTGAGGAATTATCTCAAAAATGCTGGCGCTGAGCTAATGATTTTTATCAAAATCAAAGCCAAAATGTAATTACTACTACTACTACTATCTCAAAAATGCAAATCTTCAACGTTATGGTCCACATTTTCCATGATAAAGAGTGTATTGAAAATTAAGAATAATATTGACTTGGGGAAATATAATAAAGTTCAATCATTTTTGAGACGAAAATCTGAAAACCATGTACCGAAAAAGTCTAGAATTCTTACCGAAGGGGATTTTAAGGAATTTTTAACAACAGCCCCTGACGAAAAATACTTACTTGTTAAGGTAAGCAGAAATAATTTCCTAAGCTTACCTTTCGAAAATTGTTGAAAAAAATAATATGCTTAGGAAGAGTGCATATGTATGATCTGTTTACATTGTTTATTGTTTTAGGCGGTGGTGGCGGTTGGACTATCTGGAGCTTGCCGTCGAGAGGAAATTTGGAAACTTACGACTGATGACATGAAAGATTTCGGCGAAGCCATGCTAATCAAGATCACAAACACCAAAACAAAAGTCCCAAGATCTTTTACAGTCTCTGGAAGTCTGTATGAAATCTTAAAAAAGTACAGTAGCCTTCGTCCTTCCACCGTGTCCGAAAAAAGATTCTTTTTGAACTGCCAGCAAAGTAAATGTACCAAGCAAGTAGTAGGAATTAATAAAATTGGCAGTATGGCCAAAGAAATAGCAAAATATATAAAACTAGTCAATCCTGGCGAATTTACAGGTCACTGTTTTCGTCGTTCGTCTGCTACCATTCTTGTAAATACAGGTGCAGATTTGCTGTCACTAAAACGACACGGAGGGTGGAAATCCAGCACGGTAGCAGAGGGATATATCGATGATTCACTTCAAAACAAGATGCAAATTTCTAATAAAATTCAAGGATCAGTAAAACCGTCTACGAGTATTTTGAACCAATATACCTCATTAACATGTCCAACAGACACTACGGAACCAACAATCCAGCTTCCACAATCTTCATCAATACAAAATGTTTCGATAACCGAACAATTTGTAAAGAAAAATGGTATTCCTGGAGTAAGTGTCCAGAACTGCTCCAATTTTACATTGAATTTTAATTTTTAATGTAATTGGTTTTGTCCAATAAAAATATCTATCAAATTGTTTGTTTTTTTCCAATCGTAGAAAAAATATTGTAAACAACACGTTTGAAATCATCTTTTCACACTCATTCGACTTCTCACTCGTGTGAAAAGATTCGTTTTCAAAACTTGTTATTTAATAGCTATTTATAAAACTAGTTGCAAAATGAGCGTATTTTTTGCACTAGATGTGAAGATTGGACCATGAGCGTAGCGAGTGGTCCAACTCATCGTGTGCAAAAAACACGCAGTTTTGCATCGTGTTTTATACAATATTTTTTGCAATTTAATTGTTACGAAAAAAATAAAATTTTTGTTACGTTTTCTTTACGTTTAACATAATATAATAAATAAAATAAGTGTTTACTCAATAAAAATGTTGTACGTTTAATATTTATGTTGTATTCTTAGTAAAAATAAATGGATCTGTCGCAATATCTGTTTATGTGACTAAACTCATTTTAGCACAAGTGTTAAAATGAAAACTCATTTTAGCACAAGTGTTAAAATGAAATCTCATATTAGCACTTGTGCTAAAATGAACCACTTTTGACAATGACAATCAGTGTCAAAAAGATGACTTTTCGTAACTAAATTGCAAAAAATACTATTGTCTGCGTTTTTTAAATGTGTAACCCCTTTCCGCACAGCCTTGGTATTGGATTTGGAAGTTGTCTAATTTCTGTGATGTGTTTTGTATCTTTAAAAATATGTTTATGTTTAATTGTCACTTTGATTTTGATTAGCGTCAAATCTACCGTTTCTTCTGAGTTAATATTTAGTTAAAGTTTCTTTCATATAAAATTTTTAAAATGTCGCTGACGAACGAAGAATTGGTGGATATGGTTTTTGGTATTGGTGAGTGTTATAAAAATCCATTATTGGCATCATGAGTCTATACACAGCGCTATCCAAACCGAAGGCATCCACAGAGCAATTCTTTTCAATTAGTGCTCGATAGATTTGTAAATACCGGTAACATAATACAGAAAACGAAATCGCACCAACACTGTAATTATGGGTGAAAACGATTTTCTGGTATTGGGACGTGTACACGAAAACCCTCAAACCAGTGTGCGACAAATTAGTCAGACGATGGATATATAATGCAACTTCGGTAGGTACCTACATAAAATTTAAAAAAATCATTAATATCATCCTTACTACATTCAATTACACAGGCAGACATTTTGTCAGTGGGTGAACCAGGAAGGCAATTTTTTTAAACCTTATGTTCTCGGATGAGGCTACTTTCCTTATAGAGTAGTATTTCATCCCATATATCTCCATGATTAATTCAGAAATTCTAGAAATGTAGCAGCAGTCAGTGTGTCTGATAAAATTTATGATCCAAAAATATTGTTGGAGCTATTTAAAAAATAAGGTTTATGTAACACCGGTTTACAATTATAATAGAGAAGATCAACTCAATGCAAATTGAAAAGCTTTCGATGCAATATATAATAGTATAATAACATGCTAATTTGTACAAGACTTTCGTTAAAAAATCGATGTCGCCGTTGCATTAAAAAAAAAATAGACATAATTTTGAGCATTTATGGTAAATTATTAATTTTTTTTAATTTGTTTAGCAAAATAGCCTGTTAAACGAAATTCCAAAAGATACCCCTGATAAGAAAGAATCTAAATATCACGAATAGAAAGCTCCTAGCGACTTTTATCAGGAGTACTTTTTTATGGGAAGTACTACATTAAATTTAAGTTTTAAAATTGAAATAAAAATATAATTTCTGATCATTGGCGTAGAAGTTTAGGGGGTTTAAATACGGACAGAACTCCATAACTACTTTTGTGTGAAAAACTTTTTGTGAGTCAAAAAATTGATCTTTTATTATGACTAAAGTGTACAAAGTTTGCACAAAAAAATCTTTATTTGTTTAGAAGAGAATAAATAAATAGTAATAATTTTTAAAAAGTTTAACACCCTGTATCTTGAAATCGAAGTGTTTTAGAGAAGGCAATAAAAGACTCCTATTATTTTTATATGGTCTATCGTTTACAAAAGTTATGAACGAAAAAACGGGAACAGCCTATTTCAGAGCGTTGTAATCGTGATATTTTTCAAAAACAGTTGAATATCTCGGAAACAGTTTTAGGTAGCATGTACGATACATAAAATCAATTTAAAATTAACTGAGGAATCTAGAAATGTACAAATATATAGGGTGTTCCATTTTAAAATTAAAAGTTGTGTAGTGTCCAGGCAAAATGGAACACCGCATGGGAGACGCTATTTTCCATATTATATGTGTATTTAGTTCTTCCAGGCCTCAAACTATACCTCAGAAAATATAACGCTTTTCTCTCCCTTGCTTTGTATTTAATGAAGAACTTCCACGACCTCATTCCAACATCCGTACAGACAGACGGTTGTACGCTTATCGTGAAATTTACTGTATTTTGACCATTATAATAGATGCATTTTAATGTGAGAGAAATACATATTATGTTCGACTCACTGAACTAAATTGCACCTTTAAATAACAAAAAAATTAAATAAAAATTTAAAATGTGTAAATAAATCTTGGGTGTACTTGCATGGTATTTGCATTTACAAAATATCAATCGCTAATTATAATTATTATATGTAAATAATACACGTACAAATAAAACAGTTAGTACTTAAAAAATTGTGTAATTAACTTACTATACACATTCACCAAATGCATGTTTTGAATAGCGGTTTTGTAGAGACTCATTTTTACTCGTTTATGCTACGTTTAGCGTAGGTAAAAATAATTTAAAAAACTATAAAAACAGTTATTCTACAAAGTCCCTCCTCCATGGGTAAAATTGAAAATGCTTTTAAAAAGTTTTTTGTCACAGAAACCACATGTGAAGAAAATTTCACTACATTGCACAGTTCTATTTTTAAATAACATAACACTAATCAATTTACGCACACGTATTACAGAAGATATTAAGGTCATGAACTATATGGAATATTAAATAAGTATCCATATTTTAATAATAAACTAATAAGAAGTATTAATGGTCACATAATTCCAGACGTGAAAATTAACGTTGGAATTCTCTTCACGAGCTAGTTAAATTTCAAGTACCTACCTATAATAATTGAAAATTTAATTTAATTTGGAAGAAAGGCTTTTCTTTAACTGAAATTAAATTTGATTAAACTATTACCAGGATGTTTGATTTTAATTATTTCTAGCAAAATAGTTCATAGAACAAATTATCAAAAAAATACTGCATTCACAGTGTTACACAGAGGCAGCCAGATAAACAGTGTCTCGGATAATTTATCCGTTTGAATTAAGATTTTTTAAATTAATTAATATGTAAAAAAATTATGAAAATTATTACCTTCTTGTTCGATTACTACAATTTAAAAATATTTTTTCGCATTTTGACTGATATTATGATATTTTACTAAATTCAAAATCGTTTAATAAAGTGGCACTTTACCACATGAAAATGTCACTTTACTATTATACTTAGGAATGTCAGTGTTAATAAAAAACAGTTTGACAGAAAATATTTCACATGCCTTCTCGTATTCTTCCTTGGATTTTAAAGGAAGTAAGCTCGAAGTTGGTTCTCGAGCGGCATTTATTATTTAACATGTCTTCAGAATAATTTTCTAAATTGTTTTCAGTAGCAAGATTCATTTATATAATTAATATATGTATAACTTAAAATCAATTCGACTCACAAAAATTATACTTAACTGTTATTGTATAAATAAACAAAACCGTGTCAGTTACTAGGTTACGGAAATCCTGAACAAGTACCTACTATGACATTTTTTAAATTTCAAACTTTGTAATGCTTTTATATCTATTACTATTTGTTTATAATTACCTACTAACACAAAATGCCAAAAAATTGTATAAACAAATCTAGTAAGAAAAGCAGTTTTACTAAACTCATATAGTTTTTGAGTTACTCGCTCAAACACTATATTCGTTTAGTAAAACTTTGCTTTTCTAAACTTGTTGTTTAATGTACTATTTACTACTTGGTACAAAAATCCTTCCCTAAAATCTGTAGAGAATTTATATGGAGTGAACCAGCGTGAGTGTATTATGGCATTGTAGCCCAGGGTCGATCCAGTCAAACCATGAACAAATTAGAGACAAGCTGAAATTTGGTATATATGTTTGTATTGGGGTCCTTAAAATACCACCAAACCCCACCGGTAATCCGCCGTGCCTGTCACCCCTAAACAACCCCCGAAAGGGGTGAAAATCGGACTTTTTCTAGTTATTTGGCAATATCTTAAAAACAAAACGAAAAAATATGAAGATATAAAAATTAAAGGGCATACAATTTCCTATAAAATTGCGTTTAGCAGATATATTTTGCTTTACCAGTGGCGGAGTTATGATATTTTTAATAATTAGGTATTTTGTAAAAATATTCTCTAGCCTTTACTTATTGAATTTTGACATTAAATATACATAACAATGTATATGGATATTTTGGTAAATACATTTAATACATTCTTACATCAATAAATTAGAAATAAAAAACATACCAGTGGAGTACTATATTCTAATTGCATACATTATTTTGTATTAGCTAATAGAACTTTAACATTTTACGTGCCTATTAAATGTAACAAAATAATTATTTTAAATATCCGTGGAATTTCTGTTACGAATTGAGAGGAATTATTTTTATATTAATAATATTATAAGGACATATACCGCATGTCAAGGCAACTGAGTAGACTCCATTACGCTAAACAAAATTTGTATATGCTACGCCCAGGAAGAAGTTCGAAACCAAATAAAATTACTAATACTTCAAAGTTGCAGCATAAGTTGGGACCTTTAATAAATGTTAAATAAATAAATAAAGTGTAAGAATAGTATTTTGTACTAAACTTCGCTCATCAATAAAGACGTTTATTATTATTATTATTATTGCCATGCACGCCATTTCCGGATGTGATACTACATCTGGCCTGTTTACCAGGGGAAAAATTAATTTGGTCAATACTGTGAAAAAGAAGAAGTTGGTTGACCTTCTTGAAGAATTTTACAATCCAAATATATCCAAAGACAGATTGAGGACCTTAATTTCGACAACAAGCACCGATTTGAATAACGTCAGATACATTCTCTACCAGCAATATGTGGCAAAGCAAAGTTTAAATAAAGATTTTAATCTGGCTTCACTTCCACCGATCATAAATGCAACTCAGTACTATGCATATAGGACATTTCATCCAGCAACTCTACATACATATTTTATTTACATGTATGATTAACTTTTAGGTTCAAGCATCATGGTTGAATAATAGCTTACCACTCCAGGACTGGGGATGGATTTCTAGTGATTCCGGAATCTCTCCAGTCCAGATTAATCAAGATATAGACCCCAAAGGGTTACTTAAACAAATTTTTTGCAACTATTCATCAGGTGGTTGCAAAAGTGCATGCTCATGTCGTAACCTGTTTTAATAGGGCAGTTGAGGATTTACAGGCGGAAGGCGACATCTCAACATGCAGATAAAATATATTGGATAATAAGTAATTAAAAACATACATTACATTCATTTACTTAAACATAACCTGTAAGTATTTTAGTTTATTTAAGAAAAAGCAACTGTGCTACTTACTACAAAAAAAACTCATATTTAATGTATTATTATAGTTTTAATCTGTTTTGGTGTAAAAGACGTAAAATATATTAATGTAACGTAATTATTTTGTGGGAAATGTGTATTTTGTTAAAATATACTGGAATTTACAATACGATAACTCCACCACTGGTAAAGCAAAATATATCTGCTAAACGTAACTTTATAGGAAATTGTATGCTCTTTAATTTTTCTGTCTTCATATTTTTTCGTATATAGCTTTGTTTTTAAGATATTGCCAAAAAACTAAAAAAAGTCCGATTTTCACCCCTTTCGGGGGTTGTGTAGGGGTGACAGGCACGGCAGATTACCGGCGGGGTTTGGTGGTATTTTAAGGACCCCAATACAAACTTATATAACCAAATTTCAGCTTGTCTCTAATTTGTTCATGGTTTCCTATATAAAGCTTCAGATCGACCCTGGGCTATGCGGTATTATGTCCTAAATATTATTAATATAAAAATAATTCCTCTCAATTTCTAACAGAAATTCCACGGATATTTAAAATAATTATTTTGTTACATTTAATAGGAACGTAAAATGTTAAAGTTCTATTAGCTAATACAAAATAATGTATGAAATTAGAAATATATTACCTACTCCACTGGTATGCTTTTTATTTCTAATTTATTGACGTAAGGATGTATTAAATGTATTTACCAAAATGCCCATATATATTGTTATGTATATTTAATGTCAAAATCCAATAAGTAATGGCTAGGGAGTATTTTTACAAAATACCTAGTTATTAAAAATATCATAACTCCGCCACTGGTAAAGCAAAATATATCTGCTAAACGTAATTTTATACTCTTTAATTTTTCTGTCTTCATATTTTTTCATATATAGCTTTGTTTTTAAGATATTGCCAAAAAACTAAAAAAAGTCCGATTTTCACCCCTTTCGGGGGTTGTTTAGGGGTGACAGGCACGGCGGATTACCGGTGGGGTTTGGCGGTATTTTAAGGACCCCAATACAAACTTATATACCAAATTTCAGCTTGTCTCTAATTTGTTCAAGGTTGCCTATATAAATCTTCAGATCGACCCTGGGCTATTGGTACTTATAAACTATTAGCCACAGATTTTTTATTACCATTATTATTATTTTTTTGTGAATAATTAGATATTAAATTTAATTTTTCCAAGAAACTTAACCAAACTGGCGAGTATATCTTTATTATTACTGCATAATAGTGAAGACAAGTTTATTTAGATGGAGCTGTATAGAATTTCGATTATTTTATTCCATTTTTCCTCAGTCATATAGTCGAGTAAACTTTAACTTGGCGTGTGGATGAGTTGACATTGTGCGTATTATTGTATTTTTTCGTGCACAAAAAATTGAAGCAATGACCCAAAACCATTGTTTACGTATAAACATACGTGAACAATGTTTTTGGGTTATTGCTTTATGGTTGACTTCAGATTTGTAAGACACGTAAAAAACCGGCGGCTTGTTTGATGCCGATAAAAACTTCAAACAATCCTCTTTTTATGTGCTGTACTGATATGAACTGAACTTTAACTTTGTGTGCAAGAGAAAATGAAATAGTATGCACAATATCAACTGCATCCACACGCCAAGTTAAAGTTTACTCGACTATATGCAAGGTCATATGTATATAAATATAATAACAATTATTCCTTTTCAGAAGTACAAGCACATTTATTTTTAAACAATAGTTTTCAGCTACTTTGTGATGAATATAAAAATTCAAGATTATATATATGTACATTAAATTTTCATACTATTTATTTGTATACCTGTTCATACAATTCACTTAATTGTATTTAAATATTACATTATTAAAGTATGGATATTCTCGTTGATGAATAGAAAGAAGTTCATGTGTTTCCAGTAGTCTATAAGTATAAAAATGAATAATAAATTAATATAAAAATTTTCTAAAAGTTATGCAATTAAAACAGTTATACTTATATGTTTATTGTCATTATCTCGATAATTAATGTTTTTTATTCATTAGAAAAATTAGAATGAACATTTTAATTTGAAATACACTTCGTAACACATGGTTTAATTGCATCTTTTACATTTTTAAAAGTCAAGTTTCAAATAGAAATGAACCAATTTCAATATGTATATGTAATTGTGCTTATATTCCCTTTGCAAAATGACGAATTTGGAATTTAATTTTTTTAAACAATGGTGGACAGAAGGTTTTCTGTATTCCATTAAACAAAGGTTGAACAAGAGCCGGATTTAAGGTAGATTGCGCCCTAGGCCCATTCGGATTTGGCGCCCTTCTCATTTTTTCCTAATAATAAAATTCAATTTTAATTTTTGTGACATTAAAAAAATAATTAACACTGTTATTTTAACAATTTCTACAGATTAAATCGTTTTATAATTTATTAGTTCAAAATTCACAGCATTTATTCGGTGTCATGTTTTAATAATTAATAAAAAAAAAATAAATAAATAAACATTCATACCTACTTGGTAAGATTAGACGTCATTAATTAATCTTTTTTTCTTACTAGAAAACAGACGAACGTTTTACTTATAATTTTAATAAATGAAATAAAAGAGATATTGCTTGGATATACAATATGTAGATATTAATTGTTACATGAAAAAATATTTTTTTCTAAAATAAACTATAATTTACATAATTTTAATTTTTAGTCGCCCTTCAAATTTTAGCGCCCGAGGTCCGGGCCTCGCGGGCCTAAATCCGTCGCTGGATTTAACTATTATCTATAATGTCATCGTTTACGGTTTTAAGAACTACTCTTCCCTTTTTATTTCAATAATGATTAATATAGTCGCGATACATCATATTATTTTAGTGACTTCCATGTTCATTACCGAAAAATATTGTGATGGGAGAAAAATTTGTGATATTTAGATGATTTTATCGACAATAAAAAATAAGACAAAATTCGATGCATGGCTGAGACCTCCAGAGACTTTTAAAGGCAAAATCTAATCGTTAATCATGATGTAACAAACACAACGTCCTTTTCTCTGCCCAATTTTTCATTTCTATGATGATCAAATATCGTTATTTCCTTGAAACAATTTCGTGGTTTTTTACATCGCTCTTTCAGAAGTTATTACAATATTTTTTAAAAATTTCTTCAACTCAATTCAGTAGGTACTGAAATATTCGAGTTTCTTATGATCTCTAAAGAGAAAATGTTATAAAACGTCAAACACTACCTAGTGTTTATAGAACAATTAAAATGTAAATTTAGAAACTATGAATTACACTCAAAAATTATCCCAAACGATAACAAAGTTATTTGTAATAAGAATAGACTATAGATTTAAATGGTTACTGAAATTCATACCCCTCGTATTTTCCATTAATAATTTAAACAAACATTTTTAGAAAACGAAATAGCTGCGTCACTTTACATCAATAAGCGAGTAACAGCAAATACAGTAAAACTAGTATTAATCAATAGATTTAATAGATGTGTGTCAGTAAGTATATCTAAAGTCTATAAATAGTAGTTTCATGTTTCGTAACTACAATGAAACAAAAGAAACACTTACGCCATGCATTGTAGGTATCCGTGAAATTAGGACTCTCATCATTGGCACTCTTATTGTTAAACGAAATATCCTCAGACTTTGAAAGATCATCGGCACTATCACTCATTTTCTTGTTTATGTTATCACTATTTAATCACCATTGTACACTTTTGATTAATACATGTTTATATTAATGATTCAAATTCATTTCAATTTCACGCATCTGTCTAAACATCCATCTATATAAGTAACGTGAAACAATATTTTAATTAACGAATTAAAATTACACCACTTAATGAAAGTTGCTTGAGAATAAGCGTATTTTTTTCTTAGGTAACAATTAAACCAAATTCTAAACAATCTAATTTAGAATGAAATCGAAACCACATATGAATTAGCTCATGTAGTAAGTGTTAAGCTTGTTTAAACATTTGTTAATGAGATTAAATTTTATAGCTTTGTAAATATATCGTATGTAAGTACATATAATAACATTAAAAACTACTTCCTAAATTTACGGTAAAAAAAATTCCAGTATGTTTGCAGTGTGTAAAGCGCATCGATGATTATGATTACGATAAAGAACACAAAACATTGTTTCTAATAAATGCCTGTCTGTCCGTCAGTTTATTTTATGTATAATTAATAACTTGAGAGTTAAATTTGGTAGATGTACCTATCTTACCTAGATACATACGTTAATGAGCCAAATATAAAAAAACTAATAGTAAAAAAACATTTTTAAAAACAAGCTTTTATTTAAATGCTCTAAATAGAAGAAAATAAACTTTAAATTAAATCAAACCCATTAATTTATTACATTATACAATTTATATGATATAAAAGCTTGTCGCGAGAGTTTAATATTGTGTTCTTGTTTATTTACACAGGCAAATCTCGCGACAAGCTTTTATATCATATAAGCTTGATTTAAAAAATGTTTTTTTACTATTAATTTACTTTTTATTTTTTAGTTTTTTCGTATCATTTTCGTATTCTTCTCGGCAAACCTTTCATTTGATACCCATATTATGATGGTAGATAAGAAAATTTTGTCCGCCATCTTGGGGCGTCCGCCATATTGAATTTACTGTGATGTCTTTTTATTTTTCGTATTCTTCTCAGCAAACCCTTTTAATTGATACCCATATTATGGGGGTACATAAAAAATAACTAGTCTGCCATCTTGGGGCGTCCGCCATATTGAATTTAGTGTGACGTCATTTTATTTTTCGTATTCTTCCCAGCAAACCCTTTTAATTGATACCCATATTATGGGGGTGCATAAAAACTAACTAGTCCGCCATATTGGATTTAGAATGACGCCACTTAGCTAAACATGCATTGTCATCCAAACTAAACGTGTATGCAAAATTTCAGCTCAATCGGTTGGGAATAACTATTTTAAAATTCAGTTGCAAGATTTGACCTAAACAAACAAACAAACAAACAAACAAACACACTATAGTATATTACGTAATGAGAGTTGTAAATAGCATATTACGCACGAATGGAAAAATTGCGCACGACGCCGCGTAGCGGCGGAGTGCGGCAATTCCATGAGTGCGTAATTGCTTTACAACTCGAATTATGTACTATCATTGAGTAAAAAATAATAAAGAGGTGCAACTGTCAAGGTTTCGAGATTTTAGTGTTGTATTTCTTTGCCAATACCTTCATGATTATCATCAATTTTTAGTACTACGGGAAGGTATTTGTAATGTGGCTGTATAGCCCTTAAAATTGAAGACAATCATGAAGCTATTGGTAAAAAAATACAACACTAAAATCTCGAAACCTTGACAGTTGCGCATCTTTATTATTTTTTAATCAATGGTACTATACTTTACCTACGATCGTATTTATTGAAATTAAAACACAAGTTTGTATTATTTGTTGCTTATGTCAGTTTTGACAGCGTTAGAAAATTAAGTTTTGCACCTGCCATTTTTAATAATTTTAGCCTGGTGTCAGAAATATGAACTACAAGTGTTGTGTAAAGTTGGTCACATTGCATTGCACTTCAGCGGCTGAGCGTGCGATTTGTTTACGGTGTAAGGTTCAATTTACATAGGTGGCGGAGAGTGCGTTTTCAGCTATTTACGTTAGTGATCGTAGGTAAACATACAAACATTGCAAGTTAAATAAAAGCTTGTAATAAAATTTCACATTAATGGCTTACAATAATTGCCGTTTTTATAATAATAATAATAACAATAATAATAATTCATCAATGTAGAAAAAGTCAAAAAGGAAATACAATCGTAAAAAACATAAATACAAACATAGGCATAGTCTAAAATAGACTTTGACATAGGTACAAACATTTTTTATATATTCCATTTTAAATTTTGTGTATGTGCTAGTTTTCGTTTTCATACATTTACATTCCTAATTTGTAAATATTGATGTTTTTTTATGTATATTTATTGTAGTATGATATTAAAGAGAAGAGAAAAATTTGTTACCCAACAACATTTATTACTTTCCTATTTTCTTCTAGCTGAATGACCGTTGTGAGATTGAAGTCTACGAATTAATGATTGTATATGAATTTAAAAAAATCTTAAAGAGCTGCACTGTGTTGAGGAAAACAGATATGAAAGTTACAGTATCTAAAGGTGCATTCAAACTATAGAGAACAATACCAAACGAATGAACCAACGAACTTGTTCGTACGCTCACGTGTCCATGTCATTAAACGAGCATTAAATTATTTAAAAAAACATAGTTGGTTTGTTTGTGTTCTATGTAATAAAGAAATCTCTAAATAGGAATATATTAAAATCCACAAGCAAGTGATTTTCGGATTTTTCCTCGAATTTTCCATTGTCAATTATATTGTTAAAAGTAGCCGTAGAAAAAGCGAATAAATAAATTGAAATATACCTAGGAATTATTAAATATTTGGCGCTCCTCGAGGCGCTCCTTCTGAAGTTTTTATCAACTGTCAAAGCGACTCATATTATACAGGGTGTTTAGCTAAAGGTATTCAGGAATTTATGACCATGTAATAATCGTCGAACTAAACCAGTTAATACATATCAATATAAAACTGAAAGAAACTTTTACAAACTAGGTTTCCTTGAATACCACGAAAACCATAAAATAGTTCAGTTTACGAGTAGTTTTTAGTGGGAAAAAACTTTCTGACAAGATTTGTTTCGATACCCTTGCAAAGTAAATAATGTCCCGTAATCAAATAACAAAAATTATCTAAGTTTTATAACAAAAAATCATAACTGTTACTCGCCTTCGTTTAATTTTATTGTGTATAAAAAAAAGCATCGCAGTTTAATAATATTAATCATTAATCTGTAGTATGGAATAGTTTCAGAGATTAGGTCTGCAAGTCCCGAAAATACTGGTTTAAATTGGTGCTTTTTTACGTCAGATCATCTAGTTTCAGTTTAAAAGTGAAATTCCTATGTAAAATCAAACAGTTACATTTTTGTCACTTAGTTGTCTTAAATGCTCAATATCTCAATATCTCCGAACAAGTTTTGACAATAATTATTGATTCTTCACATTTGAAAGTAGCCGGGATGGGGCGTGCTACTCCTTGGTGGACCAGACAACTCAACAATAAGACGAATAAGTCTAAAAAGCTGAAGACTGGGACGATCACACAGACGGTCAAAAGCTTTGCAAAATACTATTCTTGATAGATAAAGGGCACCTGATGGTCGAGATGGTAGCGTACCTGCCTCTCACCCAAAAGTCCCGGGTTTGATTCCCGGTCGTGGCAATGGAAAATACTGTGAGAGGGATTTTTCTATTATACACGGATATTGGATGTGTGTCCCTTGTCTTTAAATGTGTAGCCCCCTCCCGCACAAGGCTCTTCTAGAGCCTTCTGGGATATAAGGGGTCGTAATTACATGTGGTGTATTTATTATTATACCCATTTCTTCAGCTACAGTACTCGACCGTCATCTCCTCATCAACATGCGGGGCTCATGAACCGAGAGGTTGGTTCCCTTATTACCAATCTCTCAGAAACTTCTGACATCATGGTAAGGATAATGTCCCCTCTTCAAACTGACATATGGAGACTCATTTACTTTCTGTGAATTCCACCAAGGTTACTTGGACCATAAACAGTTTTCTTCCTTTTCAACCAATGGAGATCGACAGTGTGTTTCTAGTTCTACTTCAGTGAGAACTGTTAGACATATTTGGTCATCTGGTACGCATCTACTGGACATGTCTTGTTTTTAAATACTAATCGGTCTCGCTTCCCTTCTATTGAATGAACTAAAAACTATGTAACTGAAACATTAGGGATAGTTTCAATACTATACATCCGCTGTATCCAAACCAACACTCCTACACTCTACACCCCAGGAAGTTCCACAGAATCGACACACTGTGGACACAAAAAATTGTTGGAAATAAGAACTATGCTCTCCAATGACGTTTCAAGTTCATTAAGCAAACGAGCGCTCGCATTCTTTGATGACGCTCATTTACTAAAATCTATTGTGTCATATCATTAATTAATAATCAATCGTTATTTATTAATTATGAATTATGTAACTATAAGCTATTAATTAATTAAAGAATTTGAGAGTATTTAATTTTTCTGGTCAAGTCTACAATAATAATAGAACAAACTTTGATCTTACTGAAACAAGTGTAAAAATGTCGATTAAACGTTACTACGTTAATGTCGTTAATATTGTAGTTGGTCACTGGTCAGCTAAAAGTAAAAAGGTCGATCATCTTAGATTTTTACGAATTGCAGACACTGATGATCAGCTATTTCATCATTTAAAGCTACTACATTTATAGATATTTATCCCATTTATAAAGCGCTCGTGCAAAGACAATTAGATACCGTCTAGACGCCAATATTTAGGTCGTAAATGTTTTCTACGACGCCGACGGCGACACGCGACGTAAGTATCTACAAACAAATTATGAAATAACTGGTCAAAGTTATTGACGAGAATTGCCGGCTCTTTATTTGATTACCAGTTCGGTTTAGGAATAGGTCAATTTGTTTAAATTGGATATACATTGGAAGAATTATAGGGCTGCCATAAATATTAAATAAAAATGGTAAGTTGGTTGGTGTATAGAGGCAGTGGGGGTAAAGCTGAATATAGTGATGTGTGTGAATCAAAATTTCTATAAACCCACATAATATTGTAATAATCATTAAATCATACCAAACCTAACCATTTTTTTACTCTTTATACATATAAATGATAGTCCATTGAAGTATGTATACGACAGTACTGATAGCCAGTAAAGCAAATGCAGAACAAAATCGTCAATTCATTTTGCCTTTTTTATTTGATTATCTTTGAGGTCTCGTAAAAAATATGAAAATTGTGAAAAAAAAGGGGGCCGACAGCAATATGGGACAGGGAAGTAAAATACAGTGACACTCCCGTAAATATGAAACGTATAGAAACCCTAGTTATAAGACAGCGTTGAATAAAGAATAGTTTTCTTCATTGAACGGTAAATGGAAAAGCCGAATGTTTGTGCAGCATGACAGAACTTTGCATTCGCTAATGATTGACCAATTTAAATTTTGATATTTCTTCTAATACCTTTTAACGCAAAAGTTGTCAAAAATTTCAAACAATTATATAATATATGTGAAGATATCTAGTTAGACAATTCTATTATTTAGTTACTTTAATCGATAATCCTATATTTTCATCATAATGCACGATTCAGTAATGTTGACGTGATCTCACGTATTTACCAGCGTAGTTGGATGAAATACTGGTTGAATATCGATATATTTTTTATAGAATTAATATTTAATTTGAACTATTTAATAATTGAACTGAATACGTCTTCATTCGTTCTAAAATTATCACGAGTATGTATTTATCTTTCGAGGTGGACTGCTGCAGTCTTATTATTTCTAGAAATCTTTAATTTTATATAAATTATAAATTATTTGTCGTTTTATAATGTTTATCAATTATTTACCTTAATGAAAATTGTTTACTTATGAAAAAATCATTTTTACTTTCAAACTTGATTCTGATAATAAGGCCACAACAGAATTAATTATATGTAAACCAACATTTCCAAATTTTAGTAACTAGTAACTTAGTCATATTCTCCTACTACACTTTCTTTCATGTTCATACATGCATTTTTTTTAAAGGAAATACAAATAATGAGCTCTTTTCGTAGCCAGTGTAGCCATATATTACTAAAGTAAAAGTGCATTTATATATGGTTAAAGGAACTCGAACGTTTATACAATACTTATTAACTGACGTCAATCGGTTTTATAAAAAGTTGTTGGTATAAGCGAGTTCGTTTCTTTTTCCCCAAACGGTATGGAGACACTTTACCAGAAATGTATAGATATAGATTTATGTGCGTAATTTGTGTGTAATTTTCTTGTTTTGTAGGTGAATGTATTAGGAGAAAGGAAGTTAGTTACAAGGGACGGATCTTCTTTACAGCGGATGTAATAAATTATTTCACTAAAGTCACGTATGGTTCATTATTATTATATTAGTTTTAGTTATAATTTATTTTTATGTGGCGGTATAAGCTTAGTCCACCGTAGTTGTATTTAAAGGGTTCAAGTTCGTGAGCTACCCCACGAATCACGTTAATGTAGAGACAGGGACAAACACAAATTAGTGCAGATGAACTTTATATAATTTCTTTTATTAGGTAAATTCAAATGTGTTTTCGAGTATATAAAAAGCCATAGATGAGCATACAATACCACCATAGTCTATCCAGGTGTTTTGTAAAAACAAAGATCGCGAAAAAGTTTTTTGACTGCTGAGGTGCGCAGATCTGAATTGAAGAACACATTTTTGGAAATTTACGTTTACTAGGGAGATTCTGTGACATTTTAGGAAAAGAGAATAATTTTAATTATATAAATTTCATGAGTTTATCTTAATGGGTCAAAAAATAGAAGTAACAGAGCGCAACAAGATGAAGAAAATATTAATAACATTGAAGTAATGAAATGAAAAATATCTTTTGAATTAGCTTAGGCTAGACTTCGCCTTTTAAATAAAGTCTTTTATTATTACTATTATAATTCTCGGGACAACAAGTAAAGCCCAACTTCAGAGAGCTATATCTTAAAATCATGAGTTTTTAGGACTTATAGCCACCATGGAGATTTTTTATCTGCTTATCAAGGACTACAATAATTAATAGTTTCAGAGAGTTTGACAGAGAGCCGTTTCCCACAAGGAATCTGCGGGGTCCTTTTAAAAATTTGGTTTATAAGCATCATAAAGATCAAGAAATTAATTTATTTAGAACAAATTACATTAACAATAGAACTACTTGTATTAGTTACGAATTCTATATTAACGCTACTACATCAGGTTAACAAATTGTTTCTACGATTCACTCTATCGGATGTACAACATGGGCTAAAACGGCTGACGTAAACTTCACACGTAGTTTTATTTCCATACCTGTAGAAGGTATTGTTGGTGTACTTATTATAATTAATGACTAACAGAATAAAAAAGCATAATGAACCTAGTGGCAACCTAAATTCCAACATATTTAATGAATACAGATGAAATGTAGTTTAAACAGTTTTATTTTAAAAAAATCAATTTCATGCAAATAAAATTATTTCATTTTCACACAATATTCACTATTTGGGTAAAAAACAAACATTCACACAATAAAATAGTAACAATTTACTTTCCACCATTAATTTATTGGAAACTTAAAAAATATGCACTATGCATCTAACTATTGCAACGATGGAAAAATAGATAATATGAAAATTAAAACACTTCACATACAGTAATAGAATAAATATCCCCATCCGCCTAGCTTGTTAGGGAAAGTACTGAGAAAATACCACCAGATTAGCTGGAAGACACCAAAAGATGACCAATGCAATTAGTCCGAAATTTTGTAAGAACTGTTCTTACGAGAATTCAGTTAATACAATTGCCTTAATTGTCACGTGAGAAGTAATATTCCAAATTCAATGGGAGAAATTGTTAATTACATAATAGATCTATTGATTTTATACTCGTGGACCGTACGAAGTACACCCCTAGAACGTTTAAATTAATAAAGAGTAAGTGTTTTGTGACCCAGTTTCAAACAAACTGTTTATTACATTTGTGAGCTACCAACATGCAAACGAAATTAAATTAGATTTAAACACTTTGAGTCCATCTGTTGCTTTATTTCCATTGTACCTTTTCTAAGACTACATCGATTAGCTTGAACAAAATAATCCTTTTAGACGTTTATTTAATATCAAATTCAATATTTTGAATACACTCAAAGAAGGCAAGAAAATTCAATTACCTAATATATTACTCTTCAAACTTATAAAGGTAGTTAACAGTTTTTTATATAAATTTTACAGCAAAAACTGTGGTAATCAAGTCTGTCCTAAACTCGTTTTCAAACTTTTGTATTGAATAAGAAACTATGTCTCCGGTATGGGGATCATAAGACATGGAAAATGGCAACTGTGTACAATAAAAACTCATATACAGATTGCGAAAGTTCCCATCTTGACATAGCCAACCTCAAAATACATACGATGTGAAGTGCCGCTGCCTAGAAACAAATGCTTTACTGCTCGTACATGTCCGTCCTTGGTCGCCGTATGCTAGCGTCTCGAACTGTTTACACATTAGAGCTGCGATACTAAACAAAACTAAGCGGCAAATTTAGGTCCTATGGCAAAATTAGGACTTTTGCATTCTGTATACGTATTATTCATGTTAGAAAGAACCGAAAATGAGAACAGAGACCTTTAGAATTGTTGTTAGTACAGAAACTCACTCTTGAACTCATAAGAGTCATAAGAGTGAATAAGTTACAAATACAAATTAATACATTAGATATATTATTATTGTTAAGAGTATACCCACTTAAATCGTAGTTTTAGAATATCTCGTTATTCTCGTTTAAAACTTATCCGATTTGATCAATTTCTATCAGATTAATCTAAAATAGCCGACATTTTATACATATTATTTTTTTCTTCAAAAGGAAAAAAAAATTGCATGCATTTCATATTCTTTCTGGCTAAATTTACTAACTTTCTAAGTATGATAAAAAAGTCTAATACTAAAATCTCGAAACCTGCGCGTTTGCGCCTCTTTGTTATTCTTTACCAATAGTAGGATCCAAATACATATAGGGTACCAAAAGTTACCTCATTAAAAAATATCATTTTTTATGTAAACTGCATCAAAACTTAATTTTTTTATTTATTTATATATACCTATTTATTTACTACACTATTCAACAGGTAAAGATGCTCAATTACAAAATAGAAAAATACAAGAGAAAACAAAATCAATAGAATCAGAAATAAACTCCGCAACATTAATTAAATTAGTAACCGCGAGAGACCTTTAAAGAATCCATGATGTATAATATGAGTTATTTGATGGTCAAAAATAAAATAATGTATAATGATTTCAAAGACTTTGGCAAATTTGTTTAATATTACAATTGGACGATAATTATTCATTTCAGATCTTTCTCCTTTCTTACAAACTGGAATAATGTTTTATCATTTCCGCAGTGTTGGAATTGATAAGAAATCGGCGATAAATTAAATATTATTGAAAGATTTATTGGAAATTTTACCTCACATCACTACAGGAAAAATCCATACGCCCAATAAACGAATTGGGCCACCCGGTATAACAAATTAAATTGGCATAAGCTTTACGTGACCAGTAGGCTAATAGCCAAGCAAGAAGCTCGGAAATCATTGTGATAAATGTAAAGCCGGGCTCAGACGACTGGTGTACTTGGCCAATATTTGTTAATGGCGTATACTTGCCATGTCGTCTGAGTGGTTTACTTGTACAATTATTTGTCATTGGTGAGTATTGGTCAGTTTCCCATCGTCTGTCGGTAAAAATGGCACACGTCAAAGGGATCACAATTATTGGTACACTTGACAAGTGCATACTTGTCTATACTTGTGGTTGCGCTCACACGAGTTGTACATATAATTGTACGTTGCTTCGCTACTATTCATTTTGTATAAGCGGATGGAAGAGGTTCCTTGTTTTGAAAATGCTTTTTTGATTATTATTTAAATACCAAAATCAAAAATCAAAACGAACTAGTCATATGGTGTGCAAAACATTTGAAACATAAAAACCGTAATGCAATTAACTATGGCTTGGAAGAGAATCGAAGGAAAATTTAGTATTTTGTGTTCCATAAAAGAACTTAAAAAGAAAAAGGAATCTTTGATGTCAACATTTCGTCCTCTGATGAGTAAAGTAGTAAAATGAAGTAGTTACCACAAAAACTGCACACGCGACGACATTTTCAAGACGACCCATATCCATGACGGTCAACAATCTTCTTCCATTCCACCAACATTGTACCAATTTGCTGGTTTATTTAAAAAAAAATGTACACGTCGTGTGAGCGCCGTTGCTTGTTAATGGCCTAAAGGACCTGGTACACTTGTCAAGTATACCAATATTGGTGTATTTGTCAAGTACACCAGTCGTCTGAGTCCGGCTTAAGAAACTAGTGATCCTAAATATGATCCTAGTGGAACATCAAAGGGGTTAACCAACTAAGCTTACATTATCATAAAACCTATATTTGCTACCTACTTCATATAGTGATGAAATATTTAAACTTTATATTAGCTAAGAGATAACCCGAGGCTCTTAGTGAAGATAAGATATACCTACAGTGTGGCCCATTTGAAAGCAGACCACCTCTGTAATCATTACTCATAAATTCCAGTTCGTCCAAAGAAAGGCTACTGAACTTCTTTGAATTTGAATAAAAATGTTATTTTTTCTATCTACTGCCAATTTTATCAATTTTCAAACTACTTGAAAAAATATCTCCAAACGAAAAATTAATGATTCCTATGCCTTTGCGCAGTGGGCTTATTCCATTTATTGATTTATTTTATGAGTTTATAAAATAATGCTTTTGTTTCAACGTATCCATAATAAAGTGAAAATAACTCAAAAAAACCAGTAAAGCGATTATGCAATATGTGTACTATATATTTGTAATCAGAATGATTGGAGTAATTCAAATTTGTCAAAATATACAGGGTGTTCCATTTAAAAAAACCTAACTTCTTTGCGTACCCTGTATATTTAAAACGCTATTGCCAATCTGTTAGCAGAAGTGGAATCTACGTAAAAAACCATGTAAGGCCAGTTTTTTAATTTTTCGAATCGGTCGAAAATAAAAATAAAAATGGGGGGTTTACATTAATAAAACTAACCCTGCACAGAGTCATCACGTGAAAATGTTAGATTCTACTGTAACTTTGTTGCCTTTTTATTTATCGGAAAAATAAAAATTGCTTTACTGACTAATTTTTTGCCAAGAATTCAAATTTTTATAGAAAAAACAATCGAGCATCGCGTTACAGAGATATAGCTATCGACATTGTTTTTTCTCATGTATGTCTTCTGTATATTATTACATATTTTGATTCTTCGTTTTTCCCTAATTTCATCGATATAAACATGTAAACTATTGTCTTTTATTTTTCACGAGATATAGATAATTACATAATTTAATAATAATAATAAATAAATACACCATATACCACATGTAATTACGACCCCCTTTATCCCAGAAGGCTCTAGAAGAGTCTTGTGCGGGAGGGGGCTACATATTTAAAGACAAGTGACACACATCCAATATCCGTGTATAATGGAAAAATCCCTCTCACAGTATTTTTCATTGCCACGACTGGGAATCGAACCCGGGACTTTTGGGTGAGAGGCAGGTACGCTACCATCTCGACCATCAGTCATATTAATAATCAAATTTAAATTACAACAATTAATATATAATTATTTTTTATATAATATATTGTTCAAACTGACTTCCTTGCTTTTCTACACATAACCTATATCTTTTTTCCAAATTATATCTCGTAAAAAATAAAAGATAATAGCTTACATATTTAACTCTGCAATAAACGAGGTTTCTTTATAATAGGGACCTGTTAAGTTCCCCATATTTTATAAACATACCAAAAAGAATTTAAAAAAACTAAAAACTTTTTAGAATTGGATACTTTTTTCTTACAGAAGCTATAAAGTTTATTTTTGTATCTGTTTGTCTTAACGTAAGTATATTTTATAGTTACTATGTAATCCACATACCTCTTCTTAAAAATTTATATATACATACTTATAAAATGACAAATGATAATTATTGATATCACACAAAACAATTCATTTAAATATGATTTAATGTCCACATTACACTTTTCTTTTCACTGTAACCAAAAATCGCAATAAATAATCATTATTATATTAAACTAAAACAAATTTAAATTCCATATACTATCGCCCGCACCCGCCGAAATTTTAAAAATAAAAAAATCACTACCTTTTATTGCGAGTTACGGGACGTTAAAAAATATGCACATGTTATTTGTTTGTGTGGGTGGGTGGACTTAAACTGATCTAGTTTGGTGTTAATCCGCTGTCGGCGCTACATTCCATTGGAATTATATTTTGAACCGAGATAAAATCAATAAAAGGGGAACTGTTAAAATCACGGACCTCGACTCGTCTCTTTTGTTATTTTATTTACATTCTCTACCTCATGGACTTTTGTTGTTCTTCATCCATTGTTCATCACATGGAATGCGAAGCACGGTAACTACGGTTTTGTTTCAGGTACCTATTTAAATGAAGAGAGGATTTGAAAATAGCTCGGAAAATACTTCTTGTATTAGATAAAAACAAAAAAAAGATCAATTTGAAAGAGCTACTACTACTAGCTTTTATTATTGTTTGCTACCAGTACCACAAACTATGCCAAACAGCTGTGGTTGCAGGCCAATAGACGATTGTAGCTGAGCGATACGACTCCTGGTGGTTTTTGATCAAACCAATTACTAGGCCATTATGTCATCATGTGTCATGTGTCATGTGTACGTTGGTTTTAACTTTATACTGGCTATGCTTTATAATGCTTTGTATTTTCGTCATTACTGTTGTGTACCTAAGTGTTCCTCTTGAATTAAAACAAAATCGTGACTTATTTTAACATACAAAAACTGCATGCGCACGGACATACCATTTTTAGTGTATCGCGATAATAATGTAGGAATAATTAGTAGTTTTCAGGATTGGTTAAGTACTTTGTTAATTAATTTCATTTCTTAACTTCCCAACTTTTAATTTTAAAACTCTAGCTTTAAACCTGCCTATAAGTTGTTTCTTGCCGAAATTGTTTCCCATGAAACCTCGAAGTTTTCCTTTTACAGGAATTACACCGAAATAAAAAATAAGATACAGTTAAAACCAACGTAGACAATGGTGACAATGGTCCAGTAATTAATTAGTTCGACTAACTAGTACCAGCTGGCGTATCATATTTCTTTCCTAACCTAACTTTAATCTGACGCAATAAAATTACAGTAGTAATAGTTTAATCAAAGACATACGTTGGAAAATTTATAGGTGCTTTTAATCGTACTTCCTGTTGATCTCTAAATTTAAGTGTGTATAAAACAGTAATCAATCCACACTAGTAACCACTTTTATAAAAAAAATATTTTTAGTTTGTTTTATTTTTAGAATAATATTTACTTTAGACTTGAAAAACACAACGCGATTGATATGCACCAGATATTGATAGAAAATTTAACTACCGAAAATCGAAATTACCGACTACTATTACAACACTTTAATCAATTTTAAAATTTTCACTAAGGGCGTTACTTGTACAGAATGCGAACTAAGCAATGCGAACTTTCAGTTTTTCTGTGAAAATTCCAGAACAGCGTCTATTATCGCGACTTTATATCAGATTATTAAAGTGGTTATAAGCGATCAAAATTTAAATTTAAATAATTCGTATCCTTTAATATTTTTGAAGTAAGATTTATTTCCATTATAATCCTGGTAAAAAGGAAAAGCAGGTTCTGTGATAAATTTTCAGAAACTTTTAAAAGTTAAAAAAAATAATAAAATTCATCGAAAATCTGCATTTACCATTAGTAGAAAGTAGAATTAGAGAAATATTTTGTGACACATTAGAAATGTAACTATATCCCTAAAGAGCAGAAAGTGAAGTTTTTGTTAATACATAGTTGTTTTAGATTTTGTCATATGTGAGTGACATACCCTGACAGTTATTTGAATTGGTTTTAACGTTGAATAAATCAATGGTGTTTGGGAGTGGGGAAAACGATTCATTATACACTCTGTATATAGCGAAATACAGTGAGGACACCATCACAATTACCCATCACTTGTTTAAAAACAACTTCCTCTGCTAATTATCCTATGGATATTCCCACATGAAAGGTAAATTACTCTACCGTGACTTGATTTCACGACTGTAGTGGTTAGAGAGGACATTGACTATTAAAATAACATGATTTTAGGTGCTCACTGAAATTAAAATTATTAAACAATACACCTTTTCCAGATATTTCCTGTTCGTTGAAGAGGAAGATGTAGCTGAAGAGCTGAAGATGCCCTATTTGTGGATGGTCTATAACTCACAGAAAGGCAGTTATGCGAAAAAGATATAAGAATAAGAAACACACAAATAAACTCAGGCAAGTGATAGTTGTTTCGGCAAACCGAAGGGACAATTAAACAATTAAATATACTTTATAAAACTGCTTACCATTGGGTTGGTTCAGGTAGTCAAAATTCGCTACATAAAGGAGGAAGAAAACCAAAATTATTAAGAGAAGAACAAATTGATCAAATTATTGAATGAATAGAAGAGGATTTCGGCTTAACTTTGGTTCAGATTAAAAGGAAAGTATTACAAAACTTTAACATTTCTGTTTCTGTCTCGACTATAGAAAATTATCTTGAATGCAGATTGTTCATTATGAACCCGTAACGATGAATTCTCATGAAAACAAGGTAACGAGGACTGAATAGGTTCAAACCCTTAATAGGTAAATTGTGGCTGGAAAAAAATTGTTTTTATGGATGAGACCAATTTTAGTTTGTTCTGCCGTTAAACCAAAGGCCGGGCAAAAATCGGCAATCACGCATTTCATATTCGCCCTGCAGCAAAATGCTCTAATGTTCATTTTATTGGGGCAATTTCTGCTGCAGGAGTTTTGGGCATGGATATTCGAAGATTAAGGCTGCTGCTAAAAGGGAATTCCAAAAGTAGAACCACCTGGAATTGAGGAGCAGAGGATTTTATATTTACAAAATATTATAGACCAATCAAAATTCAAAAACCACAGTTGTTGGTAGAGACTGCCAGGGCAGACAACACGCTACCCACCACCCGATTGCTTTAGCAATGGAAGGATATGTCTGTTGGAAGTTAAGTTAAGATAAAGTTAATTTTGCGAAACTTTCAACTTTTCTACGTACAGTCTGTCTGAAATACAAACGAATTATTTTGAAATAGAGATGATTTCTGAAATAAAATTAATAAATCTGAAATATATTTGACGCCTTCTGAAATAAAATTTACAATTTCTGAAATTCATCTGGAAAAAGTGTAAAACCCACTAAAGCTCGGTTTTACAGTCGCAAGTTAACTGTCAGTCAGGTATAACTTTTAGGTTAACATTGAATTTGTGTTGTACAATTATTGCCGGTTATTTTCAGGATCGTGGTTATATTGTAGTTAACTTTAAAGGTTGATTCTCACTTACGCTACACTCAGCTCGGCGATGCGACACGACGCCGCGCTGCAAAGTGTCGTGACGCTGGGGGGTATTCTCATTACAGCGACCGACAGCGACGCGACACTACGCGCTGTTAGCAAAGAGTGAAGTCCACAGTTGACATTTGTTTATCTTTGAATTAAATTGGATTTTTTTCTTACAAATTTCTAGTTTTTTATCGAGTACTGATGATGACATACATATTCGTGTTAGTTATGTGCCAAATATTCTCTTTTCTTTGCTGATTATTGTAGTTTTTGTTCGTTAGATCATAAAGTTCTACTGATTCAGCCACAAGGATGATTAATGCCTGCCTTATCATCGGCCAAAGCAGACATTTTTAACAAAACAGCATGTGAACCGTATACAATCAGGATTGTACTGAACGACGCCGCGCGACATAACATAAAAAATGCTCACAGAACAATTCCAACGTTGCCTCGCGACGAAGCGACGCGTCGCAAACTGTAGTGTAGCGCAAGTGAGAACGTACTCATTTAAAACAATGCGATCATTACCTAGCGGCAATTTGTAGCGCCGCGTCGCGCCGCGTAGCCGAGCTGATTGTAGCGTAAGTGAGAATCAACCTTAATACTGTATTAGGTATGGTAAACCAATAGTTGGTGGTTTACTGGCAGATCATAACCTACAAAGACGTGTCAATTTTAAGGTAGTAATGAAATAAGATTTAAAAATATATACATATTTATGTTAATATGTTAATGTATAGGAAAGTGACGACGAAGAACGAAGGTCAAAAATAATTCCATATAGGCCCAATTTCTGTAACAAATATGGTGGATAATATATTTGTAATAGATTCAAACTGTCACCTTGAAGTTTATTATAAATTATTATATTGGTAATACGATTTGTTTATTTTTATTATAAGATTAATTTATTAAATCATGATATAAATTATATATAAAATTTTTGACGAGAGACAGAATAGATGTAATATGACAAGTTACTAATTATATAATTTAAGAAAATACATACGTTTTTTATGAATCTTAGCCATTTCTATATTACTAACTTTAATAGACTTTGTGATTTAGTGATTTTTAAACCAGAACCTAAATTTCCATTGAACAACGCAAATATTGGTAAACTAGTACCTAGTTAACTTGCAAGTAACGGTCAAATGCATCAACATATAACATACACCCTGTATAATAACCAGTTGTTTACCTTCAAAAATTTTCTTATAATTAAATAATTAGTTAAAAAATAATTTTATAAAAATAAAGGACATTAGATAGATATCTTCAGGAACTACCAGAAAAGGGCTATTTTAAAACGCGGTCGCCATCTTGTAAGAAACGACACCAAGCTCATCAAAATCAAACAAAAAAGTTAATAGCCAAAGAAAAAAGTGCAATTTAAGTAATACAGCGTAAGAAGGACAAAAGGCTTTGTATGATTATGTATAGCTCCTCTTCCAATGGACCGTTTTTTCTCATCGAGATCTTAAAATGTAAAGAAAGGTCCATTTTATTGCTTTTTTGTATTGAATGTCATTTCGACATTTTTTCTTCAAAAAGTATTGGCCCAAAAAAGGGTTATTTTCAAACGCGACCGACATCTAGTAAGTATTTAAAAAAATTGGCCATTTTGAATTTTTGTCCATAGTCCATTCTTTTCTATAAGCAACGACACCTAGCTCGTTTAAATCGAGTAAATAAATAAGTAATAAACAATAGAGTTATGGACAAACGTAAAATATGCAAAATTATCTGGCCCTACCATACAGGGTCCTGCCTGCACTTTCGCCCCGATTTTCGATTGCTGGCTTACTATTATTAAAAGTTTCGTTCAAAAACAGGGTTAAACCAGAGGCGAAGGGACATTTCTGGGAAACTCCCTGTGTTTTATTGCATTTTCTGAAGTGTTTTATAGGTGCCTATCCACATGTAAACATTTTTTGACATACCCTAGCAGGTTCGGGCGTAATCGATTATTTTGTAGAACAATGTAATTTTACCTACCTAGCATAAAATAAATCGCTAGTCACAAATGTGAAATTTAAGTAAAAATAATCTAATCGAGGTGTCTGTTACAGAAGGTTGGAAAATACTTCAGTTCAAATTACATGTTCTTTTTTTTTTTTTTATACACTTATTTAACGTCGCCCTATTTCCGCTACCAGGGCCTACCACCGACGCCAGGAGACGAGCAACCCCCAACCTGGAAATTTTGCCGAACCTCTTATCTTACTAAGGGTAGGGATTTATTACTTGCCTAACATTTAATAGACAAAGGACCGACTGCTTTACATCCTCTCTGAAGGATGGTATATCCTCAATACACCTCTCGCCTACAGTTGTATTGCTTCTGCGATATAGCTGATATACAAGCCGCTAGAAGTGGGGAAGCAAGACGGCGTCTTTCCGAGGATAGTCACCCATCCAAGTACTGAACGCGATAGCTGTTGCTTAACTTCATATCGCTATGAAGTGAGTCAAGTCAGTCCTCCGCTCGCTGCCCTTTACATGTTCTTATTTTTATTAAAGTTTATTTCTTAATCATGAAAATTACAATTGAACTTTCTCATTTTTTTAAATAGAACACCCTGCAATTTGGATGCAGAATTAACTTATGAACTTAAATTATAATATCCCGATGGCCATCTTCAGCCGTCTACAAGATAATCAGCATAATTCTTAAGTACATATTATTTTAACACCAAAATATCAACATCTTTTTACATACAAAAGTTTACACAAATAACTAAAAAGGGAAATAAAAACAAAAATAACTTAAAAAAATCTGCCTAAAATTATTTTTGGGACACCCTGTATAAATAATTTCCAGAAACGCCACTTCTTCTCTAATTTAATCGTGTTTTTGAACGCTAAATATAATAGAAGTGCAGGACTGTTTAAGGAATTAACTTAATATTTTGAATTCCCAACAAACCGAGTGCTTCACTTTCGCTTGATCTTTGGTTAGCAGCAGCATTAAAGTATTCTGTTTCTTCGGTAACTTTAGTATAATCATCATAATCATGTTTTTACTACAAAATTTTAATTCATGGGCTCATTTCGTGATATTTGCTTTTTAATTTATTTTAGCATTTTCCGTAAGTATTTCATCCTCTAAGTATATAGTGAAAAAATTAGATCGCTAGCGTTAATATTAACCCTAATATTTTATTTCAAATTCGTAACATATTTGAAACGGCTATGACGTCACACCACCCGACTCCACTGGTTCTATGAGTTATGCGGATATATGGTATTTAGATTTCGCTGTACCAAGGACGAAGCACTTAAAAGATGAACGAAATTACCACTTCCGCCGTGTGTGTAGTAACTGCCGCCGGTATGAAACTATAGGAAACAAGCTAGCGGCCGACCGCTGCGAGTGGTGTGACGTCACAGCGCTCTATTTTCATTATTTATTTTGAGGGAGAAGCAGTTGAAAAAAAAATTTAATATTTTGCACATTTACTAATTACAAGGTGTACTTTCGGAATATGAATTAAAAAATTTTTCCGAAATGAGCCCATTGGGGCCGTTACGTTGTTCGGGAATTTGGGGAACTCTGATTAAAATTTATTGCTTGCCTAAGAATACGGTACTTCTCCATTCACGATTTCCATTTTAATTTGATAATTTATTGTACCTACTATTTTTAATACATTTTTCAACAAAAGTAGACATATATTTTTAATGAATGTAATTTCCGAGGCAATTTCAATAAGTTCGCCAAGATTTCTATTCTGATTGTTCTTTTTCTACTAGAAAGTATTGTGATGAATTTACACCCACGTTACAGAAATTTGGTGTGTTTATTAAGGGGTGTGAACAGTAGCAGTATTAATGAAATATACAGGGTGTCCCTGAAATAAGTGCACAAAAAGAAACCACATATTTCCGACGTCAAAATGAAATGATTAAGTAAGTGGACTAGCTTTTTCCTTTTCTCGTCAAAACAAAATTTAAGAACCAGATCAAACCAAGATTTCATTATTTATTCTAACAGCTGCTTAAAATGCTTAAATTTTGTTTTGACGGGAAAAGGAAAAAATTAATCCACTTACCTAATCATTTTAGACTATCTTGATTATTAAAATTAATTTATCTCGAAAACGGTGCCTCCGATCGAAGTTACCTTTGTTCCTTTGTGAAAAACTGACAATTCATAATTTGAAGTCAAAACTTAAAAAAACCTACAAATAAAAAAGTTGTGGTAATTTTAACCCCCCACCCCTACAGCTTGACCCACCCTTGGTAAAAATTTTGAGATGATGTTTACCTCACTTTGTTAGACTTAGAAAGTTTAGTGGATGTGCAAAATTTCACCACTTTAACTTGAACGGAAATAATAAATAAAAACCGTCTTCAGGGGCCCACATTTAGGGGCCTGCAGCTCTCTTAGGAAGCATTTTGGTACAGAGGTACGTTTGGTCCAATCGATTTATTTTGACGTCGGGAATTTGTGGTTTCTTTTTGTGCACTTATTTCTGGGACACCCAGTATATGTCGCACGCAAATGGCTATTTTAGGCAAATGCTATCTACCTGGGCAAATAGCGTCAAAAAATAATTTCTATTAAGTCGTTTATCTAGAAAAACGGCATTTGCTGTAATTATTGTTAGGCAAATGACAGCGTGTAATGTAATGTAATTTTATTAATGTATAGGTATTAGCATTAATCTATGTTTAAACATATATAGGTTAACTAAAGTTGAACATCCTTTTTTATATTACGTATATTATGTTTGAATAAGAATGCAATGAACTTCTTTATAGGTCAAACAAATTTGAGCGTGAGAGAATTTCGAATTATGTATAGTTATATCAGGCCTTTAAAAAATCATGAAAATCCCAGCAAAACCCAGAGATAAAATAAATAAAAATAGAATAGAGCAGAAGACAAGAACATTTTTGACAAAAGAAAAAGGTTTATTCAAATTATCAATTAAAACTATAATCTAAAATTGCGTGTTTTGGATTTTAGACAATCAATCATTTTTTAAATGCTATCACAGTATACCTCTGACAGCAATAAATACCTCTCACATTATTTTGGTGTTATCTAATTAATTAACCAAAGATCTATGAAAATCAAGAGACTGTAATCAGATTGTAAGTTTTTAATAAAGTTTTAAAATAATAGAATCATCGTTTTAAACAATATAATTTTCTTGAGATCACTGCTTGAATAAATGTTGTAACGTAATGGATTTTAACGAAAATGATCAGGAGTAACGAACCATCCTCAAATATTTATTACACCTTACAAATATTTAATGTACTTACAAAAAAATAAAAAACTCTGTAGAAGAAACCTCACAAATATTAACTATCATTAAGGAAGTAAATATTTGTTGCTATTAAAATTTCACACCAGCCATTTTGGATATCTGCTTTCTAATTTTATTATATTAATCATCAATGGCTATGCGTTATCTAAGCATATCTATATAAGATAATCGATAATAGTTTTATTACACAACGGTGTGTGCGAATACACTTTGCATCTTTAATATCAATAATATCATCACTAAATATAGTTTTTATTTATTGTTACGTCACACTTCCCATGACAGGCCCCACATTTATTTTTAAAATTACTGTAGAAGTATCTTACCTTTTAATCAATCACCTGTATGTAAAGTACATAGATTATTTAATATTTAATTGATACTATAGCCAGTTGAAGTTTGACCTTAAACAATTGGATACTTAAATATTTTAACCAGGTATTATTTTTTTAAATTAAGAACAATATACATGATGAGGTCATTGAAAAAATCTCGATACGAAAATTGATATTTACACCATATAACTAATTATATATGCCCTTATATTATATATTTTAATTATCAACTACTATTTTGACTTAAAATACTTAATAAATGAATTATATTAGTGACGCGAATTAGGTAGTATGTAATACGTCAGATTTTTTAAAATTTTATAATAAAATGTATTAGAAAAATAAATGGATAATTTGGTTGTGTAAAGCGTTCTAGTATCATTTAATAATAACGGCGGGCACGAGACTTGACACACTGTCAATCATCCACTATGAATATTAGAAATTTTATTGGTACAGAGTACAGACAAAATTTATTACAATATCTGGCGCGCCACGTCGAGTACATATTATCAGATCCTTTCAATTTTTCCTTAAACTAGCGAATATACCATTCAGTTGCAGATGGAAGTTTTCTGTAATGGACATTCCTATATAATAAATAAATAATATAGTTCATGTATTATAATACATTTCATTTATATTTTCACATTTTAAATAGCACATGAATAAACTTATTATTATCGTTATTATTTCTTGTTCAAACTAGGGAATGCAAATCCCGGGATTGAAAATCGATTTCGGGATCCCGGGAACAAGAATGAAAATCCCGGGACTCCGGGAATTTTCCCGGGATTTTGTAAGAGCTTTCTAAGAAGTATATGTTTCGATTTTTTAATAAATAATTAAGAAAAATTAAGTTTATGATTGAATAATTTTTATTATATTATATCTAGGTGTTATATTTTTATATATTTCATACTAAAACTAATGTAATACATATATTAATTATTAATTGTTGATTTGTCTTTCCTTGTTTGAAGAAAAAAAGATTTTAACGATACAAGTGCATTTAATGAACGATGGAACTGAACAGGGCCGGATTTTGATTTGTGAGGCTAGACTAGAAATGCTAGAACTTCTAAATATTTCGGGATTTCGGGATTTAGAATTCCCGGGAATTACTGCTTCGATCCCGGGACGTGAAATGCCCTCCGGGATCCCGGGATTTCGGGATCCCGGGGTGCATTCCCTAGTTCAAACACAATAATATATTGTTATTGTTATAATTGTTATAATTAACCACGTTTCGTCAATATTTAATTTTTAAGTCAGATTTTAAACAGCTTGAGTCAGTTATGTAATTCTTAAGATTATACAGGATGGTCCAAACTTTACCTCAAATATAAGGTGATAGAGGGCCTTAAAATAAATCCTTATGAACTTACGTCCTTAGATGATTACTAATAAAGATTCAGGGTGTTGAGGCAAATGCTAATAAAAATGCAGGGTGTTGAAGTTTTATGAAAAACAAACGATTTTTTAGTAATTTGTCATAAAAACTATTCACTTGAAATATTCGGGTGATACAGCTTTTAAAACCTTCCTTATCGCCTTTTTACTGCCTTTAATGACGCCACAAGGTAGGGGATGCATTTTTCGCTAAAACCATGTTACGACACTGTTTTGATTAATAGCCAGATTTAAATTAAATCCATCTAACCACATGTTTTTAGCATATTTTAAAATAGAATTAAATATTTTATGGAAAAAGCATCCTTTGCCTTAGGTCGGGGACAGACTAGCGTTCAGAACGCCGCGACCTGATTGTCAAAGCGGAAACACATACGCGCGATTGCGACCACGATCGCGATGGCGATGGCGGTGGCGGCTGAACGCGTCCTAAGGAAACAAATGAACCCGCACATATTTGTTTGCAGCGATCACTGCCATCGCCATCGCGATCGTGGTCGCGATCGCGCGTCGCGCGTATGTGTTCTCCACTTTTATTGTTTTATATGAGAGCGACCAGGTCGCTAGTCTGACCGCTCTCGTATGAAACAATGCAATACACTAGTGCGACCAGGTCGCGGCGTCCTGGTCGCGGCGTTCTGAACGCTAGCCTGTCCCCGGCCTTACACAAAAATTCAAAAAAATATTTCCCAAATTGAACAATACACAAAGCTATGGCGTAACGTAGTTTTGGTTAACAATCAATTAAAAACGTAACTGTTGTACTTATTTTAAGCCCATCTGTCACCTCCTGACGTTCGGAAGGCATACTTTGAACCACCCTGTATATTAACAGCGAGATATTTTCCCTAACATCGTGGGTCTCTGCTCTGGTATTAAGTAATTTCGTTTGCTTCAATTATAAGATTCATAATTACTTAATACACTAACTACCAAAAAAAAAAACGCACCACCCAAAATTTTACCATGATTTTGAATTTGATTTTTTTCTAAATCGTTTGTCTGATTTTAATTTGTCTTTTCTTGTTTTGTATGTTAACTTCTGGAATGTATAGCCGTGCCGATTTTAAGTAAAAACTATTTTTTCTTTAAATATCGGGCATAACAATAACATTGTTTATTTTCAAAAACTCAAAACACCCTGTGGGAATCGCCAGCAGGAAACTTAAACTCCAGTTCAGACCAAATTATAGCTTCATCTTTTTTTAACATTTACTTTAGTGGTCACTTTTTATCTTTGTTATTAAAGGAGATATACCGAGGGATGCCATTTTTTTGTTATTTAACCGATTCGAATATCTTGGCGTCATTAAGATAGGCAATTTAGTACCTGTAGGTCAAACAAAATGGTCGACATGAAAAAAATCAAAATGTTAGATGCCTTTAAAAATTTATGTTTTTCTATCCTCGTTCTTTATTAAGATCTGATTTTAAGGCCAGCCCCCTTAGAAATTAGTTGAATAGAAAACTTTTCAGCTGGTCGTAATGTGATAATTTTGAACCTATTTAGGTTTCCACAGCTACCCTCAATAATTTTAATGTATGCTTTTCATATCATATCTTCGTAACCAATAATGGACCGATTTAGCTCTCAATCAGGTTTTAATAAAAAACGAAGCTAGAAAAACAAACTTTTAAAGGTGTCTGTCTGCTATTTTTATTTTTTCATGTCTACAATTTTAAACTATAGATTTTGTAGCCTACTAAATTATCTATCTAATAACGCCAAGTTTATTCAAATTGGTTAAGTAAAAAAAATGGCATCCAGGAAACAAACATTTTTGATTTTTTCCCCACTCGGTATATCTCCTTTAATAGCAAAATAAAAAAGTGTACCAAAAAATTAATGTTCAGAAAAGATAATTTTGCTGTTAGCGATTTCCACAGGGTGTTTTGAAGTTTTGAAAAAAAAAACATAATATATCTGTTACGCCTTATATTCAGAGAAAAAATAATTTTTACTTAAAATTGGCACGGCTATATATTCCAGAAGAGTTAACCTACAAAACAAAAACATTATCTAAAATCAGACAAACGGTTTAGAAAAAAATCAAATTCAAAATCATGATCAAATTTTGGGTAGTGCGTTAATTTTGGTCGTCAGTGCATAAATTCAAAACTTATAATATTTATAAGAAATGCAATTTTATTTTGTTGAATTTTCTAATTAAAAATTAAGCGTTATAAGCGACACAGTAATTTTAGGAATTACAACTTTAATAACATTCAAATTAACAAAAATTAATTTTTTAGAACCTTCCTATTATTTTTTCCCCCTCCTATTGGAAAACTTCGAAAAAACAATATCATAAATTTGCTGAAAAACAGTTCGTTGATAGAAGTGATAATTGAGTACGAGCCTCTTCATTATCTGTGTAGATTACGAAAAGGACTTGACACAGTAAACCAAAAAAAAAAAAGAACAAAGAAAAAGTTCTGACAAGTTGCAGAATTAACCATCACTACAAACCAAACACCTACAAGAACGTCATTTTGAAGGTAAGATTACATAGATTCACTGATAAATTACCCATAGAACGAATACTATGCTAAGGGTGATATAATCTGCCTTTTTACATCATTGTTTGTACTGCCTCTGTAACAAAAGCAAATGAAATGCGCAGATCGAAATAAACATAAACAGAGAACTGCTGAACCATTTACGATTTGCTGATGATATTACATTGGTTGTTGATTTTGTGGATGAAGCAGTTAAAATGTTAGAGATGGTATAGGTACTGCTTATTATAAGTTTGTCCAAGAATTAACTTTGTAAAAGTCCAAATTTCCTCGTCCTGGGTGGAATATCTGTATTGAAAATCGAACAAGTGGGATCATTTAAACATCTAAACTACAAATTTCAAATTTCATATCAGGAGCCTTGGCAGAGGGATATTTTGTACTAATTGTACTTTAAAAAATTTCAATTGATCTGAATTGTAAAATCAGTATTTGCGTATTTTTCATGTTAGAATATGGTGTCGAAACAAAATCACGCTGCATTTCCTTGACCTACGACACCACTCTAAATGACCAAACAGTTCTCAGCATTTCCCTTGTCATGGATGAGCAAAACGACAACGTGATTTTAGAAATCCAACTGTTTGGATCATCATTTCATGATTACTTAAACGTCTTTAATAAAAGCCGTACCCCCGGTTGTTAATGTAATCAGCTAATAATATTTATTGTAATTATACTTTCTTTTTGTATGTAAGAAAAATTGTGATCAACGCACTTGGGACATCTGTACTCTCGTAAAAAATAAGTGTCTATTTAATTCCATTTAATAGATTCGCTAGTTTTGGCAGCATACTGATGATAATACAGATGCAAGCGTAACCTCCGCCTTGTTCAAGCCAAAGTTGATTTGTTTTTTCTTCTTGAAAACTGACATTTACCTTATCTAGAACATCCAAGTCATAGTTTTTTCAACCAATACAACACATCTGTTTTTAAAGTTTGGCGACTTTTTTAAACATTTCGTTGTGATCATATCTTCCTCGTCTGATTTTTCTATATTATTCAAATTAAATGTCCTTCCCGTTAATCCTTTCCTTGTACCTACTAAATGTTTTATGTCTCATTTCTTTAAGAATGATTTAATTATGCAGTAGCTACGGTAAAATGTGGAGTATTTCACATTTGCATATGGCAGGTCTATTTTCTAGTTCCATTAACCTTGTAAGAAGTATTTTCTTTATATTATTAATGAACGTACTTGAAACATATTCAATTAACGGGCGTAACATAATCTATTTACGGAGGCATTTCTAGAACAATTCGTTTTTTTTCTACAGGATTCACGGCTGACAGCACCGCCTTCCGTAGACGAAACAGCTGCATTCACAACCTGACAGTATAAAATTGCCAAAGGGCGTTTGTCTGCCCACCAGCTCGGCACTACTTGATGCACTTGAAGTTCTCGTCGTAACAATGGAAAGTAATTCTCAACTGCCATCCAACGAGCTATGACCTACACTCAGGTGTATTAAATTCACCATATGAAATGGTTTTTCAGTGTAACCAGCGACGCTTGACTTGGAATGAATCATATTTCCGTATTTCAATCCTGTATCAGTATACAAAGGGTCGTGGTACCTATCTGATGTGGTCAGCGCACTACTTTATGTTAAAACAGTATGATGTATGATAATAAATATAAAATATATATACTTAGTCGTGTAGCTTTTGGATGGAGAATTTGACAATAAAATAAATAATAAGCATACAAGGTACCTATATATCTTTTTATCTGCTGCCGTTCGTAAATAATTACGAGTTGAGGAATAAATGAGGAGCTCCAAATCATAAAGAACGCCTTTTCAACAAAATGTATTTTATCGAGAAATTAGCATTTTTTACTGAAGGCTAACTATTTAATTTGAAAAATAAAATTGGCTAAACCCACAATGATAAAATTAGAATCCGTAACAAATATTGAAATATTACTTAATACTTTCGATTTAAAAAAATTTGCATTTTAAATTGAACTTCTGGAAGTGCTGTATTTTGAATCAAATAAGGAAAAATATAGTAGACCTAAGCGATACAGTGGATATAAAAAACGTCGGCATTTGAGGATTATACAGCCGTCAAAGTGAAGTCGCCGACGCTTTTTATACCCACTATATGAACTATATCGCTAAGGTCTACTGTACCTATGTCTTAAAATGATAAAAACCAAATAGCAAAATTTACACAATTTTAAAAATTTTTGATAGAAATAAAAACAACTGAATATTTAGCGTAAAATAACACATCTCTTAAAAAAATATAAAATATTCAGAGCGTCTATTTCATTTTGTCGTCTTCAGTAGGTTTCAACTGTCTCTCCTTCTGTTTCAATATCTTCAGATTCTGAGATATCTTGATTTACTACTTAAAATTACCCTTGTACCACCGCAGATTTTCCATTTATCTCCACTTTTCACCAAAGCATTTTTTAGGAGGGACTCATTGTCTGCTTTACTGACTGACTTCTTTAGCTCAATGTTTTTAAGGTTTTCTCGTAAGTTTTTCCGGTTATTGTATCATTTTTGCTTTACGGATGCTGTTAACCTTTTATAACGATTTAATTATTTCCTTTATATTAATTAAACAAGTCTCGATACTTCTAAAACATTAACAGTTTCAACTTCCTTAAAAATATTCTAGTATTCTTCTTTAGTTACTATTTTGCCCCTTTTTTTGTTAGTTTCTCAATTCAAACATGCAATATGCGGATACAAAGGATGTCTCTCTATAGGAAAAAACATGATAATTGTTTTAATGGTTGGAGGAGCTTTCGGTACAAATAAAATTGCAAGATATGGATACTTTCACTGCTGATGTGTTCATTGAAAATAGGAAATTTGGTAACATGAAAACTACTGTCTCCTTTGGAAGCATTAGTTTTGCAATTAGATTTAGGTATTTGTGTTAGAAAGTATAATATTTTAAGAAAACTTGTAATCAAAATACACCTAAGTATGTATATCTCATAAGTACTTCACGTATTCGGAGTGACATATTTCCGAAGGAAACTGACGTGTAGGAGGTCCACGCTGAAGTTGGGTTACAAGAATTATTAACAAAAAAATTAGGATTCATTATATATTTTTTTTATATGACTGATGGTCGAGACGGTAGCGTACCTGCCTCTCGCCCAAAAGTTCCGGGTTCGATTCCCGGTCGTGGCAATGGAAAATACTGCGAGAGGGATTTTTCCATTATACACGGATATTGGATGTGTGTCCCTTGTTTTTAAATGTGTAGCCCCCTCCCGCACAAGGCTCTTAGAGCCTTCTGGGATAAAGGGGGTCGTAATTACATGTGGTGTTATTTATATTTATATTATTTATATGTATGTACAAATTATTCAAAAAAATTTGATAAAAGGTTTCTTTCCTTTTAACACTTCCAATTATATGATGGCAGTGCTGACCATAAACAAGATTTTCAGAATACTGCAAGAACCGAAGAATAGTATATCTTTAACAAGCTTATATTATATCTGACTGATCAAAGATTAGGAAGGCTACTTGGAAACATGCTACATCATTTTCAACTTTATTCTGTCACGTTAATATTTATAAAGGAAAACCCATCTTTGCTTCAAGAGCTAATTATTGATTACCTACCCAAATTAACATCGATACCAATCTTGGTTCCTGGAAAATGTTGTTTATTACTCTGACAAGGGCGGATTTAGCTTACCGTCATGGGGGGGGGGGGGGGGTAAACTCATAAAATTTCTAAATTTTCGTTTCAAATTATTTATTTCGTCAATGAATACATTAATTTTGTTTGTATCTCTTCTTTGTAATTCATGCCTCATGAGGCATGAATTACCCCCCCCCCCCCCCCCCCGTAAATCCGCCCTTGTACTCTGATTAATTAGAAAAGCAATTTCGACACAAACGTTTTACATTTGTGGTGAAACTTAAAGAAATAAATAAAGATGATGCAGAAAATTGTTCGTCTATTGAACACGGATATAATTATTATGGTTTATGGATATTCTTCATTGTTGGATCCGGTCATTTGAATGTCCGTTATTTATTACTTACAGACTACCATTAAAAACCTGGCAGTTAAAGATAATGATGCAAAGAAGGCGTTTAACACGATAAAACCCAAAACTGAAAAAGAATTTAAGGAAAAACTGGGCCTACTCATTAAAAGACCTAAGCCTGGTTTTGAGTCAATTTATGATGACAGCACTGCCTGGAAAATTTTTAAAATCTTTCGTAAAGTGTAGCGACCCCACAGATAAATATACCAGAATTGGCAGAATTCAAAGAATTGTTTGAAGAAACTGAATAAATTTATTTTAATAAATAGTGCATATATTATAATAGCGAAGGAATTACAGAATAGTCAGAACTATACTCCAGGAGAATGAATCACATAACACAAAAGTCATAATTTATTTTAAAATGTGCTTTCAATTACTTATAACAATAAAATTGTCTTTGGAAATAAAGTATACTGGGTAGGGCATTTAAGTTGACAATTGCGAATGACTTGAATATAAAGCATTTTAAAGAAAAATGTTTAAGACAGAAAATCATCATTTCAAAAACGGGATCTAATGACTATAACTTCTTTTCATTTATTGAGGGACTTCAAGGCCATTTGAAGGTCAACTTTGTTTTCTTTAATATAAATCCTAGTATAAATCCCTATTTTGTGCTAAAAAATAAACAACTTTTGTTTCTACAATTTTTCTAGTTGAATTGATTGTTTGCAATTAAGCAATGAAAAATAGAGGCTTATATTGAAAAAGACGAAGTTGACCTTCAATTGACCTTCAAGTCTTCCACCATGTTTAAAAAAATTATAGCCATTAGATCCCGCTTTTGATATGATGAAACTTCCATCTAAAACATTTTTTTCTAAAATGCTTTATTTTCAAATTATTCGCGATTGTCAGATAAATCATTCAGATGTCTTTGGGGACGCACAGTGGCGTAGAAGAAAAAAATACCGTTCAAAAATCGCTGTAAACCTCAGAATTTATTGGATCATCTTATGTTTTTTTAAATCATTCAATTTCTCGAGCTAGATTTATATTTTTAGCTATAATTTTTTATGACAGACTTAAAATAGATTTTTTTCTAAAAATATTTTTAAATTTGACAGCAATTTTGGCAGTTACTAACAAATATAATACAGCTGCCAAAAGCGGAAACATTATTTTAATTTTAACTATAAAAAAGAAAGATTTAGATTTAAAGAATTTTATATCTTTTTCTATAAAAATTCACATTGTTTTCAAAATTACAAAAAACATACTTGTAAAATTTTAAATTTGGCACTGATTTGACAGCTGAATAAAAAAAAGAAATAAAGATTCTATTTTGGCAGAAAGTTTTAGGAGGATACTCATGTCCACATAATGTTTGAGTTATCCTCAGAAGATAATAATTCAATAGGGTCTACCTAATTGGAACTCCTAGGGTAGAAGGGGGCATTAATGTTACCCCATTTCGAAAATATTTTTTCGAGAAACAATTCGTTTTACAGTTGCAGCTTAGGCAGAATTTTCTGTATGGCTAGCAGTCTCATTTTGCTGCATCAGACCATGTTCTATTAATATTAATACCTCAAATTCTTGGAGTGCAGAAATCCCCGTAACGATGAATTTAAAAGAATATTTAAAAAAAATACCATTTAACTGTAACCATCTCGTAAAAAGCATCACGTTTAATTCCATTTTCCACTAAAAAATTTTCTCAACCATATAATTGGCAAAAATATTATAAGCAATTCATATGTTTTAGGTATCTATATGGAAAATAAGAAATTTAAATAGATTATCAGATGTGCAGTTACATATTAAGACAATTTTACACGGAAACAATGGGCTATTAGGTTTTGGCACTCTCCATTTCTTTGCAAGGGGTCTATTTTAGAAAGTTAAACAACAATGAATGAGTGATACATTATGGAAATATATGTAGAGTGGAAAAATGAGTAAGCATTTTTTATGTACACAAGGTACAAAAGAAGAAGTTTATTTAAAGGAATCACGGTCCAACACCCAAGATATTAAATAGAAAGGTTTTATTGATGTAAGCGATCGATGCCTTTTTAAACCTTCACTAGCCTAGATAAATGATGATAGACGGTGAAGGGATATTCTAAATTTGTTTATCGCGTTGGAGATATTTCGCTGAAATTAAAGAGTATTTATTTACACATTTGTAATGTTAATTAGTACAATGTATAAAAATATAGCAAATGAGAGATTTCTATGCATTTTATGGTGATTGACTGGACGAATGAGTTAATTTGACGACCAATCCCTGAAATATGAAAACACCATAAATTCGGGGAAGCACCTCTAAATGTAAACATCTTAAGAATTCATGAATTCATGTTTAGGTTCCAAACAAAAGAATTCCAAATTCCAAACCATAGAGTGGTTTGTGACTTAGACAAAATCGTTAAAAAAATCCAAATTCGTTCGCCTCATCCAAGATGAAACTTCTGGGTGTCTAAAGGTGCCTTTTCTATTTGAATAATTTCGAATGGCGAGATACCTATTAGTAACATCTTTTCATAAATCATAAATTGCGACTTTGGGAGAAGCCTACAGCCTACCAATAAGCTGACATATACTTAGTTCACAGGATAAATAAATAATTAGTATATCTTTAAATATTATTAACCGAGTAGAGAGGTATAGTGCGAGGTATAGTGTTATAAATGTTAGTAGGTGGTTATTAAGTGTCTCTCTTAGATTCTAACAACATGCAAATTAATTCCTCTCCATAAATTGCATAGGCACCTGACAGATTTATTTAATAATTAATCAAAGAAGACGTTACTTGACAAGGTCACATGGGTTTTACGTTACATATTTAAAAAAAATCCTGTTTGCGTAGGTTTTCTCATGTTATGAATGTTATGACATAAGAAGACAAAGTCATTCAGATGGTCAATATTATAAAATGTATTGAATCCATATTGATTTAGAGGTTTGAATAACTTAAATAAACAGTGAACCCATTAGAATAACAAATAGAAACCATCACCCACCAAAGTTCAGTTATGTTGGAATTTTTAAATATGGTCGTCTCTCTGTACTACATTCAGTAGCGGTATTTGGTAAATGTTTATATGACTGTGTGTAACTTATACATTATATATGGCGTTATCCTACCATAACATTCTGATCTTGAAATTTAAAAAATAAAGTTCATCAGTTCTGTTAGTTTCAATTTACATAGATTGTCCTATGACTTCAATTTATAATCCTGAGTTTCCTGGGAGATGCATTAAGGACATGGCGTACAATCGCGCAAAACTATACTTGGCCAGTGTAGTACATTTTAGACATTTATATTTAAGGCCTATAGTATAGACATAGAGAGTTCGTTGGTGTTTTTTTTTTTTTTGAAACGGCAACTTGGTTCAGATGATAACTCTCTTAAAATGCTTAGTTCTCTATTGAATATCAATTAGCAATTATTGCAATCTTACAGGCTGGCTAACAAGGTTGGCCTAATTTAAATCAGTGTTAATTTTTTTATTTTATTATAATCACAATTTATGCAACTATGCTAGTGAAAGCATTAATTTATATCTCACAAATATCGATAAATAATTCAATTTATTTTGCTACTGAGAAATTCGTGGCCAAAGCACAGCGTATGCAAGGCCAGAAAATTAAAAAAAAAATAATAATAATCACAATTTAAATCATATTCAAATATTTTTTTAAATATTTTATGAAAATAAAACAAATGAATATTCCAAAAGATAAACAATAAAAACTTTCTTACAGAGACTTAACAGTACAGGATGATTGAAATTCGACTCCCACACCTAGGTTATGCAAAAATTGTTATCGGCGATCAAACATAACTTATACAGACTATACGTTAAGGTCAACTGAAAAGCTTTATCGCATCGACGCTAGGCGCCGCGACGGTCTTTTTAATGTTTTTTCCACCAAAACCCAATTTTTTTTAAAACCTATCAATCCTGAAAATTTTTTGTATAACACTATGGGTCTATTTCTATTAATTTCTAAGCTACAACGCTTAATAGTTATTATTGCATCTTGATTTTGTGTTTATTGTATAGGTAATAGTTTTAATACTTAACCATAGCAACTGTCAAAGTTTAAAATGTAACTACAAGTCTTCTTAGAGTGAAAAAATTATAAAATATGTAGATACTATAAAGTATGGTAAACTAAAAGATAAAGCAGAAAAACTATTTCTGTGGCTTATCGAACTGAATGTCGGAAGCCAACCCCTCCCGTCAAAAAAAAGCAGAAAAACTGATAAAATAAAACTTCAAAATTTTAAAACAATAAGTGCGTCACTAAGCAGAAAAGTCAACAAAATAGCTGTAAAAATGCAAAAAATGAAATACTCCCATTCTCTTTAAAGATAATAATTATCGATTTTTTTAATAAAAACCAGATTCTGCCCAACCCTACTGGTTAACCATTTAAAATTCAAAAATAATTTATGACCGTATTACGAGCCGTATTATATACATCAAAGAACTAACAAATAATATGTATTAACAATAAACATCAATAAATCATAAAAATATTAAAAAAATACTTCAACGAAAAAAAAAAAGTTTACCATAATAAATTCCCTACTGACCACCATATTATGATCAATAGATCACTGCATGGATTTTTTCTAAAAATAGTCTGTTCATAAGATAGATACCTAATTTATTTCATATTTTAGCATACTGCATAACATCGCCGGTAAAGCATCCTTCACTCAACGATAACATACAATAATTAATGAAAGTAAAGAATCCGTGGTCCTATACAGAAACCCGATAGAAATCGTTTTCTAATTAAAAATAATGGTTTTAATAGAGAAAGTTATTTCATTATTGGTATTTACAGTCAATACTTATACCAATATGTCAAATCTTTATCATTTTATAATTTAATCCTCACGATTGTTAATATTTATCGAGAAGTTTATCCACGTGAAAATATATTCTAACGTCCAAACTGACCATTAGTAGATGATTATTGTTTATTTTATATATTAATTCCATAACCTTAAAAATTATTAATATGTTTCTCTGCCCTCCAGATCCTTATTTTTATACATTTTTAGAATTAAAAATACTAAAAACATTTCAATCAGTCACGGAAATTAAAATTTAAATTATTTAAATTTTTTCCCAAAATATGTAGATGGATCAATATAACATCCTGTGTACAACTCCGTTTCAACCATGCATCGGTAAATAAGCATAGTAACTTTAATAAATAAAATATTGAAAAAACACTTACGGCTTTCATCTGGAGATTCCATGGAGTCGCCGTTCAAATGCATTTTGATTATTTTAAAATGGAGAGGCACAAGTTAATAAAACCATTGCAGCAAGAACCTGTAAAAATATAATTGTCACTCAATTGAAAAAACATAACTTGGTAAACACACTCAATTTGATCACTTTTAATAATCATATTTATTTATTTCTACTCCAAAATATTTTGATTATAATTTACTCCTACACGTCTATATTTTACTAACTGATAATTATTAATAGGTAACGATACCGAACGGAGATAATAATACCCATGTGTCGTCTACAACACAATATCATTTACTAAATGAATTCCATGTGTTTATCATCCGATAGTGAAATAATTATCAATTTGGAAAAAGAGGCACCAAATTAAGGGCACAAAAATATTGTTGCTTGTCATTTAGTAGGTAATGTTTAAAATGTTACTAACTTACTTATTCCTGAAAATCTCTATACGTTTTTTTTTTTTTTTTTGAGAAAGTTAGGTATTATTCTGAACTGAGAAAGTCGCTATGATTGCAACAATTTAGTGTCTAGATTAGAGATATTTGAAATTTTTAAATTCATTTTTACCGAATAACAATGGGAACCGACCCATTTTGATATGAGAATCTATTTAGTACCTATGCATCAAAATAATAGCCATAATAGACATACGTGTAACAGGACAGTAACTAGTAAGTGGGCTTTGGAAACGAAAATGACACATTTCTAGTAAACAGGAAACAAGTAAATAGTGAGTAGAAGTAATAACCATTATTTAATCGTTGAGTGAAAGAATTATATTCACTCAACAATTTGATGTAACGATATTATGTCTCGTGTATTTATAGCACGAAATTCATAAATAAAATTAAGAAGTTCGAGATATAATAGACAGAATTTTTTGATGTAGGTTATACAGGGTGGAGATTTTAACTAGAATAAATTCACTACCCGGAAGCTGAATAATTTTTCAAAAAATTCTCAAATCACGTCAACGTTTGATTGTATTTACCTACCTTTTTCAAGCAATATGCGAAATGTAGCCCTTCGAGAAGGGCGGAAACAACCCCCAAGTTTTTTTTTCAAATGCAACACTATTGTGACCCCTCATTAGAAAGGTGACAGAAAGACGAATCCAGCGTACTGATCACATTTTATTTTTCAAGAGGTTGAGGGTTGCATAACATTAAAGTTTAATTTTTAAGTTTATTACGTTTCAACGTAACAATTGCTCAAAATGTGCACCATTTACATGTTGGAAACATCCTAATCTATCATAGATTAGCCTCTTGAAAAATATGTGATCAAAACGCTGGATTCGCCTTTCTGTCACCTTTCCAATAAGGGATAACACGCCATAGTGTTGCATTTGAAAAAAAACTTAAGGGTGGTTTCCGCCTTCCTTGAAGGGCTACATTTCGCATATTGCTTAAGAAAGGTAGATAAATACATTCAGACGTTGACGTGACTCGGGAATTTTTTGAAAAATTATTCAGCTCCCCGGTAGCGAATTTATTCCAGTTAAAGTCTCCACCCTGTATATGTAGAAGGCTCAAATAAGGAAAGACAAACACTCGTGTGTTATTGTTAGTTATGAAATTTTATACTAGAACTGTGTAATTTTTGTTTCCAAAGGTCCACCCACTACTCTATTGCTTATGTTCTTGGCACAATAAAATTTAGCTCTTATCTGAAAAATTACTAGACTGGTTTTTAATATTGTAGTATTGGATTCGTTTAAAAATTATGTTTCCTAGTGATTTATTGATGTTCAACTTTCATCTTGAAAAAAATCATGTCTTGATAAAAACTATATTTAAAATTTTGAAACGCCTCTAGGCCATTAACTATACCCTTGAGTGGAGGAATTATGATTCCTTCACTCAACGGTATTATAATCTCAGGCTTTCTTATTTTTTTAGTAATGTAGGTTACATACTGAAATATTTTATGGGCATTACTGCAGTTTAAATTTTAGTTTAGGTAGTGTTTCATGGGCATATCGGTCATCAACATATAAACAACTTTATTGTCTAACGTTTCGGTTTATTAACCATCATCTGAGAACATTTTTTAGACTTAAATTAAAATCTATTATTATATTTTTTATTTCTGATCCGATGTTATGAGTGTCTGAAAGGCATTAGTTTAAATTGAAAATGATTCTTTAAATAGAATTTCCTTTGAATCTCAAAATTGTTAAAATATATAGGGTATCTTGTTTGATCTGACTTGTAGTGATCGAGAAAAAAAAACGAAATTATCTTCCAAGGATTTTCACTCACAATTTTAAATTCTTCTCTCAAAAGATGTGACAGGAACAAGTAAAGTTATTCGCCATATCTGAACCTCCGTCCTCTATGCGCTACTATAGGTATCTATCACACTACCGAACTAATGCACGGATTTTGATTTCTGACAATAATAATACCTATTTGTTTCCCGGTAATGACATAATTAAATTACAAAAGTACTTGATCATAAAAATGTCGATGCATTTGGTAAATAAATATGAACTTAATAAACGTAAAAATTTCGTACAAATTGTTCTTACTAAACCATCTACCAACGATACACTGAGGTCACTGAGTACCATTCCGGATAGGAATAAATTGAAATGATGTAAGCTTATTAAATCACTTACAATAAATCATTGAGAAAAGTTCTCGACTTATTTCTATTTAGAATCGTCTCGGCTAACATTATTTGATTATCAAAACACTACACCGGGTGTCAACAAAATTATTAGACAGAACTTTCTAGATATAAAATTGAGATTTGGAGGACATAATACATAGGGGAGGGAAAATGCAAGTTTTTCGATATTTGTCGCATCTCAACTACGAAATTTTAATGTTTTTGAATTCTAGAGACGATTTAAGGTGCGACTGTCCTGGTTTGACAAATGTTTCGGCCTACTTGATTTTTTTAGACCTATTTTTATTTCTGTATCTATTTTGCCGTGAATGTGCTAACATCAATGTCGTGGGTCTAGATGATCCAAGAAAAAATTGAATCGTCAAATTTCCCAGCAACTACCACAACTGACACAAGCTTGTTATTATGTTATACTACTTGTCAATTTCGTTGTTTTCTAATAATTACTCTTAACTTACATAATTTATTAAATATGTTTTGAAGCTTACTATTTCTAATAATTCATAATTAGGTTTGTATTAAACCGATTTTAAATTTGATGGTACCACTGGATTTGTCATGAACAGTACTATTTAAGTACTGGATGTCTAAAGGACATTGCCATTTAATAAAATAGATATAAATACAAATTAATGATTTATGCACATTTAAAGAGTTGTAAATCCTAAAATAGTAGAAGAAAACTGACGATTCAATATTTTTCGGATCATCTAGACCCAGGACATTGATAATGTTAGCATATTCGCGGCAATCTAGATGCAGAAATAAAAATAGGTCTAAAAAATCAAGTTGGCTGAAACAGTTCTCAAACAAGTGCAGTCGCTTAAAACATCCCAAAATGTAAAAATATACAGGGTGTTGCATTTAAAATTTTATAGTTGAAGTCATTTGCGGCGAAACCGGAAATGACAGAAATGTGACCAATATCGAGAAATTTGCATTTACCCCTGTATATTATGTCCTCCACATTTCAATTTTATATCTAGAAAGTTCTGGGTGCTATGACGAAATTATGTCTAACAGTGTGCAGCAGTGTGGTGGTTATTCCACATCACAATCGTGTATGATTTCCCTAAAATGTTAATAAAATTAAATAACGAACTTGGTTTTTGCTTTAATGTAAAATAAAGAAAAATAAAGAAAACCTGTTCCAGTGCGCAGTATACCTTACAAACATTGTTCATTAACCCACTACAAGTTCTCTTTTGTGGGCTATCTTTTCTCCTTATTTATTTACAGTATCATTATTTCAAAATTTTTTTTTAAATAAGTATTTTTTGTTACATTTAAGTATAATACAATATACTTTCTTTTTCTTTTTTAGTATTGTATCTAGAACCTAATTGTTTATTTTTATATAATGTACCACTTATATTAGACTACACATATATGTGTATATGTATGTATACTACGTAAATAAATATTATTATATTATTATTATTATTTATATCAAATTTGTAACACACCAATTTTTCATACAGGGTGTTAGAAAAGTATGGGAACGGTGAAGAATCTCGAACACTTTGCATCAAATCGAAAAATAAAAAAAAAAGTGTCAAAAATTTTTCAAAAAACTATCTACTGATACCAAAAATGACCTCCCCACCCACCACCCAGTGGGTGGGGCGGGGGGCAACTTTAAAATTTCAAATGGAAACCCCTATTTTTTATTGCGGAATTTTACGTATTTACGTATTTTTTGCCTTGGAATCCGATTCCGCAATAAAAAATAGGGGTTTCCATTTGAAATTTTAAATCGGATTCCAAGGCAAAAAATACGTACGTATTTACGTATTTTTTGCCTTGGAACCCGATTCCGCAATAAAAAATAGGGGTTTCCATTTGAAATTTTAAAGTTGCCCCCCGCCCCACCCACTGGGTGGTGGGTGGGGAGGTTATTTTTGGTATCAGTAGATAGTTTTTTGAAAAACTTTTGACACGTATTTTTTTATTTTTCGATTTGATGCAAAGTGTTCGAGATTCTTCACCGTTCCCATACTTTTCTAACACCCTGTATGTATAATTGTATAAACAGGACGGGCAGTGGAACATTTCACAAAACACCTGCACAAGCTTATCTGTTATTTTATTACAGGTATGTAATTTTAGTTCAGCCACAGCACCATACCATAAGGGGTGGGCAAATAGATGGCGATGTATATAGGTGTGATCAGTGGCAGCTTGTACGAGGGCTTTAATAAAAGGGAAGTGAACGTTGAAATAAACAGAAGAAATATAATTTTGGAAATAAAATTAAAATATTCTTTAAGCGGGCGTCAGACTTTCAAATATTTGATCAAACTTAGACTCGAGCTTAGACTCATCATACTTGAATATGACGTCACCATAAAATTATTTTCTAGAATAGATGGTCCCACAAGCTGTCAAAAACCAAAAGTATAATTTAAATTGACCAATGAACTAATGAAAATAGAGCATGGCCTATTTCCGTCAAACAAACTTATCAAACTGTGACCGTCATATTCATAGTTTGATGAGTCTAATTTGATAAAATATTTGATAGTCTGACACCCGGTTTAAATAAACGAAAAAATATAATCTCAAAATTAATAATGTTCGTCTTTGCTATGTAGTAGAAATAGATCAGGATACTGATAGAGGTAGACATGTATGCAGTCATTAATAGAGTACCAACTTGATCCTGATCTATCTCAATGATCTCATTCACACTCAGCGTTGTTCATTGCAGTGCTTCCAAAAGTGCAAGTACCAACTGTCAGTAAAATAATAAAAGTCAACAGTTTATTTAAATGCGCACACGCCACTTACACGTATATAAAAAAACAAAACACTATAAATAAATACATTTCAGAAATCTTCAATATAAAATAACATAAAATCAATCAAATCAATGTCTGTTTGTTATACAGGGTGAACCATCAACTTATTTCTTTAATTTTAAGGGATGGTAGGTGCGTTAATGGTAAATCCATATAACAAAAAATTAAAGAAATACACGCGGCAGTTTTCGAGAAAAAAAAAAGAATTAAAATACGTCAACATCGGCGGTTCTATTCTTGCCAGGTTTCAATACATATATTCTGTCCGGTTATAAAATACCCGTTTGTGGTATAAGGATCAAGTATAGCAACTGAAAAATACGCTTATTCACCACCACTAAAAGCGTAAAGACAATAGCCTGCTATATTAAACAGCAGTGAGTCACAAGTTGCCAACTCCATTTTAAGACACCAAAGGCCGCAATGTATTTGCCATATGTGAGTATTTATTACATGACCTAAATATTAGTTAATTCATCAACTTTTTTTAGTACCCACTAATCATTAACTTTAATAGTGCAGCGGGCGCTGCAAGTTATCTTCGATCTATTATTCATATTGCGCTATTTTAACAGTACAGGTACATTTTCAATCTAACTAGTAATTATTGTAGAATGGTGACAATCTTAGAGATTTTAGATTTGTAAACGTGATTTAGAAACAACTGTTATTGACACAGATAAACATATTTTTTAGATAAATTCTACGGCAATTTAACTAATCATAAATGATCTACCGTTGACTTGCAAGGTCCTAAGTAATCTTGTTTACTAACAATAATTGAGCAGATTAAATTGTATTTAATTATTATGAATTAAATATATTTACACGGGCTGGGTCAAGGAACCCGCAGTTTTTATATTTTTAAGTGACAAATTTCTGTCTCGCAGCCAATTTTAACGAACTTGGTGTCAATACTTAACTTTTAATTGAAATTTGTCTAAATTATAGGACTAACGACGGATTTCTATTCTAAAGTATAAATTTACTTTATTTTAAGACTAATTACTGCCATCGACTCGTTCGAATTAATGGCTACCTTGCAGTCACGAACTAAACCAGTAGATTACTTTGCATGGATGACCATATTTTTTTCATTCATTATTTAAAACTCAATAGTATTTTCCGGTACTGTCATCTACCATATCGTCGCAACATTTAGCTAAACCTTTTTTTTTAATATAAATTGTTTCTTTAGTTCGTATTGTTGAATGCCAATATTTTAAGATGTTGCTAGTGGATTATATAAGCAACAGAAGTACCCACTACGTAGAAACTGGAAAATGAATGATGCATTTTGACCTTTCCATAATTTGTTAGCAATTTTCGAGTCAATTCTATTGCCTTAATAGCAAGACCAATTTCGTTAAAATTGATTGAGAAATAAATAATGAACAGTTAAAACACCAAAATTTGATTACATATTTGTTTTAAATAATATTATTGATAATAATAATGTTTATTTACATTTATATAACACAATAGTAGTATTAAAAATGCCGTTTGAAAAATCATACTCATACAGAGTGTAAGAAATTTTGATGTTGCGTAAAAAAAACTTTGGTAGTACAGTACTGCTAGACCCACGAGGACTTCAATTTGATTCATTACATTGTTTTTATGATTGTTCATTTCTTTAAATAAAATTGCATTATTGTGTATCCATATTTTCTCGCAAATTTTCTTATGCAACACAACAAATTTTGTGACTTGCATTGTCAAAAGTATGGGTTACTTTTTATATTTGAAAAAATTACCGATAACGTCATAGCTGGAACAGTGATGACGTCACAAATACGATTATCTCGTCAAAGGTTGCGTGACTTTAAACAAAAGTGATATTATGTCCGAAGATTTTTTCGAAAACCTGATCTGTTTCGAATAACTTAATTTATTCCTTACTTTATGTACAGTGTACACTGTCACACTGTATAACAATGTAAAATTGCTGTACGTTGCCAGATATTTTTTGTACTCAATTCTAATGTCAAAATCACGTAGTTTCATGATGTTTTATTTCAAGGCGTATTTTGAATATTCCGAATCGGAAGTTTAATAACTAAGATTTGAATTTTTATTTTAAATGGTACCTTCAAGTTCCATCCCAAAAAAACCATCGTCGATCTTGATGAAATGTCATACTTGGCATTAGGTTGTTCTTTAAATAATTTTTAACCAATAGCAAAGTTTTGGTCACCAAATTTTGAAGAAATGCACAAGAAAAAATACAAAATTTCTTAAACTTAGGACTTTATGAAACATTTACAAAATCGGAATTTTTTGAATTTTGATTACCAAAGGCATTGTTTTCATTTGTAATCCAAATTTAACAGCGGAAGAATCATTCTTACGAGGGCAGAATTATAGAAAAATAAAATATCTTTCAAACATAAGAAACTGTCTAAATAACAACGTAATGCAAAATAACATCACATTGCCATCAAGTGATATTTTTTCAAAAAAACGTTCGAGGTAAAACATCAAACCTCCTGATTTTGGTACCGATGCTAAGAAAACTAAATTTTTGGCCACATTGAGCAATGTTGGAGTCATTGCCCAATGTGGCCAAATTGCATTATTTTGTATGTTACGATGTACCTACCTATATACTTTCAAATGCGGTCTTTGGAGCTATATATAAGAATCAGGCGAGCTTCCGAGAATCACTGGTGCGTCACGTGATCTGACGTCACAGTAGTCGTCTGAATGCTCAAGGTTAGCATTTCCTAGTCTAGTAAAACTTGGTAGGTTTTGCATCGTCAAACTGTTTTGCGCAAGTGTTTCTTTATAGTAAAGTCCTATATCAGAAAGTTTTAATAGTAAAAATAATAAATTAGAAGTATAAGGAAGGGAAAATGGTCGGTACAGGACAATAAAAATAACGCTATTCTTTTGCCGACGCTTCGTTTACTCGACGTAAACTTCTTCAAGGCTACAATTTTCCCTTCCTTATAAGATTGTCAAGGACACAATTTTTAATTCAGAGATAAATTAGAAGTGTAGAAGTCTTTATTATATACGTTGTTGACAATTCGTAAAATCAGAAAAAACGCGATTAATTTTGTTGTGGTGTAGTGTCTTACACCTATTTATATCGCCACCGCTATCGATGTTTCTATATAATATTGTGTGATTTATGTTAAAATTAATTTATTTAATAAAAACGTATCATTTATAATACAATTTCGTAAGAAGTTCGTTATTTGTTGATCGCAAAAGTGGATGATATGACAAAAAAATCACCTGTTACGAAAATAGATGAAAGACGACAGGACTTATCAAATTGAGACGATACTATTTTACAGGGGATGATGTGTTAAATTTCGACAACTTTTTCTTAAATTCAAAGGTAGATTTGTTCAATTTCCTTTTTAAAATTTCGAAGAATTTCGATAGTTTTTTTAAAGTTGATTGAGATTCATATTATGTATGTCCTACAATTGTTTTAGGACTAAAAATATTTACAGATTTAAAAGTAGAATTTTTTTGTAATAATAAAATTGTGCCTTCTTTAACATTTTTATGGATATTAGGAAATGACTTAATTTGCCCAAAATGGTCACTATTTCATTGTTATGAACATTAGCAAAGTTGTGGACAAAAGTGAGGATGAATAATTAGAAAAATCAATAAACAACCATTTTGATGATGACAGATATCATTGAGGAAATTAAATTTCTTAAATGATCAGTTAACTCTCATTTAAGGACAAAGATGAAAAAGATATAATAGTTCGTTTGAGCTATCTAAAAATGAAAATATCTCTTTCTTTTTTGACATAATAATAAACAAAGGATCATTTTGCGGGAGTTCAAAATTTTAAAATTAGAAAAGTATAGAAGAAATTAATGAAAAATGTATTTCATGCAACAAAAGACGCCAATATTAACTAAAACTAGTCATATTCTTTCCAACTTTCTGAATAATTATTCAAATAAATCAACAATAAAATGTACACTGAAAATTAGGATACATCAAACAAGAAATTCACGAAATTCCATATTTAAAAATTCGTTTTGATTGTGGAGATAGGGTTATTGGCGAGACCTTCTTAAGAGCCATACATCTGTTAGATCTATTAGGGTATACCTCTATGGTGACGTGGAAAATATTTTCTAAATTATTTTACCATTAATAAGAAATTCTTTTGAGAAATATTTAGTTTTACTCTTATAAATATGACATGGTCTATTGTACTATAAAATAAGTTATAATGGACAGCCGGCTATTGTAAAGTCACTAATTCTTGTTCGCGGCCTCTTATTACCGAAGGCCACGGATCAAGCCAACAAATATTGAAAATGATTTTGAAATCGTTAGCGAATCGAAAATATTTCGGTTTAAAATCCAGCGAAATTTTTGACCATGACGTTTACAATGTGCAATTTATTATTTTTATTTTCATCAATATCTTAGCCGCAACTCCTGAAAATTTTCATCGACAAGGATACATATCATATTACGTATAAAAAGAAATGTCTAAATAGCGAAACCTGAGTTCTTTCTTTATCCCTGTCGGTCACTCTTATGGAAAATCTACAAAACAGGTAAATGATATAATGTTCTCCCGAGTGTTCCCCGCTTGTTTGGTTACAGTGTTCCATTCCTTGCAACAGCACAGAAAGTTAACTTAGTTGTGTACAATGGTGGTTGAACTGTTGAACATAATTTATTTGTCTGGAACGCTTTTTAAACGTACTAATTTTCGAAAGACTTCTGGTATTTTCCGTATGCTTTCGTATCCAGTTGCGTCAGTACAACTAACGTATTTCCATCCACAAATAATAGTGAGATTATTTGTAAATGCAGAAATATGACCTTAACATTCTTAATAACCAAATATTATAATTAAAAAGACCAGACAGGTGCAGAACAGTCATCAAAAATCGATGTCACGCTTTTGTTTTTCTCTATGGAGTTAAAATAAAATTAAACATTTTTACTTCATCTTTGTTAGCACATTAAAATAAAGAGTGAATGGCTTATTGTTCACATTTCTTTATTCGGAAACAACGATTTTTTGTTCAATTGTTTTCTTGCATATTCTGAACAAAGCCCATATTAACCTTATTAAAAACAGATTTATTGGTTCCTATATGTATTTATTTGCTGCTCTGATCGTCGTTATAATTAATAGTACATACTTAGGAATCCAACAATATAATAATCGTTAGGCAGACAATGAATTTTGTGTTAAGCTATATAGTTTATGTATAGTATAAAACAAAGTGGATTCCCCATAAACGTTTAAGGGTCATGTTAGCTAATATAATACGAACAAATACATGTAGTGCATAAGTGTGCATGTACCTTAATCATAAAAAATCACACAGAGAAATAAATACTGCACGGAACTTCCGTAACATATTTCTTAATTAAAGTAGTTATATTGTAACACCTAGATCAAAAGAATAACATATTAAAATAAAAGGAAAAGACAATGCTTAGTTTCTCAGACAAACTAAATTATTGTTAGTAGAATATATATTATATTCTTCTCATAATAAAATACTTAGTAGGTACAATGACTTGTAAAGTCCTTAAAAGTACTCTCCCACATAATATGCGTTTAAAGAAAACCTATCGGTTTTATTGTCGTTTTGCCTTTTATAATAATGTCAGCCTACGTACCTGTTTTATTTGCACCAATATCTATAATATTATTCCTACTCAAAACTGTATTGTTCATTAATTTACTTAATCTGTATACTTTAAAAGTTAGTTAAAATATTTTTTGGCAATATTTGAGAGATAAATTAATAAAAAATTATAACGTGGATGAAGATATTAAAATTAATTGAACATGACAAATTTTATCGTTTAACTTTATATAGTAAGTATCGCGATCAACATCGTCACCTACGGTCACCTACATGCAAGTTTTACTTTTCTAATCGCTAATCTCTACATATTAAAAAAGTATAACACTGTAATGAAAATGCACGTATAGAACTACTTAAAATGACCCTATATGCAAGTCATGACTTAGAATTGGTAATTTGGTGAAGACTTACTCGGTGAAAATATCGATTAGATTGGCTTAGAAAGGTATTTGCTTTGCAATGTCATTTCTTCAACGATAATTGTACCGTAGTGGTTATTGAACTATTTTTTACTACGGATCATTACACACCTATATTTATTATATTATATTAAAATTGAAACATTCATTATAATTTATTTTAGATTAGAATCAAAATCAGCTCCACTTCGTACAATTTTTGCAAAAGAAGAAAAATCGGTTCAGGTCAATGTTCCTGCACCCGGATTTGCAACCACGGGATATGTGATTTAGAATCGCAGGGGACTGGATCAAAATTTGCAGAAACTGGTTTCCCATGACATTCTGAGTGCACAAGAGCCGGGGTCAAGTGTTCCGTCGTGTGTGGATATTATCTAGTAGCAATTTGGAGTATATGCTAAATAATGATGATCTAATGTCACTCTGTCCAAGAACGATTATTCGTAATTTCATTTTATTTGTTGTATATTTCGTGTTTAAAGAAGGTTATTATGTTTTAGAATCCGATACTGCCATCAAAACTAATACACGTGAATTACCTATTTTATTAGACTGAATTATATTCGAGTCGAAAAAAAGTCTGCAAATAAAACATTTCGGGTTATCTGAAACGGCTAAAACAAATTTTATAGAAAAAAAAATCTCAGAAACCGTTGATTGAATCTTCCAAGTGAGTTGCATGAAGTTGCTCAGAATATTGAATAGTCAACGTACGTATCAAGAAATGTTCCGACATCACGATTGTGCCAGTTTTGATTTGTATTTGAACGTCCGTAAGAACCATTTGTAGAAGAAAAAAAAAACTTAAAGACTTTTTTCTTCAAGCGTATAACAATACTTACATTACATAATGCCACACGTCCTGTAGAAAGAGCCTATTATTGTATTAATACAAATATATTCTATCTCTATGGTACAAATATTTCTCAATTTTTTCCTAGTACAAAAATGAAATGATGTATCCATGGCAACGAATTAAAAATCTAAGTTATGACTTGTCATAAACTGTCATTTTAAAAGTTGACGTCGCGCGTCGAGCCGTTTTTTAAATTTAAAGGCGAAAAAGTCTGAAGAAATGCAGTGCGTACCACCTGAAATACTTGAAATTGCAAATTCACCTATGTCATGTTTCATTGATAAATAAAATGGTTAGTATTACATTTATTTTTTTTGCTGCATTTGACCTGATGTCATTTTTCAAAAGTTTTGATATTTTTGGTTTTAACTCTTGAAGAAAAAATAGTATGTCATTCGGACTAGAAGGCTTATTATGTGTTTCGCCTAGTTTGCTGCCTCGGCTTGCGCCTCGGCTGAGCAAACTTCTGGACTCAACAATAATTGTCGCCTTCTACTCCTAGTAACATAATATACTATTAGTTTTGAAGTATATAGCCTTGTGAGGTTTGCGAAGAGCACTTTGTATATCTAAAAGTATTATGTTTTTTCTTTTGCATTTGTGAAAAAAATGCCTTTCTACCTTCCTCCTGGGCTGAATATCATTTAATTATTATGACTTTGGTTGTCGAGTGAGGGCATCTTTCACTTAACACTTTGTCTGAAGATATATCAACAAGTGGTATTTATTTTATACTATAGGTATAGTATTCAATATTTTATAAAATTCATAACATTCCAGAGCCCATAATTCAAAAACCGTTAGACTTGGAAAAAAACTGGCAAGAAGAGAAACTGTTTACTTTTATTAGGATCTAAATATTTGTGGCAGTTTTTTGAGTAGATAATTTTGAATTCTTGACGTTTTGATCATCTTCTGAATCGAAGTGACGACAAGATGATCAAAAGGTCAAGAATTCAAAATATTCAACGTGCAAGAGAATTCGAAAACTCCTCTACAAATCACCAGTTCTGCGAAAACCTTAAAAACAATCTAAATATGTTGATTTAAATATTATTTTCTATCTGCAACGGTTAGGGAATTATAGGCAAAAACCAAAAACATTTTTAAAATAGTCGCCGTAAGAATTTTTATATATTATACTACCTATTAATAACCATTGTTTTTAGTTTTATACATTTTTTAATCAGAACATAAAGTTCCTAAAGGACTGCGCATTTCATTCTTTCCTGTATCTCTCTTCTACTTTCACGTTAAATTTACTTTAATTTTGACCGACATGGAAGTCCTTCCGTTATCTCGTAGATGTTTGGTTGGCTCCGAGGTCCATGCTTGAATGAATTTTTTTTATATAATAATTGACCAGGTTTGCATAATTTTAAACACCAAATAGAAAAAGAAATATAAATTGTATGTGTTATTTTTGAGACATAGGTACTGTTTAGAAAACAGTTTAGCTATAGAATCTATAATAAACATAAGTAAATAAATGTCCAGTTAGTTTTATTCAATCAGTGAAGAACTTTAAAAAATATAACTGCTAAATAATAGCTGTTTGTTTTATAAAGTAGCTTTATAAATAGCTTCGCAAATTATGTTGACCCAAAACAAAGCAAAAAACTATTATGAATAAACAGGTACATATTTCTTACAATGTTCACTGGCGTAGGAAGGAGAGATTATGAATAAAATTATTTAACTTATTTTGAATACATAATTCTGCGCCGAAGAGTGTGATTTAACTGAGACTCGACCAAATAACCGTGTATGTATTATCATCTCACATTATCATAATAATAAATAGGATTATAGGAAACAACTACTGGATGGGCAAAGGCCCCTACTCCCATTGAATTATACCTATAAATCCAAATTGGTAGCCAAATTTGTTATTTGTCTTTTCTATACCAGACACAGACCGGTTTCGAACTCTTTATGTTCTCATCCCTCACTACTTTAGTCATGAAAATACTTTTTGCTATTGTACTCGAAAAGTAAGCGTTGTACGAATAAATTATAAGATACCTTTTTTCTTCCAAATGGAGCAGAGACTCGGATAATCTCAAAATCAACTGTACAAAACAGTGGTGTTACATAGTTTCGGCGAAAAATTTAACTCCCTCACCCCGTAACGGCGCCACTGGAAGCAGTACAAAGTCAAGATTCCGTGAAACAATAGAGGCTTAAAAAACATCGCCGCCCCTAAAATTTCAAGTCAATAGCTTTCATAATTTTAGAGTTATTAAAGAAATGGTTTGTTGTTCACAAAACTTTAACACCCTGTATCTTTGTTAGCAATCACCTAAGGACATAAGTTGATAGGAACTTTTCTACTTACTATAAGTCCCTCTATCACCTACCGAAGTTTGTCAGGTAAACTTCGGACCACACTGTATAAAAAATATTGTGGAAATGAGATAAATGTAGAACCATTATTGTATTAATAGTCATGATCATGAACACTGACATTTTACCGGATGGTGAACTCATCTGAAGTCTTTGGTCTTTGGCAGGAAGAAGAAAAACTACGACAGAAAACTGTGTATGATTCCAGGATGTGGAAGTTCAAGCTCTAATATGACAATTAGGTACCTATATTATTTCTTAGAAGACTAATGCACTGCACAACAATATTAAAAAAAAAATTACAATAAAATCTGTAAATGACTACCCACCCATGCAATTATCAAAGAATTTTCATTGGACTCCTCGTTAAACCGGTGGAGTGTCAGATGTACTAAACAATCACGCAGTTCATTGGCATCGCGGTCAATACGACTTTACACAGGTGGATCAGTATTCACACAGCATACCATCTTCTTCTCAAAGGCTCTGCAGCTTGGTATTTCTTCGCGGATATCAAGGGGAACGAAAAACGAAATTATTATACACTGTTAGTTTTGCTCAGGAAGCGCAGGCATACGGCGTACGTCAGCCGTATGTCGTACAATAATAATTATTATATGTTTTAGATCCATGCACAGTTAGGCAGTGCAGTGAGATGCAGCATGTGGTTCGATTTATTTTATAAGTAAAAAGAAAACAATCATTATTTTTTATTACCAACTACAAAGAAATATTTCCCATCATACAATTTTTAGTTCCGGAATTTAAAAAACTTGAATATGATTGTTTGGTGCTTGGTCAAGAGAGAGTCGGGGGCATACTTGACTTTTACATGCGACCGATTTCGTACTTACAGAAATTTTGTGAGCAGAAAAAATTAATTCCAGTATATTTGGATATAGGGTTTAGGGTGGTCCTTGCGTTCCGATTTTTCGTTTTTTTTGCCCCTTGATTCCAATTAGTAAAAAAAATGTTTGCTGCAAAATTTGGACTCAATCGGATATCGGGAAAACCCTTATGGGAGACCGGAATAAATTCTAATAAAATGAGGTACATATACAGGGTGTTCCAGTTTTTTGTAGCAGGACTTTAACAGTCGATAGACAATTGAAAATTATTAAAAAAAGTTCCTATAAACATAGGTTGAAAAATGCTTAGTTTTCGAGATACAGGGTGTTAAAGTTTGAAAATAAATACGGATTTATATTAATATTTCCAGAATGCTAAGAAGTATCGAATCCAAACTTGCCAATTCTTTACATATAATTTAGAGGCCTATTTTAGAATAACAAACTACTACTTTACTTAACCATGGGCGTAGGTATATGGATTTACTAAGGCTCTTTTTTACAAAAAAGTAGTACGCCACTGATATTTTCCCAAGTTTTCAGTTTAATTCAATAAAGCAAGAAAAAACAAAAATTTAGTATCTCTTGGCACTTTTTGATATGACAAGCCGTTTTCCAGAAAATTTACATTTAATCATTTGATGCACGCATCTGGACGAATTTTAGACAAACTTGAAGTCGCTCAGAATTTCACCAAATTTGATGGTACGAAAAGTCTTTTAAAAAGAAATAATGAAACATCGTTAATGATGCTTGTAATCAAGTAAGACACTCTTACATGTTGCTAGCTTTTGTGTTTGTGTTTTTAATAATTTATTTTAGTTCGACCGTTGCGTTTTAATACATTTGTGTTATAAAAATTTTGATTTACATGATAATATACTTTTACAATAAATATTTTAAATGTTTCATTCTTTATTTTTAAGAAATTTTTGGCACCATCAAATTTGGTGAAATTCTGAGCGACTTCAAGTTTGTCTAAAATTCGTCCAGATGCGTGCATCAAAAGATTAAATGTAAATTTTCTGAAAAACGGCTTGTCATATCAAAAAGTGCCAAGAGACATTAAATTTTTGTTTTTTCTTGCTTTATTGAATTAAACTGAAAACATGGGAAAATATCAGTGGCGTACTACTTTTTTGTAAAAAAGAGCCTTAGTAAATCCATATATCTACGCCCATGGTTAACTAAAGTAGTAGTTACTTATTCTAAAATAGGCCTCCAAATTATGTGTAAAGAATTGGCAAGTTTGGATTCGATACTCCTTAGCATTCTGGAAATATTAATATAAATCCGTATTTATTTTCAAACTTTAACACCCTGTATCTCGAAAACTAAGCATTTTTCAACCTATGTTTATAGGAACTTTTTTTAATAATTTTCAATTGTCTATCGACTGTTAAAAGTCCTGCTACAAAAAACTGGAACACTCTGTATATGTTTTTTTTGTAAAGTTCGTACTGACAAGAAAATTTTTATTGAAGAAAAATTTTAAAAAATGTTTGATAACATTTTATTTACAAGTCAACACATGATTATATTTTGGGATAAGGTCTTTTCTTAAGTCGAGAAACCGTGTTCTATAATCTTTTACAGTTTGCAGATCGAATTGTTTTTATTTTTTATTTTATTTTTGGCAATAAACTATTATTATGGCATGTCTTTAACTTAACACCCCTTTCTGCGCCATCATTAACAACTCGGATATTTTTAACAATATCCAAACCCATTGTTAAAGCTGTCATTGTTAGGCCAATATGAAGAATGTATTTGACGGAAATCATCATTTATCTGAAATGTTTGAAAAACTGCCGGGTTTTAACAGAAACAAAATGTTCAAAACATTTCTCTTTCACTTTATAATAAATAAACAACACCACAGATAATACGACTCCCCTTATCCCTGAAGACTGAAAGTTTTGTGCGGGAGGGGGCTACACATTTAGAGACAATAATATAATAAAATAATAATTTCTTTGTCCGAAAAAATCCTAGTGCCACGGCCGGGAATCGAATCCGGGACTCCTGGCTGATAGTCAAGTATTCTTGCCTCTCAACCAACCAGCCATAATGAATTTGGGTTTCTTTTATTTCCATTCGCTTCATACCTTCACCACTTAATGATTCTTCTTCCACATCCACTTTTTGTAGTAGGTAGTGTTGCAATCATTTTCACTTAGGATTTCACTGACAATTTTGAGTCAAAAAATGCCAAGGCAACTGCTTCTGGACTGATATGTACCATAAATAATTATGAACGCAACACGGGATAATAATAATAATATTATTAATTCATTGGTGCTAACAATACAATAGTATGTATTTAATTTACATGTCACAAATGGAACGGATATAATAAAAGTTTATTTAATAAATCCTGATAAGGTGCTTCAGTGGCAAGTGGTGCACAAAACCAGGCATCAACATAGATGGTCACGAGAAAAACGCAAATATTTGAAAGCCCCTTATTTTTTCATCTGTTATCTGTTAATGTGAATTCATCGCGAAATAGGAACACCATTAAAGGCAATAAATAGCTTTTGCAATCCATCACGCGTGATGAAAAGATAGTCCCCGAGGGGGAACCTCACCCAGGAATATTAATGAAAACTCCAAAAATTATCGATACCTACTTCATAGCACGTTTACTGTTTCTAAGATCTGATAAATGCTACAACATGCTCCTTTCCGGCTTCAGTTTGTAACGCAAATTTGTCTGTACACTTTTTTTTTTTAATGAACAAATTGAGAAATGAATTTAAAAATCGACGTGTCTGAGCGAATTTTTGTCACTTGCTTTGTAACGATTTTACGGAATTTATTCCAACCTTTACGTGCTCACTGTATAAGTTGTAGTTTGTAGTACAACTAGGTAGTAGTTGTCGCAGATGAGGTGGAGATACTATTCGAAGAGTACATTGAGAATATTCTTCGATGCTTGAATTAAGTTTTTATTGTCCCTGTTATATTTGTAGGTTCAAATAAAAATTGATAGGTATTATTATAAGTTTTATTATAACACAAATACATATTATTATTGTACATCAAATAAATTTGTCATCTGACCTCAGACATCACCTAATAGTCCATTTTTAAACGCTAAAAAATCGCCAAAGTTCTAACTCCGTTAACTCAAAACCGGTTTTAATCATTTTTTCCCACATTTCAGAAAAAAATTATAGAAAAGTGTTTTTTTTTAATGCACTCTTAATTAAAAAATGTATAACTCATTTATTTATTTAAACAATCGACCGAAATTTAATGCCATGAGGTTTTAAGGGTCGCAGATTCGCCTGAAATTTAATACCATGAGGTTTTAGGGGTCGCCGACTGCGAATATGACTTCAAAATCGGTCCAAATACAAAATGGCGTCGAAAGTTTAATTTTATTTTTATTAGATGTCTGGGGAAGTTTTGAGGTCACTGATTACGAATTTGACATTAAAACTCGACTAAAACCAAAAATGGCAGATTCAAAATGGCGTGACAACGTCAATTTTTTTTATTCGGGTTTTATTTCTTATAAAGGGGTTTTTTGGGTCGCTCATCTCAAATTTTATTTTCAAATTTATCAAAAATGGTGGAAACAAATGATAAAAGAGTTAATAAATGAGCATTAAAGATATTATATGTTTTAATGGATTTATTCAAATTAATCTACCTAAGATATATTTAAAAGCAAGAAATATTATTATGTTAAAAAGGAGTTGTGAGATTAAAGACTTTTAATTTACACCTTTCCTTTACTCATCATTTCACTCACATATGGATTCCCTTCGCAATATAAATATTATTTAGTTTTTAATTTTTACTTCTCTGCTTCTTCCAAAGACACTGCCGGTCATGAATTAAGGCAAAAGGCAACTATTTCCGCCACAATTACTGCAAGCTACCGAGCAATAAAGGCACTTTTCTTACACCCACAGGCAGCGTACGCCATAGTGAGCATGTTCTTTTTGTACAGGGTGTTTCACGTCAGGGACTCACTCGATCTCCTTGTTTTATTATTGAGCTAAAATGAAAAACCAAAATCTATTCTCATGCATTTTTTTGTAAGGAAAATTTTTTTCACCCTGTACATTATTACGGAAATAGATATGGTATATTATTGTGGTATATGCCATGCATACATCTAACTTTCGGTTTAACCGGAAATAGCTAACATCCGACAAAATTTTGGCGACAACTTGGATATGTATTATGAAATAATTGACCAATCTCCTGATTTCAAAAAAATTTTTTAATTTTCAAAATATTGGTAACAAAATGCTATAAAAGAATAAAATAAGCTAATTCTAATATTTTCCCAAAAATTCACACAAAAATCTTGAAACTAAAGTAAAAGAAAACTGTTAAAGATAATGGACAATTGGACGTGTGTTATACATATAATTTTGATATAAGGAGATAGGCAATAGGCTACTTTTCAATTATTTCTTGGCGAAATAATAAAAAGGATTATAGTTGAAAAGCTTTGTTTGCTGTTCTTTCCTCTCTCTCCAATTACTTTTCAATTATTTCATAATATACAGGGCAGCGAGCGGACTGACTTGACACACTTCGTATCGATACGGAAAGTTAAGCGACAGTTGCCGCGCTTAGTATGTGGATGGGTGACTATCCACGGAAAGACGCGGTCTCGTTTCCCTACTTCTAGCGGCTTGTATATCAGCTATATCGCACAAGCAATACAACCGTAGGCAAGAGGTGTATTGAGGATATACCAACCTCATGCTCCCATGTAAAGCAGTCGGTCCCTTGTCTATTAAATGTTAGGCAAGTAAAAAATCCCTACTCTTAGTAAGAGGTTCGGCAAAATTTTAAGGTTGGAGGTTGCTCGTCTCCTGGCGTCGGTGATTGGCCCTAGCGGAAATAGGCCGACGTTAAATAAGTGATTAAAAAAAAAATAATAATAATATGCAGGTTGTCGCCAAAATTTTGTCGAATGTTACCCATTTCTGGCTAAACCGGAAGTTAGATGTCTGAATGGTATATGCCTTTATAACCACAATAATCTACCATAGGTAGGTACCGATTTCCGTAATAATGTCCTTGAAGTGTCGTGATTTCGAAAGTTAATCTTGGTCTAAAACTGTACTCTCGCTTCATTTCGAGTAATCTTGCTTGGTCATTTCTGGTTTCAACCAATATGGAAATTATTGGTGTAGATGCACCCTCCCAAATGGAGATAAACTAAGAACTGAAATGTAGCCAGTAAAAAGTAAAATCGACATGTTTTAAGATTTTTATAGAAATGCAGTATATTCGAGTTTGCGAAATTTTTTCCAGTTGATGTTTCCACACCACACTGTACGTACTGTACGTGCTGACATAAATGGTACAATTGGTAGGTAAACCTTTCGACTATTCGTTAAGTCTGGAACCTGTAACCATTTTCCTCTTGGCGAAACCTTCACTGGATGGAAGATGGAAGAGACTAGACGAAACGAGTCTCAGTAGTGATGGCAGTACTAATTCCGAATACCTTCGGAAGATGCTTCTTAAAAATTGTATGGTTATATATAAAATAAATACAAAATTTCCTTTAATGATTCTTAATTTATTTTGCCTCGTATACCTACTGAATCTAATTAGAACTGTTAACGAATGACCGGGTTAATTACCAATTATGATTAAATAACTTACTGATTTAGAAACTAAACTGCACCTAAAAAAAATTTAATTTTTCTTTTTTCTCAAGGTGTTAGTTACAGAAGACCGAATTATATGGTCCAAGTAGCTTGAGAACGGATGTACTTTTCTTTTGTTTGTTTTTACGGGATGATGACCGTGAATCTCTAAGGAAGTTGGTGACTACGTGGTACACTTCGTTTCCCAGTAATATAATTTGGAAGACAATGGCTTGTGATGGTATGAATTTCAAATGTGCATTAAATATGCAGATATCACGACAGGAATAACTAAGAATGGAATTTGCTCGTTGTAAGCTATTGCATTTAATTCAGTGTCAACTGCTTTCTATTTTTTTTTTTTTTTTGATTTGGATAACACTAAGATCTAGGAAACAATTTGATATATATATATATATCAGTTGTTTGGTAATAGTGAAAGTTTTTTAGGACTGAAATGATTCAGATCAGCCACTGACACATTTAATGCCATTACCTAGGATTAACATAGATTAGTAAACTTAAATTTACATAAGTAGGTAATTTACTTTTTGAATTTTTATGGTTTCTGAATTTACGATAATTATTATTAATTTTTGTGAAAATCTTTCGTTTAGCATATAAGAAATAATCAAAAACTTGGAGACTCTGTTATTTAGAAAGTTGTTTTTGACAATATTTAATAGAATCTATACGAGAAGATTTATAAGTTCGACATATTGTACCCATCTATCATCAGATAAATAGGTGAGAAAAATCTCACGGTTAAATCGAACTTAATTGGTACGTGTATGTTGCTGAGAAAGTTTTAACGGTATTAAAGTATCTGATTATGATAAATATTTGTTTTGTTTCTTGTTTCGAAAAGTACTTATAAAGAAAGTGCATATATATACCAATATACCGATTCTCAAACTATTGCACGAAGATGATCCTGAAAATTTGACAAAATATTTACGCAATCAAAAATTTTCTCGTCCTGACACTATTTATAGATGCAACCAGTTCCGAAACATCGAATTGATTTACATATCCATAAGAGGACAGCGCAGTACCATTGCACTTTTGCAATCGGAAATGACATTGGAGGTATAGTTATTTTCCTAACAAATGCGGAAAGTGGCATTTTTCCGCACGCGTCTGCCGTTGACCGAACGACGCGAAGCGGTCTAGCAGTCGAGTGCGGAAAAGACCGTTTCCGCATGTAGTAGGATCAACATTTTTCCTACGAGCGTCATGAATACGTTTTTCTTCATTAAAAAACTAGACTTTACTTTAAAAAGATGCTACTGTTTGACTTGACGTTTGTTAATTGTTATGTAACTAAGAAACGTCAAATTCAAGAGGGTCATGGCTACAATATCTGATTTTTAAAGTTATAGATATAAAGGCTACCTCAAAAGGGTTAGTGTAAATAGAAATTGATTTAATTTAATTTAGTGTAAATAGAAACTGCTTTAATTTCATTAAATTTGTATAAAATAGGAAAATATAATAGAAAAACATTGGTATAACACTTTTTCAAAATGAAACTATAACTTACCCGAAACTATATAAATATAATTACTTCTCGCGTGCGGAAAAGTGCAACTTTCAATACTAAAATGCGTGAGGAAATGTGATACTTTCCGCACGCTCGTAGGAAAAACAGTAAACATACAAAGGTGCTGCATTTCGAAACATGACGGTAGCGAATTTATTTGAAGCCAGGGTTTATAATAGTATATTGTGTGACAAGTGCCGAAAAGCGCAATTTTCTTACGAGTTGCTGAATTCAAACGAGTGAGAAATTGCTTTTTTGCACGTGTAGCACTCTAAACTTTTTCTACAACCACACTTTTTCTTCAAAAATAAAAAAATACGTTTTTCATACAGAGCGTTTTGAAGTTATTTGGAAAAAACTTAAATTTTTAACCAACTCTGATGCCCTCTAGCGGCGAAACAAAGCAATTTGGAATAGAGGTAAGTTTAGATAAATCTATTTATTTTGATCCCAGGAATCCACGATGACTGTATTTACACGGAATATTGGGATACCCTGTATGTTTATAGTATTCCCGCAAAATTTGCAGATGTGTGGCAAAAAGAGTAGATTGACCTATTGCACGATTTTTCTTATGAAAACGTACATTATATTTAGATACATTTTTATGTTTCATAGAGTTTGAAGGGTTTATTTATGTTGTAAAATGTTTTTAGTTTTCTGTTTTACTACCAAAATGATAATAAATGATTCAAGATCATTTTTGCAACAATTATATCAATGACATATTTTAGTATACAGGGTGTTTGGCGGATGGTTTACCAAATTGAAAGGGTGTATAGGTGAGGCCATTTAGAACAATTTTAGCCCCAATGACCTCTATACAAATTCGCACGGTTTTCGAGATATTATTATTTCTTTGTTAATTTCGAAAATTTTCCAAAATTCAGTATTTCAGCTGTTATAGTATGGAATGTGATATACCGTTAGAAAGGGCATAAACTAGAGAACGTTTTAAAAACATTTGAACATCTTGATCGCTTTTACTTTTTTAAATGCAATGCAAAAGTTGCATTTTAAAAAAATGTCTACCCATTGTAGGGACTTTGTTAGCTCACATTTTTTTTCCCATTCTCTTTCAGCATTACTTATCGATTTTATTGGAACAGGGATACAGATAAAAATTATTTTTAGCTGTTAGAACCATACAAAATTAGCTGAAATGATAAATTTTGGGAAAAACTCAAAATTAACAAAAAAAATAATATCTCGAAAACCGTTAGGCGTGAGCCTTTGTATAGAGGTCGTTGGGGCTAAATATGTTCCAAATGGCCTCACCTATTCACCATTTCAATTTTGTCTCTACACTTTTTTCATATCTCTAAACATAAAGGCTGTAGATAAGGGTCAAAATATAGGGAACTACCATGTATCATTGAGTAAACATGTACATAATCATATTTAATCGCGTATTTATTAATGAAACAAAACAACAACACTTTCCAAAGTGCATCCTTCCAGTTTCTATGCATTATTTATTTATTAATTCGCGACATATTTCCTCTTAGCACATATTTCTTAGCATCTCTGCGGTGTAATTCTATTTCTTTAATTCTGCAATGTTATAGGTTGTCTGGAGTACACCTTGTTTTTCAAATATGGCCATAAGAAGTATCAAAGAAGAGTAAGTAGCAATTCTTCAAAAATATTATTAATTAAAACTATAAAAGTGAACAGTAAAAACTCTTGCATATATCTTTTTATCACAACTATAGCAATTTCACTTGAGATATTAAGAGTGGCTGGATAATCATTAATCAATACATTATTCTTTATTTAAAGGCTTGTTAAAATACCATGTATCGCACCGATCGAAAGTAACGATCAGCAAATGAGTTCGAGAATGTGGTCAAGTCGTGATTCTCTATCGAGTTACTTAAAAGACATTGACTCATTCTGATATCAACCTAGTTCTATTTAAATAACTTCGTAGGTTTTTTTTGTTTGGATTTTAATAATGAAGTCTGTTTAAGAGCAGAAAACACGTACATTGACGATCCCAGAAAGTAAAGTGGGAAAGGCCAACGTCATATTATTTAGAGTGGCCATTACTTGGAATAAATATTAAATATTAATTACTGTAGAAAGAATTTGTGACACTTAACAGTAACATTGTAAACCAATTGCACATATTGACTATTTGTATTTAATATTCATAGTAGAAAAACACATTTTCTTTACAACTCCCTAGAATTAAAAATTGTGGTTGTAAATCTATATTTGTGTTCCTTGTCAACACCTTTTATTGCAGAAGGGTGACCAATCATTATGAAAGACCTTTTTGAAATGCTGGAGCTGGAAATCACTACACGCTATCCTGCATATATAGTGTAGTCAAGTCCAAAGTAACGATTATGGCAAAATGAAGTTAATTTAATTCATATCTAATTTACACAACAGCTACTTCTACACAATAATGATTTTTACTTTAATTTAATTTTAAAATATAGGTTAACACTTTTAAATAATTTAAAAGCAAATATTTCGCAAACTATTAAAGGCAAGTATTATTCTATATTGTTGAAATCAGATTGAAATTCTACGTCGAAAAAGGCAATAAAATACAGGGTGTCCCATTTAAAAAAACAATTTATATATATAACTTCGGCATTTATTTTACAATTGTTTTTTTGATGTCATATTTAAAAACTTTAGAAAAAGCCCTACAACTTTTGTTAGAATAATTTTTTTGTAACTGCAGAAATAATAAAGAAACGTGGGGAGGGAAAGTTAAGTGGATCACCCTGTATATATGTATATATGTATATTGCTAATGTTTTGTTGTAGGAGGACACGTAATTATTCCTAAAATAGATTTATTGAACCATTGAATATGTGCCAAAAAACTTCGCAAAAAACTAAATACGTAGTTTAGGTAGGTACACTTTTAAAGTTGCCATTGAAAATTATAGTCAAAATCCATATACAGGGTAATGTTTTTAGGTAACTTCCTCAACTAAATAATTTTTGACCACGGCGCTGTTATTATTATTTTTTTTGTTTACTGAATGATGTAGACATCCATTAGTGAAACATATCTGTTAAATTTGGTTCAATTCGGAAAAGCCTCGGGAAAAGCCGTAACTGTTTTATTGATCAAAAGAAATAGATTCTACACAATTATATATTATCTATTTACAACAAATTGACAACAACTAACTTGATTAAATTTTAACTATATCAACACTCCTCCTCAATTTGTACAAGATATAGGTAATTATCTATTATAACAACAAAATGTATTGGAAAATATAATATTACTGTAAAATTAAATAATTTAAGTTATTCCAATTTCTGCACGTAACTTGATGAATTTCTCACCACTCAATCCTTTCGTAAATATATCTGCCTTTTGTTCATTAGTAGAAATATATTTAACATCAATAACACCATCAGAAAATAGATCTCGAACAAAATTGTATTTTACATCTATATGTTTCAATCTACGATGTTCCCATTTGTTCAGTAAATGTATACACGACTGATTATCTTCATACATTGTTATTGGGTCTATAAAAATACAACCAAAATCTTGAAGTAGGTTTTTCAGCCACAAAACTTCAGCAGCTGCTGTAGCCAGAGCTACATACTACGCTTCAGTAGAAGACAAAGCTACCGTTGATTGTTTCTTCGTACCCCAGGATACTGTTGCACCATAAACTTGAAATACATACCCTGTTGTTGACTTTCGATCAAATGAGTCGCCAGCCCAGTCTGAGTCCACATATCCTATCAATGGTATTTGTGAACCTCTTTGGAAACACAAACTAAGATTTAGCGTTCCTTGAATATATCTTAATATACGCTTTAAACCTTGCCAATGAGTTTCGGTGGCATTGCTTTGGTAACGACTGAAATAATTCACAGCTGTACTTAAATCTGGTCTCGTATTTAACATCACATGCATCAGACATCCAATCAGTTCTCTGTAGGATTTTACTTCTGTTATGTTTTCATTTGAATTTGTGTTTAAAACGGGTTTTGCTTCCATAGGTGTTTTAGTCGATTTGCAAAAATCCATTTCGAATCTATGTAATAAGTTTTTAAGATAATTCGTCTGATTTAAAGCTATGCAATCGTTAGTGCGTATTATTCTAATTCCTAAAAAATAGTTTAGTTCACCCAAGTCTTTCATTTTGAATTTTGACATTAGTTTCAATTTTATTGATTTAATAATTTCTAAATCAATTCCCGCAATGATGAAATCATCCACGTACAGAACTAAATATACATTTTTCATGTTCTCACTACTTATGTATAAACATTTATCAGCTGTTGACTGCTTGAAACCTATATGTTTAACAAATTCATCAAAACGACGATTCCACTCTCTAGGCGCTTGTTTTAAACCGTATAAAGTTTTGTTGAGTTTGCATACAAATTTTGAACCTGCTTCTGATCCTTCTGGCAATTTCATATAAATTTCTTCTTGTAGGTTGCCGTGTAAAAAAGCATTCCTTACGTCCAACTGATGAGCAAGTAATCTGTTAGTATTTATCATAGAGAGTAAAATTCTTAAAGTGGTCAATCGTGCCACGGGAGCATATGTCTCATTGTAATCAAAACCTTTAGTTTGAGCACAACCCTTTACCACTAGTCTCGCCTTATATATATCAATACTTCCATTTACATCTCGTTTAACCTTGAACACCCATTTATTGTTTATAACTTTCTTTCCCTTAGGTAAACCAACCAATGTCCAGGTGTTATTTTCTTCCAGTGCATCGATTTCTTCTTTCACCGCTTCCAACCATTTTGCTTCGTCTTCTCTGCCTTTAATGTCTTCGTAACACATTGGAACATCATCAATGTAACTTTCTGCATTCAATGCTAAGACGGTATAGTCTTCCAAATACTTTGGTTTATCTTTCTTACGATTACTTGTTCTAAAAAATTGATTTTCTTTGTAATCAGCCATTTCTGTGTCAGATTTAACGTTGTCATCAGCATTCTTTTTTTCTTTATTTTCTTTGTCAGTTTTATCGTTGCCATCAGCAATAATTTTTTCTTTATGTTCTTCTTGATTTAATAGTTCAATATTATCATCTTTTCTCTCTTCATCTTTTTCTGTAGGCCAACCAGAATTTAGACTTGCAGTTCCTTTCGAAGTAAGTTCATTAAAAACCACGTCTCTTCCAGCTATGATTTTTCCATCTTCTGGACACCACAATCTATATCCATTTGGACAGTAACCCACCATAATGCATTTCTTTGTCCTTGAAGCTAACTTTCCATTAATTAACTCTTTTGGAAGTCGAAGATAAGCTACTGAACCAAAAACTTTCAATTTTTGAAGATTTTGTTTTTCTCTATACCAAAACTGGGCAGGAATTCCACCATTCAAAACTGTAGTGGGACTTCGATTAATTAAATAGACAGAAGTCCGCACGGCTTCTGACCAGAGACGTTTCTCCAATCCTGTGTCAAACATCAAACACCTTGCTTTTTCCATAATTGTTCGATTTAGTCTTTCAGCAACTCCATTCTGTTGAGGAGTATAACGTATAGTAAACTCGAACTGAATTCCTCTCTCTTCAAAATATTCTTTCATCTCAGTTGAAATATACTCTCCACCATTGTCACAGCGAAAACGACTTATTTTCAGTCCAAAATGTGCCGTTGCCATCGCTTCAAAATTCTTGATTTTCTGGAACACTTCACTTTTGGATTTGATCGGATATACAACAGTGAAATGAGTAAAATCATCTATAAAAGTTACAACATACTTGTTTCCATCATGTGACACCGGCTCAATAGGTCCAAAAACATCACTGTGAACAAGCTGAAGTGGTCGACTTGCTCTTATTCTTTTATGATTATGAGGTAATTTAGTTTGTTTTGCCTCCACACACGTTTCACAGAAAAACTTTGTCTTTATACTTAAAGTACCAATATCATCCACTAACTGTGAAAGCTGTTCCATAGCACTGAAATTCAAATGCCCTAGTCTCCTGTGCCACAATTCCGCTTTCAATGTTTCACAATTTGTGATTCCCATATTTGCATGATCATATTCATCGACAAAATTCAATTCATATAATTTTTCTTTTCTATGTCCTTCAGCTGTTACATTATTTCCTGTAAATAGTTCCCTTGCCATTTTCAAACACAATTTTGTAACCATTTATTTCTAGTTTACGTACTGATAATAAGTTTGCCTCCAAGTCAGGAACTATAAGAGCTGCTTTAATAAGAATTGAATTTTCTTTACCATTTACTCGTGTTTTAACAAATACATCCCCTGTTTTTGTAGCATGTAAATATTCTCCCTTCTTAGCTATTTTAACTTTGACTGGGTTCATTAGAGTATGATACTTAATTTGTTTAGTTTCACTACTAATCAAATGCTCTGATGCACCTGAATCGAGATACCATTTCATGTTTTTACTGCTCTCAGAGTTAATCATGAAACAAAAATGTTCTTCTTCTATCTCACAATCTTGCATGTCCTCATTGTCCTCCTCAACTGAATGAGCCTGGTATCCTTGAGCTGGATGCGGTTTTTTACAATCTATTCTTTTATGTCCAAGACCTCCACAATTATAACATTGAAATTTTTTTCTTCCTGTAAAATTTAAATTTCTAGTAGAATATCCAGTATTCATATTACTTCCATTTCGAAAATTTGAAGATTTACTTGTAAACGCCATTGTTGATTGCAATTCTTCCTTTGGTTTGAAGTTTTGTTGTTCATGACGTTTAGTCTCTTCATCTAGCAGTCTATTTTTCACAAATGTTAAATTTAATTTTTCGGACGACAAAGTTTCTAATGCTGTGACCACAATATCATATTCTGCTGGCATTGTAAGGAGTAAATGACATACAATATCGATTTCTTCTATATTTGCTCCTGTAGCTTTAAGCTCTCTGATGGTAGTATCAAACTTGAGAAAATGAGATTTCATTGTTTCAGAAATTGGATTAAATTTCATCGTTAAGAGTTTTCTTCTAATACGTAATTGACTAGCCATACTTTTTCTTTCAAACGTGTCTTCTAAAACTTTCCATACCTCATATGCAGTTGACTGATCCTTTACGTACTCTAGATGATTATCAGCTATTCGCTGTATGATTGCCGATTTACATTTCTTGTTATCCTTTAACGCAGCAGCCCGTTTCTTTTCTTTTTTTTCAGAATCTGCATCTCCTTCTACTGAGACATATAATTTCAAGATTTCATCAAGTGGTAATTTTATGTAGTCTAATAAATCCTTTTCATCTAAAAACACTTCTATTCTAAATTTCCAATTATCGTAATTTGTTCCGTCAAATAAAGGAATTTTATATTTATCCTCTTCAGCCATGATATATACTTATTCAGATATACTCAATTTCTACCCGTGAACTGGGCCCATAACCTTTTAACTGTTTTATTGATCAAAAGAAATAGATTCTACACAATTATATATTATCTATTGACAACAAATTGACAACAACTAACTTGATTAAATTTTAACTATATCAACAAAGCCAATAAAAAAATATGGCCGATCGAAAATTTGGTAAAAAAAGAAAACATGCCGTATATCAGAAACGAAGAGCATAAAGGGATAAAATAAGGGTCGTTTTGAAACCGTATCGGAGTTGTCTACTTCCCACTAGCGTATGGCCAGTCACTCAGGAACACCCTGTACAATTTCGAGTTTTTTTAGGAAATTTATTTAAGATTGTCATTCAAAAAGAGTAACAAATAATTTTTAATACTAAATCCATCATTTTCAAACGTAACATAAGCTTCTAAACCAAATCCTACGCAAAGTACCTACGTCATATTATATCTAAAATCTTATCTTTCAAGTGTTGTTTTATAATTCAATTAATTTTATGTACGCATTACTGTAAGCATAATATTACTTAGATTAGGTACCTACCTAGAATATTAATATTTTTTTAAAAGTACCTACCTATTAAATATAATATTTGTAAAAAAGGAAATTAAACAAACATGAACAACAGTAATGTCGTTGAGTGAAGGAATCATATATTCCTTCACTCAACGGTATTGTGTAATACCGAGTGTAATACACACTATTTCTTGCCATTTTATTAATTTCTATCACATAAGATGTGTGAATGGTTCTGTTCATAGTTCGTATTTATACCCATTTGATTTTTTGGTTTACTGAGTCTCGTGGTTCCCAATCTGTATATGTACTAGGAAGCGTTGTTATCATCACAAAATATAACTGTTTTATATTTGTGGCATTATCCAAATTAGATTAGTAGATTGGAGTAATATCAATGCTAATTGATTCACTAACGAAATTATAAGAATATAGTGCTATCTTACCTAATAACAGAATTACAACAGTGGTTAAATTATGAAAATTTTCACGGCCATTTTGAATCTGTCTTCATACATTACGTTCAGTTTGAGTAATTTTCTTATGGGTGACATCTTGAATTTTTTTATGATTAGATACGTAGGTAGGAACCATTGTAGTTTTCGCAGTTGCGTATAAACAATCTCAAAAAAAAATTGTGTACTATTAATTTTGGTAAAGGCTAATTTTCAACAAGTAGGCTAGAAGAAATGATTATACTATTCTTATTGTATCTTTATATCTTAAAATATCTCGTTAAATATCATCGACTATTTTTAAGATCATGCTACGCCACAAAACTAATTATATAATTTTTATTCACAAAAATGTAATAACCTTTAAAATATTTAAAAAACAGAATGATTTTTGGAAAATATAAAACAACATTTTCCAAAAACTCTTAAACATTAAATAATTAAATAATGTTAGACGCCTTATTATGGGGGTGTCCAATATATTTAACATTTTTGAGTTGACAAATTCAAGAAAATACTCTTAATACACAGTTGGAAAAAGTCATAGCACACAGAATTGGTACTATGAGATCCAAAACTTTAAGTTTCCGCTAGTTTCTAAAATGTATTTTATTAAAATTTATTTTAAAAAACACTGTCTCTTGAAACAGGTTTGATTTAGATTCCAACTTATTTATTAAAGGTGTGAGACTCCTGTGCCAGTATACTATGTATTTGAATTCACTTAATAGTTTATATTTGTTTTTATTTCTAGTGGGATTAATAAATATGTTAGGTAGCGAAATGGTATTAATAATTATGGCTTGTTTATCTGGATAATTTATCTGCTTTTAAGAAATCTAATTTGTTCTATATTTATATCCTCTTCCACATTATCAAAACAGCTTGAATTCTGTCCAGTGCCACAGATATTGATATGAGTAATTTAAAAATGTTGTTGGTCATTGTATGTCGACACTGAAAAAATAATACTTGCCATCTTTGTATTCTTCGATAATTTGCAAAAATCAAAAATGTATATAAATAAAAGCAACCGTAAACTAGTTAGTATCGGCTTTTTACCACCTTCTTTATATCAAACTTGAAATTTACATTGCGAAAATACGTTACGATTTCAGCTAAATATTCCTTTACTTTTGTAAGTACCCAAATCTTTTGAAAATGAACTTAGCATATGGACAGAATCAAGAATCATGCCCATATCAAATCCTGATCTAACCGTAGGTACTTTCCAACAAAAGACTGTCTTCATATACTTTACTCTTGCCAAAACAAATCACATTATTGGTTAATTACTTTTACCAAAGTTGCTGCTAAAATTGTTGGTATTTTCACTATTTTTTTCTTTACATATCTAAGAAAAAATTTATCAAAATTTTCAATATAATGATATAATTTATCAAAATAGAAAATGTTATAATAAGCCTTAAAATTAAAGATTAAAAATGTTTTCGAAAATACACTCAGTTCCATAAAAAGTGACGCACTCGATTTTTTGGGTAATTTTAAAGTTCTTTAGTTTTTAAACCGGTGGACCGATTTGAACATTTTTTTTTCTCAGTTTATAGCAAAATTCATTCTGTATGAGCCGGATTGGAAGAAATGGTGAATTCTTCCAAATTTCATGGAAATTAATGGAGAATTTTAAACCTAAGTTTTTTCACAGGTTTTCAAAACACCCTTTGGATTATTCTCGCATTCATGGAAAAATTATTCATTCTGCATTCGATGAACCATTTCTTAATAAACATTTTGTTTTTTTATTCACTGTTTTTACGCTGGTACTTTCCGAGATATAACGTTTTTTCGTGAACCCTGCTTTTTCGTGTATTGAGAAATGATGCACATGATGAGTGGTCATACTCACTGCAGAATTGTATAGCAGCATATAAGCCAATAGGAATTGTCAAGGTTTTCAAATACACTCAGTTCCAAAAAAAGTGACGCATTTGATTTTTCACCTAATTGTTTTTCTCTTATTTTAAATCAGTGCGACGATTTTTTATTTTTTTTAATTTATTGGTAGGTAATTCCTTTGTATTTCAAAAAAAAATAAAGTGGTGGTATTTCATTGTAGGATCACATTGCCTTTGAAAAAACAATTGCCGTTGCCATAGCAATTAATTTGTTGTATGCCTCCATACTTTGTTGTTGTGTCATTAATTAAGTGTCATTAAATAAGTTAGAGTCTAAAATTACACAAAATGCCTCAAATAAATCCTGAACAATTTTATAATTTTGTGTTGAATAAAAATGTTTTTTAAAATTCCGTATCAGTTTATTTCACTATAAAACTCGATAAATTCAGAAAGTTGGTAATACGCAAGGTTTTAGCAAACAAGCTGTAATTCGGACAATTTTAGAGATAAATCAATGAATAAAAAAACAAAATGTTTATTAAAAAATGGTTCATCTAAGGCAGAATGAATAATTTTTACATGAATGTGAGAATAATCCACAGGGTGTTTTGAAAACCTGTGAAAAAACTTAGGTTTAAAATTCTCCATTAATTTCCATGAAATTTGGAAGAACTCACCATTGCTTCCAATCCGGCTCATACAGAATGAATTTTGCTATAAACTGACAAAAAAAATGTTCAAATCGGTCCACCGGTTTAAAAACTAAAGAACTTTAAAATTACCCAAAAAATCGAGTGCGTCACTTTTTATGGAACTGAGCGTATAACAATTTTTTTTTTTACAATTCTCTTTCTTTGCTTGATATGCATTGTTTATAAATGACTTTATTTAGGCTTTACATAAGCATAATATTAAAAACCTATCCAATTTGATATACTCACATTGATGTTTCATCTCTAAACATACAATTATTAAGTTTATTGAATCTTCTTTAATGCATGATAAAAATTGGATTAAAAATTAAGTACAAAAAAAAAAAAAATATTTTTTTTTCAATAATTTATTTTTAGAAGTTTTGATTTTGTACTTAATTTTTAATCCAATTTTTATCATGCATTAAAGAAGATTCAATAAACTTAATAATTGTATGTTTAGAGATGAAACATCAATGTGAGTACATATCAAATTGGATAGGTTTTTGTTATTATGCTTGTGTAAAGCTTAAATAAAGTCATTTATAAATATATAACATATTGTTCCCAGTTTGAATTAATTTTGAAAACATCAAAATCGTATGATGAATTGTCTACTCTCAGTCTGGTATATGTTACATAATTATAATTAGTTAATTACTTGACTTACATATACACATACGTATAAATAATGTAAAGAAACCATGAAAGCGTTAAGTAATTTGTTTTACTTTTTATTGTATAATAGGTCAACGGCATATTTCAATTTAACTTTTTCTTTCATTTTGTATATTTCATAGATATTTGCTTTCGTTAAAGGATTTTATCTCGGATTTTATATACTGTTGTTAGTGTTGTTACATTTTCTATCGCATTTTCTTTATTAATTACTTCTTGTAACAAAATAAATGTTGGTGTCACGCGACTAATTAAATAAATAATACATAATTATGTCGTCCACATTTGTTTATAGTAATAAATTCCAAAATGAAATTTTTTAGGAAATTTGTTTTGTTTGAGAATTTAACGAAAAACCGCTATGTTGGGATCAATAACCTGTGGAATTACCAAGTGTGGTCGAATTATTTTATTTGTCTACTTTATTTAATTTATATTGCATTTTGACGAATTTCGATTAATGAAAAAACATGATTTTTTTAAAGCAAAAGAAAATTATGTCTGTATGTTTGTCTCTTTCTGCCTGTCTTTCTATTTCAAATAAATTATTTTCTTTGTTTTATAAAATAGATAGTAATTTTTTTGTACAGTGAAAAAAAATTAAGACCAAGAGACTTAAGAGCAGTATTCCCATAACCGTTGATTGAAATATTATTGGGTATTTCAATCAACGCCATAACTCATTCTGGGTTGTTTACGAACTTTGTCTCTTTCTTGACCTCTAGAACATGTATAGTAAATTTGAAAACTTTTATTTCAAAAATTGTGGCTGTCGCATTGGAACAGCCAGACATAATTTTTTTGTTTAAATTATGTTTCTCACAATAACAATAATTTAAATAGATTTTGAATTCTAAATACAATATTTTTTTCAATTAACTTGTAACATATTATGTAAATCCCTCTGTGAAATATTTTGTTAATTAATTTTCAATTGTCTTTCGTGTATAGTGTATACCGAGTGTATACTGGCTGGTGGCTCAAGACATGTGCCCTCCTCATGATTTTTCGAGTGATTTTTTAAATTATCTAGGACTAAAATGTTTACTTTTGAACGATTCAACTGCAACATTTTAATCATCCTTTAGATTTTTCACATTTTTAGAATCTAGCTAGAGGAAATTTCGAATTATATTTAAACACCTGTATTTTGCTATTTAGGGTATCATCTCAGTAGTGGTTATCAATTTTCAGAATATTGGAATTTGGAGTGTTGAAAAATCAGAAATTTTAAGTTTAAGCCTCCCCTTTGCCCATATAAAGTTGATTATCATTAATAAGAGAAAAATCATGGGTCCCAATTTATAGAATCTTATGGAACTTTAATCCTAGAAATATCGTGAAGAAATTCTAATCCCTTTCATCAATCATCTTCATGCCAATGAAATGGCCTTCTTGTTTCCAACAAAATAATATTCGAACACATGGATTTAAATAGCCGCAAGCCGCAATAGTCAGAATTTCAACATCGTTTAATGCTGTAGGTATCATGAAGTGATATTACTTCAATTTTGCAAGTTTCCGTCAACTTAACATGTTCAAGCTAGAAATGCAAAGAGAATCTGAGAAATCAACAAATCCATTCTTCTGCAAAATGTTGTTTCTCCTATTAAAAAGAGAAAGGAATCGCTCTGGAGCAACGTGGTGGTACCTTCATCACCATTTGGAAAAAAAATGTTTTTTTAATAAAAATAAATGTTGCTGCAATAAAATTGATTTAAGATAGTCAATATGATATATTATATCGCTTAATCTCGAATTTAATAACCACAAATCGAGCCACAAATTTAAGCTCTACATTTTCATTTGCATGGGCAACTTGACGCGCGCCGTTATTTTTTTAAGGGGCCAAGAATCAAATTTGTAGATGCATTCTGCAGGGTATGCTGAAATAATAATAAATAACTAATCTTCAGTAGCAACAATTTGCAAAAAATATATTATTAATTTTATAAATATAATTCTCGTAATAATTAAAAAAACAGGAATTATTTTCTCAGTGGTTAATAAAATAAATATTTCATTTTATGTACAAACATTAGACAATTTGTTTGTATATTAGGAAATGTTATATGTATAATAAAATAGGAATTCTGCTACACAGACACTTATGTAATGTATAAGTGGGCCACTCCCGAAACTCAATTTTTTAATATAATCAATACCTATGAATTTTAATAGAGAATTTATAGCCCCGTCATCCGCCCTTTGTTGTTTCTCTCCAGTAGATTACGATGATTAGGTATATAATCAATCCATCAATGATCAGTTAATGATCAATAATTTCCTTAAAATGATCTTTTATATTATTGCAAACATTTAGTGGTTTTCCACCACCACAAAGGGTTCACGCACTCTTATAGGAACTTATTAGGAAACATTATATTTAAAAATAAAAAAGAAACTTACTGTCAATTTTTAAATTCACTCTTCCTTATTTTCAAGACCCATTATGTTTTATAGGCACGAGGCTTTGTGTAATATTTGTTATTAATTGAAACAATTCGTTTCTATGAAGTTATTTAATATTTTAACTTGCACCATCCTCCACAATAAAGATACTAATTTTGGTTTTATTACCATTTTAATTTTATAAATTATGTAAAAAATCTTATATTTATTTGGGAAATGCTGAATTTTTCTAATTCCTAAAAAATAGTAAAAAAATGTTCTGCTAAATTTACATTTAAATATTGCATATTATGTCTAAGTGTTCAAGATATTTAGAAGAAAATAATATATAAACAAAAAATGTTTAACAAGTTACTTTTATTAAATTGAAAAAATTATTTTTCTCAAGATTTCTACCTAAGTTAATGTTGATATGATACATACGTGGTTGTCTGGAAAAATTCCCTCTAATGATAAACCTAGTTGTGACCATACACACATACTGGTATCAAATTATATTACAGTATGTTTAAACTCACGACCAAAAATAAAAATATATGACTGATGGTCGAGGTGGTAGCGCACCTGCCTCTCATCCAAAAGTTCCGGGGTCGATTCCCAGTCGTGTCAATGGAAAATACTGTGAGATGGATTTTTCCATTATACACGGATATTGGATGTGTGTTCCTCGTCTTTAAATGTGTAGCCCCCTCCCGCACAAGGCTCTTCTAGAGCGTTCTGGGATAAAGGGGGTCGTAATTATATGTAGAAAATTAAAACCATACTTGGAAGTTTTTTTAATCATCACTTTCGGTTCTTTAATAGAGGTGAATGGCCTTTTACATAAGAAAATCTCTTTATACGCATTATATTATTATTTAGATTGTTTTTTCATCTGCATGAATTAAGATCTGAGTAGTTTGACATATTTCTCTTCCTATAATAATTTATTTTAGCTGTTATATGCAATACTTTCTAGAAGACTATAAAAGTTCTTCAATCATCATTAACATATTTATAGCTCTTAGATCATTTGCTTTAAAAGAGAACCTTGATTTTTTATTGATATTGGTACGAGAGTAGCTATTTTTAAATTGGAAGGAATCTGTACCTTATTGAAATGAGTCGCTAAAACGAATCATGTAATAGGTACATATTGTCATGTTAAAAATGTTTATCGGTTTCAGGATATTAATCCTTTATTTACATATGCAAAAGTAGGCTGGTACATAAGTCATAACTAAAGTTGTACAGTTATATTTATTGCTTGTACGGTAATATTACAATACAGATCTGTCAATAACTGTCAACAGATGAAATAATAAATAATGAAACTATAGGGCTATTTATTAATACAAACAGACAGAAAACTCCAAACAATAATAATTAAATACTGAAATCCAACTGAAATGTATTTTCAGGCAATCCAAGGTCCATTTTTATGTAGCCGTTGTGACATTAAAAATGTAAACATTTATGTAATATGAAAAAAGGTAACAAATAAAAACAAACAAATTATAACTATAACCATGGCGACAAATCAACCCATACAGACTTGACCAACTAATGAAATGAAAACGTTATTAATAAGAGAATATCAAAAGGTAATATCTATTAATAATGTCTTTATTTTCTGAAACCGATAAACTATTGAACATATCACGGATGTTATGAATCATAACAGCCTTAGATGTCTTAAAATCCTCGCTCTACGAGCTCGGATTTCAAACCGACATCTGCGGCAGTTATGATAGTCATAACATTCCTAGATATATAATAGCTATTAACATATCTAGGAATGTTATGACTATCATAACTGCCGCAGATGTCGGTTTGAAATCCGAGCTCGTAGAGCGAGGATTTCAGTTGGATTTCAGTACTTAATTATTATTGTTCGGAGTTTTCTGTCTGTTTGTATTAATAAATAGCCCTATATTATAGTTTCATTATTTATTATTTCATCTGTTGACAGTTATTGACAGATCTGTATTTGTAATATTATTACCTACCGTACAAGTTTTAAATATAACTGTACAACTTTAGTTATGACTTGTTTACCAGCCTACTTTTGCATATGTAAACAAAGGATTAATATCCTGAAACCGATAAATAGCTATTACTAGGCTGTTTGCAATTCTGAACATTTTTTTTAATGAAATTTTTCGATTAAACAATACCTAAGTACTTACTGTTTTTTTAAATTTTCATATTTTCTTACCGTTCTCCGAGCCGTTCTCAGTAGGTCATGAATGACGAACGAGATGACGAAGTAATTTTTTTTTAGGCTAAAAAATAATAAATTTTATAGATTGCATAAAAGTGAAAGAATTGATCTGAAAAAAACTGAGGTAGATACGAGGGTATGTGTGTGTAGGCGATAGGTGAGACACACTGTATATACAACAATGGCAATACCGGCGAGGACAATATAATTACCTGGTTAATGTATAATAACAAATATATCAAATTACACCATTTACGTTTACTTATGTTATTTTCTTACGTCATGTACCTATAATAGCACCCGATAAATTTTTGAAAATTCATATTTTCCTTACTATTCATCGGAATCGTTTCAAATTTTTATGAATGATATAGAATTATATAATCTAGGGTTGTGTGCATGCATAATTGAATAGAATAGGCCGAAAAATTTTTTTTAAAAATCGAAAAAATGTGAAATTTTCCAAATCCATGCACATGAGTAGATAGGCAAAGCCGCTCCGGGACCACTTTCGAGGTCGATGGCGTCTGTCCATCCGGAGTGACCATGGAGAGGATGAAGAAGTCTTCGGAGAGGGTCGAGGGTATGTACAAGAAGTAAATCGTCAAAGACCGGAAGGTGGAGGGCGAAGAAGTCTTCGAGGGGGTGGTCTTCGGCGAGGGGGTATACAAGAAGTAATCGTCAATGACCAGAAGGTATTGCATCATCGTTAAAGCGTATTGCGCAATATTACGTAATCTTACGCAATATTGCGCAATATCATCAAGTTCTGAGAATGCCTGCGTTCAAGGTTAGCGACTTGTCGAGACTTGTCTGTAGGCGGCTAGATCAAAGGAGTGATTAATGTGGCGTAATCGATATGCACACGTGCGCGTTCAAGGTTATTGCGCAATATTGCATCATTTAGTTCTGAGAATGGCGCACCTGCGTTCAAGTTAAAGCGCTCTAGCGACTTGTCGAGACTTGTCTGTAGGCGGTTAGATCAAAGGAGTGATTAATGGCGAGTACGTGACTAAAAGAGCAACATCCAATTCTAAGAATGATGGAACACCTGCGTTCAAGGTTAAAGCGCTCTAGAACAAAGAAGTCTTTGATGGTGTGTGATTAATGGCTTCCGACCCCGACCGCTAGCGTTCAAGGTTAAAGCGTTCTCACGTTTCCGTTTTTGCTGACTCGCAATGAAGTATGGGGGGAGGGGGAAAGGATATAATCGATGAGTCATCCTGCGTTCAAGATTAAAGCGCTCGTCTTTTTTTAATTCTTAGTCTTTAACATTTAGTGTTAGAACTGTCTCGTTACATTACAGTGTGCTCTCTCCTAATAAAATAATAATAATAATAATAAGCAGAAAAATGTGGATGTTTTATAGTGAACAGAATTGGAGCAAAGCTGAAGACTTGCAGAGCGCAGTAGAATGTTTATGTGATGAAATTTCACCGCTAATATTTAGCGAGCGCCACGATAATGTGTACGATTTCCAGTCCATCCAAGACGATGAAATTCGTAATAAAGAATGTGAAAAACAGATTCAGAAGTACAATGGAGCTCTGGAATTGTGTCACAAATTTCTCGAGGGGAACGTTAGCATTCAACGATTTTGTAGAGAAATGATTGCAGCCGACATGAAAACATTTCTATTTAAAATTAAACTGTATTTACCTGTAAAATATATTATTCAATTTGATATTTATGACGAAGATGATAGCGATGTAAATGAATAAATATAAAGTTTTTATTTTTTCAAATTTTTTTTTTTTTCAAATTTTTTTTTCAAAATTTTTTTTTTTTTCAAAATTTTTTTTTATTTTTTAATTTTTTTATTTTTTTATTTTTTTAATTTTTTAATTTTTTAATTTTTTTATTTTTATTTTTTTTTCAAAAATCTTTTTTAATCTTTTTTTAAATTTTCGATTTTTGGGAATGCATAAAGGCGTAAAGAGATTTTTAAATAAAAGAGAACAACATATTTAAAATAATATATTAATAGAAATAAAAATATAATACTAATTAAAATACTAATTAAAATATATGACAGATTCCTCCAGGGGTGTGATGACATCATATTCATTCTGTAACAAAAAGAAAATACATGATGTATGTATAAAAATTATATTTACTTTACTTACTGCTGAGAATCTCAACACCTCCATCACAATTTGAGGTGATAGTCGTGGTGGAGGTGATGGTGAAGGGGGTGGCGGGATCATGGGCGATGTCATAGGGGGTGGCGATGTCATAGCGGGTGGAGGCATCAGGGGCGATGTCATAGCGGGTGGAGGCACCATGAACAACGTCATAGCGGGTGGAGGCATTATGAACGACGTCATAGGGGGTGGCGTCATCATGGGCGATGTCATAGGGGGTGGAGGCACCATGAACGACGTCATGGGCTGCGGGTGATATGAGAGCGGTGAAGACATCACGTGACCCTCCTCCTCCTCACTCTCTAATTCTGACTTTATATTCGTAAAACTGTAACAAAGAGAAATATCAGTATTTATTTATGTTAAAATTTTTCTATAATAATTACCATATTTGCATCTGGGGGGACGACGACACCCATCGGTGTGGCCATTTCATGAACGGGTTCTTGTCACAACTAGATGTTGAGACCCGTTCGTCGTCGTAACCGTTTGGAGGAGGAGAAGAACTGTCGCCTAAACCAATGCTTACGAAACTATGAAAAAAAAAAATAAATCCAATTTAAAAAAACTAAGCACAGAAATAAAAAGATTAAAATGTACTCACTTTTCTCTAAGATAAGCCTCCAGATACGGGGCGGGGTGTACTGGTACTCGCACATGATCAAGTTATGTTCACGACTCACAGTAGCTGAATGACAATTAAATAAAAGCGTATACCCATAAACCCCTCCGCCGAAAAAACGAAAATCTTTTAATGCACATTAACGAAACACTAAAAAAATAAACAATATCCCTTTTTGCCAACGTGTATCAGACTAGCAAGTTCTGTTACTTTTTAAATCAGACTGTCAGCAAAATAATAAAAGGCAATTGAGCACGTTCATAACATAAACGATCCTTTTTTACGTCTGAATTCATACTCCACATAAATAAAACAAATGTTAATTTGGCAAAAAAATATTTAATAATCAATAATAATTAATTCATCGATATGATACATTTTTTTCTTATAATAATTCTAACTATACACTTTAACAATAAAATCGAAATACACAGAGTAATGTAGCATAGTAATTGTAAAATTGGATCGCTGTTGCCGCTTATGTCTTCGTGTTCTTGAGTCCCATTAAAAGTGGGGTAGGATGTAACAGCATGTAAAAGAATAAAGTATGTAACCACCGCCGCCGCCGCCGCCGCCATGATGATTGCTGATACACTAATGAGATTTATCCTCAAATAATGTCTATTTATTGTCTGATATTCTAAGTAGTAGTACTGGCACAATTACGGGGATTAAATTGGAAATTCTTCGTTGAAATCTTTGACGATCGACCGATGCCTCAATCCAACATTGACCATTTCTGGACATTCTGTACGCATAAGACCAATGTATGATGTACCTAACTTGAATCTTATCGTCAAATCTCACCCTCTTTTTAGCAGCAGCAGTTTCCATTTCTTTTTTTTTTTCATGGATTATTTATACGAACTGCAGCATGTAAACGTATTCGACATATTACGCATGTTTTCTGAGAAAAACTACAGTCTGCGCATATCGCAATATGTCCACACGGTACGAATATCATATCACAATCATTTTTGTAGCAAACTTTACACTTTTTACGAATCTCGCAAACTTTACAAAGACTGTTTATAGAATTAGCGATATGACCACAAGATAAAAATACTGGAGACTGCATTTTGTTTTCAGAGAGCAATTCTTCTTGCTGCTGTGGCACGTGAAAATGTTCCACACCGTCTTCTATCGCTGAATACACCACTGCCAGCGATGACACTTAATTTTTGAAACTGTGAAAACATACGCTGTTTCTCTGCATACAAGTTTATTAGTTTTTTCAACTCGTGCAATTTAAATAAATGATCTGCTAACATGAAGTTAAATGATGATGATGACATCTTACTCTTATAACGTCTAACTGGATAATGAGTAACTGGTGCTTGTGCATAGAGGATAATAGCAAAAGAGGTGGGGGGAGGGGATGAATAAAAAAAACATTAATAAAATACATATTTATTTAGGTAAACTAGAATATAACCAATTATAAAGGGTAAATACATTTCTTAGACTACACATTTTATTATTATTATTACAATGATTTAAACAATAAGGTAAATCTTTAGTGAACTTTGGAACCTCTTCATTAAGCAGCTGTTCCACATTGATGATAGATGGCACAGTTTGTCCCAATGCATGTAAACGTTTTTCCAGAAATTCCTTTTTCTGATAACCTTTTACGTACACAGTAGTAGTAGCTCCATTAAGTAGATGATTACGTAATATTTCATTTAGGTCATTATCGCTTACGTAGCCACCACTATACCTCAATCCATGATGATGTAATTCCAAGTAATTTATTTGCTTCTTCAGGTCATAACTTAAAGAATCGTACGGTATGAGAGGCTTAAGTAAATAATGGGCATGCTGGTCTCCACTAACAAACGAGATTTCCTTAGGATAGAATTCGGGCAGGTTAAAGCCTTGAATATCTACGACAATCAATTTCATGTTTACTCTTCGATAGTTCTTCGCATACTAAATTATTTCTACATTACATAATGTTTCTTATAACTCCACTGAGAGGTAAATACTCCAAAACGCGGTCGTGTATGAGAATGCAGTAGGCCTTGGTATTTGGGGGGAAGGGGGTCAAACTTTCAATTTCCATTTTTATGTCTACAATCGAAGGTTTAACAGGAGCCCTCCTCTTCGAGCAGTCTATAACGAATAGCGTGTGATTCTTGAAAGCGGCAAAATCTAGCATAGGTTTATTATTTGAAGCGAACGATTTGGTAAAATCAGTATACATATGATAGGCCTCAGAGTATTTTTTAGCCTTAAAGTCCAACCTCATATCTTCGTGAGGGTAACGATCATTGTTTAGCAATAATTTCACATTAAATATATCAATATTATCGAATTGCGTAGAGTCCTTCGTCTTGGCATCTTTCTTATCGGTTTGTAGAGCAAGGATGGCAGCTTGGGGGCTTTGAGTGCCATTTTTAACAACTATAATTTCTTTTGTAGCACCTGCCACTAGGGAGGGTATCTCATGAATTTCATATTGTCTATACGTTAATATGATTGGCGTATCGGCATTAACTTTAGCTAGAAAATTCAGTTTTGGAATATCGTTCAAATACACATGTTTCACTTTTAATTCAATATTGGTGATGGTTAGTTCGCCAACTGTATCATCTTCAGATACTTTAAAACAATTATTATCGCTACGAGCCCGTATCAAACGTAGAACCTGTTTACCGAAAACGTATCTCCTGTAATCGTAAAAGAATCCCAGTAAATGTCTCAAGGGTATTCTTAAGAAAAAGGTGAAATTTGTAGCGTCATATGTAATCAGGCTACCGCTAGGATAATTCCAACCTGCGATGCTATGAGAAAAATCATCTTTTTCATAACATATATAACTTTTTATCGTGCTCACAATTCCAGGATCGCGTACTTTATCTATTTCCATGCCATTTAATTCATAACTTATGGAATCAAATAAAAAGGCGCCCGCGTTATTGGTGAATTCAACGGTGCCCGTACCAGTAGCATTTTTCTTTAAAGTTCCCTCGATTGATAGCGCCCCCTCACCTATTTCAATCAAAGCGTCATGCTGATAAATGGCAATTTCAATTTCATCATTATTCCCATAGGCTTTAACGTACGGATGGTACGTTCGAACTTCGACTCGTTCAATTGAATCGTCGTAGTGGGGGTCTTGGAACAGCTGCAGTTCTTCTAACATGATAACCCAAAGATAATAAATATAAATAATTTGAATAAGTTAACTTGGTAGGTTCTGATGACGGTGGTGGTGGTGGTGACCTTGCACTTGTACGATTAGATACAGAATGAGGATGATGTAAACTTCCTCCGTATATATTAGGTTTACTACGGTTAAATATTAATCTCATGTTCTTTTAAGTTCTAACCTCACAATCAACTTCTCTCCTCGCAGATTAACAAGCTCAGAATTTTGATCGAGTATTTTCAAAGTGATATTCTGTATCTCTCGAATGCTGGGGTTTACAGGTAGATAAGTTAAATTCCTAGGTTCAATGTTTATAGCGTATCCGGGATCAACATTCAAACCGCATTCAAAAATCGTATGTGTAGGGCTATTATTGGAATATGCTCCTACAGTAATGTTACAGTCCACGTGGATCGTTATAACTCTGACTATATTAACAGGTAAATCAGACTCATATAATGTATCCGGTTTTAATGTTCTGCTGGCACTGTAACCCAACAGGGTGGCCAAGCTATCCTTGTGATTAAAGTTAATTTCGTGTTTACTTTTAATTTCACACTTGAGCGTATTATTGTTAGGTTTCAGCGAGAAGTATTCGTCAGCCTGCTGCTGTGATGTTACGCCGCTACCTACTAGTAATCTCTTTTGCAGATAGGATTCAATGTCACTTATTTCATAAGATCCTGTAGGTATAGTTATGACGCTTTCTTTGAGACTTCTATCACCGCCTAGCTCCCAATAATAAAACTTGTTATTCACACCTTCTTCGATGTTAGGTATCGTATTATAGGTGTCGAGACCGGTCAACGCTATCGAATAATCGTATCGGGGATCTAGTTCTATGGGATTATAAAAGTCTACGGAGAGAACAGACTTGCGACCACTTAACTGGAAAGTGTTCGATGACATACTGATTACACATCACGCGTGTTTATTATTTTTATAGAGAAATTGCAAACATAAATGTCCACAATTTACCGTGTTATATGTTTGATATGCATCGGGATTATATTTAATTTTAAATTTCCCGCCAAAGTATCGAACTAATTCCATTGGAGGTTTCAGAGATCCAAAGCTGTCGAAATATACTACGGAATCGCCTGTTTTCTTATATGCTACCCAATGAGTTCCAGCCCCCTTTACGCTGTCCAAGTTAATGATGGCGCTCTCGTTTCCTTTAAGTGGATGTGAAGGTAAAGAGTCTCTCATATAGACGCCTCTGAAATGGGGAATTTTTAACTTTTTCGCATACTTTAAGATGTCGAGGTCAGAGAGCGCTCTATCGGGTAGCTTCAATGGTAGTTTTTTGTCAAATATAAACCGTATCCTTTCTTATAGGGTTTCATGTACAGTCCGGAACCTTTTTTACCCAAAGCCACATCCTCCACGGCTCTATTGTGGCGGTGAGCTTCTTCCAATGTTTTCCTAGCATTCTTAGCGTCTATAACAGTTTTAGCAATGGCCGCAGCGCCACCTGACAGAGCTCCAAGAGCTGAGAGACCTGCAAAGATCGGTATTAGAGGTAAGAAGCCTCCGGTCTTCGGTAGCGGTAGAATACGGGGAACAGTGATTTTCTTCCTTCCACCTGCTTTCCTGATGGCAATTCGCGCCGTTTTAACACCGATAGCCATATCCTTTTTCACATCATGACTTGCGTGCTTTTTCAACGCTTTCACAATGTTCGATAGGATGGCCTTACGGAAGGGAATTTTCTTCTTTCCTTTCCGTTTATTACAGCCTCCTGCTACACCCATACCTAATTTACGTTTAACCTTCATGGCGTTTGTGACAGCCCAAGCTGCTGCTTTTTCACCTAATCTGGCGTCTTTAGATTTAACGCGTTCCCAAGCTCTTTGTTCCAGTATGTAATCGGCTTTATGTCTGTCGTCCAAGTTCGCGTTTTCGCTATAAGCAATATCGTGTTCACGGCACGCTTGATCCAAAGGGTTAACACCTGGATCCCCTCGAGCTAGACGTTTACGTAACTTTGTGCCGGGTCCGCAGTACTGATAACCAGGTAAATGCAGTTCGAAAGGTAGCTTGTTGATAAGAGTGTTAACTACACCTCTGCCGTGTTTCCTCGACGTCATCTAAACTAGAACTGATGATGTACGAGTCCGAAACTTCTATATATAGGAATGTACAGAGTGAAAAGTTTAGAGTTCATGATGCGCGTTCAAAGACAAAAGACGTCTCTACCCGTGGAGAATTTAGATTTATTAACTTCTGATCGTTCTGTAGAAGGATGTGTTAATAAACATGGTGAGTTATTTCCTAGCGCTTTAAGAACGATCGTATGTGGACCTAGTGGGGCGGGGAAGACAAATATTCTACTAAGTCTATTATTCGACTCTAACGGTCTATGGTTTGAGAATGTGTACGTGTACTCCAAGTCCCTGTATCAACCTAAATATAAATTATTGGAAGATGTGCTGAAGAAGGTAAAAGGCGTAGGCTACTTTCCATACACCTCCAACGAAAACATCATCGATCCTTCGGAAGCTAAAATGAATTCCATATTTATATTTGATGACGTAGCATGTGACAAGCAAGACAAGATACGCGCCTTTTTCTCCATGGGGAGACATAAGCTTGTAGATTGTTTCTATCTCTGTCAGACTTACACCCATATACCGAAACATCTCATTCGAGATAACTGTAACTGCCTAATATTATTTAAACAGGATAAAATGAATTTACGTCATGTGTTTGACGATCACGTGACTCCCGATATGAGCTTTGAACAATTTGAACATTTATGCAGAGAATGCTGGAACGATAAATTCGGAGTGCTGGTTATCGTAAAGGATTTTGAATTACATAAAGGACGCTATAGAAAAGGCTTTGATCAGTATATAAGTATATGAGATTTCAATAACACCAAGCATTATCAGTTAGACGCTCAAACTGAACAGACCTGTTTTGAAAAACAGGTTATCTGTTTTGAGAAACCCTGTATCTGTTTACAGACCTGTTTAAAATAGCTGTTTACCTGTTTAAAATACCTGCTTACCTGTTTAACATACCTGTTTACCTGTTTAACAATGAAGGTTACTAAAAAATTTACTCTCGCGGCATATAAACCACCTAGGGAGAAGGTCTATGACTTGGCGAAAGACTTGGCGCTCAAGAAGAAGATAAAAAAAGCTTCAGATTCTATTCGAAGGAAGTACTTGGCTTTAAAATTAGGTAGAGCTGAGGAGGACGATACAATTAGACGTTTATTGAAACCGGTCATTGAACCATTACGAGAACTCGGTGCTGTTAAGAATTCACCCAAGCAGAAGCAGACTCCAAAAGTAGAGAATACCATTAAATCTGAAATAAAGAAAAAAATAAAAGTGAAAGAAGAAGTGGAAGAAGAAGAAGAAGATGATGAAATATTTGAAGATTCAAGTAGTACGATTGACCCTGATGCCTCCGCCGCTGAACAGTATCCTACGTTAGCTAAGCAATATTTAACAGGTCTCTATGATAAAAGTAAGGATTACGATGAAACCTATGGCGTGAGATTTAATGACGAAATGAATAAATTATACATCGGATCTATGGAACTAAATATCGGTTCTAATGCCGGCTTAAGTATCGGCGATAAAATGTTTGCTGGAAGACAAGGCTTATATGAACTGCTATTTATGAAGAAGCCTCAAGGTTACAGCGAACAGGACTTAGCTGATTACAAGGAAATTCTGGAAACCTCTAACGCACATAAACGAAATTATGATCCTGCAAGTCAATTAAATGGCACTCGATCACATAAATATACTAAAGTGATAAAACCATTATTTAAAAAAAACAATAGTGGCGATGGCACTCCCAAAATAAAACATACTCAACCTCATAGTAGTGGACAGGGTATGAATATGGTTTACAATGAAAAACCGGTAGAATACGTCTTCTGGGACGATATAAATGAATTAGTGGACAGGCTAAGACTTTTAAATGCATCCAAGGCGGCAGGAAATACTGATTCCCACGACAACGAAATCTTGGCTATTTTAAATGAATTGAAAGAAGCAGGAATTATATATTAGTATGTAACAGCTCTCTACACACACTTCATATTCGCAATGAGTCTCGATAAGTTCGGTCGTTCAGCACGAGGTGGCGTTAGCAAGAACATCAGTCTATTACCACAAGGTCGAGGTTTTAATTTCACCAAAGATGGAAACATTGATGTGGAAAAATTGAAATTGTGTAATGTTCAACCGCCCACTGAAGATGGCGATGCTGTCAATAAAAAGTACATGGATGATAATGTGACTGCCATTGCTACGGCTCTAGCGACGAACTCGAACAATTACCAAAGGGATACTTCCACTCGTTTAGATAAACAGAGAGGCTCCATACAAGACCTTAGAAAATCTATAAAAAAATTAAATGATGAAGTAATTGTTCTAATGCAAGCGAATCTCACCTCTCTGTCTAACACAGTGAAAACTGTCGAGATGGCGGTTAATAAATTAAAAGCGAGCAAAAGAGTATAAATTATAAAAGTCTGACATATATGTTCATTTAATTTGATACCATCGATCTGTTATGTCTAATTCTAAAGAAAAAATTCAATTGGTTAATGAGCTACATAAACCCGCCCGTAGAAATATTAAGCGGCGCAGGCGCATAGTCATAAAGGGAATAGATGACTTGTGGCAGGCAGATTTGGCTGAGATGGGGAACTACTCCAAGGATAACAATAATTTTAGATACATTCTGATGGTAATTGATTGTTTTTCCAAGTTCCTATGGGTTAAGCCGATAAAAAATAAGAGCGGACCCGAAGTCACTCAGGCTATGGAGAACGTCTTCAGGGAGAGCAAGAGATCTTGTAATCATTTAAATACAGATCAGGGTACGGAATTTTATAATGTACACTTTCAACGCTTGATGAAACAATTTAAGGTTAACCACTACAGCACATATACTGTTAAGAAAGCCGCCATAGTTGAACGTGTTATTAGAACGATAAAGGAGCGCTTGTACAAGTATTTCAGTTTAAACGGCTCATACCGATGGGTGGAGGTGCTTCCCCACATTGTTAAAGAGTATAATAACCGAAAACATAGGACTATCGGGGTAAAGCCGGTGGATGTGAACGCGAAGAATGAAAAGCAAATTTTACGTTCAGTTTACAATCACATAAAGATAGCAGCATCGCGACGCTACAAGGTGGGCGATATTGTGCGAGTCAGTAAGAGTAAGCATGTGTTTAGCAAAGGATACACACCAAACTGGAGTACAGAGTTATTTAAAATATCCGAGGTTCGAATCACCAATCCTACAACCTATTTACTTGAAGATATGCAAGGTAGACCTATAAGAGGGGGGTTCTACGAAGAGGAGCTGCAAAAAACGAAAACACCCGATGTGTACCTCGTGGAAAAGGTGTTACGTAAGCGAGGCGAGAAGTCTTACGTGAAATGGCTGGGCTTTGATTCCACGCACAACAGCTGGATTGATTCAGATAACATTCTTTAACCTGCATGTGTGTGTTCTTATGAGAAAATGTGTCATACCCCCATGAGAAGTGCGAATTTACATTATATCTTATGAGATAATAGCACACATTTATGAAACTTGGGGGCCTTTTTAAATTAGTACCCTCCCTCCCTCCCACTACCTAATGCATAAACAGACAGATTATGATTTGAAAGCTTAGTTGTCTGTTAGTCTTTGAGTGCAATGGAATCACCTGCTGCTGCTAGTCCTTCATTTTCCTCTGAAGATTCCTCCGGTTATTGGAGTGAAATTGATCGAGTTAGTGATATTTATCAAGACGCTATACTTACTGAAGAACGATATATTTGTGAAAATGTGTTTTACGTTAAAGACTCTAATTATAAAATAATTACTGGACTTTCTCCTGCAAGAGGTTATGTTCCTGCTGTACGAATATTGCTGAACGTATCACATCCTATATTCACGAAACCAGATAATATTTCCTTCATAAGAGAAGACTGGAACGATTTTATTACTTACCTTCAACAATTTACCTCTGATTATTTTAATGATGAGATCAAAGATGATGAAGAAGAAGAGGAAGTGGAGGAAGAAATTCATTTCTCTGGTTATGCCCTAATAAAGGCTCCTTTTATCGGGAACAAGATGTTAAAATTGTCTGCCGCTGGAGTTTCAAGTTTATTTTATTTTTCAAGAAACACTGTATACGATATTATAAATATTAACAAACTCGTATCATCTCATATGGATTTGCTGCATAGTTTAAGTTTTCCAGAGTTCTATGATAACTTTTTAAATGTCACAAATAACATATTAAGTGAATCTCAATATGAATTATCCTCTTATAATGTACTATTAAAATTAAGTGAAATATATCCTTGTAACATTCACACATACTGTATTCGTGAATGCTTAGCTTATAATTTGAATAAAGTTCTAAATGATTTAGATAGAAAAATGTTTCTTATAAAAAAATGATTGAATAAAGAAATATTAATAATACGTTTTTTTATTTCTAGGTTAGGTATATGGAATAAATAAAATCATGATGTTTTAAATACATAATATATTGAAATAAAAGAAAAATACAGTAATAATAAAAAATGATTAATTACATATATATCGATTACATTTATACATTGATTACATATATTATAAAAAAAGAATACATAAAATGATCGATATTGAAATCTTAGGTATTATCATCAGGTATAATAATTGAATAATGACCCCACGGGAGAGTGTCATGAGTCTCGGAAAGTAATTTACGTTTATCATCGAAGGGGTTTAACGAGATTTTCGTTTGCTCAATGCTGTACACATCATGCAATCTAGATTGTATACAACGCTGAGTATTGTGCAATAGCCCTACGTCTCGAGTAGGATTTTTCAAAAATTTCTCTAAACACCGTAAATAATCCTCAAAAGTAATTTTTCTCTTAACGACGTTAGTCTTTACGCCTTTGGATTTTTTCACCACTTTACCTTGCGCCACCTTATACGTATATTGTTTGGAGCGTAACCCGATAAAATGAGTCATCAATTTACCGTTATTCTCATCCTTCATAAGACCGGGGATTTTTTTGTTCACTAACGGGATATCCCAACGATTATCGGGGGGATAGTCGCTGGTATCGAATCTTTGAATGTCTTTTTTGATGACCTCTTCGTACACGTCATCACACTGAAGTTCGTAGACCAAACTATCTGTATCGGTGTATAACAGTTTACAATTTTCCACCGGGAATTTAGTTAACATGTAGTCGTAATGGAATTCATACACGCAAGTTTTTGAAATATCTAAAATTGCCATTCCTATGTATAGGGGTTTATCGAATACAATGCGATTTTTTCTAAGTTCGATAGCCATTAGCGTATCACTAAAAACGGATCTACTATCAAAATTTGGACTGGAAATTAAATTTTTCGCCCCGTAACGCCCCTCCCACTTCCTAACCAGTTTTACTATACGGTGTTTCCTTACATTCTGCATTGTTTTCCCAAACACTGCGTTGTTCATCAGTTTGTAATTTGTTTTCTCAAATTCGGACTTTGCTTGCGCTCTTAACGATGTGTTTAGCTCTATGTACGATTTCAGCCAAGTAGACTGTTTGAATTTCAGCACTTTATGGATGCGAACTAAACGCAATCCGTGCTGCAAGACCTGCTTTAAATTTCTGTAATGTAAAACATAATTTTGCTTAGTGTACAGGGTGGTCATTAATTTGGAAAATTTGGAATTTGGAGCCGTTCGATGTTCTGCGCAAAAGGGTAAATCTTTGTGTAAATCGTGTAGATCATCCGGATACTCGAGATCCACATCAAGAACGTAACCGATTTCGGCATCATCGGGTACCGTGGTGACGTCAATGTTTGTATCGGTCCATTCGAAGCTGCCATATGGAAGGGGTTGATTCATAGCCCAGCCATATAAGTTATTTACATCATAATAAATCAGATACGTTGATGGTTTGGTGTTGTCATATTGTTCCGAGTACTTATTGTTAGCCTCACCATACCGATTACAGCATTGACTTACGCCACCACGAATGCCACGTTCGAAGAACATCAGCATATCTACGTCTTGAAGTGTTTCGAGTTTACACCCCGTATATTTGAGCATACAGTCCCACGTGTAGCCCGGAATAGTGTAATAGTGAGCGGGATCCAGACCGTATGTCTTGTGACAAGTGATGCGAAAAGTCTCGAACACGCACGTTAACAGCATGATGTCAGTTTTCATGTACAGATCGCTGTACTCGCCTAAATTTTGACAGTTAAATTTTGTCCAAACGATTTGAGCATGTCTGTATTCGTCCTCGTCAATGTCTGCATCGTTAAGTTTATTGTGAAATTTAGTCAGGTCTGGTAATTCGGTGTCGTCAAGTCGTTCTATTGTGTCTATGTAGTCGTATGGAAAAACGCCCTTCTTTTTCAATAATTTCAATTTCTCTTCGTCTAAATTCGGAAATTCCCGTTTAAGATTTACGAAATTCTCCGCTTTTAATGTGGAAGCCAGCTCTTGTAATGAGCAGCCCATAAATCTAAAGGAATCTATGAATCTGAATTTTAAGTTAGTTTCATCATCGTATACCGTAAAACTAATATATTTTTCCTTATTTACCGGTAGCAGAGTGACGTGATATCTTTCGGCGAGCTGTTTAATTACGAAATGTGCGTCATAGCCCCCCAGATTGTGGAACACCACTGGAATTACGAAGGATTTTTTATAATTTAAATTGCACTTATTGTGCGCAAACCCCCTGAAATCGCCGGTGAGGTGACAATGATCACGAACGATTTTATCTTTATCATTGAACGCTACCTCGCAAATGTGACATTTCTTACCGACCGCATCCTGTAAACTAACTTCCGTATTCATGGGTTCGATATTTTTCAATTTGGAAGAAACGAATTTTGCGATGGCGCTCAACTCGTCCACAAACCAAGACATACAATCTGTTCCGCGATTACTTTTGAAAAAAGACCAATCGTCATTATAGTCACATTTAAAATAGTACCCGGCACTGTATGCTCTGTGTTTTTGATAGCGAGAACTTTTCGTTGCTGGTTCTGCGCCATAGCGATCTCTGTACTCTGACTGTTTATTTGCAGCTTCCGCATCGTTAAAGGGCTCAAGCAAAGATTCGAAATCCGCGTAAATCACAAAATGAACCTTTTCCTTATAGACGAAATTTTTAAACTTAACGTACAGTTCTTTTGGAAACTCAATTTTACATTCGTTAACTTTCTCGCAATCCCCCGTATGACCATCTAATTTAACCTGCGAAGAGAAATAATTGAGACACCTATCACAGAAAAATACTTTATGTTTATGTTTAGAAATTTGACTATTCAAAAGCCTTGATAAATCTTTGATGTACACGTAATGATATTTAATATTTTCATCTTGTTCCTCATCCTCGTTATCTGACTTGGGTGCCGGATCAAATTCAGATATTTTTGGATAATATTTATCTTGGATTAATAATAAATTTACGTGTTTTTCACGCTTTTGCTTAGTCAAGCGAACGGGGACTACTGAAAAATTTAATTTCGAGTCCATCTCCAGGACAAACACATTAACAGAAATATCAGCATTATTCTTTTCAAATTTAGAAATATATGGTATTTTCATAGGAAATTCAATTCCTTTTAAATTTAACACTTCAGTGTAATGAGGATATGTAGAGGTTCTGTCTGAATGTACATCCGTAGGATAAAGACCGCTGACAATGCTCCAGGCAAAGCATGCTTCGTCGTTCATATTTTTTACGTTAATACATGCCTGTTTTTTTAAAATTTTTTCCGGCAGTCTAATGTAGGATGAGCCGGTACCATTCCCCACTTCGAACTTATTAATGTTAACTTCCAAGCTAAGAATTTTATCTAGGGCCCAGCCAGATCCGGATTCGGAGAATTCAGATAAGGAATTGAGAATTTCATCTTTAATATTAATTTGGAAAAAATGTAACAAGTCCGTTCCGGCGTCGACTATTTGATTTTTTGTGTTGAAGTACTTTCGTTCAACGATTTCAACATCTCCGGATTTTCTCAGAAATTCACCACAGAAACAGGTATTCACTTTAAGAGTACGCATTTTTTTCAATACATTCATAACCCTATTTTTAAATAAGTAAAAAGCATCATCTAAAAATTGGGTAACATCTTTGTGTGTTAAATTTATTATTATTCCCGTACGTACTCGACCCTGAAAAACTGAAATTATCTCTTCCCATTTCACCCTATCACTGCGATTTTCTTTCACTGGCGCGGCTCCTACTCTTCCCCCAATACGATTTAAATGTTCAATTACTTTCTTAAACCGTTTAAGATGACCGAGATTAGTTTGTAGTTTTCTCAGAGTACCTACGGCTAAATCTGAATCGCGAATCGCCTTATTAAAAAGCCTAATATGCTGCTTTAGTTGCTTAAGCCAGGTGTCTCTCTCCCGCGGTGTAAAATTTCTTTTTTGAGCTAAAATTACCTCGACTGATTTAAATTTCGCCACAATTTCATCACTGAGACTAGCAATTTCTAATGAACTCATTTTTATTTATTTAAATGCACTTCACAATGTTTAAGAAAAATTTATACATACAGATTTTTCAATATCGATCCTGTTCCCTACGTATTTTTATCTTAATTAGTAGTGCTGCCGTCTTGCAATGATTCAGCTAAAAAAAACATACAAACATTATAAAAAAATAAATAAAAAATAAAAAAATAAAAAATAAAAAAAATCAAAAAATTTAAAAATAAAAAAAATAAAAAAATTAAAAATAAAAAAAATCAAAATTTTATAAAAAAAGTTAAAAAATTAAAATTGATAAAAAATTAAAAAAATTAAAAAATTAAAAATTTATAAAAAAATAAAAAAAATAAAAAAATTAAAATTAATAAAAAAAATAAAAAATTTAAAAATAATAAAAAAATTAAAAAATTAAAAAAATTAAAAAAATTAAAATTATAAAAAAATTAAGAAAATAAAAGAATTTAATTGTCCTTACTTTTCACAAATTGAAAGCTTATCCCCATAGACGGCTTCTTAACGTCCTTCAAGCCTCCAAATATAATGCTGTGTTTGCCTTCGGTGAAATCAGCTAAATTGTTTCTCATTAAAGGTGTCACCCTCTTCGGCAGAAAAGCCTTATTATCCTCCAGTTCAATCAATATGCTATCACCAAATTTTGTGGTCACTACTTGAGCTGATAATATTGGCTGGGGACTGTTTATTGGTAAGTCGGACACCTTAACGAGTGGTTTCGTTTCTAAAAGCGCAATTTTATTCAGTTCTTGTAAATTGGCCATCTAAAAATATTATATATTCATGATTTGAAATTTAAACAAAAAAGATTAAAATGTACTCACTTTGTAATTAATAGCGCACACTAAAACACCAAAAAGTATTGTACTGCTGAACTATGAAGTGTACAGACTTATTAACTTCTGAACTATTAAGATTATAATAGCGATAATCACACTTAAACACCAATGGTACTATTGTACTGCTGAGCTATGAAGTGTAGAGACTGCTGAACTATTAAGCTTAGAATAACGATACGCCGACTTTTATATCCTTTCCCCCTCCCCTCCATACTTCATTGCGAGTCAGCAAAAAAACCGTGAGAACGCTTTAACCTTGAACGCAAGTGTTCCATCTTAGAACTGAATGTTACTCTTTTAGTCACGTACTTATGATTCACCACCAGCATTAATCACTTATATCTGACAGCTCTTCTTCATCAAAGACTTCTTTGTTCTAAAACTAGAGCGCTTTAACCTTGAACGCAGGTGTTCCATCATTCTTAGAATTGGATGTTGCTCTTTTAGTCACGTACTCACCACCGGCATCACTCCTTTGATCTAGCCGCCTACAGACAAGTCTCGACAAGTCGCTAGCCTTGAACGCAGGCATTCTCAGAACTGGATGATGTTGCGCAATAACCTTGAACGCGCACGATTCTCAGAACTGGATGTTGCTCTTTTAGTCACGTACTCGCCATTAATCACTCCTTTGATCTAGCCGCCTACAGACAAGTCTCGACAAGTCGCTAACCTTGAACGCAGGCATTCTCAGAACTTGATGATGTTGCGCAATAACCTTGAACGCGCACGTGTGCATATCGATTACGCTACATTAATCACTCCTTTGATCTAGCCGCCTACAGACAAGTCTCGACAAGTCGCTAACCTTGAACGCAGGCATTCTCAGAACTTGATGATATTGCGCAATATTGCGTAAGATTACGTAATATTGCGCAATACGCTTTAACGATGATGCAATACCTTCTGGTCATTGACGATTACTTCTTGTATACCCCCTCGCCGAAGACCACCCCCTCGAAGACTTCTTCGCCCTCCACCTTCCGGTCTTTGACGATTTACTTCTTGTACATACCCTCGACCCTCTCCGAAGACTTCTTCATCCTCTCCATGGTCACTCCGGATGGACAGACGCCATCGACCTCGAAAGTGGTCCCGGAGCGGCTTTGCTTATCTACTCACATGCATCTAGAAAATGTAATTTTAAATACGGTGCTAAAATTCAAATCATTTAGCTGCTGTCGTTTGCGTATAATGAATTTTCAAAACGCATGGCATTTTGTACCTGGAAAACAAAATGCCATGAATTTTGAAAATTTACTATACGCAAACGGCAGCAGGTAAACGATTTGAATTTTAGCACCGTATTTAGAATTACATTTTCTAGATGCATGTGCATCGAGATGTGCATGAATTTGGAAAATTTCACATTTTTTCGATTTTTTTTTTAAATTTTTTCGGCCTATTCAAATATGCATGCACACAGCCCTAGTTTATATAATTCTATATCATTCATAATAGTTATTTATGTAATAAGGATCATAAAGACAAGCATTCCGTGAATATCATCAGACGAGGCTTTAGCCGAGTCTGATGACACGGCGTGTACCATAATGCGTGTTTTATGATCCAAATTACATACAAAATTTTATCTGGTGTGGCATATCAACGTAAAATTATATTTTTCTAAAAATTTAAAATTTTGTATTTTTGAAACGATGACAGGTGCATTAAGTTATTTATTTAAAAAATAGCAAGTGACCTGTGCCTTACCGTTTCCTTGACAACGCATTAACAAATTATTTATTTAGCTGTCAAACACTGCTATAAGTTGCAAATTGAATATGTATTGAACGAATTAAAACATTATATGGTGATGTGATTATGATGAAAGTTTACCCTCCGATTTGGAAGAAATTATGCAGGAAATGTCGTGGACTCTCTTTTGCCTGAAAAATAACGGCTTGTATATGAATCTGTGTTTGCTCGTTATGAGGAATGGTGTACCAGTAAGAACACGAAGAATGTGATAAATGAAGGTTCAGTTTTAATTGCTCTTTTACAATTTATAATAATTAGTTAAGTTAAATTGTATTTTGAATAAAATTTTTTGATCTAGCACATATATTTTCTTCTAAACTTATCTTATTGATGGTAAAGATATAGAATTTTTACACAAGTCAAAAAAAATTATTGTAATAGTACTTTTTGAATCTCATTATGGCACTAGTGCTTTCTGGAATTTCATTATGATACTAGTATCATAATGAACTTACTTATGTCACTATAAACAAATGACATAATGATGTCATTATGACATGCCACCAGATAAAAATTTGAAACGATTCCGATGAATAGTAACGAAAATATGAATTTTCAAAAATATGTTGGGTGCTATTATCCCCTTAAGAATAAAGAATTTTTGTAATACACTCAGTTCCATAAAAAGTGACGCACTCGATTTTTCGGGTAATTTTAAAGTTCTTTAGTTCTTAAACCCGTGGACCGATTTGAACATTTTTTTTCTCAGTTTATAGCAAAATTCTTTCTCTATGAGCCGGATTGGAAGCAATGGTGAGTTCTTCCATATTTCATGGAAATTAATGGAGAATTTTAAATCTAAGTTTTCTCATAGGTTTTCAAAACACCCTGTGGATTATTCTCGCATTCATGGAAAAATTATTCATTCTGCATTCGATGAACCATTTTTTAATAAACATTTTGTTTTTTTGTTCATTGTTTTATCGCTGGTACTTTCCGAATATAACGTTTTTACGTGAACCCTGCTTTTTCGTGTATTGAGAAATGATGCACATGATGAGTGGTCATACTCACTGCAGAACTGTATAGCATATAAACCAATAGAAATTGTCAAGGTTTTTAAATACACTCAGTTCCAAAAAAGTGACGCATTTGATTTTTGACCTAACTTTTTTTCTTTCTTTTTTTAAAACCAGTGGACCGATTTTTAATTTTTTTTTATTTATTGGTAGGTAATTCCTTTGTCTTTCAAAAAATAAAGAGGTGGAAATTTATTTCATTGTAGGATCACATTGCTTTTGAAAAAGCAATTGCCGTTGCCATAGCAATTAATTTGTTGTATGCCTCCATACTTTGTTGTTGTGTCATTAAAGAAGTTTTAGAGACTAAAATTACACAAAATGCCTCAAATAAATCCTGAACAAGTTTATAATTTTGTGTTTAATAAAAATGTTTTTTAAAATTCGTATGAGTTTATAAAACTCGGTAAATTCAGAAAGTTGGTAATACGCAAGGTTTCAGCAAGAAAGCTGTAATTCGGACAATTTTAGAGATAAATCAATGAATAAAAAAACAAAATGTTTATTAAAAAATGGTTCATCGAATTCAGAATGAATAATTTTTCCATGAATGCGAGAATAATCCACAGGGTGTTTTGAAAACCTGTGAAAAAACTTTTAAAATTCTCCATTAATTTCCATGAAATATGGAAGAACTCCGAGAAGAACTCACCATTGCTTCCAATCCGGCTCATAGAGAATGAATTTTGCTATAAACTGAGAAAAAAAATGTTCAAATCAAATCGGTCCACCGGTTTAAGAACTACAGAACTTTAAAATTACCCGAAAAATCGAGTGCGTCACTTTTTATGGAACTGAGTGTATTTCCAAAACTGGAACCGACTGAGGATAAATAAAATAAATATAAATGACAATGAGGGAGACAATGAGTGTAAAGAATGAATAATTGTAAGTATTTGAAAGACGTCTATACAGTAAGGCGCTGAGCACTAAGCGGCTAGGAAAATCCTATGTATTTATGTACAGCGTCGTCGCTTTTAAATGATCGCGATATCAACTTAACATGTGGATTTCTTATTCTATTGTAAGTCCAATGTTATAATTAAGCAGATAATGAGCAAGTCAATTGTCTTTGCTCTGCTCTTACCTGTTTATTTATAACCCAGGACTTACGACGGAATCAGAAATCGATTTGTAAAGTTGATACTGCGATCATTTAAAAGCGACGATACTGTACATGTGCATAAGGTTCAGAATAGCGCGGTTATAATTACATCGGTGATAAGGTGATCGCGCCGATCGCGGGCACACTCGATAGTCACCCCACTATTTACATGGCGCTATTCTGAGCCATATTGCACATAATGCACATGTACAGGGTCATCACGCGAAAATGTCCTTTTTTTAAATAACTCAGCCATTTTTCATGTTATGACATAGATGTAAGACTTTCTGAACTAGTTTTTTCCACAGAATCTAAATTTTCAGTAAAAAAACAATAACGAATCGCATTTCAGAAATACGACATAATACTTTCTCTTTTAAATAGAACACTCTGTATATTTTGAAATATTTCGATTCTGCTTCTCTTCTCTTTTTTTGACTGAAAATTTAGATTCTGTGGAAAAAACTAGTTCAGAATGTCTTTACATCTATGTCATAACATGAAAAATGGCTGAGTTATTTCAAAAAAGGACATTTTCGCGTGATGACCCTGTACATAAGTGCATAGGATTTTTCTACCCGCCTAGTGCTTAGCGCCTTACTGTATGTAACTTTTAAATTGTAAAGATACGCAGTTGGTGTGTTCCGGGCGAGGTTCCGAGGCAAATATTGTTTTTTTATTTATTAATTTATTAACAAACTAACATGTTTTTTTTAAATTTAAAACTGCTTAGTTTGTTTTAAACATGTTTTAATTGCTGTTTTTTAAAAAAAAACATGTTCTAAACATCTAAACAATAAAAACTTTATTTTTAAAATGTCCGTTAACTTAACCCCGCCATTTTGGAAATAAATAATGAAAATTTTGCTGCAATATGTGCCATTTTGCAAAATTCGTTACGAGATTCGTTACCAACAAATGTTTCTTATAGGTGAAAATGAATTTCAAAATTCTCCGAGTCCAAAAAAAACAGTTTCGGGCGTGTTGCTTACACTATTTTTTTGGCAACCGCGTGGAATAACAAATCAATAAAGTACGTTTCTTTATACTTAACATTTATTTGTAGAACAAAATTAGAAACATTCTAATTCTTATTTAAATTAATATTTAATATGTATATTGAAATTCGAACAATTGCTAGTATTATAAAGGGATTCAATTTGTTTGAAATGTTTGGTATATTTAAATGCCTCCATCTCGAGGGAGCCGCCAGTTATTAAGCTGGGAAGGGGGACGTGTTTGTGAAATTTGAAAAAATTGCGAAAACACGAAAACTGCAAATACTATTTCCAAACGAAGAAACGCCGCCGGACCGCCATTCTCGTAAGAAATCGAAGCTCGAGGGTCCATCTTAGATGAATCGCACAGTCGCGTTGCGATTTTTGGGGCAACAGGAGCGAACGAAAAATTGGAATTTTGACGTTTACCGAGACGCGAAAGTTGGGTTACAATTTAGAAATTTCTGCGTGCGCACATTGTTCTAGTCCGGGAAATACGTACTTCCCGGACTGGCCGGAAAAGTGCTATTTTCTCAAAGAAAAAGCGTCCGGGAAGTGGGTACTTTCCGGACGGTTGCCGAAAAAATATATTTCTTCAAGTAAGTATAGGTTTATGTTTTTTTGTAACATTTTGTGACACTGACCCATAACGGAGAAACCAAAATTCGCTGCCCCTAATAGGTACAGACATTAATATGTTTTATCGGTTTCAGGATATTAATCCTTTGTTTACATATGCAAAAGTAGGCTGGTAAATAAGTCATAACTAAAGTTGTACAGTACCTAATATTTATTGCTTGTACGGTAATATTACAATACAGATCTGTCAATAACTGTCAACAGATGAAATAATAAATAATGAAACTATAGGGCTATTTATTAAAACAAATAGACAGAAAACTCCAAACAATTATAATTAAATACTGAAATCCAACTGAAATGTATTTTCAGGCAATCCAAGGTCCATTGTTATGTAGCCGTTGTGACATTAAAAATGTAAACATTTATGTAATATGAAAAAAGATAACAAATAAAAACAAACAAAATATAACTGTAACCATGGCGACAAATCAACCCATACAGACTTGACCAACTAATGAAATGAAAACGTTATTAATAAGAGAATATCAAAAGGTAATATCTATTAATAATGTCTTTATTTTCTGAAACCGATAAACTATTGAACAAATCACGGATGTTATGAATCATAACAGCCTTAGATGTCTTAAAATCCTCGCTCTACGAGCTCGGATTTTAAAACGACATCTGTGGCAGTTATGATAGTCATAACATTCCTAGATATGTTAATAGCTATGACATGGATAAGTGTCAGGTTTGCATTTTCATTTAACGCGCGATGCTTGCTTATTATTTACACCCGAGATCAGCAAATTAAATACGATCGACAAATTTACAGGTATTTAAAATCTTAAAATTTTATTTGGTGTGTGATTAGAGATTTTATAAAATCATACATCTAGTTGTATTTAGGAATTCCTTTTAATTCGCGTAGTTTTGTCTTTATTATAATTTCTTTTCAATGTTAAAAATGGAAAAATTTGATTAGGTAGCGTTTTTTTTTATAAAAAATCTAACTATACCACTGGATTCAGATTCAGATACATCTCAAATGGGTAAAATCGGAAAGTTCGTGAAGAACCATGTGTTGTTATTTTGTTTATTAAATACCTACCTAATTAATTACTATTAAGAAGACAATATTTATTAAAACTACCATTTAATTTATGTTTCTTTTATTTATTTTTCAAGGGCAAACTGTTTTTAAAAAAATTCTTGTAAAAATTAATTATAAATTATACATTAATTTCGTCCGAGATTTCGTCATAAATCTGTCATTATTCAATATTTTTTCACGAAATTTTGGATTTACCCATTTGAGATACTTCTGAATCCAGTGGTACCTATGGTTAGATTTTTAATTAAAATAATCGCTAAAGAAATTTGTCCATTTTTAATATAAAAAAAAAAAATTATAGTAGGTCTTGAAAATTCAAATAAATCTCTAAATTTTTGTCATAAAGCAAAGGTTTCGATGATCTATCTTTTAAAATAAGTCACGTAAGCGCCTTCGACCAAAATTTCAAGTTATCGCGACACGGGTAATTTCATGAAAAATGTTTAGTTCGAGTCTCGGTTCAATAAGTCAAACATTTTATTTATGAAGGAAAGTCCCAGGATGTTGCGGAACGTGAGAAAATCAGTTTTCAGTCGGTAAAAAAATAATTAAGGTGATCAGGCAGGCTCTAATTTCGTGTGAGTTTTTTATGTACTTTGCCGCCTCAAAGTCTTTTTCCGGACAAGTGTCGGCGCGTGGCATCGTATTTTATAGGCGTCTTCGTGTCGGGAAAATCTTTTAGGCTACATTTCGCAGCGATCCTTCGAGTATTAAGAAAGTTTTTAACGTTTCAATACCCCCCCCCCGTGTTGGAGGATTGTGTAAAAATTGTGAGATTAGGAAGAAATGCGATAACAATGACCACTTCAGGAAATTTACAAGTTTTAACCCAACTTCAAAATTTTCGTCAAAAAAGTCAAAATTACACTTTTTAGTTCGCTCCTAACTGCCTCGAAAATCGCAGCGAAGCGAGACCGTGCGATTTACGATGTAGTTCTAGTTGGACCCTCTACCTTGGATTTCTTACCAGAACGGCGGCCCGGCGGTGATTTTTCGTTTGGAAATAACGTTTAAAGATTTCGTGTTTTCGCAATTTTTTCAATTTTTCAAATTTCTCCGAACACGCGTCCGGGCCGAGCTTAATAACTCGCGCCTCCTTCATCGAGATGGACCGGCGGCGTATTCTTTTTTTGAAAACTATAGGTAGATGTAATTTAGAAAATCCCGAGGAAAATCCTGAGGCGTAATCATGTTTCTCGATTTTGCCTCCTAAGAAAGTTATGATTTTTTGAAAAGAATCGATTTTGTCGGATTTTAGCGATTTTCAAACATGTACCTACCCTTTAGAAACGCGCCACAGCCTTTCCTTTGGATCTAGAGAATCCGAACCCGGACGGCGGGCAAGAAGAAGGAAAAATGAAGAACTCTTTTTTTTAAGTCCATCTCCGATATTAGCCGAGATATGAATTTTTTTAAAAACTCGATTTTGCCGAAAGACTACTATTCCGACAGCCCTTAATTGCTTCCCTCCCTGGAGGATTTTTTCGACTGAACTTTCAGGGGAGCTAGAACCAACCTTTCTCTCGGATCCCTGAAAATTTCGTTGCTTATAATATCTATCCGCTGCCGAGCTCCGGATAATCAAATAACTATTGACCCATTTGTTTACACCTTCGATAATTTTTTTCACCTCTTTAGCGAGATAGACCTGTCAGTCGCAATAGAATTTTTTTTTTCATATTGACATGTACGAAAAAAAAATAGAATCCTCGTGTCGCGATGAAGTTGAAAATCCTGCTTGCTTTTATCAAACTTTTATACATATTACATGGTCAAAAATATATAGTTTTGACGACGATTTTTATACATGATAAACATTTATTTTTTAAATTCGTTGTTAAACAAACACAATTTTGTGCTTTTGGAAAAAAGTGTGACGTGACAAGCCTTAAAATTTTTTTGGTCAATCCTATCAATCTGGAATAATTTTTCAACACAAGGGTGGTATGTACGTACCTACTTAATTAATATTTTTTGAAATTTATATGCTTAATTAGTCATAGCGGAAAATGACTTAAATTTTTTTGATTTCAAAATATTATTGGTTTTTGGCAAGTGTCAATTTAAGTGTCAAATTTTGCTAAAAAGATTACGTACATTTTCTTGCCAAGTTAATGAGGGACAGTGAAGACGTTAACCAATTAAAATAGTTAATTTTATTTTACTAATGTAGGTAGGTACCTCTATTTCTATTTATGTAAAAAACGGGGTATGCGTTAAAAAAAGTTTCTTTAAAGGTACCACACAGAATAAAAAAAACGAGAATAAAAATTATTCTGTTCTTATACAAATTCCAAAGAAAAAAAATGTGTCAACAGTCAACCCAGAGCCAGCTAGAGATAGCGTAGCGAGACAATTTGGCATCGCTAAACAAAAAACTTGAAAAAGCTACAAATAAAGTATCTCTAAAAACGAACAAGTATTGCAGAAACTGTCCTTGAGTATCTAATTTTGTCACCGTTAACTTTCCTTCAATAATAATCATCCGCACACAGGTATTAATTACTGACGTAAAAACGTAAATAGTAATAATAATTAGAAAACACGGCTGAATATCAATACTTACATAATTTCTCAATGCAGTACCTTACAGATTTACACAAGTAAACATTACGTTTTATCACTAAAATACTAATAAAAAATAAACAGAGTAATATTTGTTATTCAATATATTATTCAATGTTTATACCTTCACGCACAAACCGGCACCACTACACACACGTAGATAGGTACGAATCGAAATATAAACTTGGCGAAACTAACTTCTAAAGTTGGTATTAGCCGTTTCTCACAGTGCATTCAGGTGAATGTTGTTGCTCCCACTATTTCCTTCTTACCTGTTTGTATCTGTCCTTTTCTAACTCGCACTTTTTAAAATATTGTAAACAGTCATCTCGCCTCTCATCTTATTGAATATACCGGGTGATAACGGAATCGTTTTACAATCGACATTTTGTTACCTACTTTTATTTTTAGAATGAAAGATTTAAAATTATGATTAAAGACATAGAGATGTACATTTTGCCTAAAAAATAATTGAATATCTCTTCCAATTTTACCGGATGGGAGGCTAAATATAAATTTATAATACCTTAGCAAACGTTATACATATACAGACAAAGAATTTTTTGGATGACAGGACAGGAGCTAAGAAATGTATAGTGACTATGTTAAAGAGATTTTAATTTCAATTCGAAAATCCAACCGTTTTCGAGAAAATTGAGTTTAAAATTTATAATTTTTGAAAAACTAAAATCACCATAACTTTCTTATATTAAATTTTAGACGATAGTTGTTTGAAACTTTCTTCATAGGTTAATGTGGCAATACATTTTTTTTACAACTTCCGGTTAAACCGGAAATTACATTTTGTTACAATTTTAATAAGGCGCCCGCCTCTGTATTTTATTAAACAATATCGAATAAAAATATGGTCCATGTATTTTTTCCAGTGCACCACTTAAGACTGGGAGATAATCAGCGCAGAAAATCTCAAAAAAATCCTAAATGGATGAGACAATTAAACCGAATTCTCGACAAGATGCGGCGTAAATGTTTGGTGTGGCATTATAAATAGATACATTGTTGGTCCATATCTTTATCATGAAAATTTACATTTCTTACAAAAATGATTTACCTGGTGCTATTAACTAATTTACCAATTCAATGGTTTATAAAGAAACAATACATATAATGGCTGACCTTTGCAATAAAATGTATGCAAGTGTTATTGGAGCTTCCATCGACAGAAATACACTACCTACCTAGGTATTTAAAGTTTGTGGAGTTGAACTATTTAATATGTGTACAAACGAAAATGGCAATAATTTCGAACACTTCTTCCATAACATATTATTATACTCGTTAGTTTGTTCTTTGTTTTTATTAAGTAAATAAAATAAAAAGAATAAGTGTTAATTATTTCATTATTATTTCCTTTATTTTTATTGCTAAGCTAAGTTGCTATACTAATGGTTGCACTGAAAAAAATGTATGGAACATATTTTTATTCAACTTAATAAAATACAGGGGCGGGCGCCTTAAAATTATAATAAATGTAATTTCCGGTTTAACCGGAAGTTGTAAACAAATTGTAATGCCACATTATTCACATTACCTCTCTATGAAGAAAGTTTCAAACGAACTATATAAAATTTTATGTAAGAAAGTTACGTCGATTTTAGGTTTTCAAAAATTATAAATTTTAAACCCAATTTTCTCTAAAACTGTTAAAAATAAAATAGTCAAAAATTGGTTGGTAAATTCATTCGCATATTGATTATAAATTAATCAATTTAAACTCGTCAAATTTAAAATAAATAATTATTATTCATATTTGAAGTAGAAATTCAAGTACCTAGTGGTAAATAATTTTGAATGGTTTTTAATTAAATTTGAATCTTTTATTTCTGGAAGAAAATAATTTAATTGCAGGTACTGCTATGATCACACACATATTTTTTATCGATATGTCCATAATATAGTCTGTCCTAAAGAGTCTACTGATTAGATACCTATTTCTAATACCTATAATAATTGTCTCTAATAGTAACAATTGATATTACTTATTTTAATAACATATCGGAATATCTCCTCGCTACCATTGTGAAAACTTCTGTCGAACACTTGTAAGGGGGTAGGTAGTTATAATCTTGCACTTTTTTTAATAAGTCTATTTAACCAGTCCTCTGAGGGTTCCTTCAAAAACTTGAAATTTCATTTCACCCATATTGAAAGCCCTTCTTGCTCCCACGCAAAATAATCATATCCATCAGTTTCCTCTTAATTATTTTGAAAAGTTTACTGATTGGGCATTTCCAATTTCTAATGTCGGATTGATATTACATATCAGAATATCTTCCTGCTGTCACCTTCCAATCATTGGTTACACCTTAAGGGGTAGTTTACTCTTGCACTTTTTGCAAAGTCTGCTGATCGGGTACTTATAGATTCCTCAGAAAGTTGCACCCCCATTTAGGTTATTGTACAGTTAATGCTCTTGTATTTTTTGAAAGTGTTCTGCTGACTGCATTTTTAATTGTCTCCAGTCTCTACCAATTAAATACTAAATATTATTAGAATATCTTTTCTAAGGACGATTTTACTCTGCATTTTAATATAATCACAGTAGACACCAAAAAGGGTGAAATTTAATTTCCATGCGTTACATACTATAATTATTATAAAACTATATTTACCATCCTCATACCCAGACACAAAAAGAAAAATATAGGAAACACAACAATCAAAAATAACAAAAACGGTTTACATTAGTTAGCTTTGGGGTCATAATGATTAATAATTGTAAAAATATTGCCTGACATGACTTTAAGGAATGCGGGCTACATCACAGCGCTGGTGTACAAATTTTGGGCAGTGATTTATCTCTTTTGTATAATATCATTGTCGCCCGATAGACTGATGACTTTGCAAGGAATCAAAATGATACCAAAAGACCCAAATTTAATGAGTCGTTTCTGTAAAATAGTCACTGATTATCTGCTACTGTTTATTTTTCATACTTCTAACACCAATGATATATCAAATTATTTCTGGTGAAATATTTCGTACAGCTGTAATTAATAATTTAACGAAATATATAGATATATCAATACATTAAATTAGTAAGTTATCGATTTACTGATATTTTTAAAACTACATATTATTTTTCGATATATTAAGTTTCTACTCCTAGCCCCATCATGGGTACAATGCATCTGACTTGTTTCTATTTCGCAGCTAAATGAAATAATGGAAAGCGCAAGTCGACAAGTCAGTGACTTCAATCGAAGACGACGGAATTGAGTGAAAGAAATATATAATTATTTACTGAATAATGATGATGATTACCTGTTGAGACAACTATGAATTGTGAGGTAATATGGAATGGTATGGTAGATCTGGGCTATTATAATTACACCCTCCACTGCGACCACTCGGTCTATTGTGGTTCACACCAAATTATATTTCACTCAATCTGTCTTTTGATAAAACTGATAACCTTACTGGGCGAGATTCCATCCAGGTCCACCGGCATAAGTTCTTCTTTGCCGAATAATGAGAACCGGATCCTTGCTACAGCAGGACATGTAATGTGCTCTGCCTTTTCATCATCCTCCAGACACAGATGGCATTCAGCGTTTTCCACCAGTCCAATTCTGTGTAAGTGATGATTTAGTCTGCAGTGCCCTGTGTACAGGCCAATTAGAGTCCAAGTATTTAGCTCTAATAGTTTTTTACTTCTTGATTTCGACGGATACGGTATGAATGCCTTTGAATGGATTAATTCTGGTAAGTCTTGCCAGTGCTGGAGTGTTTCACTCTCGACCCAGGCTGAGATTGCTGTTTTGGCAGTACTTGATGATATGCTGAGTACAGGTTTTGGACCAATGAATTGTGATCCTGCACCTTTTCTGGCTAGGTAGTCAGCAATTTCATTGCCCTCCATTCCAGAATGTCCAGGTATCCAAACCAGAGTTATTTTGTTGTTTTTCTCCAGTTGGGTTAGGACTTTCTGACAGTTCCATATGGTTTCAGAATTACACCGATATGATTCAAGAGCCTTAAGAGCTGTAAGCACAATTCAATGTAGTGATTCCCAGGTCCGTCGATATCCTCACCTTTGGTTTGCAGCTATACACTCCGGCTTCAGTTCCTTCAGGGGTTTTGGAGCCTGATGGTTGTTGGTTTACTGATGTTAACCAACAACTATCCGCCTTTAATAGGTCGATCTTATTTTATTCCCATTCGTCTCTTCCAGGAAATAGGGCATTAAAGGCCAGTTCGGTGATGATCCTGATCCTGGTAAACATAACATCTGAGACCATTCCTAGGATACTGTGACTTTCTATATAATCCAACAGCCCATTGTGTTCCATGATAGCTGTGGCATATTGATAGCCGCTTGTCTAAGTCTGTATGTCGTCCACTTGGCTTCTCTCTCCACATATATGGGAAGGAGTAAATTCAGGAGGATTTCCATAGCATGCTTGTCTATGTAGTCTAGAGAGTTTGGTTTTGGTCATCTATTGTAGCCCCTTGGGCCACCAAACATGGAGTCATAAGCTAATCGCGAGGTAATTCTCCTTTCTTAGTACACTACTAACAAAAGCAATAAATACTTCCCATTGTAAATATATTCTTACTGTTGACTTCTATTGAAACACTTTCAATGAACAAAGTGTAGTACTTTTATATTTGATGCACGTTCAAGTTGACATCATCGGAATATAATTAAAATATAATTTAGCCTATTTTTCATAAAAAAATCTGGTAGGTATGGCATTGTACTTTCTTATAGGAAGTTATTTAAAGAAAATTAAGACAATTTTTAAAAAAGAACATCAAACATGCATAAATGAGCTGTCTGTACACAGTACAGTGCCGTCACTAGCCCTTGTTGCGCCTGGTGCAACCGTTTTATTTTCGTTCTCTTGAAGAGTGTCCCCAGTGCAGCTTCACACTTAGATTCTTGAATCGCATTCCAGAATCTGATTCTAGAAGCGCGTTAAAACTTTCTATATAATACATATACAGGGTGTTCACGCAAGAATTGAACCCTCATCTAGATCCTTTCTCCTGTGACACAATTTGAAAAGTAAAAATTCGTTCCTTAACGATTTTTTTCGAAGTTTTCAAATATGTTCATCATAATTGCCTATATCTCATCATATACACAGTGTTGCATATATATTTTTTCAACTAGTATGACACCCTGTATCTAATTATCGTAGTTGTTGCAATTTTTCAATTTGAACACAAATATACAGGGTGAATTTGAAATACACTGAATAATTTTAATCCGTTAAGCTCTATGGTCCGTAAAAATTCTTAAAAATAGTCATTTGTAAAATAAATGAAATACAGCCAAGAAAACAATTTTTGAATATTTATTAAATATTCACCACGCTCCTGCCTGAGCAGAACAGCTGATGTGTGTAGCGACATAAATGCCTGTACCCCCACTCTTCTTAGCTATCGTGTTGTTTGTTGTGTTGGCGTAGTTCAGCCTGTGCATCCATGATGTCGAGTGTGAATTTTTCCTAGTGTTTTAAATTTCAGGTTTGTGTTCGTAGCTACCACGGTGCCCGCGTAGTTCAGCCTGTGCATCCATGATGTCAAGTGTGAGTTTTTCCTAGTGTTTTATATTTCAGTTTTGGTTTTACTTGGTAAACACTGCGAATACTGCGTAGAGGTATTTGTTCGTAACCAAGTCAATGTCATGTTCACCGGTCAGTGTATCCCCAGTGGGACGAGTTTAGGGTTTTCTTGTTAAAACATTAACTATGAAATTTTGAAATTAAAACACTGCGAATTCATTAATTATGCTATAAGAAATTACAGATTAAAAATATTCAGTGTATTTTAAATTCACCCTGTATATATATAGTGTGTCTCAATTTTCACCACTACACCCCGTGTTTAAAAAGTTATTAATAAAAAATTTTTTCTAACTTAAATACGCCTACTATAATCAAAGGAAATTGGCAAAAATTATATGTATGCAACATGATATATGATAAGATACCTATAGGCAATTATGATGGACATATTTGTAAACTGCGGAAAAAATTGTTAAGGAACTAATTTTTACTTTTCAAATTGTGTTAAAAGAGCGTGAACACCCTGTACATTCTATTCTGTGTGAAAACACTCCATTTAAATGTATAGAAAGTTTCAGCGTGCTTCTAAAATCGGATTCCAAAATGCGATACAAGAATCCAAGTGTGAAGTGAAACTTAGTTTCTCGGTTATGAGGAATATAATATTCATTTATTACACTGGTACCCAATTTAACATTTGCATAAATGAGGGTAAATCACTATTATTGTATTAACACGATAGATTCATATTTGTCTGGCATGCACAGCACACATGTATAACTAATTGAATTATTTTGTTTTAATTCATTTTTCAGTCTTATGAGGTCTTACGTTTGGATGCTGTATGAAAGTTTCAAGAGGGTCCACTACTTTTCTGAAAATTATTGGAGGTGAGGGCAACAAATTAGTTTATATTTTTGTCAATTCTAGGACCGTCAGACAGATAGTTGGTTATCTAAAACTTTAAAAAGTAACTATTAACCGATTTTACTATTAAAAGTTACACATTTATAATAAAAATTATTTTGGCTTTGCTATTTAATTATAAACAATAAAGCTTATAGTCTACATTTCTAAATTAAAAAAGACTAATGTTTTGTGCAATTTTGTGGCAATTCAAGGAATGTTTAAAGTTTAAATTGAGTTTTAACTGTATTAGAATTATTATAAGAACGATTACTTATACATACCTCTAAGATCATTAGTGACACATACTTTAAAATACACGCATTACTGATAGAGCACAGTATGGTGGTTAGGTCAAATTGTCACGAGTTTATCTGTTTCTCCAATTAAAACGCTAATAATGTAATGAAATTCTATCATGATTTTTGTGTTACATAAATCCTTAGTATTTTAAATCGATTAACGACATATTTTACTACAAAACTCTTTTATTGAAACAATAAATTTTTCTATTATCATAGGTACGTAATAGAGTGGAAGTACTGGAAAAAACTCATATTTTAATAATATTATTGTAAATATAAGTTGGATCAAAAGTCTAAAAAAAAAAAGGAAATATCTTGTTGTGTAGTACTTGATGTTTTCATCAATTTTAAAACGTAACTATGCGAGTTTTGGTATATGTATTAATTTATCATTTATGAAACGTTCTCGTTCTGAAGTGTTATCAAAGTAATATGAATATGATTTTAGCAAATAGTTTCTTCTTTAAACAATATTAAAATTAAAATTACAAAAAATCGTAAATCTCCCGTAATGACTTCCCTTTTCTTGGCCAAGGGGCTCAATAAAACGTTCGCCTGAGGGCGACAAAGAACGTAAGACCGGGCAAAAAAACTTATTAATTACATATATTATCAAATGGTGCATAAACGCAAATATTTTCATTCGATTTATTGTTAGCTACCATAAAAATTCAAAGACTTCTTGAATCACATAAGTTACCATAGCATATTATATAAAAATAAATTTGTTTGCACTTTAGAGTATTCCCTAAAATTACTAAAAAAGCATGATTAAATTCACAATTATATTCAAATTGCATAGTCCATATTATCAATTACGTACCACTTTGCAAAATTCTGTTTTGCAACTCTTTTTTTTGTAACGTTACTACCACATAAAATAGCCAAATTTCTAAATATATTTTATGTACTTATTTTCTGCAACCTAAAAGATGCTCTTTTTTTATAATAAATAAATGTTAAATCGAAATGTAATTTATAACTGTAATATGAGCAGGTTTTGCATTATTTAAATGCAAACACGAACAGCTAATTATTTATGTTATACCACCATTTGGATCAGGAAGATAGGCACCACTTACCCTTTCTTGAGCTACGTAGGAGAATAACATAAATATTGTTTAGCATATATATTAATTAATATAACATACAAATCAATTTCATATAAAAAACTTAACTGTTAAAAATTAAACTTTAGTTTTAAATCTAACAATCATATCACAGTGTATATAGTATGCAAATATCATTTATTTCTTTTTTTATTAAACAAATTCAAATATTTCCCTCTTGTTACTTCTTTCGATTCCTCTACACCTAACTGATATGCAATATCATGAAGTTCTTTTACTTTGGATATGAGTCCCGCTGTAGGGAGAGAGGCTAATTCTGAAAATAAAAACAATGATTAATATGTTGTTTATTCTCCTAAATATATATCTGTATCTTCCAAACGAATGATGCAAACGTACAACATATATATACCGGGTGTAAACGAATAGTGGGCCACCCCTGTAACTTCCTCGTTTTTTAAGATATCAGGATAAAATTTTGTATGGTAAAATTAGGTAAGATTTCCAACTTTTTGAGACCTATCCGCTATATTTGTCACTTCCAGTTTCATCGAAAATGCCCCAATAGTTTTTTCTAAATGGACCACCCTGTATGTTTTTATATTTTTTAAATAAAGATCACATTTTGGATACATTTATACTATTTTTAACAATTTATACAGGGTTGCAAGAAAAATAATTCGAATTTTAGTTGTCAATCTAGATGGCTGCGAATATGTTAAAATTATTTTTGTTCCAATGTAATTCATATAAAAAATACGAAAACGTCAATATGTCCAATAATACATTATACAGGGTGCTCTAAACTCATTAATATCACATTTTTCAAAATAACTCTTTTTTTTTAAATATTATGATATGGACCAGCCAGATATTCAGAAAGCTCTATTTAGAGGGGTTAAACGGTACCAAAAGTTCGGTAATGTGTAATCGTTACCGGCAGGAATGACAATTTTTCTTAAGAAATTTATGATTTATATCGAAGTTCAATTAAATTTTGATCAACCCTGTATATTTGTGTTAATCAGAATGGGCCTTTGGCTCATTCTTGTTGCATATCATAAAATATTAACACAAATATACAGGGTTGATCAAAATTTAATTGAAGTTAGTTATAAATCATAAATTTCTTAAGAAAAATTGTCATTCCTGCCGGTAACGATTACACATTACGGAATTTTTGGTACCGTTTAACCCCTACTAAATAGAGCTTTCTGAATATCTGGGTGGCCCATATCATAATATTTAAAAAAAAGAGTTATTTTGAAAAATGTGGTAATCATGAGTTTAGAGCACCCTGTATAATGGACATATTGACGTTTTCGTATTTTTTATATGAATTACATTGGAACAAAAATAATTTTAACATATTAGCAGCCATCTAGATTGACAACTAAAATTGGAATTATTTTTCGTGCAACCCTGTATAAATTGTTCAAAATAGTATAAATGTATCCAAAATGTGATTTTTATTTCAAAAATGTAAAAACATACAGGGAGGTCCATTTAGAAAAGACTATTGGGGCCATTTCCGGTGAAACCGGAAGTGATAAATATGGCGGATAGATCTCAAAAAGTTGGAAATCTTAGCTAATTTCACCATACAAAATTTTATCACGATATCTTTAAAAATGAGGAAGTTACAGGGTGGCCCACTATTCATTTACACCCGGTATATAATTGCAATCAGAAAAATATGTAGATTTCAAAAAAATAAAAATATATAGGGTGTTTTATTTAAAAATATGCAAGTTTGCTAGTGCCGCTTTTATGGAACACCCTATATATTCAAAGAGATCTCCATAAAAAAAATCAATAAAATTCCATACAACTTTTATTTGAAAGATTTTTTTTAACTTGAAAAATTAAAAAGTTATAGAGGGACATAGTTTTTAAAAATAGTCCACCCTTAAAGTGGTAAGTAAAGAAGAGCTTAAGAACAGCATGGAGTAAAAAGAGCAGATATTTTCTATGGAAGCTAGGTGGCTTGAAAAGTAGTCCGATTTTTCAGGTCGGTGTCAACCGGGGACATATTAAGATTCCTGGGAGCGATATACCTGATAAAGTGGCTTAACAGGGAACCAATGAATTAATCAGATCCAAGTTCCGACAGCCCTCTTTAAGCAGCCTGAGATTTTAAAGAAACATCGTTGATTAAGTAATGCTTGCAGAACGAACAAGTCAAGGTTAGTCAGGTTGGCCTGGTTAGTGGATTGAGGCCGAAAGATTCAATTAGCTATTTGGAGTTCTGAAAGGACATCATAAACTGAAGGGCACCAATACTTATAAGAGATGTTGAGAATATAAGGATGACGAAACACGATCATTTCTTGGGACATTCTGAAGTGTTTAAGTGGCTGAGGCATACATTTTTAGGTAGATATTTCCAAAGAAGGGTATTACTTCCCTCTTATAGAAGATGTCCTAATTTCCAGCCAAAACACAAACTTAGATGAAGTAGAATTCGATATATTTGACAGGCGAGTAGGGAATGGGTACAGAGAGTTCATCTGATGCCTATATACCAGACCTCAGTTTAGTCCAACAATTATTACCTACATTAAAGGTTGCTAACTTCTTTTATAAATAGTACATATAAATTACAGAGGAAACTACTGCCATTTTGAAAATCTACTGAATTAAAAAGAAAAAGAATCATTGCGCCTACCACAAAACAGATAATCTGTAAAGGAAAAACTGAAAAAGTCATTTTATCGTAGGTGATAAGAGGGTAATAAGTGAGAGGCGCCGTCACAGAATTAATAACAATCACAATACTATCTCCTATTGGCGGGAAAAGTTTGCGCAATTTAGTCCGCCATGTTTTTAAAAAGAGAATGTGCTGGGCCAGTATTAGCGACAGTACGCCGCTAGTATAATTTTTATACAACTAGTGTTCGCAAGCCTCTAGACAATTTCGTCAACCTATAATCAGTTATTTAAGTGTTTGGTGTAATAAAAGTGGTGGTAGAATGAACCAATTTGACTATAAATTAATTTTAGGAAAATATTTTTCATCGGTAATAGTGTTTCGTAAATAGCAAAATCCTGATATCTATTATTGTGTAAGAGTTGAATTGAAGTGCCTATGAAAAAAAATAATGCTCAATGGAGGAAATAATACAACCATATAAGACTGTTTATGAAAGAGCTACAAATTATTCGAGTAAGGCCCTGAACGTTTTGACTAATATGGCCGACGTAAATTGGAGGTCACCGAATCTGGCTACAAATGATAAAAGGTGCCGACTTTGAGATTTGGTTCTGATTGTTATTTCTTCTGTGGTGCCGTTACAAATATGCAGTATACTAAAAAAATTAATGTTACGTACTATTGCACTTAATTCTTGTAAAAAAGTGCTCCCGTTATTTCTCTAGTTACTCCATATTTACCTTCTACGCTAATATAGGTACTTTTATTATTTGATTTATTTATTGAGAACATATGATGCTGAACAATCCTTAAGGTTTTAATGATATACGTTAAAAACAAAGTTATACCTATTAGTAATTTTCAAAATAACTAGATAACCTTGTACTCCTCTTCATTAAATACATTTGATCAAAAAAACAATGAAATATATAACCTCAAAGTTTTTTACAATAAAGTTATACTTACGGTGTAAATAATTTTGGTCTTCCTGGCTTAATTCTCTGGAGTATGGTAGTTTTGTTGAGCTTTGTGGCGTTGTGTGGAAGCTGTTAATAAAGTCCGTTACACCTGGAACTATTTTTTTTTTCAGTTTTACTTCTACGTTTTATAATCTTACCTATAGAACTTACTTTTCTCAGGCCATAATTCCGGAGAGGTTCGATCCAAATTTTCCATGCTCAATAAACTGTGTCCGAGCTCTTGCAAAGCCTGCTCTTGATCTGGAATAAGAAAATCGATTGTTTTTTGACAGCTCCTGGTAGATTAGCCTACTGTGATTAACAAAATAATATTGACTCAATTTTCATCAAAATCCTACTTCAAATATTATCTCATATTCTTTTTATAAGAATGTTAGGATGAGATAGTAATAAGTTGCAGAATATTAATAAAATATATGGAAAATTACTTACCTTGTTCAATGCTCCCGGGTTTCGTTGACGCCATCTTGCAATAGTACCAATTTAACGGTTTTAAGGAAACACCCCAAATCTTTGAAATTTAAAAAATTTTAGTGAAATGCCAAATAAAAATATACTAAATTAGGTAATTAAGATATTAACATTGGTATAAATTAATTTAAATTGCTGATTAATGGAATATCTCTCAACATATTTAAAAATTAATTACAAACGTGGATTTTAAAAACAACACTAGTTTTTCATTCTGTAACGTTTAGACGTCTGATAAAGTGACATTTATTTCTACGTGTTGGTAAGTCTCTTACACTAAATAACCTAATATTGCGTTTCGTCGCGTGACATATATACCTGAAATATATCGAATATTGTTTTTTAAGAATTATAATGCTTATAACTTCTTTAGAAGTATGCTAGGAATATTATAATGTCACAAGTGTAAAGTTTGGGTATGTATCTAGGCAATATATTTGTATTATATTAACTGTTATGTTTTGTTACAATGTTTACTTTTGCGAATCAGAAACTCACCAACTACCCGTATGAGTAATGGATCATGACTATTAATTAAGTATAATAAATATATCTTTCAGAATTATGGGGCAGACACTATCAGAGCCAGTTACAGCCAAAGATACCGCTTGCTGTCAAGATTCCTCCTTCAGAGTGGGTTCTAGTTGCATGCAAGGATGGAGGATAAATATGGAAGATTCTCATACCCATATTTTGTCATTACCTGATGATCCTGGAGCAGCATATTTTGGAGTTTATGATGGGCATGGGGGTGCTAAAACAGCTGAATATGCTGCTAAACATCTTCATAAATATATAATAAAACGAGGTGAATATAAGATTGGTCATATATCGGAAGCTATGAGAAGAGGATTTTTAGATATAGATGATGTTATGCTGGAGGAGGAAAGTCTTAAAAATGAACCATCTGGTTCCACTGCTGTTACCATTCTTATTAAAGGTAATAAATTATATTGCGCCAACGTTGGAGATTCTCGGGCAGTGGCAAGTGTCAACGGTAAAGCTGAACCTTTGTCAAAGGATCATAAACCTAATAATCAAGAGGAATATGATCGTATTACAGCTGCTGGGGGATGGGTTGATTGCAACAGAGTTAATGGGAATTTGGCGCTTTCAAGAGCTCTTGGGGATTTTGTTTTTAAGAGAAATTCAGAGAAGGGGCCTGAAGAACAGATAGTCACGGGTGAGTATTTTCCATTTATGTAGAGATTTATAAGAAAATTGTACCAAATATTGCTGAAATTGTGTGGTTATTGATTTTTCTTCACCTTGCAATATTGCACAATAAAAAATTGATATTCCCGTACATTTTTTGTGATTAAGAAACATTTTAGTGTAGAGATTTATTTACTTTTACTGACTGAATTGATACAGGATTTTAATATTGGTTAAAAATGTTCAAACTCTTGTTAACGTAGCAAATTTTAAAGGTCTAAGTACAGTGTTACCAATTTATCTCACAGTAAAGTATATATACTTAAGCACTAAAGTAGTAGGGATGGGACGGATATCCGGTCTGGCTACTGCATCCGGCCTATCCGGCTTCCAAACCGGATATCCGGCTCCTGCCGGATATGAAAAAATATCCGGTCAACATCCTACTAAATAAAAACAGTCCAAAATGTGTAAAACTGTTATACAGTGTGGAAATTAAGTAACGCATAAATTCAGTAATTCCGTTGATATTAATTTTTTTGGGAAAAATCTCGAAGGGGTATAGCGATTTTAACTTCAGTAAATATTTTCAGCCTATTGTCAGTTTCTTGTGTCATTTGTTTTTAAATTATGACGTCATCGACTTTTTTTTTAAATGACATTCTATATTTTTTATTATTGATTTTGGTAGTAGTTTTTATTCCGGTTCCAACCATATAAAATTTTCAATATGTTATATTTGAAAAAAATCGAGAAAAACTATGTACAGTGTTACCAATTTATCTCACGGTAAAGTATATATACTTAAGCACTAAAGTAGTAGGGATGGGACGGATATCCGGTCTGGCTACTGCATCCGGCCTATCCGGCTTCCAAACCGGATATCCGGCTCCTGCCGGATATGAAAAAATATCCGGCCAACATCCTACTAAATAAAAGCAGTCCAAAATGTGTAAAACTGTTATACAGTGTGGAAATTAAGTAACGCATAAATTCAGTAATTCCGTTGATATTAATTTTTTTGGAAAAAATCTCGAAGGGGTATAGCGATTTTAACTTCAGTAAATATTTTCAGCCTATTTTCAGTTTCTTGTGTCATTTGTTTTTAAATTATGACGTCATCGACTTTTTTTTTAAATGACATTCTATATTTTTTATTATTGATTTTGGTAGTAGTTTTTATTCCGGTTCCAACCATATAAAATTTTCAATATGTTATATTTAAAAAAAAATCGAGAAAAACGGTCTTAAAGTTCAAATAATAAAAAATTATAGTTTCAAAAAACTAAAAAAGCACGCTTTAAAGGGAAACCGAACTAAAAAGTAAAAAATAATGTTTATCTATTTATTTATTAAGATTTTGTTCAACAGTGATAAATATTCCACCAACTTAGTATAATTAAATGCTTTTTACTAAGTTTAAAATAAGAATAAAGTGATTGAAAAAAAATAATTTTATTGTAAAAAAGCGTGGGGTGCTAACTCTACTTTAATCAATGGTCGCGTTCATCACAGTGAGCGATCAGTGAGCGCTCACTGATCATTTCAATTGAACGTCTTTAACTGATTGATCACAGGTGATCGCTAAGTTATCGGCAGCCATTTTATGTAGCAAAATAATTTTATGATACATGATCCGTTATCACTTGATACTCTGCTACATAACCTAAATTATAATAGAGTTTTATGTGTGTGCCGCCGAGTAAATTAACAGATAGAAAATAGATCAAGTGGAAATTACTTATGAGTACGAAAATATGTTATATATAGTTGTTGTAACCGATACTCTGCATAAGAGATTACAAAGCAGCAAGTTTTTTTTATCGTGACAAACGTAAATATATTTTTTGTTCGACCGACCAGGATACACCCTTCTGAAGAATTTCGCCAGAAATTAACATTTCATAAGAGACTGGCAAAAGCTTTTTACCGATTCCTGTTCTCTTTTCCGATTCATGAAGTATTAACGTTCATAATTATTGTGTATTTAACATAAATACAACAAAATAATTTATCCCACAATATTAATGTCTAAATCATTTTCCTCTGCAATAAATAGCGCTAATTGATCGTCGTCCATTTTTTCATAGTTTAAAATTCGCAATTCAAATATACAAAAGTTTCACACCTTTATTCTGACATCTGACACACAAGTGACACAAGATCTTAAAACTTTTGACAGACCACAGCGGTAGAAAACACGGTTCAGCACACAACTGATCAGTCACGTGATGATAATTGATCGCTAATATATCGCTACTTCGTGATGAACGTGACCAATAGCTATCAATGAGTTAGTGGAATATTTATCACTGTTGAACAAAATCTTAATAGATAACATTATTTTTTACTTTTTAGTTCAGTTTCCCTTTAAAGCGTGTTTTTTTAGGTTTTTTAAACTATAATTTTTTTTATATTTTTTCATTTCAATTTTTTTTTTAATTTTTCATTTCAAAATTTCTTCAAAATTTTTGAAATCGAATTTTTTCAAAATTCTTGAAATTAAATTTTTTTTACATTTTTCAATTCAATATTTTTTTCACATTTTCAATTGAAATTTTTTTTTTTCAAAATTTTTGAAATCGAATTTTTTTCAAAATTTTTGAAATGAAATTTTTTTGACATTTTTCCGAGCATTTTTCAATTAAATTTTTTTTCTTTCGAAAAATTTTTGAAAAATTTCAATTCAAATTTTTTTTATAATTTTTAGTCAATTTTCTTTTAAAATTTTTGAAATCAAATTTTTTTCAAAATTTCTGATGTCAAATTTTTTTCAATTATTGTATTGTCATCGATCCTTGATAAGTGTGTAATGTTTCAGTTTAATCTGACGTTTTGAACTAGGTGAAAATCTCGTTGAAAGATTCCGTTACATATAAACAAACATACAGAGGTGAGGCTAATAAAAGCATGTTAAAAAATTAATTCAATTGGGAAAATTTTTGTGATGCAACGATTCCTACTTTTACGATTACGATTACGATTATCTGGGAGGCAGTTACGTTTTATAGTATAACAATAGTTTTTGTGAAAAATGAATGACAGTGGATAAACCAAAATATCAATTATTTATTAACAAAAAACAAACAAAATTTTTAAATGCTTATTACAAAACTAAACTAATTACAGTCGAACTTGGATATAACGAACACGGGATATAACGAACACTCGGTTATAACGAACGAATCGAAAAGTCCCGTCCGAAGTCCCTGTTAAGCTCATGTATTTTTGTTCGGCTATAACGAACTCGGATATAACGAACACTCGGTTATAACATACCGCATTTTTGGCCCGGCGGACCTCTAAACTCGGTTATAACGAACTAGCGAGTGGTTTGTTGACTCAATGTCGAACAAACGGCACGCGACGAATTTGCAAACAAGTCTCAGCAAGTTACCTACAATTAATCTTTTGTTTGAGTGGGTGCTAAATTGCGTGTTGAATTTGCATTTGAACAATGGCTTACGTTGAAAGCAAATAGAAAATCTATTTCTTTGTCGGATAAGTTAAATATAATTCGCAAGCTGGAAAATAGCTGTGCAAATGCACAAATTTGCCGTAATCACGGGCTCTCTAAGTTGAAGCTGTTTTTTTGTCGATCTTTTATAACACAGTTTTACGGGTCTCTTGGTGGTTCGCTATAGCCGAGTTCGACTGTATTATTATTACAATATAAAACAAAATAAAAGAAAAATCAGTGTTTTTGAAAAAAAAATCAATCCACCTATCATCTACTAGTCTAATCTAAGGCTAGGCTGCTAGGCAACTAATTAGTGTTAGTAGTCAAAATTTACCCAGGGCAAATTTTTATTCAAAAAACATAATAGTTGTAAGTTTGTTGGTGTCAGTCTATTTCTCCTAGTTGTTTGTATGAGGCCAGCTGTGGAAAACAACCTCTCTGATGGAACACTAGAAGCCTTCAATGAAAAATATATCAACTCTGTAAACTGCCAACTTCTACTAGTTGTGTTGGTAGATTTTCCTATTCCATACCAGATGGCGCAGCGTAACAATTAAAATCCTAAATAATCGTTTGCAATAATCGGTGATTACGATTAATCGTGAAATGTCAATAATCGGCGATTAAGATTAATCTTAATCGTAATCGTTGCATCACTAGAAAATTTATCTAGTTGCCGGTGTAAAAACAAAACACATTAGTTACGGTTGTCAGAATTACACAATTTGTAAATGTCACAATAAAAATATGCCATGGAAAAATCGGAAAATCAAGATATCTGGCCGGACCAGATTTCGGCCGGACCGGATTTTGAACTGGCCGGATATACTGCATCCGGTTATCCGGCCTAAAGCACATCCGGCCCATCAAGGACAATAGAATACAATGACAATTTGGAAGGAAAAGCTAAATTAGAAATTTACAAAATTAAATATTAGGAGATAGCTGAATACATGGTCCTCAGGGCCACCCTTGTTTTCTGGTGCCTGACTGATGGTGACAGTATGGACCATTATACCCCTCCCCCCAAAGGGCTTGGAACATTTTTCGGTCTTAGAAATAAACTGGCCTATGGGACTTTGAAAAACTCCTATTTGTCGATTCCACAGTATGGTCCATTATACCTCCCCCTGGTCCATTATAACCCCACCCCCTAATGATATTCTTCACATTGATCCTATGAGCATGTTTAAAGTAGCTTCAGTAGCCAGTGTCATCCTCTTCTCTACGTGACAGACTGATCGCCTAAGTTCTATATTTCTCGGGGTTTCCCGAACATTATCGGTGATTTCCTCAAAACTGGGGGGTGAAGGAGCTAAACCGACATTGGATTCATATTCAGTGGGTCAAAATATATGGGAGGACCGAGTTGGAATCCCAGTAACAGACCACTTTTTTTTATGTGTATAAAGTTAGCAGGTCAATTTTTGAGAATCGGTCTCGCTATAGCATAAACATTTGCCGTTTTTTAGCGGTTATTTAATCGTGAAAAAGAAAATTTTGCCGCTTTTTAATTTTTTAATATATTTTTTTATAAGTTAGCAGGTCACATAAATATAAAATTAATAAAAAAAAAAAAAAATTAAAGGTAGCTTAAAATTTGCCGTTTTTTGCCGTTGTAGAATGGCTATAAGCAAAATATTGTAGGATTCGTTTTATAATCGGAAATTTTTTTTTTTCGAATATAAAATCCCGGAAGCGAAAACGTACGCTCCAGGATAGATTTGTAAATGAAAATAAAGTAAAAAGTTAAGTATTTCGTCTTCGAAACTCTGGAATTAGAGTCGTTCAAACTAAAATTTAGTTATACTAGCGAATGAAGGGATTGCCCTGCTGAAACTCCGTGGATCGTTTATTTATCTGAAATTCTGTGATTCCGAGTTATATTGCTAATTAAGGCCGATAAACAATTCTCGAAAAAATCATACGGTCCACAAATAAATCGAAGGAGTGGAACGGCAAATTCTCAGGAAGGGAAGAGTAGAAAAAATAATTTCTAAACCGAAAAATGCGGTTGCCTCGCTGAGATTTCGAGTTTTATTGTTTATTGAGGGTGATGAACAATTCATGAAAAAACCATGTGATCGATCATTAAATCAAACAAGTGGAATGGCAAATTCTCAGGCAGAAAATGAGTCGAAAAAATAATTTACAAAGTGAAAAACTCGGTTGCCTCGCTGAGATTCCGTGATTTTTATGTGCCTGTGTAATTAATCGATCATCGAGCCAATAATCGCAGTAATCCCCATTGCTAACCATAAATTCTGACAGATGGAACCACATGTAGCTTTTGCACGAGTGTCGTACCGTAGGAAGATCATATGGATCCATATTATACTATGTATTATGACATAACCATGTCATAATATATAGTATAAAGAAACCTAACCTACGGATGCAATCTTTATGGTCTAGGAAATGACATACAAATTCGACAAAGAAAGTTTACCATCTGCATGACGATAAGCGAAGAGACCATATAAGTACCAAAGTTTTTTCTCTGGAAATTTTTGGTATGGTGATCGGATACGGAGGTGGGAACATTATGTTTTTAATCGAATGGTTACCGATATCTGTCCACATAGGTAGTTAGTATACGTACTTCACATACACCAACTTCGCTAGCAGGCGAAACTTCCGATCGGCACGCAGTAACCAGAAATTGAAGAAAAATGTAGTTACCGGACCAAATTTGGCATAAAAAGTTTGTTCTGGTGTAAACAGTACTGTACTGCAGATGTAGACATTTCTATCGGTTGGTTTTTGAGCAATGTGGCGAAAAATTGACCAATCTTCCAATTTTCACAAAAAATTGTTAAAATTAAAAAACGTCTTGCCCAGCCAGCTTATTTATTTATTTATTTATTTATTTATTAACGAATAATCCATTTCAGTATAATTTACAAACAAAAAAAAAGAGAAGGGAAGAGAGTGTACAATAAAGCCTAGAAATATATTAAAGAAAAACATTATACTTTAAAATATTATATCGGCACTATACAAGGTGAGTTCACTTTAAATGGAGAAACTTCGAGAATCGATTCTTTATTGAAAAATAAGTGTAGTTTGTCCTATAAACATTTTTCATATGGGACATGGTTTTCGAGATACAGGACGTTGAACTTTTTTTTTTTTTTAGTTTTCGACGAATAACTTTAAAGTGGTTAGACCGATTTTTATAAAATTTGGGTTTTGTTTATGTTAGATTAAAGTTTATCAAATGATCTGAAAAATTTGAAAATATCGCCCCCGCAGGCATAGATATGGAGACCACGGACCCCTTTTTAAAAAAGAACTTCTACGCCTATGGTTGTCTCAAAAAATGGATATGATTTTTTTATTCTCCGATATTTTCTGAACATAAAATGTCTCTAGTAAATTTTCGCTATTTTTGATAGTTTTCCGGTTAATTGAGGTCAAATGGTTTATTGTAATGCCCCTTAATGTTTATTTTATTTGCCGATGAGTCTGCTATTACGTAAAATCTTTTCAAAGGGTCTTTATCATTTTCAGTCTAAATTGTTTGAAACGATTTTAAAAATTGAGAGAGGAAAAATAAAGCAATTATTGAGAGACAATAAAGACATTTATTAATATATTTTTTTTCATTTCTGTTAGCGAACACCGGCTTATTGGCAAATAAAATAAACATACAATAAATCATTTCACCTCGATTAACCGGAAAACTATCAAAAATAGAGAAAATTTACTAGAGACATTTTATGTTCAGAAAATATCGGAGAATAAAAAAACATATCCATTTTTTGAGACGACCATAGGCGTAGAAGTTCTTTTTTAAAAGGGGGTCCGTGGTCCCCATATTTACGCCTGCGGGGGCGATATTTTCAAATTTTTCAGATCAATCATTTGATAAACTTTAATTCAACATAAACAAAACCCAAATTTTATAAAAATCGTTCTAACCACTTTAAGTTATTCGTCGAAAACTAAAAAAAAAAAAAGTTCAACTTCCTGTATCTCGAAAACCAAGTCCCATATGAAAAATGTTTATAGGACAAACTACACTTATTTTTCAATAAAGAATCGATTCTCGAAGTTTCCCCATTTAAAGTGAACTCACCCTGTATTAACAACTAACAATTAAATTAAATTAATTAACTACTAAGAATGAGACAATAATTATGCTAACTTAGTAAGATTAATTTGAGTTTTGTAAGGTTTTAACAGCTTTTTTAAAGGACAAAAGGGATGAGCTAAAGAGATCAATATTATTCTGGTGAATATTGGCTGTCCTTACTATTCTTGTAATAGGTTCATTAAGGCCATAATTAGTTGAATGAAAGGGAACTTTCAATAACTCAGTATTACATGTTCTCCTATCATTGACATTAAAATTTATTAGTTCAAGCGGTTGATGACAGTCAAATAGAACATTTGATATTTTGTACAACAATTTGTACTCTACGGCTTTCCAGAGAACTAAGGTTTAGGGTTGATAGTAAATCATTATATTCATAATTGTGTCTCTCAATCTCAATGCCCAGTCTATAAGCTGTTTGTCTTAAAAATTTATTCTGGACTCTTTCAATTGGTTCGATGCCATTATTATAATGTGGACTCCATATGATGGAGTTATATTCAAGGATAGAGCGAACAAGTGAACAATATAATAATTTGAAAGCGTTAAGGGGAAAATGTTCTGCGGATCTATTGGTCGAAAACTAATTTTTTTTAGTTTAATAAGACTCATACTGCAGCACGCCTTTTCGTTTTACATGAAAAAACTATCAGTCGTAATTTCAATTATCGCTTTTTTTTATTGAAAATTAAAGTTGTGCTCCTTGTCCTATTTTTTGCCTAGTAGTAGTCTTTATAGAAACGCCATCCGTTATTTCTTTCTCTATTATATTTTTTTATTATTTTCAAAACATCTATTATTTCTATATGTGTAATAATTTCCGCTATCCATTATATCAGGCATCCACTTTATATCACAAAGTAAACGGCAATTTCCTACAGCTAAATAATAATTTATCGCCGATTGTTTAAATAAACTAATTTAACATATTTTTAAAATTTAATTAGTTTTCACGGGTTAATATTGACAGCTGACAGCCGCTATTGACAAAAGTCCCTAAATAAACCGGATTTGTTTAGGGAGTTACTAAACAGCACTGTATTCGTAAATCCGCGCGTTGAACTCTGTGCTCAACGCGGAGTTGTTGTCTATGAAACGCAATGTTATAGAAATCTAATGTTAACCCTTGATTCAGGGTTCGTCAATTCTCGTGTTGAACACTCGTTCATGAAACCGGCCACCAATGCGCTGGAGTTTTCAGAATTTTTTTTCGCAAATTGGTTTAAAATTTTTTTTGCCAATATTCTCATTTTGATCCCAAATGAAACCTCTTATAATTTGGTGTAGGTTCCATGTCTCTAAATTGAAATATTCACCAGCCGCCACTGAAACTAAATGTACTGCAGATAAAAATAGAGCCATTTTGAGCTATCTTCGGAAAATTTACAGCAGTCACAAATAACTAAATAACAACCAAAATAAATAATTATTAAAAGAAATAAAGTGACACTTAGATTAACCCACCACTCTCTTTTTAACATTTATTTATTTATTTTTTTCTATTTAGTAACTTAAAATTGTGTCCCTGAACACTATTTGAACTATTTCATCAGCAAAAAATCAAACCAAAAAAGTTGTTAAGGGCAGTTGACTATATAAATTAACCAAAATTTAATATCTTCATAATCTACTCTATAATCTTTAACAATACCTCTACAAGGTGTCCCGCATCATTATGTTCAAATTTTAGGAGCATAAAATAGACTAAATAGCATTAAAGTGTTCATTTGGTTCGAAGTTACAGGCCTGTGAAATATGTGGACAGTAAATAAATAGAATTAAACTCTTAAACTCAATAAAACCTTATCTTAACCAATATTAAATTTTGAATTAATGATACTTTCGAAATACCCTCCCTTCTTCCTGAATACACACTTGTGGTCATATACCGATGCATGAAGTGGCCAATCGTATTTCATGTTTGTTTCCGGCTAATAATTGGGCAGCCTACTGAATACTCTCACAACAATTCCTCTATAGTGTTTGAAACTTGTGCGTAAACTAAATCTTTTGTCATGGTTCAACAGAAATAAAAATCTAGGGATTATGGTTGGGTGTTGTAGGTGGCCATGCAATAGGACCATCATGACCAATTCATCTTGTATAATTGGTGGCAATGAAATTTTGGACAGCAATTCGGTCGGTCCCTTGTCTATTAAATGTTAGGCAAGTAACTCTTACTAAGATGAGAGGTTCGGCAAAATTTCCAGGTTGATGGTAGCTCGTCTCCTAGCGTCGGTGATTGGCCTTAGTAGCAGAAATAGGCTGACGTTAAATAAATGATTAAAAAAAAAGAAATTGCGAAAAAAATATTTTATTTTTAGTTTATTCTGTTGTATTTGTGACCATATACACAATATACAGTGTCTCCCGATGAAGTTTCCAACAGGTGTAAACTTCTGTATTGTTGATTTTTTGGAAAAATATTTGGTAATAAGTTTCATGTATCAGATATATGTCATTAGGTAAAGTCGGTGTGACTTCCTGCGTTGGATATATTAATACATTTCCAATAGGTCGCAAATAGTTAGTTTTGGGTCATAAGTCTTTTCCATTAAGTACCCTCTGGTGTGCCTCAGGGAAGCCATCTTGGGCCATTACTTTTTAACTGTTTTAACATATATGTTAATGACCTTGATAAGTGATGACCTAAACTAAAACTGTTCCTAACAATACATTCAATAGAGGAGTGTCATCAAATTCCAAGCGATTTAAACAGATTATGTGCATACTGTAGACAGAAAGATATTACCATTAATTCTGACAAATGTTATTCTATATCGTTTACAAGAAATTGAAATACTGTTAATTTTATTATGAGATTAATAAGTAGTGAGGGATAAGTACATCCCTCTGGTGGTCAGTCGCTACTACCAGTCAAGACATCGACGGTGTCTCTGTGACCGATAGCGGCTTGCCAAGCAAGCACCAAGAGCGGCGACCTCTAGCCCTGATGGACTAAAACATGCTTAATAAATAGGATCAGTTTGGTTTCCCTTTGTTATTTGTAGTAACTGACCACCAGAGGGATGTACTTATCCCTCACTATTTACATGTGCTGGGTCTGCCATAGACCAGTTTGGTTTGCCTTTGTTATTTGTCTTTTCAGCTACCTGTGGCACACTAATGAGAACATAAAGAGTTCGAAACCGGTCTGTGTCTGGTGGAGAAAAGACAAATAACAAATTTTGGCTACCAATTTTGGATTTATAGGTATAATTCAATGGGAGTAGGGGCCTTTGCCCGTCCAGTAGTTGTTTCCTATAATCCTATTTATTGAGATTAATAGCATGACCTCATGTCTGTCAATGAAATTAGAGATTTAGGTGTCCTTTTGGACATAAAATGGTCCTTCCAACCTCATATAGACAAAATGATTAATGGAGCTAATAGAATGCTCGGTTTTATCGTTAGAAATTGTAAAGAGTTTAAAAATCCTAAATCGATAATATCAGTTTACTATGCTCTCGTTTATAGTAAACTCAATTTCGCTTCATCTGTTTGGAACCCGCAATACGCATGTTATATAAGTAGGATAGAAAATATCCAGAACAAATTTCTGAGATTTTTGGCATGGAAATTTAATATACCGTTTGCAAATGATAATAAGTATAAAACGTTAAGATCACACTTTAAAATTGTATCACTGCACGACAGAAGAATTATAGCCGACTTATTACTCCTATACAAAATTATAAATAATATAATAGATAGCCCAGATTTATTATCATCTATCCTTTTCTATACACCAATTAGGCAATTTAGAAATAATAATTTATTTGTACAGCCTTTTAGTCTCACAAATTTAAGTCTTAACTTGCCTTTATGCCGCATAGTACGACATTTCAATAATTATGGTGCCGAAATAGATTTATTTGATACATCGATTATTTTATTAAAAAATACTTTAAAGAGTTATTTCCTTAACAATGGGTAGTTGCAATCATTGTATTTTGTTTGAATACAAAAGTTGTAGGGTTTGTCCTAAATCGTCAGAAAGTGTTGCGCAATATCACGAATAGATATTGAAAAGTTAAAAAAAAACACCAAGTTGGTAAATTTCTAATGGAACACCCTATATATTTTCAAAAAATCAAATAGATCTTTTTCATCTGAATTCAAAAATATATGATATGTTGATATTTGGTTTAGCCGTTTTCGAGATATTTGCATTTAAAGAACGTGATTATATTGTTTTGCCTATCGCGGTTGCCATGAAAAAACAATTATTTCTAATATTTCTCCTTCTGTATAACCCATTTTACGGATAGAACGAAGAAAATGTGATACCCGAATAAACCATAATTATTATTGACATTTGGAGCATTTGTTTTTTCATGGCAACCGCGATAGGCAAAACAATATAATCACGTTCTTTAAATGCAAATATCTCGAAAACGGCTAAACCAAATATCAACATATCATATATTTTTTAATTCAGATGAAAAAGATCTATTTGATTTTTTGAAAATATAAAGGGTGTTCCATTAGAAATTTACCAACTTGGTGTTTTTGTTTTAACTTTCCAATATCTATTTGTGATATTGCGCAACACTTTCTGACGATTTAGGACAAACCATACAACTTTTGTATTTAAAGTTTTTTTCTATCTTTTATAATAAGCCAGGTAGACGCTCTCTAAATATATGGAATAACCCTGTACATTCTGATTGTATCCCAAAGGTAGTAAATAAATAAATAAAAATAAGTGTATGTATTTATTTATTCATTTATTATGGTCATATAGTAAGGCGTTGAGGACTAGACGGATAGGTAAATCCTATGCACTTTTATGTACTTACATATGAAATATGGCTCAGAATAGCGGCCATATAAGTCCCATGAGAGTGGGGTGACTGTCGAGTGCGTGGTCGTCAAATCGCCAATGTAGATGGACCCCACAATTTACTTACCTATATATAACTGCGAACTGCGCTATTCTCACTTTTATGCACATATTCATAGTTTATTTCTGCGGCCTCTTATTAAAGATGTTTTAGAATTATTAATACATGAATAAAAAAACTTAAAGTCCTCTCGGGAACTGATGATATCCAACTCATTACTGAAGCAGACTAATTTGTGTAACAATAAATATTTAAGTGATTATTCCTGCTGCATGATTGTGAATTGAAGAATATTGATTTAACACATTTACTGTGAGATCGTATTACCGCATTAAGCAGAAAATTTTTTTAAACATATTTTTATGTGGGCAGAAGCTCGATAAAGTTGCCTGATAGGATCCTATTATATGTAGTGAAGAAGTTAAATATATGGGTATCTTTCATTTCGAATAGTTTGGTACTTCTTTTGAAGACTGTTAGATGGAAATTTTGCTAATTGGCTAACTGACTGAAAATACATTTTCCTGATCATTGTGGAAATGAAGGTTAAATTTATTAAAAAAAAGAAAGATGTTTAAATTCTCCCTAAATCATTCATACTGTAACAGAATTTGGTTTATTGGCCTAAATATATATTTAATTGAAGTACATACATACTGGTATAATGTGTGACTCCAAGATGTCTCTAGTAGTATCAAAGTTGTATTAATTTAAATGTAGATATAGATAGTCGGGAGTTCCTGATTGGTCAGTAGTCGGTGGTTATGAGCTCATAAATCCCTGTAAATGTAATGTCTACTATTATTGGCAAATTACCAAATGCATAAGATATGCATTATTGTATAGGCGTGGAAAGAAGAATTTCTATTGGACTGGCCAGGCATGAAGTTAAAGGAGATTGGTGGAAACAAAGATTCACCGGTGACTTTTTATGACTATAACTCAACGCTATTTGTTTATGGATACTATTAATTGTTCAAAACAAGTTATTGTCCAATAAATTGATCAATTTAACAATTTGTAGTCGACTATTTACACACGACAATTTATACAACAATTTATTTGTCAATTTCATTACTGCCAACATAAACATGGTGGAAAATGTTCATATTGTCGACAGTCTGGGACAGAACAGATAAGAGTCTGCTGGGATTTGTAGGTTAAAGGTTTACATGTGGTGAATGTGACTGGCGTATTGGTTCTTCGCTCAATCCATGGTCGAACCCACCATCCTCAAGTTTTTCTCTGACTTTCAATTGAAGTAATTACCATTCTTCTTTTTTTTATTAAGCAAACGACATAACTTCACCATTTTCACAAACAATAAACAATGAATGACATTGATTGGACTAAACATAACACATAACCAACAAATTTTGAGGGTTGGCATTGGTAAAGAAATATCAAATGTTACTAAATATCCCTAAAATTGGCCAAGAAATTAGAGCAAGTTCTAATTGTACAATTTATTTTTAAAGTTTTAGTAGATAAGAAATTGATGTACAATTTGTTTTTTACACATACCCCAATAAATTGAAGGTCAACTTGGACAATTTATTGGGCAATAAATTGGATCATGTAAAACCGCTATTAAATTAATATAATAAATCAGTAGCTACTTCATATACTAACTAATAAGTGAGCTTCTACTTTAAATCAAACTCTGACTATAAGAGTACATTATTTATGTATTATTTTCTGTAGATTTTCGGTCTCCTATTGATTTGAAGAAATTTCTATCGGAGAAAAAATTACTCAAAAAAAAACGTCAAAAACCCACCAAATGTGACGCCTCTGCTTATTTTACAAAAACCAAAGGACAATGTAATCAGAGGTATTTGATGAAACAATCATCACATAAAAGTATATCAGAATACGTTTAACAGTGTTCGAGGTATTTATGAAAAAATGGTTTCCCTCCTAATTCTTTATTGGGGTGTAGCTCCGTTAGGAAGCGATTCGGAGTATAAGTATTGGCTATGTGCAAGGTTCCTAGTAGCGCCGCTCATGGTCAATAGTTTAAAACTTTGGACCCCTAATTTGTCAATGTCACGACAATGATTGTCAATGTCAAGATGTCAAGACTTAACAGCATAACATAAAATAATGGTGAGTATAGTTCTGTGTACCGGATTTAAACAAATTACGCATTCCATTAAATTTACCAGGAGTAGAAGTGTATTACAGAAGGGAAGAAAATTGGAATTTTGTCATATAAAATCTATACCTACCTATAGAATACGTTTGCCGTAATATTTTTTCGGAAATATTGTCGTAAGGTATGTATGAAGGGAGGTGAGGATGTTCTGGTTTTTCTCCCCTACAAAGTGCTGATTACATATACGTGACCTTAAACTCGGCTCCCACATACTTCCATCAACACATTTTTACAGATTTACTGCAATAATTTCCGAATAAATTGTGATTAAAATATTGCTTTTTGACTCTTTTCAACGCTTTGATCCACGTTGCGCGTTTTTCAAGGTTATATTTCCGCCGAAGAAATCTGTAAAACTTTATTTTACGGAAAGTGTCACTAACACGACAGCCTAGAACACATTTATTTGCAGGTAGCTTTATTTTTCCCATGCATGTTTCATTTATAACCGAAAAACACTATTACGACTTCTCGTTCAAACAACAATTTTTATTATTTGACAGTGACACATATGTTGATTTTGACAAATGGGAAAAGGGAAAATTAGGGGTTCAAAATTTACAATTATGGTCACCGCAAACGCTCGCGTCGGATTTAGTAATAACTCCGCCACCTTGCACATAGTCAATACTAGAAATATTCTGCCTACAATAAGATTTTCTACAATCTCCTAAAGTCCGGGAATTGAAAACTAAAACACCCTGTGTAGATTCTACATATTATTTAAATTTTTTTCTTTTTACTTGCATATGTGTATTTGTTATTGCATAGGCTTATTTTTTTTATGTATTATGTACAGGGTGTCCCAAAGTTGATGTCTTGGGACTATATCTAGAGAATGAAAACATTTATCACAAAACTGTTTACGTGGTTTAATTGGGGGTGCACTAAGGTACATTTTACGCTATAATTTTTTTTTTCGAAATCGAAAATGGCGAAACTGACGTCATCAGAACTTTTTTCCCAGGAACATACACTTTTTTTGTGCTACCTAGAAAGTGCTATTTTTTCTGAACATTTTCTATGAAAAAAGTTTTTTCGTATCTCTTATATTTAAAAATATACAGGGTAAAATAGTTTGGAAAATAGCCTCAATTGCATACGAGTTAGCCATGATGTAATCGAGTGGCCTATGGAAAACAATGAACTAGGACTGTTGACATGTTTGTTTAGTGAATATATTGTTTGTGTCAAATAGTTTACGGGCGTCAATTAATTTAAATAGCGCCGAAATGTTTACAAACAATGACAAAGTTGACATGATTTTAATCAATTTTTTTTTCTTCCTTTTCTTTTTGGGATTTATTACCAGATCTCTTGAAATTCCTATCCAATTTATATTAGGTAAGTATCTAAAAAATATTCAAATTAACCAGTTTAAAACTGGGAAATAACCTCTACGCCTTTGACGTAATGTCAAAAACACTGCGCTGTCGTTTCAGAAACTATATCTGTTTCCTTATCTTTAGATTTTTTATGTAACGTGTAGAATAACACGGCATAAAAGAAAATTGTTTATATCATTTCCATAGATACTTACCATAGAAATGTTGAAAAATATTCTAAATAATATTAATTTTATTGAGTTCTTTTCTCAACATTGGTAACCAAGTTGAACAAAATTCTACCGAACAATTTAATACGCATTTAACTTCAATAAGTATAATTATTGCAGATTCTTTGATTTTTCTCCTTTTGCTGTCTGCTTATTTGGTCCAAATTTTTGCTGAATCCCATTTTATCCTGTGATCGTTTTCCCAAGCATTATCAAAAATTTTAGATTTTTCTATTTTACCTTTTCTAATATAACTTTTGTGTTCGCCCAAACTTACATTAAGTGGTCTAGATCAGGGGTGGGCAACCTTTTTAGGTGATGGGCCAGTCAGAGTTCGTACTAGCTGACGCGGGCCAGAAATTTTTTTTTTCGCTCGCGTAAAAAAAATCTAGGCTTTTTTTAGGACGAGGAACGAATTTCGCGGAACAACAGTGAAGGATATTTTTAAGAATTTGCCAATTTGTCTCAAGAATCGATACCAAAATTAAAATTGAGTTCTGCGATCTGCGGGCCAATTCTTATGTATTTAAAACAGATTTTCGTGGGCCGCATTAAGCACTTTCTCGGGCCGCAGTTGGCCCGCGGGCCGTAGGTTGCCCACCCCTGGTCTAGATGATTCACCCACATAAAATGTTTATTACACTCACACGGAATACTGTAAATACAGTTTTTTGAATTTTGTTCAGGATTTAATGGTTTAGTTTTTGTCAAGATCGATCTTAAAGTATTATTGGTTTGAAAAATTTTCCTACCGCCAAAAAAAACGATTTAGAATTTTGTTATTGTTTTAATATTTTTTTTTTATTAAAATATACTGTTACAAATCTTTGATAAAACATAAATAGATTTTGTTCATTGTTTTCTATAGACCACTCGATTACATCATGGCTAACTCGTATGCAATTGAGGGTATTTTCCAAACTATTTTGCCCTGTATATTTTTAAATATAAGAGATACGAAAAAATTTTTTTCATAGAAAATGTTCAGAAAAAATAGCACTTTCCAGGTAGCACAAAAAAAGTGTATGTTCCTGGGAAAAAAGTTCTGATGACGTCAGTTTCGTCATTTTCCAGATTTCGAAAAAAAAAAAATTTATAGCGTAAAATGTACCTTAGTGCACCCCAAATTAAACCACGTAAACGGTTTTGTGATAACTTTTCTCGTTCTCTAGATATAGTCCCGAGACATCAACTTTGGACACCCTGTACTCTCTTATATGAAATGAGGTGTTCCCGTAAATAAAGAAATAAATAGTAACACTGTTGATGTTGTTATTTTTTGTCCGGATAACATTTGTTGAATTCGTTTTTGAATAATAAAAACACACTTCGAGACATTAAATTTTCTTAAAATAATGGTTTGTCAAATTTTCTCCTGTCATAGAATAGGTAGACGGTAGACATCAAATTTATAAACTGATTTACGCCATAAACAAAAGACTTGTCCAATAAAGTTCTATATTATGTACTTATTATGTAATAGTTATTTACGTAACAAGTTCCAAAAGTGGTCTTTTACTGGACGAGTAAACAAATTCCAGGACGAACCATAGGCGAGACCTGGAAGCTTGTGAGTCCAGTAAAAGCACTTTCGGGGCGTGTTACGTACAATATTTTTTCTACAATTGTCTCTTTAATGAAACCAAAAATTGATATACATACTTTGATAAATATTAATATTAATTCTACAATTATTATTATGTCTTATGTTTAGTGGATATAACTGATTTGAAACATTTTGGATATTAATTGTAGTATCAGAAGACACTATAACAACACGACTGTTTAGCGTTGAGTACGAATGTGATTAATGTGATTCATAGTAAAATATAACCTGCAAATTGAAATTGACGTTTAGATAATCTGTCACTTTACAGTACTAGTATCCGTGATACCTACTTTTGGGGCTAGTACTAGAATAAGCTACTTTCGGTACAAAAAATCATACCGAAAGTACTTAGTTTTGGAAAGATTTAAGAAAAATAGCCATTATGTTATACCAAAATAATTAACTAAATATTACAGTTTCTTTGTTGTTCCAGCCTATCCAGATATTGAAGAGAGAACAATCACTCATGATTGGGAATTTATAGTCCTGGCTTGTGATGGCATTTGGGATGTTATGAGTAATAAAGAAGTTGTTTCTTATGTAAGAGAAAATATTGCAACTGGTATGGAACCAGAAGATATTTGTGAAAATTTGATGATGCGATGCCTTGCACCTGATTGTCAAATGGCTGGCTTAGGATGTGATAATATGACAGTCGTAATAATTGGTTTACTACATGGCGATACTTACGAAAAACTTCAAGAAAAATGTAAAAGAGTATATGAACACCATGAAGAAGAGAAAGATAAAGAAGGAGAACATGATAATCCTGACTTAATTTAACTTAAAAATGTAAATAAATCATATTGTGTTCTAAATGTGTAAATAAATTGTATATAATACTTTTTACATATTCAGGTGAATCTTTTAATGTGTATCTGTTTTTTAGATTTAGTTAAATGTGTTTGGCTTTTTGTTTTAATATATCAGGAAATCTGCGGATCGCAAATCAAAAGAGGTGAGTCCAAAACACAAATTAAATTTAATTTAGTAAACATAACAAAATCTAATTTGTTACGTGTTTAAATCAGATAAAATTAAAATGGGAGCTTGTTATATAAAACCGTCTAGTGTTATTTTGCTAGAATAAAGTAATCATTTATTTGTTTTAGTTGTTTTAATTAGATAAGATTGTAATTTATAGGTGAATTGTTTTCTAGTTCATGTCAATTAAATAATTTAATGAAAGAAATGAAATCCAAAGAAGTCAGAAATCCATAGAGGTAAACTTTAATAGAATAAAATAGCAAAATAAATTTTACTATTCAGCCTAAATCCTCTAATGTCTTAAAAAGACATAAATACTCTTTTCAGAGCTTATTTGCAAACTATCTACATTTAACTGATAAAAATTTGGTCAGTACTACGAATGTAGAAAGCAAATAATTTAATAATTGCAATAAGCCCCACCAGACGGATTAATCCAAATAAGGACTCCCTCTGTTACCAGGCAGTGCAAGTCACCAACCCATGGACCGGTTTCTGGCTTATTAGCCTTCATCAGCATGGTATAGGCAACTCACACTGCACGATAACAAAGGGACTCCAGATCTTGTCAACATCGATCGACATGAAGTCGGTAAGATGCGAATGTGGACCGTGGGGCCCTCTGGTGAAACTTATTGCAATGTGGATTTTGCCCAGACTAGGCTCGTATGAAAGAAATGAAATCCAAAGAAGTCAGAAATCCATAGAGGTAAACTTTAATAGAATAAAATAGCAAAATAAATTTTACTATTCAGCCTAAATCCTCTAATGTCTTAAAAAGACATAAATACTCTTTTCAGAGCTTATTTGCAAACTATCTACATTTAACTGATAAAAATTTGGTCAGTACTACGAATGTAGAAAGCAAATAATTTAATAATTGCAATAAGCCCCACCAGACGGATTAATCCAAATAAGGACTCCCTCTGTTACCAGGCAGTGCAAGTCACCAACCCATGGACCGGTTTCTGGCTTATTAGCCTTCATCAGCATGGTATAGGCAACTCACACTGCACGATAACAAAGGGACTCCAGATCTTGTCAACATCGATCGACATGAAGTCGGTAAGATGCGAATGTGGACCGTGGGGCCCTCTTACCGACTTCATGTCGATCGATGTTGACAAGATCTGGAGTCCCTTTGTTATCGTGCAGTGTGAGTTGCCTATACCATGCTGATGAAGGCTAATAAGCCAGAAACCGGTCCATGGGTTGGTGACTTGCACTGCCTGGTAACAGAGGGAGTCCTTATTTGGATTAATCCGTCTGGTGGGGCTTATTGCAATTATTAAATTATTTGCTTTCTACATTCGTAGTACTGACCAAATTTTTATCAGTTAAATGTAGATAGTTTGCAAATAAGCTCTGAAAAGAGTATTTATGTCTTTTTAAGACATTAGAGGATTTAGGCTGAATAGTAAAATTTATTTTGCTATTTTATTCTATTAAAGTTTACCTCTATGGATTTCTGACTTCTTTGGATTTCATTTCTTTCATACGAGCCTAGTCTGGGCAAAATCCACATTGCAATAAGTTTCACCAGAGGGCCCCACGGTCCACATTCGCATCTTACCGACTTCATGTCGATCGATGTTGACAAGATCTGGAGTCCCTTTGTTATCGTGCAGTGTGAGTTGCCTATACCATGCTGATGAAGGCTAATAAGCCAGAAACCGGTCCATGGGTTGGTGACTTGCACTGCCTGGTAACAGAGGGAGTCCTTATTTGGATTAATCCGTCTGGTGGGGCTTATTGCAATTATTAAATTATTTGCTTTCTACATTCGTAGTACTGACCAAATTTTTATCAGTTAAATGTAGATAGTTTGCAAATAAGCTCTGAAAAGAGTATTTATGTCTTTTTAAGACATTAGAGGATTTAGGCTGAATAGTAAAATTTATTTTGCTATTTTATTCTATTAAATAATTTAATATTTTATTAACTTTTAATAGTAAAATTTACAGCTCTTTGGGACTAATATAATATTCTAAATAATCTAAATTAAACAAGTACCACCCTGCTGCTTAGACATATTAGCACCATCAGAATTTAAGAACCATGCTTAATAAAAAATGCATACATGATATGAGACATTAATTATTATGTATTCTAATCCTGTTTTTTTTTTGTAAAAGTTTTAATGAACATAAAATTCTTACATTTTTGAATTTATTAAAAATTTAACTGGAAGTTTATATTATAAAAAAATATTTTATGTTATGTTTCAAAGCTGCTATTGCTCTCATTAAACTTTTGTCTCTGATTCTGATTATTACTGTAATTCCAGATCACATGTACCTATAATGGGGATCAAAAAGTTTGTACTATGATTTGAAAAAAATCTATTACTTACATATTATCTGTACTTTCTTTTTCAGCAATCTGTTGTTGACATCTCTTTGATTATGCGATAAGTATGTAATATTTAGTATTTTTGTTTTTTAGTTTTACATTGTTTATGTGTATTATAAAATTACCAAATAATATAGTAAATTTTGTAATACTTATTTCCTATAAATATGCCAATTTCAGCATTTTATTAGTGTAATCAAATTGTTTGAAGAATTTTAATCGTAAAACTATCTGAAAGTCCATTAATGGTGGATTTTATAAAAGTAGGTATTTAAAATGCTACCAAGACATTCATCATAAGAAACCCTAAATAAAATCAAACAAAATGTACACGATTTTAGAATTTGGATTTTATTCTACTTGAAGCATCATAAGATAGGATATCAAGACTCAATTTTAATATTTTACTTAGTTAACATAAACTCCATATGATGTCAAATAGTATACTATATTATTTTAAGTATTTTATATCAGTTTTGTCAGCAACCAACCAAAAATATCCTTCCCTTCTGATCGTAGCTCGTACATATCGAATTCAAATATACAATAAGCAAGTTTGGAAAAAATCAAAACATGCTTGGTATTGCCATAGACTGCAAAACAAAAGAATTGTTAAACAAGTGATGTTGATTATGGTTTAATGATTTAAAAGCGATAAAAGGCTCCAAGCCACAAGTATAGGATTTCCCTTGTATGTTAACACTAATTTTTTTTATCAGGTTTATTTCAACACATTTAAGAAAAATGCCAACAAGTCATTTTCCTGAACTAAAAAAAAAACAAGCATCAGATTTAGGAAATTTTTTATATCTAGAATCTTGCCTGTCCTGCTTAATTAAAAAATAATATCTAACATATTTTTGGTTTTCGAGTATTCTGTGTGCCTTGACAACTATTGAAAATCTAATTTTTCTTCAATAATAGGGTATTGTTTCTGTGAGATAATCAAATGTTAGTAAGAAAAGATGCATACAACTCTTTTGGACTAATTGGTATAAGTGTCAGTAGCCACGGAATGAAGTGAAACATGTATAATATTGATTGTGAAATTCATGTTTTTCGCCAATACTAAAATAATAATGCTCAAATTTTACTGGCTGTGGCTGAAACTCTTTACGTAATTGTTAAAATTTAAGAAAATTTCCATGTATATTATTGTTCGGTGATACTTGGTTTTTGAATAGTGTGTTCAGCTAGTTGTGTTCTATTTTCTGCATGATAATTTACGAGGGATTGAAAGCATTTTGGCAGGCAATTTTGTTAATTTTTCAGGCATAGAATACTCGCTTCATCATCAACAATCCAGATAATGCTTTTGACTGAATTGAAGATAGAATTTTTTTTTTGATTTTTTCATCCCAGCAGTAATATTGGAAAATTGTGCAGTACATCATAAATTTGATAAATTTTAACTAATTTGTATAACAATAAATATTTAAATGATTATTCCTTCTGCATGATTATGAATTGAAATTTATTGATTTAACACATTTACTGTGAGATCGTATTACTGCATTAAGCAGAAAATTTTTTTAAATATGTATTTATATGGGCAGAAGCTCGATAAAGTTGCCCGATAGGATCTCTTAAATATATGAGTACCCTTCATTTCTAATAGTTTGGTACTTCTTTTGAAGACTGTTAGATGTAAATTTTGCTAATTGGCTGACTGATTGAAAATACATTTTTGACATTTTTCTGATCATTGTGGAAATGAACGTTAAATTTATTCAAAAAAAGAAACATCTTTAAATTCTCCCTAAATCATTCATGCAATCTCTGATATTTAATTTATTTGTCAAGGTCATAAAATGGGTTAACAGTTTATTATTAATAAACAATTTTTATAAAATAAAATTTTTAATTGGTTAACATAATAATAATTCTATAACTTTCTTGGAAAATCCACCCTGTAAATTATATGATTTAAGATGTTAAGGTTTCTTATGTTGTATGTCTAAAATCCATTTATTAAAAATATAAACTGTTAATGTTAGGAACATATTTTAATTAGTTTTATTCACCATATTGCATATCGAATAAATATAATTGGACAAGCAGGACTTATATATGAAGACTTAAATACACTTTCTGAAGTAAAGACGTGTTACCTTAATAAAAAATATTTTGTGTTAAAAATATATTAATAACGGAAACTCATTTTATTGTAGAAAAACTAAAATATATTCTAGGTGACCACAAGGTTATATAACGGCCTGCCATTTCATTACATATAAGAAAAATTTTCAGAATAACAGGAGTGTACTCATTTTCACTACTTTAAATAGCAACCTGCATATTGCATTGCGTTAAATGGTTCTATGTAAAAATTTTTGTCCAACAACATATCTATTATAATTTATTTTTAAAATGACATCTGACGTACAATTAAAGCTTAATTCTAATTAGCCTTGCAAGGCAACGTCACGGCATGGATTCGGCAAGTACTGTTCCAAACAAAATACGCATTTAAGGGCCGTCGTTTGCAGAGGCGGTGACTGCCTAGTGTGAATATACCCCGACAAAATGAATAAAAATAGTAAAAAATTTTACTGATTCTGTGCCTTGCAATAAAATGAAAATAAACAACTGCCAAAGATAAGTAGCCTGCAAAATATTTATAAACAAATATTTTGGTAAGTGCCTGTTTAATTTAATAGTAGTTTATTCCACAAGCATATAATGGCCTATTTTATTCACGATGGTGAAAGTTTACGGCAGAGCCAAAAGCGAGTGTCGTAAATCACCCGAGTGAATAATAGCCATTATATGCGAGTAGAATACACTATTTTATCAACGACTATTAAATATTTTTGACTAAATCTTTTACTGAAGAAATTTATAAACAGTATTTTAAATATTTTTTAGGAGCAGGCTATTATGTGTCAAAAGAACGGCCTGTATTAAATTAAATTTAAATGTCTACTCTCTTTACAATTAATCGACCGATGGAACAATAACATGAAACGTTATATAACGTGTTTATGTTGTTGGGTACAAGATTTCCGATTGGCTGTAGCCTAGTGATAACAATCGTGTTAAATAACAGTTTCATGTTATCATGTTCCATCATAGGCCTGATTTTCGTGCTTTGGTTCAAATGTCATGGCCACTTTAATGAAATTTTTAACAAATATCCGATACGTTGCCATGGAAACTTTGTTCGTTATTCACTGTAGTGAATAATGAAATCATTATTCACTGCAGGGAATAATGGATAGCATTATGCTTGAGGAGATACATGCATAGTGCAACATTATGTAGTAGTCGTGGATAAAACAAATTTTAATACCATTTCGTTCAATATTCGATGATCTTCTGTTTTTAAGGAATTACTGGCACTCTCAATTATTACTTTTTTCAAAGGTAGTCTTTCTGTTCTGCTATTATGCAATTTGTTGTCACTTACAACAAACTGTTTTAATGTGGTTGTTTATTAGACTTTATGAAGCAAGACAAAAAGACGTGTTAAAACAGTTGAATGGCAGAAGTAATTCTGATGGTAGCATATTAAAAAATTGTGTAGCTTTTAAAAAAAGGGTCACGAGTCGTTATTTAAAAAAAGTAATAATTGGAAAACATGTAATTCTTAATACTGAAAAAATAATCAAATGTTGAATGAATGAATAGTGGTAGAATGTCATTCACTGTTTAAAATTTATAGAGCCAATTACCAAAATATTTATTTGTAAATATAAGTAACATTTCTTGCTCCATTTACTTAGCAGTAATTTGCGTTTTCATCCCAAAAATAAATAATATAAAGCGATCTATTTTTAACAGAAAATTTTATACAGAAGTCATTTGGTATATAAGTCATTTGTTAGTAAAAAATATATAATCATGATTCGTTCAGAATGGTTCAATGTGCAATATGTTTAATATGATGTAAATGAAAAATATCAGTTTTGAATTAATCTTAAGATTTTATGAAAAAAATTGTGGTAAATTTATGAAGACGAAAATGTATCATAGAGTATTAATATTTTGAAAGATAGCACTTGCTTAATTGAACTCAGTCTGTTAAGATTTGAGAGCATGCTTTTTCATTTCATTTCATTTTTAAAGAGAAATTATGTGCTATTCACAAAAAAATTTATTGCTTCTAAATTGATTTGTAAAGTGTATAGTCTATTGCAGTGGCAGCTGGTGGAATTTTGGTTAGCCATATTAGTATTGGAGAATGAGACGTAAGTCATACTATGATGCTTCATTACCAAAACGATATGTTTGTAGGACAAAAATTGGCAGTGAAATTTGTGAAAAAAAAAATTAAAAAAAGGAGCGTCCATCCAAGTTCAAATAGGCCACTTTACAAAAAGTTAAAATTTATAATACTATTTGAAATTTGTTGAATAATTGTCCTCCTGATATTGAAAAAATAGCCCGCTGGTCTTTTATTACAAATATCTTCAAAGAAAAATTTTTTGCAAATGTCGGTCACAATTTCTTTCTTGCAAAACATCTTAAGTAAAGTATGGCTTGAGTCCATGAACCAGTATTAAGATATGGCTTACCTAAACACCACTGGTCTATTGATAAACTCGTTTGTCTATTAAACCATTATACCTAAGATGTAAATACAAAATGTCAATTGAAATTGAATATGTGAATATTTGTAACGAGTTTACTTATAGTTTTGCTTTTACTGCTTTATTAATCTTCAATTTATACAGTTGAAGGTTCATTCCTCCCCAGTTGGTCTCAGGTTAAGCCATTGTGCTGTGCCACAAAGATAGAGACAATATTTACATACTTTAGTTTTTTAAACTATTGCTAAATTTTCTAAACTGTTTAGATATATCAAGCAACTCATTCATCATAATTCGAATGTTCTACTCTTTAGAATAACATGTATATTAGAGATAAAACTATTGCTTTTACTTGTGATCTACAGAATTAATTTTATCCCTGATATGTTTTTATATGTTTCAACTTGAGTCTGTCTGTCAATCTTTTTGATTATTATTAAGTCAATTAATATGGCCAGCCTATTTTAATCCTAATTTTAGTATAATTCCGAAAGGCACAATTTTTATAATTTAAGTACAACATTATTACTAGTAGTCATTTAGTTTGTATACACACTATATATGTTGTAGTCCCTAAGTGATTTCGTATATAGATTTGTGATAGTCATTTAACGTATATAAAAATTTGTTATTTTAGTAAGACTGTTACATAGAAGTAAAAAGAAAGTTCATATTTGTGTTTATTTCTTATTTTTTATATTTTTGCTGTAAAACAATACAACTGTTTTAGGAAATCACGTTATATTTTTAACTGTTAATACATGTGATGAAATTAACCTATACTCAAAAATGCATCCTTAAAATGTGACAACCTTCCAAAGTAGGCACTGAGAAAACAGTATCATTCAATAACTTTTTTTAATTTCGAGGTATTTTGATAAAATGGTGTTACGGTTCAATATTTACAAATTTACGTAAGGAAATTGCTAAACATTATATACAGGGTGGTCCGGTATCCATGGCGGAAACTTCAGGGGACAATAGAGTACCAAAAAACAATATGACTTTGCTTATAAACATAACCTTCTAAACGTACCATTTTTGAGATACAAGGTGTTGAAGTTTTGATTTTTTTAAATATCTCTCTAACGAACAACAATATTAAAAAACTATTTGGTGATGTGAAATATCTCGCAGAGCACTAGTATTCCACCATTAGAAAAGTTTGCGAACATCACCAGTGGCGTCGATCTGGGGCATTGTGACCCTTTTTCCTATCAGAACTTCTACGCCACTGGTCCTAGACACCAATTCTATCTTGTTTTGGATTTTCTGATGTTTTTTGCACAAAAAGTCACTGATTTTTTCGTAAGATGCACCATTTTCGAGTTAATAGCATGTAAAGATATTAATGTTTCAAAAAAAATTGGTAGCATTATTATCATTAAAAATTTATTAACATTATTACATTTTATTAACAATTTTTGAACTCTAGTTAGGAAGAAAAACATCACAAAAATAACAACAGATTTAATAGCATCTTACGAAAAAATCACAAGAGTGACTTTTTGTATCACCCTGTATCTCAAAAACGGTACGTTTAGAAGGTTATGTTTATAAGCAAAGTCATATTGTTTTTTGGTACTCTATTGTCCCCTGAAGTTTCCGCCATGGATACCGGACCACCCTGTATATTGTATTTTAAACAATTTTAATTTTATTTAAGTTATACAGTGTGACCCACTTAAGATCGCAACATCCCGGTATATCCGTCAGTTGATGCTTGATTAACTTCAAACTTTGGTGGGAAGAAAAGATCAACAAGGTGTAATATATGATACATGTCAGTAGTCTCTACGGCGGTCATATATATCTCTGATTATAATGGTTAGAAATGAGATAATGACATAAATATCAAACAATACAGGGTGGTCCGAAATTAGTGGTCATCATTTTACCCGCGTATTCCTCGATCAAAAATAAGACAAAAAGTTCCTACAAACATGGCCGCGGAAATGCTTCCTAAGGGAGCTACAACCCTTTAAAGGTGCATCCTTGACGATGATTTTTATTTAATATTTCCGAAACTGGTAAAAATAAAAACATGAAATTTTGGTCAATTACTAATCGTTTTATGGCCAATAAGGTGATGTAATAATGATCCAAAAATTTCACTCAGGGGTGTGTCAAACAGGGAGGGGGTGAGTAAAATGCCCCACAACTTTTTCGCATGTACGTCTTTCCATACTTTGACGGCAAATTATGGAATGCCAGAGTTTTTTATGCAATAAAGGTATTCTACTTGAACTTTGATAGGACGCACCGTTTTCAAGTTATTTGAGTTTCTGGAAAACATTAATCACAAAAAAATCAAAATGGAACGAGTAAGATGCACAGATTGCACAGTTCTCTAGGTAGGTACTTAGTAAATTAATAATAAAATTATGCTATTATTATTTTTATTATATTATTATTATTATTAGTTTCAAAAATATTAAATAAAAACCATTGTCAAGGATGCACCTTTAAGGGGTTGTAGCTCCCTTAGGAAGCATTTCCGGGGCCATGTTTGTAGGAACTTTTTGTCTTATTTTTGATCGAGGAATACGCGGGTAAAATGATGACCACTAATTTCGGACCACCCTGTATATTGTGTTTTCAGAACCGACTATTTGGATGTGATGTGAGCAGGGGAGATTTACTTCGACCTTAAACAGGGTCGAAGCAATGTTTTTGGCTCTGGCAAATATCCAAAATCTCACCCCTTTTTAACTTATTTTAAGTAGCAGCGTCCCTTCACGTCGTGCCCTTAGTACTTACTCCTTTGCCAGAATCTCGGTCATACTCATAGTTATTTGTGGTAGAAACAATGTAAGTATAGCAAAAGGAGTTTTAGAGCAAAGGGGTGAATTGTTACTTCTGCAAGCACTGCAAGCAGTCTCCATAAAATAATGGTAGAATAGACAGATTGTTAACTTAACACAATTTTCTAAAAAAGTGAACTCGTAAGAGCTGTCTTAAGAGGATTCATATGGCTCGATTTTTAATTGAATCCAATGTTTTCAGTGAAATTTTAGGTACAAAAGTTCCATAAATAGGAACAGTATTGCAAACCAAGACAAGTTTGCATTTTACATAACAATCGTTGCTGTGGGGTGAAATAGCACTATAATGAATTCGGATGCACCTATATTGAGCTCAGTCTTAGTCTGATGTAATCCAGCAATTTGAATACAAAAATTTTCCATGCTTCTACTTTTCATATCGCAAACAAAAAATATACCAATAAAAATCCTTTTAGAAATAGCAGCAAAAATGGTCACTAATAACTTCTCATCAGAATCTAACTAAAATTCATAATGCAGGAGTCTTAACATTAACCTGTAACCAAACGACCACAATAAAAAGGCAAATGTGCACTTATCATTAAAACATCAATGCCTATAATAAAATAAAACTCTAGAATGGGAACTATTTTTATCTTCATGGTAAAACACCTCGATGTTCTGTAACGGCGCTTTCTTTATATACTTAAGTAACCTTTTTAGACGGAAAACTCGGGCGCCAGTTCCTTAATTTTTAAATGCAAGGAACAGCACTTTTGTTTCTTGGCGGTTTCCAAGAAAACCCTATATAGGTAGCTAACAGTTGGAGACGTGGTAATTGCCAGAGGCCTTGAGATGGTTATTTTGTCAGTGAGACTTGAACAATTTCTCAACCGGGCTAATTAGAAATTAACGGCGGAAATTATAACTCGGAAATTTTCATATGTATACCAACGTATTTATTTACTAAGCAGTGACGATACATACAGTTTAACTAGACATTATAATACATCGATTGCCTTTACAGTGGGCTATGTACAAATTTGACAACAATATTATCAGCTGATAAACGCGTTGTAATAATTTAATTTCGGCCAGCGGTGTACTCGCAGGGCGAATGGATCGAGCTATATTCACGCGGTGAAATTGAACAGCCGGGGATGGCTAGCAAGTTGACACCCAAAATAACGGGGCGCTATGAACAAGTCACAGAGATTCTTTTTATTTCGGTTTCGGACACTACTTAATAATCGCGGGTTTCTACTGCCTCAAACACAGAGCTATTCTAACAAGGAATTTATTTCCTTCCTTACCGGAAAATAAAGATTTAAATCATACACTGTTGCCACAGCCTACCAGAGCGGGTTATCGACTTGCTTTGCCTGTGTATGATAAATCCACGTTTTGAAATACACTCACTGATGGCTAGGCCCAACTATCCTAGCAGAACATCGGAGGGCTCAACCGGCGAATGTGTAGTATAACATTAAATACAACTAAACGGAAACTTTAAACCGAACTCTGATTTAATTAAGTAGCTTTACAAGACGTCGGTATTTACACAATGAAATCTACGGTAAATCTCGGTGTTTATTCAAAATGCGAGGCGGCTGGAGAACGGTCAACTACTATTGTTCTTACCAAGACGGTTTACGATAAATGAATAATTTTCTGGTTGGATTTTTGTTTTCGATGCCAGGGTATCGATAATTCGATTGATCTGGATTTGGCCGTTCCCAGTGAATTTATTATCTTTTCTTGCTGACGCAGGCGGCGGCCCGCTCATACGGTGGGTGGAACCCGGACAGGTGGCTTGAACGAAGAACTCGGTTTACTAAGTCGACGCGTGTTATGTAACTTGCCTTATTCAACCGGGCTAACGGAAAACGGAAATGCATTGCTTATAATTTTTAAACTATATAGCAAAAAGAACCGGCTTAAAACGGACACAGATTAATATTTTATCAAGTTTTCGTAACTAATGATTTTTACTTCCGGCTTGAACATTATTTTTGAACAATTAACGGATTTTAGCTATACAGGAGACTATCGGAAATTAATCAATTAATTTACCAGCTGATTTTACAATTCATTGATACCTTAACTATAACTTAAATGATAACAGAGTTACAGGGTGTACCCAAGTGACGGAAATATTAAAATAAAACAGGCAATCCTTGACGAATAAAAATCACTTCGTTACAGTTCCTATATATTACTAAACATTGGTGCATTAAAAAAAGGAAGCAATGTGTAATGTGTATATTGTATATAAGATAGCGGCAGACTTCAGTAGAGAAAATAAAATCCATGATAGAAACTGCACTTATGCGAGCATACTTTGAAACCAACAACATAGGTAGCAAAAGCCCTTGTACTACTAAACGAATACATATTTGTTCAAAATGCAAAACAAATTAAACGTTTGCCTTTTAAATAAACATATATAAAAAAAATATATATATAACAGTAATTATAGGAGATTAATACACCTACCACACCTACCCAAACAGGAAAAATGCAGTGTCCAGTACTCTGTGATACCCTTACAAAGATCCTATTTGATGGTTAAGAAATCATTTGTGGTACTATTGCACTGCACAATGACTGTGTTCTGTCTTCTTTATAATTAACATTCCATCCCATTTGCATAATGGAAATTTCATCACCTTCCTAACGAAAGAAACACTTGTGTCATGTCACAAATTGGTACTGCTACTGCCCCTCTTACAGTCTCTGATCAACCCATATGCACATTACACTATTCAAGTGTAATGTTGCTTTGTGTTAGTTTTTCATATTTTTTAAAAATTGACTAATTTTGTATTTTGGTTGTTTGGCACCATAGAAAAATACATTAAATAGATAAAATTCTGTATTTGGTAAGCATAAATATTCTTTAAATCGAATAATGAACATCCTGTATATCTCAAAATTCTTAAAATGTGACTTATAATTCATTAAAAAAATTACTTGGCCCTTGACTGGATAATATAGTACCCTATTAAACTGTTTGGCTGAGAACTACCAAAATGAAAATTAAATCTTTCGCACTTGAAAATATAAGGCGGATCTTGGTCACACAAGGCTTCCCAATGAGATTTCACCCCGGTTGGCACCTTATAGATTTATCTTATTCAACCTGATACAGGACCGCATTCTACATGTTTTTCTTATTTAAATGTTTTTTTTTATTTTTCATTTATTGCTCCCTAATAATTAACGTATTTCTGACTGACTAATAATTTAAAAATTAAAATTCCATTTTCGAGAACACCCTATAAAATAAATGGAATACTTACAATTGTTCAATTTTTAAGATCAATTTCATTCTTAGGTTTATTGATATGCAAAATACTTTTAGGTAGACAAAAACACTTCATTAAAACACTTGCGACACGTTTGTTTATTAACATTCTTATAGCTTGGCTGACTGGCATATGCCTGTTATGTGTATATATTAAAAAATGTCCCCATAGGATACAATTTGTTACATCTTGAAATAAAGCAATTGCGAATTACAACAATTTATTTACATTCGTTTTACAGAGAGTTACAACAGATCTGTTAAGAGAGGGGCAAGGATGGAATGTCTTAATAATCTATAACCGATTCCAAGCGGTCAACCGGTATATACCAAAGGTTCTGACTGGTTGATTCAAAGATAAGGTCATTCTCATCCAATGAAAACCGATTGGTTATAACCACTGGTTATACCAGTTGACCGCTTGAAATCGGCTTATGTTTAGCGTTCTCAGAATTAATACAAAACATTTAGTCAATTAGAATGTTATTAATTTGCATGGTGTACTCCTTAGTATATTTCTATATAACCAGTTCCTTTTGTAATACCGAACATTTAACCTCGTAACGACCCATTTGTATATAGATGTAAATGTATTTAAAAAATTAGAATATTTTCTCTGTCCTACTATGAGAAAACTGTTCACAAACTAATATTATCTATTTTTTATTTTAATTTAATTTGCAAAAATGGTAGCCTTTAGGATACATGCATTTTATCTGTAACGCGTTGTATAAAAAAATCCACCCAAAGATAAAAGCAATACAGTTAAAATGCAAAATTTTTAAAAAAACACTAAAGTGAATAATCACAAGCAATTAGGACAAAATTTTTTTAATGACTAAAGCATCAATTTTAAAGGCCAACGTTTCGGTAATCGATTACTACCATCTTCGGGGCTGCAAGAACCAATATAACATTAACAACCAATTACTTTAAATGTAGAATTTAAAAAAAAAAATTTTTTAAAAATTATAAATACATATAATAAACACAATCAATCAATTAATTAAAAAGACGTTAATCATTATAAAAAATTACTTATTTTAAACAACTTTTTAACTATATAAATCATTCTCTGAATGAAATAAATTAATGACAATTATAAATTGAAGAATTTAAAAAAATAATTAAAATACATAATTAAAAAATTAAAAATTAAAAACAGAAAAGAGCTTACCCAAAATTATTTGAAAGTCATTGAGTCGAATATATTAATAAACATTATCATTTTATCTATAATAAAAATAAGAAAAACCGGTATATAAAAAACATAAATACTACTTAACAGTTGCTTTTTTAATTTAATTATCTAAAAGTAAACATGAAACAAAACAGAAAATAATGCACTTACTTATCAAGATACAAATGAAAGTCAAAGATGTAAAAATATGCTAGTTAAAATAGTTACGAGAATAAAAAACTAAAACAATTCAATTTGACGAATAAAAATCACTTCGTTACAGTTCCTATATATTACTAAACATTGGTGCATTAAAAAAAGGAAGCAATGTGTAATGTGTATATTGTATATAAGATAGCGGCAGACTTCAGTAGAGAAAATAAAATCCATGATAGAAACTGCACTTATGCGAGCATACTTTGAAACCAACAACATAGGTAGCAAAAGCCCTTGTACTACTAAACGAATACATATTTGTTCAAAATGCAAAACAAATTAAACGTTTGCCTTTTAAATAAACATATATAAAAAAAATATATATATAACAGTAATTATAGGAGATTAATACACCTACCACACCTACCCAAACAGGAAAAATGCAGTGTCCAGTACTCTGTGATACCCTTACAAAGATCCTATTTGATGGTTAAGAAATCATTTGTGGTACTATTGCACTGCACAATGACTGTGTTCTGTCTTCTTTATAATTAACATTCCATCCCATTTGCATAATGGAAATTTCATCACCTTCCTAACGAAAGAAACACTTGTGTCATGTCACAAATTGGTACTGCTACTGCCCCTCTTACAGTCTCTGATCAACCCATATGCACATTACACTATTCAAGTGTAATGTTGCTTTGTGTTAGTTTTTCATATTTTTTAAAAATTGACTAATTTTGTATTTTGGTTGTTTGGCACCATAGAAAAATACATTAAATAGATAAAATTCTGTATTTGGTAAGCATAAATATTCTTTAAATCGAATAATGAACATCCTGTATATCTCAAAATTCTTAAAATGTGACTTATTAATTCATTAAAAAAATTACTTGGCCCTTGACTGGATAATATAGTACCCTATTAAACTGTTTGGCTGAGAACTACCAAAATGAAAATTAAATCTTTCGCACTTGAAAATATAAGGCGGATCTTGGTCACACAAGGCTTCCCAATGAGATTTCACCCCGGTTGGCACCTTATAGATTTATCTTATTCAACCTGATACAGGACCGCATTCTACATGTTTTTCTTATTTAAATGTTTTTTTTTATTTTTCATTTATTGCTCCCTAATAATTAACGTATTTCTGACTGACTAATAATTTAAAAATTAAAATTCCATTTTCGAGAACACCCTATAAAATAAATGGAATACTTACAATTGTTCAATTTTTAAGATCAATTTCATTCTTAGGTTTATTGATATGCAAAATACTTTTAGGTAGACAAAAACACTTCATTAAAACACTTGCGACACGTTTGTTTATTAACATTCTTATAGCTTGGCTGACTGGCATATGCCTGTTATGTGTATATATTAAAAAATGTCCCCATAGGATACAATTTGTTACATCTTGAAATAAAGCAATTGCGAATTACAACAATTTATTTACATTCGTTTTACAGAGAGTTACAACAGATCTGTTAAGAGAGGGGCAAGGATGGAATGTCTTAATAATCTATAACCGATTCCAAGCGGTCAACCGGTATATACCAAAGGTTCTGACTGGTTGATTCAAAGATAAGGTCATTCTCATCCAATGAAAACCGATTGGTTATAACCACTGGTTATACCAGTTGACCGCTTGAAATCGGCTTATGTTTAGCGTTCTCAGAATTAATACAAAACATTTAGTCAATTAGAATGTTATTAGTTTGCATGGTGTACTCCTTAGTATATTTCTATATAACCAGTTCCTTTTGTAATACCGAACATTTAACCTCGTAACGACCCATTTGTATATAGATGTAAATGTATTTAAAAAATTAGAATATTTTCTCTGTCCTACTATGAGAAAACTGTTCACAAACTAATATTATCTATTTTTTATTTTAATTTAATTTGCAAAAATGGTAGCCTTTAGGATACATGCATTTTATCTGTAACGCGTTGTATAAAAAAATCCACCCAAAGATAAAAGCAATACAGTTAAAATGCAAAATTTTGAAAAAAACACTAAAGTGAATAATCACAAGCAATTAGGACAAAATTTTTTTAATGACTAAAGCATCAATTTTAAAGGCCAACGTTTCGGTAATCGATTACTACCATCTTCGGGGCTGCAAGAACCAATATAACATTAACAACCAATTACTTTAAATGTACAATTTTAAAAAAAAAATTTTTAAAAATTATAAATACATATAATAAACACAATCAATCAATTAATTAAAAAGACGTTAATCATTATAAAAAATTACTTATTTTAAACAACTTTTTAACTATATAAATCATTCTCTGAATGAAATAAATTAATGACAATTATAAATTGAAGAATTTAAAAAAATAATTAAAATACATAATTAAAAAATTAAAAATTAAAAACAGAAAAGAGCTTACCCAAAATTATTTGAAAGTCATTGATACGAATATATTAATAAACATTATCATTTTATCTATAATAAAAATAAGAAAAACCGGTATATAAAAAACATAAATACTACTTAACAGTTGCTTTTTTAATTTAATTATCTAAAAGTAAACATGAAACAAAACAGAAAATAATGCACTTACTTACCAAGATACAAATGAAAGTCAAAGATGTAAAAATATGCTAGTTAAAATAGTTACGAGAATAAAAAACTAAAACAATTCAACTGCTCGTTTGAAAAAAATATGACAAATTATGAGAGACAGACCTTCTCAATTAATTCGTTAAGTGGTTAAATATTTGTCAATAGGTAATATTTACAAAATTAACTGGCAGTAAGGGGGACAGGATAACAGTTTTCATACCATAAAACATGTACATAGATTATACAACACTGTATTGTATTAGCACATTCATCACACATCACATAAGTATGCTATACTAATGTATAGACATAAACTACCTACGTGGAGACAATTCAACTGAGTATTTAATATTGGACATTTAGAAGAATAAGTTGAGGGGGCCACTTATAAAAAAAACATAAATTAAATGACCAAACTGAAAAACACCAAGAAGAGTCAGCAATTATCAGTAAGCACAAAGAATTAGTCACAAAATAATAATTTATGAAGATATTATAAAAAGACAATGACACTGTCGTTTTTAATTGACACCAAGGCACCAAAAATTTAAACTGACACGTTTTGTTAACTAAGTTGGCATCATAGGGAAATGAGTAAAACTAAACAATCGTGTCTATTTACACCTACCTACTAACAATAAAATAGGATATTATTAGTAAACTACAATCCATCGAACTATGGTAATAGTTTAGGCATAAGTAGGGAAGATTGATAGATTATGTTTAGTTTTAATCATATCTCAATGCTAACTCGGTTAGTAAAACGTACGTCGTATTAAGAATTCAGTATTTTAATGTCAAATGTCGCATCAGTTCCAACCCTATCCAAAAAGACAATGTGCTTACTGATCAATTATACTTACAATTGTAGGTAGATTTTTATTTGTAATTACAACTTTGGCAAAGTATTTCCTAAACTCAACACACAGTAGGGTATTTACTGAAAAATGAAACTGCACAATGTTAATAATCTATATAGAGTGTTTTCGAAAGTGGGACTTTTTCTGGCGTAATAAAAGTGGAAATAAAAATTATTTAAAAACCACCTATTTACATAATGACAAAAATATAGAGCGCAGTTCTGTGCCAGATTTATATTATCTTCTTCATTGAACAAGACAAAGAAAGTAGCAGGATCAAGGTGGGGCGACTTTTCAATGGGAAACCTTGTGTGTATACTAGTAAATTAGACCAGCCACAAAATTTAAGATATTGTCCATTGAAACCTCCTATATTATGAAACTGTCATTAGGGAAAATTATTGTTAAGCAAACAGTTTAATGTAAGTGTTAACAGGAAAGTCCCACTTCCAAAAACACCCTATATAAATGTAGGAACTATATTATAGAAACCAATATCATGAATTTGTAAATAAATACATCATTTTAATGTCATATATAACTGGTAAAACATTTTACACAAAATGTAAATATAATTTTTTCTAATAATTTTGACAGTTCACAGTATAAAAGAGAAAATATGAATTTTATTTAAAACGGGCTCATTTACGAACTTTTATTTTTGTGCAATTTTATAAATATATACAGTTTGTGAATAAATATTAACAAAGAAATGGTGAAAAAATCTTTATAACTAAAGCGTTAAATGGAAGTATGACAATTTGCAGGTTCATACATGTTAGTCTGAAAGCAGTACGTTTGATGTAAATGGTACACCTAATTAACTATTTACTATTTAGAAAGATTGATGATGCCATTTTTATAATATTTAATTACATAAATTATATCCTTTGTCTTTTCCAATTGTTATATTATTTTTTATCTGAAAGTTTAATAAAACCTGCAAATAACGTTTTTATTTTAATTACGCATTCTATATGTGTAATTTTGCTAGAGCATCTTTTTTTTTTCTCTTCTCTTCCAAGTTGAATATTTTGAATTCCTGACATTTCGATTATCCTTCAAGTAAATCGCATCAGATAAAGACCACGATTAGATTATAGAACCATCAAAAATTCAAAATATTTAACACGTAAGAGAAACCAAAAGCTCTTTTGCAAATATTTTATAAGTTCCCTTAACATTTTGCAATAAAATTGTTCTTCAATAAAAATTTCAAAGGCTCTTTTCAATTCATAAATATACATTAGATGTAAAAGAATCTTTTTATACAATTTCCGATTATTTTTTGAAAACGTTCATTATGAAGTTATAGGGTTCATTAATTAAGACATCAAATAATTTTTTTTATTACATACCACAGCTTTTACAATTCCCTTTGTCACTAAAATGGCCTCATATTTAAAGACAGTGGATATATCCAATCACACTTGCATTCATTTCTTTTTTACAAGAATCCTAGACTAAAAATTGTAGACATATTTTTCTTGTTGCATCTATAAAAATTGCGTGATTTTCAAATAAAAAAAAATAAATGAGCCCATTCAATTTTTGCAACTGTTAGAGCAATTTGTTTTAATCAAAACAAAATAATCTTATGTATCTTGCTACGAACAATAACATAGGTACCTCATAAGTATTAAAATTCATATGTGATATTCTGGAAAAATTTAGATTATTTTGGAGACAAAAATGATAATAAATTTTACCAATGCCACGTCAAAATCATGGGTCTAATTCCAAATATGTACAGTACATGAGAATGGTTAAAATATTTCTAAAGAATGCCTTAAAGGCTCATTCCTTATAGCGGTATACATCCATATTCTTTTCAGAGGCAATTGGAAATCCTTGTTTTATGTTTGTTTAGTATTTTGCACTATTATTTTTTAACGATTTTTAACAAAATTTAAAACTTGTTAACTAATGACATTTTTATTTTTAAGATACAAAGAACAATTTTTATTGAACAGTAATTCTTTTATGAATAGAAATTGAACAAACAATACTACTGTTTTGTTGTTAAAATCCATAAATTTGTAAAAATAAAACAAGCAGACAATTCTTGATTTTCTAAATGGCAACATAATCTAATAGGACATTAGTCAGTTAAAAGTTTATTTAGTATAAATTGCTGTGAAGTTACATTTTTAATGTTATACATATATCTATCAATAAAACACGGTTATTTTTTTTCTTTCCTCAATTTGAAAGCATTTTAAAAATACCTTTATTTTTGTTTGAAGATGCTTTTCTGTTGCAGACAAAAATTGTGTCATACCTAGAGCGAAATTGGTTTTGACAATTTTTACGTACCAATAAATAGACCCAAGTTTAATTCTCCCTTAACTTGTATTACTATAAGTTAATAGTGGCATACATTATTTATACCTAGATGGTTGGTAGCTTTATTAAATTTTATCGTCCACAGATAGGGTCGCTTCTGCTTTCCTGAATGGACAGAGACAGAGAAAGATGAAATAGGTGCAAATGATAATAAATTATCTGACAATAAGTCTAGCGTCCCTCTCTCTATTTGTTATTCTACTGTTGAATAGAATTCTCTTGAAATTTTCACACACAACCTGCAATTTAGAGGCAGCTAGGCTATTTATTGCTGACACTAGTGAAGTTTCTCAAACGTTTTAACACTGCTATGTAGCATCTTGAACTGAGACGAGGATGGGTTTTTACCAGGAAAACTCGAGACTTGGTTTTACAATTTATTCTAGCCAGGAGAGCAAGATGCACGATGACTGATGAGCAATACAAGAGAGAAGCAGATGATTCTTCTAAAAGATTGTTACATCGTTATGACATTATTAAAAAACCTGAACCTACTTGAGACCTATTTTACTTACCTAAAAGATGACCAAACACCAATCTTACTTTTATTTAGCAATAAAATAAAACACCGGTTATACGTTAAAGGTTCACCCTGGAGAACCACCTGAGTTATGCTCTTTTAAAATATTCGTTCTAATTTTCAATTTAGGTAAAAAAAGTGCTTTAGTGAATGTAAAGAACTACTGCAAGAAACATCTGTAAAAACAGGAGAGTTTTTTCACTGGATGGAAGGTTGGTTGCCTATATCATACAGTACTAAAAGATATATTATTCTCCCAAGCATATGCAACCACGATAATTTACTTATATGGCGTGTTGCCTAACCTATTTGGTAGGTTGAGACGTTGAGATGAACGAACGAACAAACAAAACATTGCCTGTTCATGTGCACAATTATGAAAAGTAATAAGAATTTACAAAAGGTTTCAGCACAGTCTTTTTCAAATTCACTTATAAAAAAAAGTCCATATATCATGTATATTCAATGACATTCCATCCAGGGAGTCATCCTGGTACAAAGACTTTTCTTCACAATCACTATCCTGAAACTTATAACTGATATGACCTCCAATATAACAATACTTACATATACATAATGCAACACGTCCTGTAGAAGGAGCCTATTATTGTACTAGTATAAATATTTCTCATTTTATTCCTAGTACAAAAATGAAATAATGTATCCATGGCAACGAATTAAAAATCTAAGTTATGACTTGTCATAAACTGTCATTTTAAAAGTTGACGTTGCGCATCGAGCCGTCTTTTAAATTTAAAAGCGAAAAAGTCAGAAAAAATGCAGTGCGTACCACCTGAAATACTTGAAATTGCAAATTCACCTATGTCATGTTCCACTGATAAATAAAATGGTTAGTATTACATATATATTTTTTTACTAAGCTTGAACGCATTTGACTTGATATTATTTATCAAAATTAAAGTTTTGATATTTTTGATTTTAACGCTTGAAGAAAAAATAGTATATATCACTCGAAGTAGAAGGCTCATTATGTGTTTCGCCCAGTTTGCTGCCTTGGCTGAGCAAACTTCTGGGCTCAACAATAATAGTCGCCTTCTACTCCTAGTAACATAATATACTATTGTCATGTGTAGATAATGGCCAAAATTGCAACAAAATAAATTTTATTGATAAATGTATGTCAGGTAGGTCGAAAAAAATAGAAACCCTTTAAGATCTTAAAATATTAAAATAATATTTTTTTATTTCTTTAAAAAGAATAATATGTTTTGTCAAAAAAACGTATGAGAAATATAGCATATGTAATTTTAAGAATAAATATGTACTTTTTATACTGTTTTATTTTTTAAAATATAAAATATATGTTTTTTTTAGGCACTTTAATAATTATATATTTAAAATCAATAAAACAAGTACCTACGTATTTCCTTCAATATGTATAACTATAATGATTAAGTAATTGTTTAAATATTATTTCTATATTTTGGGTTAATTTTATAACATTTTATTATATGCCAAAAAATTTACAATAATTAATTTATATCTTACAGTGCCCTGAGGATGGTAATAAATTATACCGAAACGTCGGCAAGTTAATGTAATAGTGTTTTAATTAAATTGGACCTAATAACCCAAAAATCTAAATCTTTAATTAAATTGTGGTCTGGAAATTCTAATTATATTAGTATTTATATTATTTATTATCTAGGAACTTTTAGTGCTAGGAAGATTTAGGGTATGGTCCGATAATCACCAAAGTGGAACCAACAGAAACCACGGATTTTGACAGCGGTTAGTGATGGTAACCTGAAATCTTGGTTCAATATGTATGACTGATGGTCGAGATGGTAGAGTGCCTGCCTCTCACCCAAAAGTCCCGGGTTCGAATCCCGGTCGTGGCAATGGAAAATATTGTGAGAGGGATTTTTCCATTATACACGGATATTGGATGTGTGTCCCTTGTCTTTAAATGTGTAGCCCCCTCCCGCACAAGGCTGTGCCTTCTGGGATAAAGGGGGTCGTAATTACATGTGGTGTATTTATTTATTTATTTTATTTTAATTCGGACCAGCCAGATAGATACCTTCAACAAATTATTAATTTAACATTTTTATTTACCATTTTCATGCGTTTACAGATAATTACTATATTATAAATATTTTATCTATGGATAATAATACACTCCGAGTCCGTTCACGACAAACAACAATGAATGTTTGACGTTTGCATGCGTTTGACATATACAAACCACTAGTTACTGGTAAAAATAGATCGGTACACTGAGAAAAGCCCCAGTAATAAATTCTTTGCTAAGATTTTTTTAACTAGAGTAGCAATAATTTTATTTAGGTTTAAAATATCTGTTCACTACATCAGAAAAAATCTCTTTACTGCGTCTTTGTATCTGCCCTTATAAAGTACTTTACTAGAGCACTAGAGCATTTAGCTACCATTAAAAAATTTTTATTAGGAAAGCAAATATGCTGCATTAAAAAAGAAATTAAGTAGGGCAGTAGAAAAACCTCGCAATGGTAGGTAGTGAAACTTTTTACTGTAACCATAAGTATACTATACTGCATGTTGTGACATCATCAGACGCAGTCGCAGATGAGCCATATCTTCAGATTCGATGATTTTAGTAACGGCCATATTTTTTCGAGGAGGGGAAGAATAATATTTTAATTTGGTGCATTTATTCACTTTCGTGCTGATCCAGAGGACGAAAAATGTATTATAATAGTAATATCCTGTGATAATACGCGATTTAAAACTATTTTTTAGGAAAAACAGATTATCTTAATTAAGGAGCTAATTAAATACCTCATCGAATAATTTCTAAATATCAGGAAATAGGTGAGGCGCGCGGACTCTGAAGAGATATCTCATCCACATTTAACGAAAAAGTGACAGCGGCACATAATGTTAGCACCCAGCAGTGGTTTTATGATGCAAATTAAAAGAAATACAGATAAAATTCACGTAGACATATTATGTATTTCTAATATACAGTGTGTTACAATTTGATCAGGAACACCCTTGAAAAATTCGACTCAGCAGCGCGATTTTGGTGATATTTTTTTTTTTTTATATAGGACCATTCTAGATGTATGTGAAAAACATATTACGGTGTCCAGATTACAAAGCCATGGCTTGCTATGATTTTTTTTCGACGCCATTTTTTCAAAAATCATATTAGCGATTTTTTTATTCAAAATCTGACAACGTAGAGTTATTCGGCACCCTTCAAAACATAATCTCCCATATATTTTTTTGAAATTTTTACTGTCAATAATTCTACTGTGAAGCAACGAAAATTGCGTTTTATGTTATTTCCTGCCTGAGGAATGCACATATAAATAACAAAGACGTTACTAAATAAATTTTTTTTATGAAGTTCCTCTTGTGATCTACTTCATTTAGCTCCAAAGCTTCCCATTTTTTTTATAGATGCTCGAAGTATAGTACATTGTGTACCTAGTATGAAAAGCACAACATTTCCGGACGACTGTGAAGATTGCTTGTCGAGGCGCAGCCGAGACAAGCAACACAGAGTCCGGGAATGTGCTTTTCCTACGAGTTACACATACTATTTTTTCTGAAATCGCAATTAATATTATTATAAATTAAGAAATTTAAAAAAAAAACATCATTTTTTCATTACAATCTAATTGCTTATGAAATGTTTCCTTAGCAATCACTGTTTATTTATTGATGTGAGTGCTTATTTCGTTTTAATACGTGCTGCAAATTAAAATGGACAATGAGTTTGATGGTGACATCCAGGTGTCTGGGACACCACCCACCAGAGTTAGTAACAGCTGCAAATAATGTGACTTTAAAAAGACATGACCTCCCGATTTGAAAATGTCATGATTTCCAATTTATCTTCAGTTGAAGGCATCTCTACGTTATAGTCAAATTACTCTCATGCTAAGATCAACACTTAAAGGAAGACATTGATATATCAAAATATTCGAGATTACGTGTTTTCCTGAAACATCAAAAGGTGACAGCTATAAACCAAAGAAGCCAAAAGTCCTGTCAAATGAACAACTTGAAATATTTATTACTCAAGCATCAGATCATAATAATATTTTTATGTACCTACTTAATGAATAAGGTTTACAATGTGAGAATTTTAAAATTATCTAGATATTTATGTAGTTTTTACCTTTTAGGTTGCCTTAATATTTGATGTGGAAGGTGCATGTCGCCGTGATGAACTGTGTAAATAATTAAATTTGTCTGTGTATATTTATTTACTGTCTAAATTGTAGATAAAAAACGAGTCCGGGAAAATACTTTCCCGGACTCGTTTTTTGATGGTTGCTTAGCAATGGACTAAAATACGCTATTTTGGGGTATATACCGATCTATTTTTACCGGTAACTAGTGGTTTGTATATGTCAAACGTATGCAAACGTCAAACATTCATTGTTGTTTGTCGTGAACGGACTCGGAGTGTATTATTATCCATAGATAAAATATTTATAATATAGTAATTATCTGTAAACGCATGAAAATGCTAAATTAATAATTTGTTGAAGGTATCTATCTGGCTGGTCCGAATTGAACCACGATTTCAGGTTACCATCACTAACCGCTGTCAAAATCCGTGGTTTCTGTTGGTTCCACTTTGGTGATTATCGGCCCATACCCTCAGTGTAGATTGGTTGACAGATAAGTCACCATTTTTTCAGGAACCGCGTTCCTAAAGTAACCGGTTTCTCAGATATCAGACAGTAACCGCTAATTTCGGAACGCAAAACCAGTTCGCGTCTACCACAGAAAACACGTCACGTGCTCAAGCAGGAGCGTCTTAAGGTAAACGTCGACTAAGCCCGGGCCTCGTTTAAACTGCTAACGTAACCATGCTACGCTGCTAATCATTAAATATTTGGCTTTCAATGTAATTGATGAGTACTGAAAAATTTACTATAATTAATTATTGTAAATAATAAACAATAGGTAATTAATTGTCTTGTTATTTTTGAGTTTTAATTTAATAAACAGTCATCAATTTCATTTCTTCTTTTATTTCTCTTCTAGTATGTATTTCTACCTCGACTTAAAAAACGTACATGAATTATGAAATTAACAAGATCAGCAACAATGCTAGAACTTTATGGGCAAAATTTAACCAGTGGGGCATTAACCCAAATACCAGAAATGATATACCTAGCAACCTAAAAAATGTTAATAATATTAATGAACATTTTATTAACGTTAATAATTTGGCTTCCGACATCAAACCAAGTGTATTTGATCATTATAAAACCAACAAATTTGATATTAATGCTCAATTCAATTTAAAATTAGTGTCACAAAGTGACGTACAAAGATCTTTTAGGAAACTGAACACCAAAGCTAAGGGAATTGACTATACAATGTTAGAATGGAGTTTGCCATTTATTGCTGATACTGTAAAAGATATCTATAATCACTTGTTTACTTCGGGCGATTTTCCAACCATTTGGAAAGCTGCTATTGTGAGACCAATTCCTAAAATACCAAATGCACAATCCTTTAATGACTTGAGGCCCATCAGTATACTCCCAACTTCAAAAATGTGTGAAATTTTAGTACGAGAAATGTTAGTAGATCATATTAATGATAACAACATACTCCCTCAAATACAATCAGGTTTTAGGAAAAATTTTAGTACGTCTACTGCTCTACACAAGGTAACAACTGATATTACACGTGGCATTGATGAGTCAAAAGTAACATGTCTGGTGCTACTTGACTATAGTAAAGCTTTTGATCTCCTCAATCAAGACCTACTAATTAACAAGCTAAGCTACTACGGTCTCTCAGAATTAGCATGTATTTGGTTCTCAAATTATTTAAAAAATAGAACGCAACTAGTTGAAATTGATGGTATTAGATCGAACCCTGCGTACATAACTTACGGAGTAGCACAAGGTAGTATACTTGCTCCTACTCTGTTTTGCATCTATACGGCTAATTTGCCGTCCGTGATTAATTATTGCGATATCCATCTGTATGCTGATGACACCCAAATTATGAAATCGTTTGACCCAAGTGATGCAAGCCTGGCATTAAGTGACTTAAACAACGACTTATACCAAATAGCGAGTTGGTCTAGAGATCATGGGCTCATACTTAATGCAAACAAAAGCTTTTTCATGTTCATTGGAACAAAACAACTTAAACTTAAATGCCAACAGTTCAATTTCACAACAGTTCATATTAATAATATTGAGATACCGCAAAAAGAATCAATGAAAAACCTGGGTGTACTTATTGATTCAGAATTAAACTTTGAAGCACATGTAAATAATAAACTAAGAGTGTTGTACATCAAGCTAAAATCATTATATAGTCTTAAGTTTATTCTCACGGACAAAATTAAATACAAATTGGTTGAAGCACTGATTTGTCCACAAATTGATTACTGTCTACTACAGCTTCTTAACGGTTGAAGTTAAAAATAATATTCAACTCGCTCTAAATTCATGCCTGCGATTTGCTTTTAATTTTAAGAAATATGACCATATTACACCGGCTTATATCAACAATAATATTTTAAAAATTGACTATCGTTATAAAGCACTATTTGGATCATATCTTTTCAAGATCTTTCACAACAGGGAACCAAGTTACTTATGTAATTATTTAATTCTCAGACGGACGTGAAATACATAACCTGGGACTCAGAGATATTGTTAGGTATGACATCCCCCAGCATTGAACGACAAAATTTGAAAGTGTTTTGCATATTTAGCAGTCGATTTACTCAATAATCCGGTGTTCTATGAGATGTTGCAAATAAGCTCTGTGCACAGTTTTAAGAAAACTTATAAGCAACTGCTGTTAGTTGAGCAGAGTAGTCAGATTTAACTGCTTTGTGTGGTTGGCTGTTTAACTTGTTTTACTATATTTTACTATATCTATTTATAATTTAAGCTCGGTGTTTTCCTAGTTTTTTGTTTTTGCTCATTATTGTTGTTGAGTAGACTTTATAGTTGAAGGTGGTATGGAAGAACGTACTTGCGAATACCACCATTTGTGTCTTCATATATATACCTTTTTTTTTTGTACACCTTTGTATCTCATCATGTATGTATTTCTCTTAGTTTTTTTTTCTTTTTAAATCTGTTATTTTATTTATATGAGGCACAATAAACAGTTTTTCTATTCTATTCTATTCTATTCTATTCAGCACGCTCATAGAAAAAAATCTATAACCAAGGCGGAAAGTGTCTTTCCCACACTCGACTACTACCCGAACTCTGCTATGCAGTCACTTTCCGCTTCTGCAGTACGAGTGAGTACAGTGATAGTCAGTCATAAAGTCAGAGATGTCAGCGTGGTTAAAATTGTCCCACATATTATTCACACTCGTAATGACAATAGTGTGGTTTGGAAAGTTGTGGCGGTAACACTGTTGACTATATACATGTGACAATTTTAACCACTGTAATAATGCAGCGGAAGCGTCATTTATATCTCGCAGCCAGCATTATTGCGTAGGTAGCTTTATAATTATTATTTCATTCAATGCAAACGAGTGTTGTAAAAGTTCACTTTATTTAACGGTCGAAATTTATTTATAACAACTGCTATAGGGCTAATCTTTTTTACTTAATTTCTAATTTATTGTCGATTAAATATAAAACCAGAGACAAGGGGACGTACAGTCTAAAAAGTACTCTGTGTCTGTGTACTCATAATTTGGATAGAAGAACCCAGCGCCGATTACGAAAGTTAAGATATCTTCTTAATAACACAAAGGTTTGACTAAAATGAGTTTAAACCTATAATATTATTGTAAATAATAGGAATTAAAAAATATTTCTATTTATCACCGATAATCAATTTCTTTATATGTATTGATCGTGTATCGACAGTTATTATATATTTTTCTAGTTAGAAATAAAATGGTAGAAATGTGCAATGTGTAAAGATTCACGAAGTCATGTTTTTTGTATACATACATACATTAGGTTAAACTCTAACAAAACAGACACTACAATTAAATTTCTTCCCAAAAAAATTAAAGTAGGTTCCTGTATACCGATTTCTTTGTTGGATAGCACATAAATATTTTGAAATGGGTTTATTATGAAATTTGGTTGTCAACTCTTAAAAAAAGCTAAAACATGGTTTAGGTATCTACATCAGAATATTTTTAAAACTGCTTTTTCATTCATTCATATTTTTAAGTAGGTAACTTTTACCCCGGATCTGTATTTTTTCTTTTGTCAATTCGAAATTGAAATTATGGCAAAAAAATAGAAAATAATATGGTCTATATCAGAAATAAAGAACATTACAGAATATAAAAAAGGTCATTCTACATCTACGGTTTTTCTACTCACTAAAGACCCTGTATATAATTATTTAATGTTTGCTCACTGAAGATGTTCTTTTCAATGGTGCATAGTATTCAATACATTCAATAATTTTTCTACATTTTTCACCAAAAGATATTTGAAAACAAGTATTGATAGATTATAATGAATGTGACAACTAAAATGGGGTGAATCACAACACTTTTCAACCTTTCCAATGAAATATCTACAAAACGGTTTGACATACAAAATTCCAAAATAATGCAAAAATCTTATCTAACCTTCATCATCATCCCTGAGAATTGTGAATTTTTTTTTTTTTTTTTAATATATGTACAGTCGAACTCGGCTATAGCGAACCTCCAAGGGACCCGTAAAACTGTTCGTTATATGCGAACGTTCGTTATAAAAGATCGATAAAAAAACAGCTTCAACTTAGAGAGCCCGTGATTACAGCAAATTTGTGCATTTGCACAGCCATTTTCTAGCTTGCGAATTATATTTAACTTATCCGACAAAGAAATAGATTTTCTATTTGCTTTGTCAACATTAGCCATTGTTCAAATGCAAATTCAACACGCAATTTAGCACCCACTCAAACAAAAGATTAATTGTAGGTAACTTGCAGACTTGTTTGCAAATTCGTCGCGCGCTATTCGTTCGACATTGAGTCAAAAAACCACTCGCTAGTTCGTTATAACCGAGTTAAGAGGTCCGCCGGGCCAAAAATGCGGTATGTTATAAACGAGTGTTCGTTATATCCGAGTTCGTTATAGCCGAACAAAAATACATGCGCTTAATAGGGACTTCGGAAGGGACTTTTCGATTCGTTCGTTATAACCGAGTGTTCGTTATATCCAAGTTCGACTGTAATTATTTTTTTGTTCGGTATTGTGATTCACCCTCCAGGCGGGGTCAATCACGACAAGTATTGAATTTACATGTTAGATGCTATTCGGCACAGCAGAAAGGTGAATCACAACAATTTTACTTAAAAAATATATACATATAGTACAATTTTCCGTTAAAACAAACAACAAAAATGAAAAAGTAAGCTTTTTTTCAAGGATTTATTACAAAACTGAAATATAAATTTGACTTAAAATTAAAAAAACATATCTTTAATATAAATATCGCTACAAAAGTTTACTAGTCAACTGGTCAAAAAAGAATTATTTTTAGTACAAGAAAGCAACAAAGAAATAAAGTTAATGTGGGTACCGTCCCACATAGGGATACAAGGGAATGAAGAAGCTGACAAATATGCAAGAGATGCTATCGTGAACATAAATGCTACCATTGTTACTACAATGCCACACACAGATCTAAAACTCTATATGAAACAACGTGTACAAGAACAATGGCAAGATGGATGGAACGAGAAAGCAACGAAGCTCAACGAAATAAAAACCTCCATTAAGCCGTGGGCACGTCCCTAAAAGTAGAAAGGATCAAGTGATACTATCCAGGCTACGAATAGGACATACCAAACTCACCCACGAATACCTTCTTAAAAAAAGTGATGAACCTAAGTGCGAAGTATGCCAAACAAAAACAATAGTTAAACATTTTTTACTAGAGTGTCCAAAATATAACCAACAAAGAAAAAATAGACAAATTCCTAACGTTTTAAAAAAAGCCTTAGATGATAAGTGTAATATAAAAAACTTAAAGTTATTCCTATCCGATATAAATGTTCTGGAAAAAATGTAAATTTGTAACTGTGGAAATGTATTGTAATGTCGCTAATAACCTACATGGTTGATGCGACACACTCAATAAAATAAAAAAAAAAAAAAAAAAAAAAGTTTACTGTTTAACAAAAATCTCATAACACCTCTTTTTTTTATTTTTGGGGCCTCAACTGCACCAATAACTGACGTAAATGGGAATGTATGTATTGTATATACATCTTCAACATCTGGAAGAACACCAGATGACCTTGAACATCCTGGTACTGAATCTAGGTGGCTGGAATTTTCCAGAATTTCTTCCTCTTCATTAGCCTGCTGAAACACTTCATTCTCCTGCTGATACTCTTCAGTCTCCTGGTCAAACTCTTCATTCTCCTGGTCAAACTCTTCATTATTGTGCTCCTATTCTTTATTCTCTTGCGCAAACTCTTCACCACTTGAACTATCATCATAGGGAATATCATTCTCATCTTCATTGCTGCTATTTTCGCTATCATAACCCTTAACACTTTTCCCAGCTTCGACTTGTATTTTCTTTCGTTTTGTTCGAGTTTTCGGGGTATCATCATAGCGCATAGACTTTAAAAGTTCTACAACGGAATCATTCATTGTATTTTCTTGATTATTGTCATCATTATTGGATTGCTGGTCTTCTTGGGGCAATCTTGATAAAACTCTTTCTCTTTTAATAGGTATAATGCCGCATTTCTCAAATCCAGATTTTATATTCTTTGCTGCATTTTCCTCGACTGTATTAACAAGACGTTTCAGTAGAGTCGGAAAAACTGTTTTTGGTATTGACGACGCTTTCCTGCCATCGGTCTTCTTCCACGTAGTCAATATATCCCTCCAAGCTATTTTTAGCGGACGGAAGAAACCACATCAAGTGGCTGGGTAAGGTGCGTGGAATTAAATGGCAGGAACACAAATGAAATATTTTTTTCTTGGCAAAGGTTTATGCAGCCAACTGATAAGTGCGAGCTCAAATTGTCGCCTATGAGAACTATTGGCCCTTCTAGTTTTTTACAAAACGGCAATACGATTGTGATATTCCAGTCCTCGAAACACTTCGCGTCAAACCAACCCGATGGTGTAGAATTGTACCGTGCTCGTTTGGGACCACCAACAGTCCAGGCCTCTTACTTATGTAAAGCCTTATAAACAACATAAACTGGTAGTAGCTTTCCATCTCCAGAACAGGCGAACATAAGAGAGGTGGCCGATTTATTATGATTTAGTACTCGTACTTTTTTTCGGCCAGGATCATCGGTTATATTGGTTTCGTCATAATTGATTAAATTACATGGTGTTAGACTCCGGCCGCTATAAGAACAAGCCACCAACGTCATCAAAGAATATCTTCGCGGTCGTCCATCGAAGTCCCGCGCTCTAGCATAAGCGTATCATCATAATATTTTTAAAATCTGTTATTCGCAGCGTTGAGTTTGATAAATGGAAGTCACTATTTACTTTATAGAAGCATGGTATCGACAAAGCTAGCGCAGCCGTTGCAACGCCCCTGGCTTGTTCTTATAGTGGCCGGACTCTACGTCATTAAGAGATTCAGTGAGGTTATCAAAATAAGCGTTTATGGTAGCTGGAGACACCCCAGCACGTGCTCGCTTAATATTTTGACACATGCGTTCCGATATTTGTACTTTGTGGGCGCCGAATGAAACTTGCAGTAAATTCCTTTCCTGGAAAGTTATTTCTAAAACGTTTCTCAGTAATGCCCATTTTGTCAAGAAATGATTTGACTAACACTCTCAAGTCATATGTATCCAGGGGGTTTCCCCAGTTAGGTACCACAAGTTATTATATTTTTTACTAATGTCTGTTCTACAGCTGTGCTTAAAACCGTCTGCCCTCCCTTCGTTTTTATATTGTCTCCCTTTTTTGTAATGTCGAAATAAAACCGTATGATCTAAACCATACTTAATTCCTGCTCTTCTGAAGCTCATTCCCGCCCTGACTTCCCGTACGGCCGCTTGAATCTTATTTTTGTCATATTGTTTATATTTTTTGCTGTGAGGATCGGGCTTCATAGTGTTGTGATTCACCCCGAATAACCTCAAATTTTTACAAACCTAAAAAATATTGACCATACTTGATTAAAACTACTCGTAAATCATAATTTTTAATTCTAGCAGATAATAATGAAAGAAGTTATTGACCATTGTTGAAAAAAGCATCGGCTAATGAATTTGACCCAAATTTCAATTTAAAAAATAAAAATCACGTTTTACTTATATGTCACGATTCAGTTAAACTGCAAAATAGTGTAACACGTTTATGGGTTCATGGATCACTTTCAATCATCTTGAATTGTTTCAGGAACGAGTATTACAGTATTACAAAAATATAGTACCTATCTATATAAGTTTATTGATTTATGACCCAGAGGTTTGTCACTCACGAATCATAAGCAGTGGCGGTGCTTGGGTGCATTGGGCCCCTAAGCATATGGGTGACGCGCACATGACGTCACAACTAACCAAAAAAATATGCATTTATCTAAATTTTTTGAAATTTCTGCTTGGATCCTGTGTCATCAACCAAAATCTTGTTCGGTGCATTATTAATAAAGTTTTAATTGCCTGGATCTAAAATAATAATAATAATTTAATAATCTTTATTATCCTTCAATTCAAAATGAGTTTAAACCTATAATATTATTGTAAATAATAGGAATTAAAAAATATTTCTATTTATCACCGATAATCAATTTCTTTATATGTATTGATCGTGTATCGACAGAAGACATATTAACCTTAATTAACCTATATCAACAAAGTCCTTGTTTATGGGACCCGATGGACAATAATTATAAAGTAAGAACCAGAAAAATTAGACCACTGTGTTCACTCACGACCAATAGCGAACTTCAACAAATGCGAATGTTCTGCAGATGTAAACGTCCAAGCGAATTCTCGCCAAACAGTGGCGAATGTTTGTTCACTGTCGTTCGTTCGTCTTCGTACGGTAGCTATAAACGCACCTTTAGTGTATAGTAACATTTTTTGTTAGTATTTTTTTTAACTCTTTCTTAAATTTCCTAATATTCTGTATGTTTTATTTTAGTTCCTCAGGCAGACAATTATAAATTTTGATGCACAGATATTGTGGTGATGTTTTAAGAAGTACAGATTTATGTTTTAAAATTCTTAAGGCATTCATGTTTCTTGTTGGATACATATGGTTAATTGCATTTGTTTCAAATTTATTGCTATTATTTTTAACATAGATTGCACAGTGGTATATAAATATTGAGCTTACAGTTTGGATATTATTTTTCTTGAAGGTATTCCTACAAGACTGACCTTGTTTTAGGTTGAAAATAAGACGAATCATTTTTTTTTTCATTATTAAAACGCTATCTAAATTCATTCCATTCCATGCCATTATATTATACGACAATGCCGAATATGCTAGTGCATAACATATATATCTGAAGTAGTACTACTTCATACCTTAACTGTAAAATAGCATAATACATAATAGCATAAGACAGTTTTTTGCATAGGTACCGAGTTGATATGATCCCCCCATGATAATTTATAATCTATTTTTAATAATCTACAATATTGAAACTATATAAATCTACTGTCTAAGAGAGTTTTTAAATGCTAAAACTACAAAAATTAAATTTAAAATGAAAATAAATTTGCAAAAACTAAAAATTTAAGGTTATGTTAGTCATATGATGCGCATGAACAATATCGAAATATTTGGTATTCAAAAAACAGTTGTTTTATTTAATCCGCGATCGACGACGCAACTTAAACTGGGATGAGGCGTAACACGCATAAACTCATGAACCATGAGGCATGAATTACAAAGAAGAGATACAAACAAAATTAATGTATTCATTGGCGAAATAAATAATTTGAAACGAAAATTTAGAAATTTTATGAGTTTATGCATATCTCCGCCACTGATGATAAGAATAGGAAATATGCTATTTTAATGAGTATCATATCATGTTGACCACATACTTTTAACAACACAGAATACTTATACTGACTTACAGTATACAGCGTGTTGTTACCGCAGAGCAAATACTAGCAGCTTTGTAAAGCTTCAAGAAACAAATTACTATCAACGCTAGAAACTCTGATAATTTATCTATGCCAGTGTACCCCTCAATAATAGACCATTTACTACATCCCTAAAATTATGTCTGTCTCATTACATTAAATCAGCTTTAATCTTCTTTAAAATTTCTTGTTAGAAAACCATATTTACCCCCTTCGTAAATAGATATCACAAGTATTGCGGCAACTAGCATGTATCACGTAAAATTTGTTAAGTTTAAGTGTTTTGTTCTATTTTATACTTGCGCTTTAATTCATAATTTATAATGACTCTATTTGATACACAATATTATATGTATAATTTTTATTTTTTTGTTTTCATTTTGACAATTCCGATACTTTAATTTCAATGGACGTAAAACAAATAAATAAAAGTAGTGGTAATTAATTATTAAACATTATCTGTGTAGCTATATTTTCTTTAATATTCTGTAATATTTTAATAAAGGGTAAATAACTATTATAAACAATAAGAGCAATGAGTAATTCAACTAAAAAACACATTAAACAAGCCTTAAAAATAATTTAAAATATATCTGAACCTGTTTGTCTAGCCTTTATTTTAGCTTCCTCAGCAGTCATTTTTTCTTCCATTGAGGGTTCTAAAGGTTGTCCATCAGTATCAAGTTTGTCTTCTTTAAAATCTTTTAGTATTTTTGGAGCATAGACCACATTAAATAAATCCTCTGCAGTAAATTCTGATTGTATAACGTCCGGTGCTCGATATGAAACATAAGGCTTTAGCTAAAATGAAGATTAGATACCAAATGTAAATACAATTTATAGAGTAACCACAAAGAAATTTCTCACTTGGAGATTGCAATTATTAATATATTTGAGTTATTGAAGCAAGTGAGTAATGACGTTCCTAGGTTTCAGTTTGTTTTACAAGATGTGCACAACATGTCAGTCTATCTAATTTGAAGATTATATAACAATGTGGTATCAACTTAATTACATCTCTAACTTTTTTAAAATTTCCGTTTAAACATAAATTTATGTTGTCTTCCTCACATGCAAATAACTAAAGAATGAATATTAATTAGTTTGGTCTTTATAAGTAGTTACATCTCTGAACAAACATCTAACAGATGAGTGAAAGAATTTCATTCAATGATCTGACATTTATAAATTATATTTTTTCTAGCAACGCTAAAAAACTTATAATAGATAAAGAAAAGATAGGACTTGGGTTATTTTCACTTTAACAGACATAAACAGCAAAAATTTTAAATAACACTTCAATCCAACCCTTATATTTTTATGTGTGAAGTGTGGTTTGGGTATGTGGTCTTAATCTGCCTACTTCTTAATGAGGACTTAAAGGACCGAGAGGATATAGACAGATTGAGATCTTAGAGATGGACCATGATTCTACCTGGGGAGTAGGCAGATTGAGACCCTGGACCAATTTTAAAGAACAAATAAAAGAGTAGGTACTTCTTAAAAATTATTCCTTATATCTATTTCGTATTAATAAATATAAAGGCCCCCCTCACAAATCGTATGGGAAACTGGCTTACGGTGAAATGGGCTCAAACTTTGATATGTTGTATATTTCGGTGTCCTGATCAAAATCTTTCACAGGCATGAAGCTTGAATTAAAAGCCCTTTCTGGGAGCTGTAGCAGCATAAGAAGGACTCGCAATTCTTGCTCCAAGCTGCAATTGTATCCATTCTTATGTTTTTCTTTTCCGGAAAATCGACTGCACGAGGTCTAGGAGTCAATGAAGTTTCTCTCCTCACTCTAGCAGACTGACACACACACATATAATACATATACAGGGTGTCCCTCGGGATGTCCCAAAAGTAAAAAAAAAAAAACATTTTTGCTCGATTTATGAGTTAATTTATTGTATTTAGCTAACTTCATAATAGTTCATTTTTTTACACTATGAAGAGCCTACGACATATTTTAATTTTCTGGTCAATCATGAGCTGGCCTATCAGCCCTCCAGTGGTTGACGTTGACTTTTGAGACACCCTGTATACAGTGTGTCCCACTTCTCATGTAGCCACCCTCATATCTCGCTCATCTGATATCCGAATATTTTGAAATTTCGGTGGTGAATATACAGGGTGAATTTGAAATACACTGAATAATTTTAATCCGTTAAGCTCTATGGTACATAAAAATTCTTAAAAATAGTCATTTGTAAAATAAATGAAATACAGTTAAGAAAACAATTTTTGGATATTTATTAAATCGTCACGACGCTCCTGAGGAGAAAAGCTGATGTGTGTAGCGACATAAATGCCTGTACCCCCACTCTTCTTAGCTATCGTGTTGTTGTGTTGGCGTAGTTCAGCCTGTGCATCCATGATGTCGAGTGTGCATTTTTCCAAGTGTTTTAGATTTCAGTTTTGTGTTCGTAGCTACCACATTGCCCGCGTAGTTCAGCCTGTGCATCCATGATGTCAAGTGTGAATTTTTCCTAGTGTTTTAGATTTCAGTTTTGGTTTTACTTGGTAAACACTGCGAATACTGCGTAGAGGTATTTGTTCGTAACCAAGTCAATGTCAAGTTCACCGGTCAGTGTATCCCCAGTGGGACGAGTTTAGGGTTTTTTTGTTGAAACATTAACTATGGAATTTTGAAATTAAAACACTGCGAATTCATTAATTATGCTATAAGAAATTACAGATTAAAATTATTCAATGTATTTCAAATTCACCCTGTATATTATGTATCTATAAAGTGAGTCTTTAAACATACCCACATTTGATTTTAGTCAGTGGCGCCCGATTCCAGGATGGAAAAAGGGGGTTGATTTTGAAGAAAAAGTATTAGCGATTTATTTAGAAAAAAACTAGCAAGGTATTCTTAATCAGCACCTTTAGAAACCTCTTTGTATAAGATTACATCGTAGTGGATTCAAAGGCGATTGAAATAGCAGGGGCCATAAAAAAAACAATTTTTTTTTTACTAAAAATAATTTTTATCTGTAAAACGGATTCTCAAATGAAAAAAATGTATTCTTAATTTTTTTGTCCACAATAACGTATTGTACTAGTTTCATTTGATTTAACAACAAAACAATGATTTATTTAATATTCTAATTTGTACATACCTAAATATTCTAACAAATAAAGACCAAAGTAAGCCATGAACACAATATTTCTTTCATTTTCTGAGAGCTTCATTGAAGTTTATCTGTTAAAAAATGGCAGGTACCTATATGTACATACAGGGTGATCATTTACATTTTTACCTCCCTTAACTTCGTTATTTTATTTTTGGAAAAAGAAAAAAGTATGAAGACAAAAGTTTTAGTAATTTTTGCGTAGATTTTAAATACGATATCAGAAAATCAATTATTGAGCAACGCTAAAAAACTTATAATACAAACTTGCGTTTTTTGTATAGTAACACGCTGTATGTTATTGCAGAATATGAAAGAGCATGAAAATAGCTTTCCAAAAATATATAACATTTTATATTTATCTTTTGCGGTTTTTAAACTACAGTAGAGTCGCGATTTGGTGAACTCCGCTTCGAGTAAACTACCCCGTAGAGTGAATCTAACTTGACAGTATTTTAACTTAAGATAATTCTAACACCTTTTGAGATAGAAAGGTGGGACGAGAAAGTTTGATTCGTAGCTTCAAAAATTGATAGTCTTTTATTTTCATAAATGTATAAACATTTCTCGTCCCACCTTTCTATCTCAAAAGGTGTTAAGAGTTATCTTAAGTTAAAATGCTATCAAATTAAATTGAACGCAATTGAACGCACCGAGTGTCTCACACTCCTAAAATTGGACACCTATTTCCTTTTTCGGAAATTATTTCCTAAAATTTCCGAAATTTCCTAATAATTTCCGAATTTTCCGAAAAAATTCCCAAATTTCTGAAAAATTTCTCAAAATACCAAAATTCTTTAAAACATCTGTAATTTTGGAAAAAAATAAATTCAAACATCGAAAATTAGATTGTAAAATTCAGGAATTGTAAGACGACATTGAAAAAACCAAAAACTTTTAAATTGTTTTGATGTCCCCAGCGGTTTCTATGTCAAAATTATAAAGGGATCACTCTCTGGTTCGGATTTAAACCCCTCTATACAACAATTCCTTCACTCAATAATAATTTTATGTTTTTATATTGGCTTTTTCGAAGTAGAATGTCAATATATATGTATATAGTTTTTCAAGATGGTGGGAAATGAAGTTTATAGTGTAAATCTAACATGTGGTTATTGTAAAAAATCTGCAATAAATAAAAGAGTCTTTTGTGAAAATTGTAAAGCAATATTTCATACAAGCTGTTCAAGTAAAAAATCAAAAAAGTGTTGTGATAAACAAAGTTTTTTATTCGAAGAAGAATCTGTGGTATCTGATAATCAAAGTACACTGAATATTTCTCCACTTAAAATGCAGAATGATAATTTAGAAGAAATAAACATAAAACTCAGTGAAAATATAATATTACTAAATGAGAAAATAAAGAAGCTGGAAGCAGAAAATACTAACCTTAACAATGCGCTCAGTAAACAACATTCAAAAATTTCTTACATTCCTGACGAAAATTTAATAAATAAAATAGTGAAATCAGTACAAGCAACTTTCGAAAGTAGTTTTAAATTATTAAGAGATGAAGTAAATAATCTAAAAACTGAATTATACAAAGAAAGTAAAGGTAAATTAATAAAGTCCTCTCAAGATACAAAAAACATAAACTCGCAAAAAACTCAACAATTAAGTGAACATAAACCAGTGTCTCCAAAACAATATTCTCAAATATTAAATACAAAAATGCCTAAACAAAACGAACTAAACATTTCAAATAAAAATAGTCAAAATAATATACATGAGGATGAAAACACAGGGGCACCTCAAACAAGTAAGGAACAACAAGATGCCATTGACCCCCTAAATAAACAAACTGAAAATGATTGGCAAATCACCCGTAGGAAAAGGCAGCCTCGTCAGAGGAACGTAGGACAATTCCAAGACAATGATGGAAAATTCAAAGGGGCCAGCCCAAAAGTATGGATGTACATATCCAGGGTAACACACGATGTGGAAGTGGAAGACATAAAAACCTATTTAAAAACAAAAACTGGAGACGATGAAGAGAATATTATAGTTAAAGAAATAAAAACAGAAGGAAATGGTCTTAAATGTTATATGGTAGCAGCAGATTTTAAATATAAAGAAGATTTTTACCAACCTTCTTTCTGGCCCAAAGGTGTTGGTTACCGAAGATTCGATTTTCAACTCTATGAAAAATATAAAAAAAGAAATATATCCCAAAATAATGTCGAAATACAGCAAAACACAGCACAACCAATTTCTTTTTTAGGAATAACATAGAAAATTCAATTAGCATAAATACACAGCATAAAACTGAACACCCAAATATAAAGAAAATCTTGGACGATGAACTAAACATACTACATTTAAATGTACAGTGCCTTAGAAACAAATTATTATACTTAGAAGAATTCCTGACGAAAACAAAAGAAATACACGTCTTATGTATAACTGAACATTGGCTGCAGGAAAATGAAATAAAAACCTACAATTTCTCTGATTTCTATTTAGCAAGCTATCTTTGCAGGAAAATATATATTCATGGTGGAGTATCTATTTATATCCGGAAAAATATCACTAGCTACAATTTGGATTCTATTACTTCCCTCTCCATAGAGAAAGCCTGTGAAATAACTGCAGTACACATTAAAAAATATAACACTATAATTTTAGTAGTTTATCGATCTCCCTCAAACCCGTCCATAGATCAAACACTAAATATACTCCAGTCTAGTCTTCAGTACCTGGATCAGTTCACAAATGTCAACATCGTCCTTGCAGGAGATTTCAACATCAATTTTTTAGAACAAAGCCCAAATAAAAAAAATTTCCTTGATATAGTAAACACTTTCGATTTAAAACAAACAATATTTGATTTTACTCATGAACATAAAAATGCACAAACTTGCATTGACAACATATTTACAAATGTGTACACATATGAATCAAAAACATTGGATCTTCTCGTTTCTGACCACAAAGCTCAGTTAATAAATATAAAAACCTGTTCTGCAGAAATGAGTACTAATAACATCAAGAAAAATACAAATATTAGAAGAAACCTTAGTAAAAACAACCTTCAAAACTTTAAAAATCTACTTCAAAAAGAACGATGGACTGACGTATATGCAGAAACCTCAGCTGAAACAAAGATGCAAAATTTTATGGAAACTTTTCTATTTTATCATGAACAGTCCTTTCATTTAGTAAAAGTAAATGAGAGAAAGAATAAAAACTGGATTACACAAGAAGTCACAGAGGCAAAAGAAAAATTATTATTTTTTCATTCAGTGTGCAAGGACAATCCTACGGAAGATAATAAAAATGTGTATAAAGCTTTCAAAAAAACATACCATGATTTACTTATAAAGGCTAAACAACAACACAATATTACAACAATTTCAAACTCGGACAACAAAAGTAAAACTACGTGGAGCATTATAAACAACGAAACGGGCAGAAAAGATAAACAGAAACAATCTCCTGGAGAAAATCTCACACCAGACATGCTAAACAATTTCTTCACGAATTTCAGTGAAAGCATAGTCGAAAATCTTCCTAAAAGTAAAAATAGCTCTATGGAACTTTGTAGAAATAAAAAAATTAACAATACTGACTCAATGTATTTAAAACCCCTGATTCCAGAAGATGTTTTTACCTTAATAAAACAACTTAAAAATAAAAAAAGTGAAGATATTTATGGCCTAAGTGTTTACTTAATAAAAAACGTTGCAGAATTTATTATCAGTCCTTTATGTGAAATAATAAATGCCTGTTTCCTAGAAGGTATATTTCCAAGCACCCTAAAAAATACGAAAGTAATCCCTATATATAAAAAGGGTGATATCACCGTCCCTGACAATTTTAGACCCATTGCACTATTACCAGCTCCATCTAAAATACTTGAATTAGCAATATATAAACAAATCTACGAACATATGGAACGTAATAAATACTTTTCCACTGAGCAATATGGTTTTAAAAGAAATACAAATACATCTGACGCAACATTAAAATTCATAGAGAACGTATACGATGCCTTTGAAGAAAAACAAAGTTGTCACTCTATTTTTGTAGATCTTTCAAGGCTTTCGACTGCGTATCGCACCCGATATTGGAAGAAAAGCTTGAATATTATGGAATTCGAGGACCAGTGCTTCAATTACTTAAATCCTACTTAAAAGATAGACCTCAAATAGTTCATTGCCATGGAGTAAATAGTCAACAGCTAAATATGAGACGAGGAGTTCCCCAGGGTTCTATTCTGGGTCCCCTTCTTTTTATTATTTACACTAATGACTTTCCAGACAATATGAATGTAAATAGTATTAACGTAAGGACTTTAATGTATGCAGATGACACTACTCTCACTATTAGAAAACAGCAATATTCAGAAATTGAAGATAGTAGTGAAGTTGTGCTGACAACAGCTAAAAGATGGTTCAATGATAACGAACTTTTCCTTAATGAAAGCAAAACGGTTACGATGTCTTTCTCAGTAAATAAAATCGCTAATAAATCCTCTAAGTTTTTAGGAATTCATATTGATTCATCGATGACATGGAATATCCATATAGACAATATATGTAAAAAACTTTCCCCCATAGTGTTCATGCTGAGAAGGATAACATGCATCATAAATTCTGAGGCTGCACTCACCTGTTACCACGCTATTTTTAACTCCACAGTAAGATACGGAATATTATCTTGGGGAAATGCAGCCCATGTACACATTCAAAGAATTCTAATATTGCAGAAAGCAGCAATTCGGGCAATACTTAAGAAAAGTCATCAAGATTCTTGTAAACCATTATTTAAACAATTAAATATAATGACCATCTTTTCGCTAATTATTTATGAAAACATCCGTTATGTAAAAGAGCATATAAATGATTTTAAAACGTTCAGTGATGTGCACGCCCACGACACAAGACACAAAGAAAATTTAATATGTCCTTTCACAAGACTTAAAAAAACGGAACATATTGGCTTAAAACTTTTTAATTCTCTGCCAGCAAACTTGAAAGTGCTCAGCGCAAATAAATTTACACAGAAGTTAAAGGAATTTTTAACCAGTGCCTGTCTCTATAACATTCAAGATTTTTATTCATTTTGCAATACTTATCCTTTTAATGTGTGATCTATTTAAGGTTTTTATTATTGATATGTTTAAATTTCCCACTATCTTATCTGTTGGTCCATCTATTTGTAAAATTTTATTACTCGTAGCTATATGTAAAATTGTTTTATTATGTCTCATTATTATTATTATTATTATTTTTATTTATTATTATCATTATTTTTATTGTCCATATAATTCTATTTTTGAATTGTATTTATATTATTAAAATTGCATTTCATACAATTGACGTGTCTATAAACTGTATTGTTTCTCAGATTAATAAAGTATCTATCTATCTATCTATATATAGTGACATGAATAAAACACTTTACTTTGTTTTTTACCACTTTTTAATATAACATTACGTTACTGCAGTTTCGACCTTTTCAGGTCATTTTCAAACGGATGATTTGAAAATGACCTGAAAAGGTCGAAACTGCAGTAACGTAATGTTATATTAAAAAGTGGTAAAAAACAAAGTAAAGTGTTTTATTCATGTCATAATGATTAATTACCTCAAAGTAACGGCTTCAACAATTCAATATACAGGCTGTCTATTTTACGAGGGCCACACCAAATATCTCGCTTAATATCTATTGTTGAAGAATAAAGTTTTAGAAATAGTAATCCCATTTTTTGTGAGCTATATTTCAGTAAAAAGAAATTTGAAATCCATAGTCTACTTTGTGAGATATATTACAAAAACCTGAAAAGTAGTAAAACTACAAACGGTTATAGCTTATTTGAAGAGATACGAAAAAAGTTGAAGGGATGATAGTTGACGTCAAAGACAATAAGAATAATAATATGTATCAAAAAATTCGAAAAACGCAGTTGGCTTTGACATACGCTCTTGTGCAAAAATTAAAAGAACAAATCTCAAAGTAGGCCATGACACCATTAATTCCGTTTATTTTTTCTCTTTCTAACGATATAAAACATGTCACAAAAATTTTAACTGATAGTGCCAATATTTAATATTTTACGAAAACCACAATTCATATCGTTAAATCGTAAAAATCAGCTATGCCATGATAATAAAAATTCACTTTATAATAATTATAATTCAGTAATTATTTATTAAAATTTAATACAAACTAACAAATGTCTCATAAATAAAAATAAAAGTACAAAATGAATATCCAAAAAAACGAAAAATTATGTACAGGGTTTTCCACCGAAAATGATCACCCCGATAACTTTTTAATTTGTAATTTTAGAAAAACAATTAAACATCGTATTTACGATGTTTGCTCCGGTAGTTATTAAAATATTAATTTTTTGGGAAAGCAAAACTAGCTTTCAGCGTAGTTGCAGTTTGTTACAAGATGCCGAAGGGATAGCAAAATATTATTTAAAATAAACTACCGGAGCAAAAATATGACATATTCATATGGTTGAAATCAGAAAAACGTATAGAATCCAAAAATATAAAAAAATACAGGGTGTTCCATTTAAAAAAACATAACTTGTATCGGTAGATCGTAAATACGATGTTCAATTGTACTTAAAATAAAGTTTTGTACTTAAAATATAAGTTAAAATACTTTATGTATGTATACTATTTTATTCACAATCATTGTATAATAACAATATCAGGATACAATTTTTTTATTTAATTGAATAGATAGTGAATGAGAATTAGGAAATTATGCAAAATAAGTAGGTAGGCTGCAGTGATAAAAGTTGAGCGTTGCTAGGTAACGAGCATTAAGGTTCTTCTTCAAATAAATTAGGTTATTTCCACAAGTATTTATTATCAATAATTTCTGTTAAATTCGCTCAAAATTCTACAAAAAAATGTTTGATTCTGATCATTTGTGACTTTGTACTTCACCAAATTTTAAAGCTGCTGCACAAAAGACAACCAGAAGATTTGCTGCCGCAAAGTGTGACGTTTAACTTGCCGGAAAAGTGACGTTTCTAGCCGGTAAAGCTACTTTACCGGCTAGCTGGCTAGCTGAAAAAGAAGAGTGAACAAATGCCTGCCTCCCAACTTTTTATAAGCTGGCAATTGAAGCATTACATATATGATTGTGAATAAAATATTTTTCAGTTTTAGACAACGATGAAGTGGTGCAGTTAGATTGGTAATTAAATTTGCTATTTAATGGCATTATGGCCCTTAGTAAGGGCCATTTAAAAAAATGATTTTTTAAAAAAAAACACGTTTGGCAAATTTTATTCTTTCATGAGGCATTTGTTATTGATTTAATTGATAAAATCACTATTAATATGAGTTACTAGAATCAACTGGAAGGGATTTTTTCCCAATCACGGCCTTCTACGGTAAAAAATAAATTTGAAAAAAAGAAAAATTCCTTGAGAAAAATGTAAATTTGGCAACGCTATTCTATGTAATTTGAGTAGTAGATTCCGAAAAACATAAAATATACAGGGTGATGCATTTAAAAAATCGAAGGTACACGCACTTCCGGTGAAACCGGAAGTCGGCCATTTTGACTATATCTGCATGTCCATCCGAAATTAGGTCTAATATCCTTGTACCAAATTTCGTCCAAATCGGTTCACAATTGAAAGAGATATAAGCATGACCCTAGTCTCGTGGCCACCCGGTATTGTTTTATTAGGAGTAAAAATCATACTTTTGTGACGAGTCTGTAGGTTTGCCGGACAAACGAAAATGAGTCCAGCAATTAATTACAGAGGAGTCACAAAAGTGACTTTTACTCCGAATAAAACATACTATTTTTTCTTCAAACGTCGATTAGCTATAAAAAAATAAAGATAAAAAATCTCGAATTTCACCACCAAAAATGCATTGTGTTGATACTGTTAAAATCGCATGCCGGCGTATTAAACAAAATACGTGTTGCTATGGATACCATATTATGTACGCGTTGCTCAATTTGACAAGTGCACAAGTGTCAGTTTAAATTGTACTGCGAGTGTCTTCACGATTTGTAAGTATTTTAGTAAATATTCTTTTACACCACATTTATTCTAGATTAGAATGACAGACTCCTAGTTTATGATTGTACACCCCCTGAGGTTTTAGAAATTGCCGCAGATTCATTGAATAATTTATTACCTATACTAAATAATTATTGTTCTTTTAATATAATGTTTAAATAGTTAAATTATGGTGTATTTTTTTACTTTATAATTAAAGCATATAAGTTTTGTATTATTTTATATTTAAGATGTTATTTATAAAGGAATCAGTCGTACTTTCTCTTCCGCTCACAGCGTAAGAAAAAGTACTTTTGCCTCCGCTGCTAATGGCAACGTACAGCCGTCTAAAATGTCAAACTTTAACATCATGAAATTAATTAAGAAATGTCATGTTTTTCTGACGTTTGAAGAAAAACAAATTTTTCCTTTTACCTTGCCACCTTATTGGACAGCGAGTGTATTCAAAAGATTCAAAATAAGTTGGTTTTATAATGGACATAAACTTTTCTCTATAAATTGTTGAATACAAAAAAATGTTGAAATGCTGAAATCCATCTGTTGATACCTTGTAGAAGGTTCATCAAGTATATTACTTTGCCTCATTACCTTAAAATCTGTGAGATCAGGAACCATCAACTGCGGTATTTTTTCTGGTATCATGACATACCTATCACCATCTAGATATCCGATATCACGTACACCTCTTTCTAAAATAGTAAACGGCGTAAACTATCAGGATTAGCAATGAAAATTGTTTGATTTATTTAACTTCTTAATTTGAATACGTACTATGAATGGGTACATCAGGATCAGGGTGTTCTCTTTGTTGTTGTTTAAAAATTCTTGTACCCCTTTTGTTGAAAATTTGAAATTTTCTAAAGTTTCTCTTTCCACATCTAGTAGCACTTATAGAAATGGTTCTTTTTATAATCATATTTATGAAAGACATTTTCAATTCTGATGTTTCCGATATTCTTGTAGAAAACGAATACCTGACATCCAACCACCGTAAATCAAATCACATAATCGAATCGCGAATCGGTATCAGTAAATAAAAAAGTTAGGTTATATTTTTAAGTGGGGAAAATATTTGGTTTTGGTGGGGGACGGAAGAAGCTTCCGAAAGTGTCGCACCTTACGACAAAACCTCGTAACTTTGTGAAAACTACGGAGGTTCGACGACAAAAATTTAGTTCTTGTACTGTTTAAAGTAAGCTGGCAGTGTGTGATTTTGTGATTCATAAAAGCTTGGTTTTTTAGTGCAGTTAATTTTATTTAATTTATGTGTATGGACAAATAATTGAAAGGAAAATGGTGTTGGCCGAAAAAAATAATGAAAACGCCAGAAATGGTCGAAGGAGCAGGGGGCCGAGTCCAAATGGTCACGTACAAGCGGAGTCCACAAGCGAGGACGAAAGTACTGGTAAGCGTTTACTGTCTTTCGTTAACCTTAAACAAACATTTTCTCGTTAAAGCGATTAATTTTAACTGGTGTATCATTTGCGATTTGCGTAGTATTTTGAACTTTGAATTTATTTTTGGGGGTGGAGAATTCAAACATGTTTACCAAAAACTTAAATATTTCTAGTTCCAGTGGATAAAATAAGGGTAGGACGCGACTATCAAGCAGTTTGCCCTGAGTTACAACCTGAAAGCCAAAGAAAACCAGAGCTTTTAGCTGATAGAGCTCTTCTGGTTTGGTCTCCCACAGAAACTATCCCCGAAGCAAAGTGTAAGTAACAATATATTGTTACAATATGTAATTAGTAAAGTTGAACAACTATAGGTCAATAATAAAATTTTCTGTATATTACACATTTTGCAGCGCTTTTTTTTATACCAGTTTTACATTTTTGCAAGTGAGAATTAATTTTTGTTTACTCTAGTGGAAGATTACATTGTACTGGCTAAGGATAAATATGGATATAATGGAGAACAAGCCCTTGGAATGTTATTTTGGCACAAACATGATTTGGAACGAGCCATGCTTGACCTCGCAAACTTCACTCCATTTCCTGATGAGTGGTCAGTTGAAGATAAAGTACTGTTTGAACAGGCTTTTCAGTTTCATGGAAAAAGTTTTCACCGAATACGACAAATGGTATTTATAGTTTCTACTTTATGTATGGGATTTTAATGTATTTATTCTTGTAGTTACCTGATAAAAGCATAGCAAGTTTAGTTAAGTACTACTACAGTTGGAAAAAGACGAGATCTCGCACTAGTCTCATGGATAAACAGGCTCGAAAATTAAATACTCCAAAAGAAGATGGGGCACCTTCCGAAGCGGGTTCTGAAGCAGGTTCTAATGAGGAATCAGACCATGAAGATAAGGTAGGTTTGTTAGTTAACTATTGCATATTCTGTTTGATTCAGTTTTGCACGAGTATTGTTGGTTTGATTTTAGCATGAAAAATTGTTTATTAGCTTAATTATTTCGTTTGCAGTAAAGCGCAGCCAAAAATAGAGTTTCAAAAAATGTGTATATAGGTATATTTTTTCTCAGTAAGAAATGTGACACTGAAATTACGGTCTTAGGTTTTAAAGAAAACAACTATAATCATCTCATTTGACATCTAATGATTTTACTACTTTTAATCGTTTAAATTGCATATACATATACTATGATATATTTTAATTTAAATCAATGGATCAAATTAATATTATTGATATTTTATATACATCAAATGCTGCTTTGACAATTACTTCAGGAACAGCAACAATAATATAATATTTTTTAAAACTCATATCTGTCTTAGGGCTAATGTAGTATAATATAAAACATTTTTAATTACCTATATCATTTATGTCCAAATATAATAACAACCTGATGATTATAAAATATTGATTATGGAGTAAAAGATTGGTCTTACAGAAATGGACAATTCATCGTGGTATCCGACGTAAAAGTGGTTCTCCAAGTCGTTCTGGTCATCCCAGCGACGAACATGCTACTCAGGTAGTCTGAATAAATAAAATCATTGCACGTTATAGCAGTCCATTTCATAAGGCTTTTGTCACCACTATTGTATCCACTGCTGTTTATTAAAAAGTCTCCATAGGTGTGATCTATGTTTAGTTAGTTCTAGTACTGGCATGAGTTTGTCAATATGGTGTAAAGCCGAATGTAAAATATCATTTAAGATTTATACAACACTTTAAAATATTTAAAATCGATTTTCAATAAGTATTTTAAAATGTAATAAATACATTATACATAGTTTTATTAACAAGAGTTGTAGAAATTTCGGTAGTTGATCATCATATTGATCTCATTGCATTATTATGTGCTTAATACAATAAGACACAGGGCACTGTCTGATGAATTTTCTTATTGGCGTATCTATAATGTTTCTTTAATAATCGTCTCGATTTATTGTTAGTCCAAAGGTGTTAAATTTTTTTAAATAAATCCACTTTTGTAACATTGTACTGGCACTATGCAAAATTTACACAGTGCACTAAAATAAACTTAAGTAAATATGTTGGTGCTTGACACATAAAATATAACTCGTGCTAAATTGCATAACTGATTATATTTATATGTAAATTTTATATCAATATGACTGACTGCATTTCTTGTTTCTTAAATTTCAGTTTATAACATCCACTAAAATATTCTTCAATTTTAAATGCGAACCGAGATACATTGTAACTTCGCGAATACATTCATATTATTTAATTAGTTCTGGCATAAATATTCTTGTAAAGTCACAAATAACAAATAACCCAACTTTAGATATTTATCTAAGAGCTAATATTAGCCGTTTTCTTTCGACACTGATAATAGAATCCAAACGCGTTATGATCCGGAAGACAACCAATAAGAATTGAGTAGCTTTCAAATAATTAATTTTCATTGGTGCTTTTCTGATCACGATCTTATTTCACTATTTTACAATTCTATTTCTTTGCTTGATATGCATTGTTTATAAATGACTTATTTTAGGTTTTATACAAGCATAATAACAACAAACGTATCCAAATAATAATTTAATAATAGCATGTTTAGAGATGAAACATCAATATAAGTATATCAATTTGGATATGTTTGTTGTTATTATGCTTGTATAAAACCTAAACAAAGTCATTTATAAACTTATTTCACTACTCGAAAGAAAGCAGCTATTCATCTCATAACTTTTTAAGGAACTCACTGAAAAAATCAGGACAAAATTGAGGTTGAATTATATTGACAGTGAGTTGGTTTTTGAAAATTGAAAGATGGCGCCGGAGGCATTATGAATAAAAAAATTTAAAGTATAAAGGGTGGGGGTCATGTCATTATTAGAAATATATTTTATTTTAATTCCCTGCTCACTGGGTCAGGAAAAATGAAGATTCATTCATTTTCTAATTCTAAAGTTATAAGTAGGTGTTAATACCAGTAAAATCCATTAATATCAAGTTCTGTTGGTATTCATTGTCTTTCGTGCAAGGCCATTCTTTATACTCGTGTTTATAAAAAACTGCTATTGAATAATTAGTTGGCATTTTCTATGTCCATACTATGAAAGTTTCTGTAGAAGTTTAATTTGCGGTTTTTCAACCTTTCCAAAATTTTGCATTTGTTGTACAATGGTTGTACAATTGAGGGTAAAATTGACATAGTTATCATCTTTGTATGTCAGAATTCGGCAGGAAATATTTGAAACAGCTTATGCAAAAATTTAGAGAATCTTTGAGGTTTGAGTCCATGCACATTGCACACTGAAAAAAAGTACTTACTATTTCTTTCAGAGGATAATAAGAAAATTAATATTGTGGCAGAAATAATCATGAATTCAATTCCATGCAACCCACATCTCAGCTTTGTTACACAGGTATGATATGTTTTCTAAGAAAGTTGATTTCATCCACAAAAAAGATAAAAATTGTACATGACCTGACGGAAGAAGAATTGCCTCACGAGGATTATTTATTTCAGTGACGATTTCACATTCTTCCTGAATGAAAATGTGAGATAAATTGAATATAATATTAAAGTGATTACAATCTTTATTGGTATTGGGAAAGTAGCACACAATTTTTCTATTTTTAATGGGCGAATGAACAATTTTTTTAAAACTATTTTAATAACATCTACACATAAAAATAGTTGTCCCGTATTTTTTGTTTTAAAAAAATAATAATATCTAATACCCAAAAAAAAATCGTAAACTTTAAACGCTATTTAAACGGCTAGATATTGCCGCCAATTTTTAAATTATTCTATTGGATGTGACGTAATAGGGTATAATTTCCAAGCCGAAACATGGAAACGAGCGCTACGTTGCCATGCCGTAAGCTATTTTCTTTATATTTAAATTTTATATAGTAAGTTATCGATCTTTAAATGGTAATTAGATATAAAGAATATTTACATGTTCGTTATTTGAAAGAGTATTAATAATTAATATTAAAATTTATATTAAACATTATTTGAGGCATTGTACTTTCTTTTTAGAAATTTGGCAACGGATTTGCTTCCACTTACTGTCAATTGGTGTGTAAATATAATACTGTATTGAAGATTTGTTTTTTATCAATTTTTATTTTATGTTGTCTTTGAAATATACCAAAAATGCCTCTATAGAAGTGTTTTGTACCTGCTTGCTAAAATAATAGTGAAAATAACAAAAATAAACAGTTCACTTTGAGTACACATAACCAAAACAAAACATATGTCAAAAAATTTGACAAATGCCATTGACAATGCACATGACGCTATCCAAGGATTCTATTGGGCACAGTTGACATCGTACGCTATTACGTCACTCTATATCCGGCACAATGCTGTATTTGAAATCTGTTCTCATTTTGAGCATTTTCATTCTACAATTATTAAACAAATAATAGTCAGTAAAATAAAGTCAAAGTTATATTTGTAATATATTTGATGACCAACTACAATACCATATTACTTTTTGTCATTTTTGTTGTTGTTCACTCGCCCATTGAGGAAAACACCTTGACAAAACGTGTATCAGGTGAATCGCCAAATCGGACATTGTTGCCTCTTTAATGGCTCTTCATTAAATCTGACATCCTTGACTTTTTTGTGAAATTATCTCAAAATGTAAAGCGTTCATTATGTGTGTGTCAGGAATTTCTAATAAGATTTTCACTTGTAATACCACTAGTGCTCTTAACAAATTTCCAGGAATAATTTAAGTATTCGGTAAGAAAATTTCACACCTAAATCAAATGAAAAAAATAAATTAGGTTGAAAAATTAGAAACTGCTAATTTTACAGTAGACGTCAAAATCGCTACTTTTCGTTCGCTCCCCCTGCTCCGAAAGTCGCAGTGAGACTATGCGATTTGCGATGTAGTTCCTAGTTGGACCCTCTACCTTGGATTTCTTGCCAGAACGGCTGTCCGATGGCAGTTTTTCATTCAGAAATAGAATTTGAAGTTTTCGTGTTTTTATATGCAACTGTCAAAAAATTTCCACTATAATTCTCTCCAGGATTCCCCAGCAGGAGCAAATTTCTGAAGAAATACATAGGTTGTCATGGTAATGTTAAGAAATGCTCGTATTTTATTGGTTTACATGTTGACGTGAAATTTTCAACTAAGTCCTTGATACTTAATTCCTATCACAATATTCTCTTGCTTCATTAAAACGATTAAAGTGTGCATTTTTTACTTTTTCAAGACTATAAAAATCACTTATGATAAGAATACTTATGCCTAATTAGAGAATGAATACTTGGATTTTTATTTTTTTTAAATGTGTGGAGAATTACTACCGAAAATCAAATGAGCTGCAACATTACTTTGCAATTTAAATATTTTGGGGTTGATAGTGGTTCCGTTGCCATCTTTTAGTTTTCAAAAACTAACTTGTAAAAAAATTATTGATTTAATATCTTTCATTTATATCAACTCAAGCGCCTCTCACTGTCGTATTAAATGCGTGACTTCTTATTGCCATGTACAGGATTAGGAAAATTCACGTACCTATTCGAAAAAATGGATTTCGTAAAATTTATTTCATAATATATTTGTGATTTTTTTATTCTTCTTAGTTCTTGTGCTGCTACAACTTCAGTACTTAGTTACGAAAACATTATTTATTTTATTAGGTAGTATGAATTAATCTAAATCATCATTTAAATTTAAAATTGATAAGCAAATAAACAAGTAAACAAACTGATATAAATTAGGTGAACCCTTGTTCTGCACATTACTGTTATGTCCATATTTATTTCTGATAAAGAATATTTGAATGTTAAACAAAGGTGAAAACTCTGAATAAGTTTTAATAATTTCTCAGAAAGCGAGTTAGGTAAATAAAGGTACAGTTAATCATTGTTATCTGGGCAAGATAAAATTTTAAAATGTCAGCTATGTAAAAATCAAAATAATTTATTTTCACACTTTTTACAGTAATTAGTATTTTGAAAAGAACTTAACCCTTTAGGATTGTTCCAAGTTCACATCCATATAGGAAAAATATTATAATTTTTTTTATACATTACATAAACTCACCGTTTGTTAAAGAACTAAAATATTAATGATTAAAAACGGAACGTATCAACATAACCGACATACGAACTAAAATAGTTATATTTATTCATATCTAATAAGATGATATGCCATAATTTGTTGTCGAGTTGACGACCAAGAGTATTATATTCAATTTTTTTATTTGATAGAGGATCATTTTTCCGAACAGATTCAAACCGTCATTTCTCGTTTTCTTCTCTAATTCAAGCATACTGTAGATTAAATGTAATTAAAAAATATGAAAAAATATTTCCTTCTGTTAAAACAAACTGAATTCAATGATAATAAATTAAAAGCTTTGACTTTTACTTTAGAAGACAGTTGAAAATTGTTGCGGTTTGCCATCAAGAGCTAAGGAGCCACGGCATAGTAAACCAGCCACAATTCATTTCAAATATGTATTTTTTTTTCATATTCTCATTTTAATAGATTATAAGCAATTTTTATATCAAATATTCACTATAATAAAACCGAAGATTAAAGGGAATAAGATGCGTCACTAGAAAGAGAAATGTGTTTCGGCAACAGTGATAGAGACTTATGAAAAGTTAAAAGGACTTAATCAATTCAGGGTCAGCCACCAATCATTGCAAAATACGCTGATTCGTGAATAATTATTGCTAATGTATATTGACTGGTACATCGATATATGTATTTAATTTTTTGATCAAAAAAATTATCTGGTCTTTTCAAATTGATATAGAACATTTTAAAGTTTAGCATTGTTTTACTCTGTATTAAAAAGTAGTAAATGTAAAAAAAAAACTATAAGTAGTTCATATAAACTTAAAAAAAGATTATTTATTAAAAAAAGTATTTAAACAAAATATATTTCGGTTAGGGTATTTAATAACACTATAAAGTAAAAATAATAATATAGGAACAAAAAACTATTATTAATTCTTGTTGGAGGGGTACACAAAGAATATATAACAATAATAACAATGTAGTAATGTTTATTAAGTTTCCCTACATACCGTGCTTTCATCTCGCAATACTACACAAGGGAGCATTCGGTCAAGCTCGTGAGTGAGTGGGGGCTACAGAACGCCAAAAGTGGGAATTAGCCGTCATGCATCGTCGACTGAGACCCCCATCCGAATAGGCCACACAGCACCGGCCGCCATGATCTCCCCTCTACTTCGAATATATACGATCGTCGTGTCTCGATGTAGCTGTGAGATATGAAAGCACGGTATAAATGAAAATAGTTACTATTAGATAATATAAAATAAACAAATATAAATTTCTTGTTGAAAATATCATTGTTTAATAAATGTTTCTAGTTAAGATTACCTATTGTTCGGGATCATGTAGGAATGAAATGTATTTTTACAACCAGTGCTAGAGCAATAGTTACTGTATATTTTTCTATTGTGTCCACAAAATAAATAATACTTTGCAATACACTTGACAGCAGACACTGACTACTATATGAACCATAATGACGACTCTATACTACCTGTACCTACCCCATACTTATTCTGCTTTATAAGATAATTGAGCCAATTTGAATTGCTCCTTGCCAATATCGATGCCGATTGTCAATAGAATTTAGATTACAGTAATATGTAGGCGGGAAAGAGGGGAGTTAGGAAGTCTTTTTCCACATATTCACACAAGGATAATAATTTGAATTGAAATAAAACAACAAGGTAGACCTATTTGTGATATAAATATTTCAAGGGACTTAACTCTAAAGAGCAAACGAGTAAATTTAATCATACTGAAACAGACCAATCATGTGCTTCCATACCCAAAGTAGGAAATTAATAATTATTATTAATTAACATTTTATTAGTTTTCAAATATAGACAATAATAATAATAATTTATTATAATAATATTCTATGCAATTTTTACAATAGTGAAATTTTGAGTAATTCATTTGTATCAACATCAAAACTTATCTGTCTGTACCGACTTTATGCAAATAAATATTTACAAAAGAGTATTTTCTGCTTTTCTGGTTTTTTAGTGCAGGCTTAAACTTGAAGTTTGCTTAAGTTTGCACTTAACCTTTAGCACTGTTTCCCAGTGATTGTGTATAAGCCAGCTTATTTGAGACCTTATTAGCAATATAAAACTTATGCATATTTTATTGACAAATGGGCAAAGTTGGATTGAATTTTTCTGAAACTTCAAGGCAAGTTACCTTTACGTACGTTTCATTTATTCAATTTTTTTTTTATTTAACTGCAGTAATTTGTGTAGGTATATAATATGTATACTAGAATTTTACATCTCGTAAATGGGGCTTTAGTTTTTTTAAATAGATAGCCCGATGGTTTCTGTTGTGGGTATCGAGTAGCAAATGTGTTAAGTCCTTAATATTACTTTATCACATTCTCCATAAATAATAAACAAATTTAAAAAGTCTTCGTAGGTGTAACTTAAACATGCTGGCATTTTTTACATGGAGAGAATGACAGATTGATGATTATCTCTAATCATGGCTAAGTTGATGGCAATTTTTACCAAAAATTCTTGAACTTTTAAGAAAATCGCGAATATTTTGAAAATTTATAACTTCAACCTCTACAATGCCAATACTAGAAAAAAGATAATTTAATTTTACATACTTCGATGTAAAAAAATATAGGGTATTCCATTTGGCCTAAAAAAGTATTTGAGGTTTGAGTTTGACAAAATGTATCGTAAAAAAATGGAACACTTGGTATACTATTATGTAACTTATTTTCATTGTAGAACATAGCTTACCTTGCGTTCTTTCTACGTACTTAGAAACAAACAAGGATCTCCTATGCGAAGAAGGTTATATCGGTTTTTACAAACCATTACACCTGTCAAAGTTTGTATAAAACGTCAAATATCTCCGAAACTGAGTTTAGGTTATAGAGTTTTCGACTCAAAATTTTATGCTCATTTCGAAAAATCAAAAATATACAGGGTGTTCCATTTAAAATTAGCGAGTTGGTATCGACTTCCGACATAACCGGAAGTATTCCAAATATTCATGTGTTCGTTCTACATAACAGAAGCCTGAATGCCCCAACCCTCATATTTTGCTGTAGGGTTCAACGTATTGAAAACTTTTTTGATAAACATAGTAACTCAAAATGAACTATTATAATTTTCTGTTGTAATAAAATTATGTGCATTGAAATCTAAAACGGTCGTATTCTATTCTATATTGTATAACGTTTTTAAAAAGCAATTTGTTATAAAATGAAAATTGCTGTAAAACAGTGAGTCAAATTCAAAAGCACAATAATCACGTGCTATCAATCCTGACATACCCAACTTACCGTGGCATAGGGTTTGTGTTAGTTATTGACCAACATCACCTCACCTTGGATACATTTCGAGATACATTTAGATTTTCTCACTTATTGAATAAGATCGCCAAGGAATTATTTCTCGTACAACACACAACAAATTTTTAAAAAACGTATATGCCCGAATAAGCATGATATTTTAATTAAAAAAATGTATGTTTGCTTGGTAACTGAAGGTTCATTCAGTCTTTGGTTTTCTTTATTATTTCATGGCTTATTAAACTAGTGCATAAATTCACATTTACCACAGTTTGAAAGGAACTATAAAAAATAATTATAATTTGTATTATATTTTAATATTCTAAAAGCATAATTAATATTACAAATATAAATTTGTTGTGTGCAGCTGGGTTAAGTTCTTTTAAAATTCTTAATATAGGTAGGCTTACCAGTTAATTTAAAATAATTATTGGTGTACCTGCGACCTTTGTTGTGCAGTAAGAGTTGTTTTAAATTAAAAAAAACTGGAAAAATTGAGATACACGTGAAGAAAATTTCTCGTCAATGTGCATAAATATACGCAATACTTTCCATATAATATTTTTTTTTTGACCATTTACTTTGAATTTTACAAAGGCCAGTTCTTACGTTTGTAACTCATTGTATATTATTTCAATTTGTTGCACAGAAAAGCAATGAAAATTAAAATTTTTCAATCAATTAAATTGTTCAACAGCAACATGAAAGTACATTTGATCAATTTTTTATATTTTCTCAGTGTTCTAGGCAAAATTTTTGGTTTATAATATTTAAAAAAAAAAATCTTACAAAAATATATTTTCATTTATATTCTTGCAACATTTATATTAATGAGAATGTACTTAAAATTGCAATTTTTATAGTTAAAAAAATTATTCAAATGGTGGTGTTACTTTGTATAACACTCCACTATTCACTTAACATATCCGATTAAAATTAACATATGTATATGCTATTCACATTTTATTTACATTAGAGTAGGCTTTGGAAAATCTGATTTCTGTTTGTATGAATAACCACAAATTCAAATTGGTTCTACATAGTTGCCAGAGTGAGACCCTAAAGAAAGCACAGAAATATTATCAATAAAAAATTTGGCAATTCAGCCAAAAATGAATGACAGTGACGATCAATAATTAAATCTGACACTTCAATATTTTGTCAATAGTAGACAACCCTGACACAACCTAAGAAAAACATATCATAGCCTCCCCTTATGTAAATAAAATGTGAATGGCATATAGTTGTTTTATAAATATACAGATGTCAAAGAACTTCATAAAATGTTTATTATCCTAGTTATTATCTATTAGAATATGAATTTTATTGGACATTTCTGTACATTAATGTCTGAATTAGGTATTACTATCGTAGATTTATACGTTTATGGTTTTGTTACAAGTATGTCGTAATATATAAGCTTCATTAATGTTAGTCACTTGAATTTAATAATTTTCAATAATTTTGTATAATATATGAGTGGATGTTTGACTACATAAAATATACTAAGAATGTTTATCGTAATGATTTTTAAGCAACTAAGCAAATACTAATAAGCAAAGTGATCCTTCCTGGACATAATGTTTTGTATTTATATTAGTATTTGTTACATCAGAAAGTGTCCTTTGTCTCTACTAACAGCTATAAAATTACTGCATGTTGCCCCCCGCTGTCATCCCAACTCTCTATGTCTGCACATTAACCCTACATTACCTGAAATACACCAATCTTGTAAAACCTATCATATGCCACTGCTCATTCTATATCCAAACATGCTCGTAACTGGTCGGTATGATTGTTGTATGTATGTGCAGGGTGAGGGTGGCGCGTGTTCTAACTGCGGAGTCATCTGTACTGTCACTCAGGTGACTACCAAGGGGGCCCTCTGTAATTCCTGTTACCAACACTGGAGGTATGTATTATTTAGTTCTAAACTAAAGAGGGATTTATGACTTTCTTTTAGTTTCAAGCAGTGGATCTTTTTAATGCCAGTATTGGTTCTTAATGACATTTTAGATATATTTGTTTGAATATCCGGACTTGAGAATGGAAAACAATGCGACAATTACCTCATATTTGTTTGTGAAAGTATTCTTTAGAATTTGCCAAAAGCAACTTGTGCAGGATTATTTTCTCTTTAAATATTCATCTACTATTTGGATACTAATCTTAAGACACTTTTATTATCGAATTGTTTATTTTTTTATTGCATCCTAACTATGTACACTGCGCGGCATATAAATGTGGTACACTTTAATTCGTCAATGTAAATCTGGCTCAACTTGTCAAATTTGACGTTATAAGATCTGTCACAGAGGTTGTAATTCTGACGTCTCTGATCTGATCATTAACCTACAAAGCTCTTAAATGACAGTTTGCATCAGTCACGCTCAGGAAGGTCACCTTACACAACTAAAAAAACCTGATTTTTTTCGGGTTACAACTGTTGTACCACATTTACATGCCGCACAGTGTACATATTTCAGTCCTATGTGGTGACAGCACATTTATATATTTAGTTACAGAACTAAATGTAATGTGCAGACATTACATAGTCCATGATTTTTGTGCAAAATATTATGAGAAAAACGAGGTGCTTGCTGCTTATTGATGAATATGCATTTCATAGTTTTGATCTTTTTGATTTTTTTAAATCAGATCTCGGGAAAGTGGAAATGTTATAATTTTTTAATATAACGGCATTGTATGTATATTAAAATTAATAAAATATAACCCTTTTAATTCTGAGTAGATACCTAATTAGTCTAGTGTTAAAGTAAAAAATTATTCTTTTTGTGAAAAAACTGCTGATGTCGACAGTTTTTTAAATGGGATGATATTTTGTTCTCAGAAATGGATAATAATATTTTCCCTTTTTGATCGTATCAATAACAATTTTTTTTCCAGAGTACTAAAAAATACATTCCCTACTAACTTCTTAATGCATAGGTACTAAAGATTATTACTACTTTTTTCTCTATAATTGGCAGGCTATTAAAAAAACAATACAATAGTTGGTACAATTTTGTTTGGCATGTTAGTATATTTCTAATTTTTTTAAATAGTTTGGCAATAGAGAAAAAATACCATATAGAAAGTGTTTTGTTTTCTTGAAACTTTTATAGTGGATTGACCTTATTATATCTTACAATAAGATGCCAAATATGTAAAGTTTATGTACACCGCACAGCATATAAATGTGGTACAACAGTTGTAACTCCGTGATCTTCCTGAGTCTGACTTATGCAAACTGTCATATAAGAGCTTTGTAGGTTAATGATCAAATCAGAAATGTCAGAATTGCAACCCCTCCAGTTTATGTTATAAGTATCTGTGACAGAACTTATGTCAAATTTGACAAATTGTGGCAGATATACATGATTAATTAAAGTGTACCACATTTATATACCGTGCAATGTACTTGTTTAAAAATTACTAGAATTCAAATTTGTGGTTAATTTGCATATGATATTTAATGCTCCTCGCCAAATATCAAATGTCACATTAATACTGCCTATAAAATGTATGAGAGTGTATATGACTTTAAGTTAACACTTGAATGAACTTGAGTGATAGTACATGTTTTTACCAAACTAAAGATAGAAATTCTAAAACTATAAAAGTAAGCTAAAGTAGTTTCTCAATTCGAAATAAGTAATTGTACAGCTGATTCTTCTGAAATGATACATTTCGCAAAATGAACATTCATACACATAACCATTCGCTAACACATACAAACTTGACAACAATAATAGTACGGAATAAGGCAATAGATTATACTGTCTCTGCTGTGTGAAGAATAATAACTCAAAAACTGTTCCATTTTTGGACTTCATGCTCATAGGGACATTTCAAATATCAAAAATCCAGCGGCCCTCTTGCTTAGTACTTTTACAATTTTTGCAATAACAATTTGCCAACTATGACCAGATAAGGTACTTCATCTGATAAAAAAATTTATATTAGCAAATTAAAGACTTCCAAGCTATACTAAAATTTTTAGTGGATCACATCTCTTGCAATTTCAATCGGGAATGCACTGTATCCATTGCATTGCTTCTAATTTTCTCTACTTCTTTACTTGTATACCTACATAGTCAAATTTATGCTAAAATATCCTTCACTTGTTGGCTTTTACATAAAGAAATTTACCACCTTTTTTTAAATATGCTGATCACTAATATTAAAGTAATAATTTCTCCACTGCCTTGGAACTAAAGAAGTACCCGTGCATATTTAGGATTTAATCTTGTCGCTAATTGAAATAAAAGAAATCATATATATATATATATATAGTTGATCCTACATAAACATTTGTATTTTATGTTAGATAATACATACTTAACTAACACATTGCATTATTTAAACTTAACATTAAATCCTGAACATGTGCGGATAGGAAATCCTTCAAAACCTAACCAATTTTGACATGATGTTGGTATGTAGACGAACTGGGCTGTTGAGGCCCACTTCAGGGCCGACGGGTGGCAAGCGCGGTACCCCTCTGGGGGCACGTCATAAACGCAAGCCCCCCCGTGGCATGTACATCAACCACGACGACCTTGCAGCGATGGCTTCGGGAAACACAGGTGTCGTCATGCTTAAAGCTATGGATCGAGAATTAGATTCCCTACAGAGACAAGTGAGTACTTCCCTATTCCGACCTATCCAGCTTTGCATTTGCCAACAGTAATTCAGCCTCACCAAATTATGTTTTGTTCTGCTTATTTGTGGAATTTGCCTGTGAAATGTTCACATAGTCTATCTGCTGTAACAGAGGGTTATGAGCATGTAATGTATTCCACGGTTTAGTAAAGTTTGTGCGGTATGCGTAGTAATAGTTGTCTAGCCTGCTTTATGGTTAATATGGATATGTTTATAGGTAGTTTTGGTATGTTTGTTTTTCAAGGTAATTTTTATTTTTTATTTCTAGTTTCAAGAGAAACATTTTTTTAATGTGAAAAACATGAAAAAACATGATTTGTAAAAACATGATTTGTATTTTTATTTAATTTTGTTAGGTACCTAATTTTTAGCAACATGAAACTATAATTTAAATACCAGTGTCAAATACCATTATTATGCTCAAATATTTTTAACTATTGCGTTTAGAAACACTGTTTATTGGCTGTGTTAATGATGAAATACAGCTTTAAGGGCACCATATTTCGGTCTTGAAAGATGCATATTTTCAACGATGTTTAGGAACGAAGTTAGCACAAACTATTTAAAGGAGAAACAAATTACATCTTTGGAAAGGCCAATGTTTGCTTTACTTGTTTAAAGTATGATATTTCTGTAATTATTTTGATCAATTTACATGTAAGAATTTGTCTGATACTGTGATCTAAGTAAGTGCTTGCTTTAATCATATGTTACAACAAAAAAAAAATGTGCAAAAGCTTAACTTCCTTAAATCGAAATTGTTTATTTTGGTACCTAAATTTTCCTGATAGTTTTTAAGATTTAATTGCAAGGTTCTAATAGAATTTCATAAAGAATGTTATTCGGTAGGTACCAGTAATTACTAGATCGGTAAAATATTTCTATATTTATAAACATTTATAGAAGTGTCTATATGTGAACGTGGCACCCTTAAAAGTTTTAGACGCAATCTCACATAGGTTATTTATTGCTGCAATTTTATCATATCTCTGATTTGCAACTATATGAATCGTACTTTTTGTAATACTTGACGTAGACTGCTTTTATTTCTGTTATAAAACTGTAGCAATAAATTGAATATGTGGTATAATGTATAATATAATTTTTATCACCGTGACTGCTCATTGCTATAATAATGTAACGATAAATAATATTCCACATGAGCTTTTCTTCTTCATAGTTATAAATCATTTATTGATTTGGGTTTTGTAAGCAACTCTTTTCCGAAACTATCCTTAACCAAAACCTTATAAAATTCAATAATTGATTTCTTTCACTTAAGCATGCATTTGATAATATGAAGAAATCATTGTGGAGTAATATAAATTTTTACATTTCTAAACATTGACAAATGATTATATTTTAAAAGGAATGGCAAACAACATTTGGGTTATGTTATCTGACCATCTAAAATAAACTTTCCAAAAACTTCTACCAAATGGCGCAAATGTTACTAGACTTCAAACAACGTAAGCAGTATACGGCATTATATTTAGTCATTATGTTACGCTGGCAGTGTACACTGGTTTAGGTTGTTATTTGACTACTTGATGTCCGGCAACATTTGTGCCATCTACAATTAGATTTCCAAATTCCCTAGCATTATTTTCGTAAATCCATTTTATGTGCCTCTGTAATGATGATGTGCCTAATTTAAATCATTTAAATCATTGTGCTTAACTCATTACAGCAAGAAAGTTGTGCTGTTAAGTTTTATTAAACCATTTGAGCTTAGGATGTTTTTCAACATCAACGTTTTATATTTACATGCAAAATTCACAGTTGAAACTTCTAAGAAATATCTATTGTTGCAATTTAGATATAGAAGTACCATTTTTAGCATCGAGTGGTACTTATTCATTAACTTGTTAGACGCACAATAATAAAAGTTTTATGAGGGATATATTTACATTTGAAAATATTTCAAATTGTAACTTCGATCTAGTCACTCTCAGGGAAGTACCACACTTTAGTTGTTATTGCATGTTCTGCGAAACTATTTTTTCTGTTGTACTTATTTGATTCAAATTTCAAATCATGATTTACACTGAGTCTTCAGCAGGTGATAGAATAGTTTTTCCGAGAGTTATTCGCTATTTTTTTGTTTTTGAAATTTCCAAATTTTATTACTTCTTAAGTCTTGACATACAATGTGTCCCAGTTTTAATGGCCCCATCTCCTTCACAACTCTGTTATTAGCTATCCGATTTCAACCAAATTTGGGTTGGTATCAGCGACCTTTTTGAATTAAACAAAATTTATTTTTGTCAGTGACGTGCATTTTTATTAAGAAAAAAAGGTATCGCTTTTTCGAGAAGGCATTTTTTTATAGAAAAACGGCCTAGTAAAAATAAATTTTTTCAGTCATGAATAATTGATAACTTGAAAACGGTGCGTTTCAAAAAAGGTCATTCCTCATTTTCAATTCAAATTGATTTACTCTCACCCCATGCCATCAAAAGTTTCAAATGTTGCAAGCTAATTTTCATTGGACGATAAAAAAATATTTTAACCGGTTCTGTATTATTTGGGCATTAAGTGATAATAAATAATCTTTTGAAGACATGATGTGATAGAGTAAAGCAGTTTAAATTGATAACGAGGAATGACTTTTTTTCAAAACTCAAATCGTTTTCAGATTATCATTTATATACGACTGAAAAAATGTATTTTTATTGGGCCCGTTATTCAGAAACCCTTAATAAAAAATTTGTGAAATTTTGAGTGTGGGGGTTGAGTTAGTTTTTCTTTAAAGAAAATGCCTAATATGACTTCTCAAAAACGCGATCCCTTTTTTTCTTAATAATAATGCACACCACTGACAAAAATAAGTTGTTTAATTCAAAACGTTCTCACCAAAGGTCATTGATATTGATCCAAATTTGATTGAAATCGGATAAATAATAAATAAAAGTGGGACACGCTGTATTTTATAATTAATAATAATTAATTATATTAAAAATAAAGTCTGGCTTTTGACAACGCCCTATATAGGAGGAGATATTTATTTGGTGTAAATGCCTTTTTAAAACATTGATTGTGACCATTTCATTGCATTTATGTTTTTTTTTTTAAACGAATAATAATCAAATTATGTTTATCTTTAGAAATGCTAAATACACATTTTTATTTCTATTTTTTAAAGCGCTACAGATATATCATACCCTTCTCTATTGTTACAGATCCAACAAAACAAACAAAATATAAGCTCGTTGAAACGTAAGCACTCAGATTCAGTGGAAGACCTCCGTCCAGGTAATGAGAATAATTCAAGATTCAATGCACGTTGGACAAACGAAGAACTGCTGTTAGCTGTTCAAGGAGTGCGTAAGTACGGAAAAGACTTTAAAAGCATTGCTGAAGTAATTGGTAATAAAACGGAACATCATGTTCGTACTTTCTTTGTGAATTATCGTAAAAGATACAATTTAGATAGTATTCTTAAAGAGTGGGAAAAAGACAATGGACCTCTACCAGAAGACAATTCTGATATTAAAAGTGAAAATGATGATAACAATGACAACGATGTCATATGTATATCGCCAACTCCTGGTTCTAAAAAAGAAGTAAAAAATGGCAAAGTAGCTCAGGTTGCAAAATGATGATTTTGTGTCTTGAGCTGAGTTTATTTCATTATGAGTAATATTATTTAATGACACTATTTAGTGAACTTTATTTTAAATAGTTTTGTAAACTGTGAACTTTTATGGTATTTTTCATTTTTAAATAAATTTGTTTGTATATATTGATGTAATTTTTATGTTTATGTATTTTTAGTATAAAACTGCTAACAGAACGACCGAAATAATTAATAATTTGTTGTTACTGTTGCCATGAAATAGCTAATAATAATTTTTAATGAAGAATTGAATTGCACGGCATACATTTATGTATTGTGCTTGACTATCATTATAGGGATTCGATCTCAACATGAGGTACACATCACCAAATCCTTCGTTTATCGTTATTCAGAAAACAATTGGTACATTTTGTTTTTAAGCGGTTAAGATCTTAGGTAGAACAGGTCGAATGTAGAAAAGCTGGGGTACACTACCCTCATTTTTATGCAACCAGACTAGTTTAGAATTTTGATACAAATTAAAGCAATAATGTTATCATACAATATTTATATGCTATAAGTTTAGAAGAAATGTTAATTACCATAACATAAAAAAGATGTTCTGAAATGACTCACTAGTTAAAAGAAAATTATTGTAAAGGTGACGTATGTTTGTATCTAAAAACTGAACTTTTTAAATCAACTAAGAAACTAATAAATGTTAACCAATTCAAAATTAGCTTTATTGGTATACATATGGTACTGATAAAAAATGTATAAAACTGTAGTGTTAATTTTAGTTTAAATAATTATTTTTCATTTATGTTGGAAAAGGATTCATCACTGATTAGCATATACAGGGTGTTTCTTAGTATATTGACAAACTTCATGAAGAATTACTATGTCCAATTTTAAACTGAAAAGTTTAAATGAAACGATGTCATAAATAGACCATGCATGTTTTCACTAATTAACAGAGGTACTAGGAGATATACAGATGTTCCTGCATGAAAAGAGTCAATGAAGTTAACTACAATTCCAAGAATTGTTCAACTTAAAAAATTTCTAGGTTGAGAGTAGTGGATAAGCAGGCTGGAATTACAGCACAGTATCACATCACATCGATACTCTTGGTTCACATTTCCGTGGACTGTACTGTACACTGTGTTCAAACTTATTTTTTCATCATTGCAAACTTTATTATTATTGAAGCTACAAAATCGGTCAAATTAGCAAATTGGTGTCAATTTTTCCATTGATTAAAATAATGAAAACAAAAACAATTGAAATTGAGTTTTCATAGCATTCATTAAAAGAAAAAAAATTAAATGAAACCATTATTTTTACATATTTAGAAAAAAAATTCTAAACAAAGAATTGTTAATACATAACCATGCTGGACTTAAAAAATAACCCCCAGTAGTGCAGTAGTATTTTCTGTAGTAGAAACTCATTTCTGTGGTAAAACCCACTTCATTAACTGATGCCTCTGCAGTGTGGCAGTGTTTATGTAAAGTAATAAAATAAAAGTTTAATATTTTGTTTTCAATATTTGTTTCATTTGATATTTATTTTATTTTAGTTTTATTCATCACCAATTACAAAAATACCCCTTAGGGATGTGGGACGTGTTACAAAAATATATATGTATATAAAATATTGGCACTTTGCAAATACATGTAAACAAATTATTACGTTATTTTACTGTCAGAATATTTTTCTAAAAAGTCAATTATTGCAATACCTCAATTAAAAAACATAAAGGAGGCAAAAGTAAATATAAACAAGGTGGGAACCCCTTATCAGTTTTGATTTACAAAAAGTTTCAAGGATGGTTAGGATGTTAATTAAAATTATTATTTTTTTGTTTATTATCGTTAAACACTACAGCTTCCTTAGGAAGCACTTTATGATATCCTGTTATTGGCCCTTTTTATCTTAAAATTGGCCATAAAATTCCCTCCTCCCATTTGTCGTTTGTAAAAAGAACACCCTTTATTAATTATGGAAAATGATATATTTGAATGATATTTAATATAGAAGACTAATGGTAATACAGATTATTCACCGCTGTCTTTATTCTTACATTTTATGCTGTGACGAATCACTTTCTATTTATACAATTGTCTTTAACTTGTGGGATGTGGTTATATCAATCCATAAATTGTATAAAAGAATTGTAGACTGGACAATAGTTCAAAGTTTGTATATAGTATTCAATATTTTTGGTAGAAATGAAAGATTTAAAACTCGCAAGAAAGTTGTATCAGTATGAAAAATTACGCAGTTATTGGTTGTGACCAATTTATATCCCGATAATGATGATAGATATGTACATTTAATCGTTTGTGTACTTCGATAATTTATAACCTCAATCACTAAACATCAAGAAGTTGTACATAATCTAATAATAATGAAAACAAAGTATATTTCGGGTAGAAACAATTATGTAAATATTTAGAGATGTAAGTAAGATGATAATTTTTTATTGAAAAGTAGAAATTTTGTTTTGCTTGGCAATTATCATGCATTAGCGTCGTCAAGTTTGTATAAATAAATATAGTTTTGTAAGTTTGTTATGAAGATAATAAGTTTTAATAATTATTTTTTCATTGCGATAGGAAAAAAAAATGATGAATATTACGGTCTTCACTGATACTTTTTATATTATTAATATTAGGAGTATATATTTATTGTTTGTAGAATTTTTATTTATGTTCCATTTATGTTTTTACTTTTTATGTATTTTAAAAAACTATTTTACATAAAACACCTTAGCATTTAAGGTTAATATCAGTAGACTAGTTTTATTGTATTTAATAAAAATAATAATTATTCCATATTTACAATTGTTTTATTTGAAATCGTTTCCATATTACATCTGTTTTCCTCTTCAAGCATTTTATTTGGCGGCTGGTTTAATGTTAGTCAATGTGGTGCCAATTTTCTCACCTAATTAAACTTTTACTACATGGGATTTATTTTCTAACAGCAGTTTATTAAAAAATGAAGCTTGGAGTACATTGGAGATTTAATGTATTACTGCCATTCTTGTTTTAAATAAATTAAATCAAAAAATAAAATTTCTAAATTTAACCGAACATTTATTTGAAGTACCCTACACTTCGATTTATTTACAGGCTAACATATCAGTTTTGATTTCTTGGACCACACTTATGATCATGGCAACGTCACTATACTTATAGTTATTTCGCATGTGGTATTCGCGAAGATCAAACAGGAGAATATAAGTGTTCTACGTTGGACACTAACAGATTCATGCAAAACCAGGCAAAATAACAATTTCCGTGTACTAACAAAAATAGTATAAAAAATACATGCGCGTTTTTTTCCTATACAAGATGTTTTATGTGTTGCCTACTTTAGACAGAGTATTTTGAGTTCCAATATTAGAAGCAAAGTATATTGGTAGAAGTTTCGCTTCAATTCAACTCTTAATATTTCTCCCCAAACAAATTAAAACACCAGGATTTAAAAACAACAATTTATTTAAACAACGTTAATAAATAAATTAATATCATCTACTCTTTATTACAAGTTTCAAGCAGAGCTGGTTTTCCTATTTTTTAGAATGCTGGCAATGAAAAATTCACCTGCTTTGTAGGAACTTCTAACTAAAGGTCCGCTAGCAACATACAGGAATCCCATCTGGTTTCCAACTTTTTCCCAGTTTGAATATTTTTCTGGTGTTACATACTCAACTACTTTTAAGTGACGTTTAGTAGGTTGCATATACTGACCCAGAGTTACACAATCTACACCAACACTTCGAAGGTCTGTCATAGTTTGTTGTACTTCTTCATCTGTTTCACCCAATCCTAACATAATAGAAGATTTTGTTATAAGATCCGGGTTAAATTGTTTGACACCTTCTAAAGTTTTCAGGGATTGCCTGTAAATGAAAAATTATTAAAAATTAAATAGGAGACTTAAGTATTCTCAAAAATTATTTCTCATAAATACAATTTATAAATAAGGTTACCTATAATTTGCTCTTCTATCTCTAACAAATGGTGTTAAAGATTCAACTGTTTCAATATTATGTGCATATACGTCTAGTCCACATTCGACTATGGTTTTAACTTGATCTAAATCACCTCTAAAATCAGGAACTAAACATTCAACCAATATATCATTATTTCTAAAAAGTTGTATCATATTTTAATATGATTATTAATAATTGAAATACTTTTCTTACTGTTTTTTTATTTCCTTGACAGTTTCTGCAAAATGCTTAGAACCACCATCAGGCAAGTCTGCAACAAATTTAATGAAATAATAAAATAAACAACCACCGACTCGGTGGCGTAGTGGGCTAAAGCGTGAGTGACAGACATGGCTCTGGCTACACTGCCTATCGAGTCCGGGTTTGAGACCGGGCACCGGCAAATGGCAATGTCAGTGGGTATGGATGTTAGTCTACGTTTTTTCAAATGTGTAGCCCCCTTCCGGACAGCCTTTGGCTTTGGATTTGGGGGTTGTCTAATTTCTGTGGTGTGTTTTATGTTTTTTTTATTTGTTTAAGAATAATTTCTAGACTATAGTGACAGTTTCAATACATAAAATTCTAAATTAAATAGTAATATACGCTAACAAATGTTTAAACGTGTATAATGTAAATATGATTACCGTCTCTATCAACAGATGTTAGTACAACATAGTCCAAACCCCATGAAGCAATGGCTGTTGCAGTATTTACAGGTTCGTTTGGATCTGGTGGTGGAGGAGTCCTTGAGGTTTTTATTGAGCAAAATCTACAACCCCTTGTACATGTATCGCCAAGTAACTAAAAGAGTGTATATTAAAAAGAAACCTATTTTAACCTGATCTAAAAAACCATTAAAAATTTAAGTAAAATGTTAACTCGCTGAAAATATAATATAAAGTTTGATATTATTTCATATAGGTACCTATTTAACTACCTCAATAGTATACCATTTTTTCTATAAATAATGGACTATGAAAATATTTCCAAATAACTAAGTACATACTGTGATCAGCAATAATTTTTGCCTTGAAAGACAGCAGGTCACTGATGCATACATATTTCCAAGTTTAGTATACAATTATGAGGGGGGTAGGTAAAATTACAGTCAATTTGAAGCATTTTGATAAATATTATAATTTAGTTACTTTTGAAATTAGTCTGGTCTATAGTGACTCCAGGACAAATCTATCTTTTGAACAGTACATGATTCAGATCAAAAACCTACCATGATAGTAGCTGTGGCAGTGCCATGTTCTCCTCCTCCCCAACATTCTCCTATATTTGGACATCTAGCTTCCTCACATACTGTATGCAAATTAAGACCACGTAACTGTTCTTTTATTCGATTAAAGTTTTTTCCAGTTGGAATGGTACGTTTTAGCCACGGGGGTAACCTTAATCTTTGGTCCTCACCTTTCTCACGTTTCAGTTTACCATCATACTCCTTCCAGACTTCTGTGTCATTTTTCAGTACTGGATTGGAATCATTTATGAAATCTTGAAGGGACGGTCCGTTAGCTATGCGTTCTTTTAAAGATGCTAAATGTGATTTGTATCTAATTGTCAAGTCCTTAAATATACATACAAGATGTAAAAATTAACATAAAATTACTACCTATGCTTAAGTAACTACTTACATTTTTTCCTAAATTAAGTAAACATTTTGATTTATGCATTTTTCATAGACTTAAAATATAGTTTTGAAGAAAATAAAAGGTCATTCTTGTAATCAGATGACATTTGGTGACATTTAATTTGGATTAAGGTTATGCTCTGGGTTATGCACGCAGCAGCACGCATGCGTGAGAACTGAGCTGTGATGCCAGATGGTGCAAATGAAAATTCCTAGATGTCGGGAAAAATGTTTCTTCGTGGACCCGGCTGTTTAAACACGACACGAGATCAAGAAAATTCGGTAAGAAACACTTTTCACGTGGTCTTCAACTTCATTTCTTCACTACACAAGTACACAACGATCAGTGACAACCGAACAGTCGAAATGCATAAAGAGATCGGGTTTTGGTGGTCGCCAGCGAGTCCAGCGACATTACGATCTCCGTCTATCCCGCGCATTTAGCATATCAATAATCAGTTATTTTAGAATTTGGACGGCAGTTTCAGTTTAGATCTAATGTATTGATCTATATTACCCATTCGGAGCAGGGCCACCGGAACGTTAATCAATGAACAATTAATGAGCAAGGCAAGACTTTTTTTGTTTAGTTATTACTGTTATTAGCAATTTCACAAGGAAGGTAAAATATTTCCTATGATTCGTTATTCGTTTACACATTTTAATAAACACGAGAATTTGTTGAAATTCTCCCTAGAACTAGGGACAATTAACTGGATCTGGCATTAGTGTTATAAAAGAAATATATTAGTAATTAGTATTACTGGTTGTCTATCTACAAGATAGTTTTTCAATTTCACAAGGAAGGTAAAATATTTCCTGATTCGTTATTCGTTTACACATTTTAATAAACACGAGAATTTGTTGAAATTCTCCCTAGAACTAGGGACAATTAACTGGATCTGGCATTAGTGTTATAAAAGAAATATATTAGTAATTAGTATTACTGGTTGTCTATCTACAAGATAGTTTTTCTGCGTAGACATATATATCCTCTGTCCATGTTTTTCTGACTCGTATAGAACTTTAAAAACACTAAGGCTAAGGTTACAGTGCAAGCGCTTTCGCGCGAATTATCCCTCGCGCGAAGTCGTCCGAAATCGCGCGAACAAACAAAAAAACAATCAAATGCAGGTGGTGCGAATTGGTCACGCTAATCGCAAGTTGTCGCTAGAAGTTCAAGCTGGTTTGTTTTTTTCGCGCGAACTACGACCTGTTATTTAATTCAATCGGTTCTGTAGGTGTTTTGTTGATAAAAATGGATAATGAAATATTTATATTTCTGGTGTTTGACAGAAGGGTGTTGTGGGACTAGAAAAGTAAAAAGTAATATTCACTTAAATGACGATTTGCATATATTTCGTTAACCCAGAACCGTCCTCTTTCGTTTTGTAAACGCAGATAGTTTCAATACCGTTTTTCCGCTAGATAAAATTCCTCCTCAATATCCATCTCTTTAAATTTTTAACACTGGCACTCGCGTCCTTTTAATCTTTAAAATGATAAAATTGCTTTAAATCGCGCGAACCTAGGAACACCAGTAACCACTCTTTTTTCGCGCGAGTAAGCGCGTATACGCGCGATGGATAATTCGCGCGAAAGCGCTTGCACTGTAACCTTAGCCTAAGGCATTTACGATAATTGGAGCGGGTAATGTATCCTGATACATTGCGGTAATCAGCTGTTTTATGTCAATACATCTACCGAGCTAAGAATTACCGAACGCAAAATTTCAAATGTACCCTAAAGCATCACTTGACTAATTAATAATAATAATAATAATAATAATAATTTATTGGTTCAATAGATCATTTACATGATATAGAACATGTCAATATAATTACATATATATATATATATATAATCTTATTCAAATAAACAAAAACAATAAGAATAAAAAGTTTGTAAAATAGTACAATTATTATTACATCGTCCATTGGTAACACACAACACATAATATGTATATTAACAATAACATCATACTAACATACATATAATATAACTAATTGAAAATTGAATTACTTTTTTATTTTATGCTTATTCATAAGTCCATACTGCTCGCCATGTCAAAATGGAAAGTAAAATAACATTTATATGTATTGCATATTTAGGTATACCTACTTACTTACTTAATTCATTATACATATACATAAATGTTTCCGTCCTCATCTAAAATTACTTCATTATTTTCGTCAGTGATGGGTTTTATTTTTCTCAAATACTCACAAAATGTCAAAAATTAAGTTTTTTTAATCATATTTTAAAGTTGTACAGCATTTACCAACCGATGTAGTCGATCCATAAATTTTGGATCGAGTAGATGTAGCGAATACATTTGATACATTTACCGAACGCGGTTCGGTAGATATGTTCTTATTATCGAACGCTCTCTGATACATTGCGGTATGTAGCGCTCCAATTATCGTAAATGCCTTATGAATTTCATTCAATAATTTATGATTATGATATTTTTGTATTGACCCTACTGCATAAATACCCACATAACATTTTCTGGATATGTACATTCATAGTATATACATAACATAGCTTAGAATTTGCATATGTATTTTTAAATATCCTATACGGGGCGATTCATAAGTAATGGTACAACACTTAACTGTAGATAGTAGTAGTCGAAATATTAAGATTTAGCCAATAATTCCCTAAGGAAATGTTTATAGTTAAAAAGATACAGGGTGTTAAAGTTAAAAATTAATTTTGTATTTTCCTTTGTAATCCTGTTAATGACTTTTTAACATTTTATCATGGAAATTGGTGGGTGGGGGTTATTTGTGGTGGGAACTCATAACACCCTCAACTTTCGTCTGGCTCCTAGAGGGCGCCACGTACGCTATGTTTAATGTGTTTAGGGCCGTAACTTTTTCACCCGCACCTTTATCGCAGATTTCACATAAAGCTTGTATTCCTCTATCATTTTTTAATAAAAAACGTATACTTGGTACAAGTCTCTAAGTGCAACAGGTTTTAAGAAAAATGCAAATCAAGAGTTGCATGTAAATTTTTTATACAATTTCAAAAATTATTTTGGCGGCTAAATTCGACATTCTTTAGTTGTAATATTTTTTCTGTGTAGCTAATACCGCTATGTGGTAATTGCTTGTAACTGGTATTAGCTACACAGAAAAAAATATTACAACTAAAGAATGTCATCGAAATTAGCCGCCAAAATTATTTTTGAAATTGTATAGGTAAAAAATTTACATGCAACTCTTGATTTGCATTTTTCTTAAAACCTGTTGCACTTAGAGACTTTGTAACAAGTATACCTTTTTTATTAAAAAATGATAGAGGAATACAAACTTTATGCGAAATCTGCGATAAAGGTGCAGGTGAAAAAGTTACGGCCCTTTTAACACGCAATAATAAAAAACGGCTAAAATGTAACCTATTATCAAAAAAAAATTAACAAAAATTGATTATTCCAAAAATGATGGTGACGTCATCCAAATGGCTGCTGTGGTGTTGTGACGTCAGACACTGGCATTTCCATTTAATGTTTGATGTTGTGTAAAACTTGTTAAAATAGCGTTTAATGCAGCATTTTACAATGGAAAACAAGGATATTGATATTAAGCATCCAAGACTGTTAAATACCTCAGTGCCAGCCGTCCATAAGAAAAAACACCAGAAAAAAGATTTGTTTCATTACCAATTTACAATCAAGCGCTAAATTAAAGAAAAAACGAAAATTATGGTTACGTACCATGAGAAGAAGTGAAACTGATATATCAGAAAACACTAAAGGGGTTGTATGTTAGGATCATTTCAACGTAAGTGCGATTTTGTACCTTTTTAAAATCATACAATTTTAGGTTATATATTTTACTTCTTTTTTTCAATTAGAGGAAGATTTAGAAAACTATATAATGTTTAAATGAATGGGTAGTTACATACATTTAAAAGATCATGTGTTTTGATTGTCAAACTGTAGAAAGAGGCGCCTTCTACTTAAAAGTAGTACAGCAACAAAGAGAGCATCAACATTGGCCAAATTATCTCTCTGGGCTTTTACAAAATCTGTTCCACTCACTTTTCCGTGAAAAATGTTAATATTTAACACCGAAATCGCATATTGAATCTACACGTAAACAGTATGACATATTGCACAACGGCGAACATAAAAGATTCTCTAAACTCTAAAGTTCTGTCCAAAAAACGAGTGATTGACGTCACGCCCAGCACGGTGAGATTCGAATTCCATCGTTTGTTCTCGGCCAGTGGTCGTAAACTTAAAAATAATATGAATTTTAATTAACAAGTACATAAATATAGGGTACCTACATTGTTGATACAATTTTATTGTTATTAATTTTTTAAGACATTATCAATCTTTTATAACCAATTTTGCTTAAAAATCTCGCATAATATGCGCATACCCTATTGCCAAGAAACGCATTTTAAAGGCATTGGCAAACACACTAATTTGCGGGTGACTTTGCCAAATATTATTCAAAAATAAATAAAATATTGCGGATTTTTTTTATATTTTTAATTACAGCAGTCGATAGTTAAAATGATGAAATTATGCGGCATAGTTTATACTGGACTCATTTAATGAAAAAACGAAAAAGTTACAACAAGAAAACTAGGCAACTATAGGTATCAAAAATGGTGCAAAGTCACACCACACCGCTCTACGGTAGTACCCTTGTATATGTAATACATATACAAGGGTAGTACCTATGACATAAAAGAGTGGCGGATTTAAGGAAAAAGTAGTGGGCAAAAGCTTCCTATGGCCCCTCCTTTTATAACAAAACCTTGAAAGTCATTAAAAATAAAATTTTCGAATAATTTTCGATAATTGAAAGTCTTTTGATGCCAGGGGTCCCTAAGAACACATTCGGCATGATTAAAGTTTAAAAAATTCTTGTACCTAATATGATAGTATAATTGATTAAAAAAAATCAAATTTTTGGAATCTTTTCATAATTGGGGCTTGTGAGAGCACATTAAACAAAAAAAGTTTTATAAAATACATTTATATGGCACGGTCGGGAAATTCACGGGAAAAGGATCCGATGTCAATAATGTAAAAAACTGACATTCTTTAATTAGTCATCACAGATTTAACCGATGATTGTTCTATACGAGGAGCCCCTCGAAACACTTATTTGAGAAGGTAGAAAAAAAATTTGTGTCAAAAACGAAAAAAAGCTATAGTAACTTTTGAGAACATAGGGGCCCTTGAGGCCTCCGCTCGGGGACCCAGTAGGCAAATGTTCGCATGTCCACCTGTTAAATTTGTCACTGCATAGAAGTAAACAGAGCAGTTATAAAGTAGGAGTCAGTAAGAGGATTGTAGCTGGATGTACAACACGCTAATCTTTCTATTATTAGCCTACATCATCAATCAAGATGATGATCATTGATCGAGGCAATACGTCACATGCTGCACCGTCCATCGTCTACATTCCCAAGTTATCTATACAGGTATTTTTTTTGAAAACAATCGGGGGATGCCCACGACTACTATTTGCTTTCCTCGAGTTAATATAATTCTAGCACTCAACGGTATCCCTCAAATGGCTATGACAAAAGTAATATTATATTAATTTTTAAATGTTTTTAATTTTCGTCTCACTTCAGATAACTTCTGCGAGCATCTCAGCACGAACAGGTTATCCGAAATTGCATCAATCGTAGGTTAACCATTTGCTCTGTGAACTTATTTGTAGTCAGAAAAACCACTTCAGTCGACCAAATGAATCATTGTTAGCCATTAGAGTTCATTTGCGCCTAAATCTTTTCCCCTGTAGGGACGAATTAAATAATCCAAAATTACTCGTAATGAATCATAAGTTAACCATTCATTTACACCGTAAAAATTATTACTCCGAGCGGGTCTCTATATAAAGCCCAAGTATTAGAGTTACATTTGGTTCTCGTCCAAGTCAAAAGTCTAATAAATAGCCTAAACAGGCTATTCTGGAACTTCAAGCGAATTGTAGCTTTTCCACCATTACCAGTTTCAACAACATCAACAAAGTTGTATTTTCTCTTCCTTCTCTTTTTTGGGATTTATTACCACATTTCTTGAAATTCCTATCCAAAAAAAGTTGATTTATCTAAAAAATATTAAATTAAATTTTTTTTTTTTTTTTTTTTTAATCACTTATTTAACGTCGGCCTATTTCCGCTACGGAGGCCAATCACCGACGCCAGGAGACGAGCAACCCCCAACCTGGAAATTTTGCCGAACCTCTTATCTTACTAAGAGTAGGGATTTTTTACTTGCCTAACATTTAATAGACAAGGGACCGACTGCTTTACATCCCCTCCGAAGGATGGTATATCCTCAATACACCTCTCGCCTACAGTTGTATTGCTTCTGCGATATAGCTGATATACAAGCCGCTAGAAGTAGGGAAGCGAGACCGCGTCTTTCCGTGGATAGTCCCCATCCATGTACTACACGCGGTAAATGTTGCTTTACTCCTAATATCGCTATGAAGTGAGTGAAGTCAGTCCTCCGCTCGCTGCCCAAAATTAAATTAAATTAGTTTAAATCTGGGAATAAATAACCTCTACGCCTTTGACGTAATGTCAAAGGAACAGTTAGAGGGTGTTTTTTGACAACTAATAGGAATTAAAATAGTACAAAAATACTGCGCTGACGTTTCGGAAACTATATCTGTTTCCTTTTTCAAATTTTAGGCTTTAGATTTTTTTTCTAACTCACAATCGAAATGTCGTACTTTTCAACTGTCATTTTAGTGTGAAAAACGGTCACTTTAACGCACCAGTGGACCAGCGCGAAAACAACTGTCACTTTTCACACAGTGCGAAAAGAACTGTCACTTTTCACACAGTGCGAAAAGAACTGTCACTTTTCGCACCGATATAAAGAGACTTTAATAACGAACAATCAAATCAAAATTTATTTCAATAACTTTTTTTTAATATTTGTAAAGGGTTAGTTTTAGTAATGTAAACCCCCCATTTTTATTTTTATCTTTGACAGATTCCAAAAATTAAAAAACCGGCCTTACACGGTTTTTTATGTAGATTCCACTCCTGCTGACGGATTGACAGCAGTGTTTTAAATGTACAGGGCACGCAAAAAAAATGGAACACCCTATATACACTTCGCACATAAATTATGGAATATGTAAAAAAATGAGTCAAGTTTATACATTCATATTTTTGTTAATATTGAAGCAATCTTAATAATTTTTTTATTGCGGATAGGTCATTTCTTCTGCAGTTTAATACCGTATGTTCGATTTAACTCTGAGTTTTGTTATACAGGGAAACGCGAAAAGTATGAGGGCATGTAAATACCCTAAAATTTCAATTTGATCTGTGGCAATTAGGAGCCTATGAAAATTTATTTTTATAAGTGTTTCAGTTACGGCCTATCCTATTGTACTCACTGCGCCAAGCAATTTGCCATACGGTTCTTGATAAATAAAAAATTGGCAATTCTTTGAAAATTGTTCTGTTGCCAATAACTGTTAAAAAACAATAATTTTAGTGGATTTTCTTCCATTTTCCTCTCACTAAAGAGTTATGAAACCAATATCGAGGTTAATAATACAAGTTGGAATAAAAATAACTTAATAAATTTGTTTAACAGGAAAAAGAACGATAACAATAACAAAAAACTAAGCAATAATGCAAACTAATAACGGGTATTACCTTCCCTGGCATTTACTACAGTTTGGCATAGATTGAACATACTTAAAATTAAATCTCGAATGAACATTTGATCCACATTTTGTCAGGCTTCCAACAAAATAGTCTTAACAGGCAACAGAAAAATTTTCAAAGAATTGCCAATTTTTTATTTACCAAGAACCGTAGGGCAAATTGCTTGGTGCAGTGAGTACAATGGGAGAGGCCGTAACCGAAACACTTATAAAAATAAATTTTCATAGGCTCCTAATTGCCACAGATCAAATTGAAATTTTATGGAATTTACATGCCCTCATACTTTTCGCGTTTCCCTGTATAACAAAACTCGTAGTTAAATCGAACATACGGTATTAAACTGCAGAAGAAATGACCTATCCGCAATAAAAAAATTATTGAAATTGCTTTAATATTAACAAAAATATGAATGTATAAACTTGACTCATTTTTTTACCTATTCCATAATTTATGTGCGAAGTGTATTTTGACAAATTTGAATTCCTCCAATCATTCTGATTACAAATATATACACATGTTGTATAATCGCTGTACTGGTTTTTGAGTTATTTTCACTTTATTATGGATACGTTGAAACAAAAGCGTTATTTTATATATCATATAATAAATTAATAAATGGAATACATCAAAAACAAAACAAGATATATGAATTATTAAAACAAATTATATAACATTTTCAACATAACCAACCACCATTAACTTCGATACGTTTCAAACCATGTTACATAAAATTCGAAAGAATTTTTCGAAGAAAAAGTGCTGCATCCAAATTTAGCAAAGGTATATTTATTACAATTTGATTTTTTTATTGTTTAAAATTTTCCACTGGTTCACTGTAAATCTTTTCTTTGAGCGATCCACAAAGAAAATAATCTACTGGATTAAGGTCTGGACTCCGTTCGAATTTTATTAAACGTTGTTTGAAATGTTAATGTTGCAAATGTTACGCAATTTGTTTTGTTTTTGATTTATTCCATTTATTGATTTATTATATTATGAGTTTATAAAATAACACGTTTGTTTCAACGTATCCACAATAGAGTGAATATAACTCAAAAACCAGTAAAGCGATTATACAATATTAGCATATATTTGTAATCAGAATGATTGTAGGAACTCAAATTTGTCAAAATATACAGGGTATTTATTCTATTTAACAAAACCTAACTTTTTTGCGTACCCTGTATATTTAAAAGGCTATTGCCAATCCGTTAGCAGAAGTGGAATCTACGTAAAAAACCGTGTAAGGCCAGTTTTTTAATTTTTCGAATCGGTCAAAAATAAAAATAATAATGGGGGTTTACATTAATAAAACTAACCTTTTACGTTCGTAGAGAAAAAATCTTGTATGATACTCATGTGAAAATGCGTTTAAGGCACTTGTATGAGCTACGTCTCGTTGTGTAACTTTCATACGCGTGCCTTAAACATGCATTTTTCACACTCGTATCATATAGCTATTATGTAACGTGTAGAATAACACGGCATAAAATAAAAATTGTTTATATCATTTCCATTGATACTTACCATAGAAATGTTGAAAAATACACTAAATAATATTGATTTTATTGAGTACTTCTCTCAACATTGGTAACCAAGTTGAACAAAATTCTACGAACAATTTGATACGCATTTATCTTCATTATTATTATTGCAGAAGATTCTTTGATTTTTCTTTTTTGGTTATCTGTGTTAGGGCGTATCAAAGATGATACTGATGATGTAAATGTTTCGAGTGCAGTGATTAGAAATTAAGGCCTTATATTATACCATGTATTTAAATGGACCCTTATTACCTGACCAAGGTAAGTAATAAGGCCCAAAGTACACTTCATTTAAGTTTTATTTTTGGGAAAATGATGATGTTTTTCTCATGACATATACAGTGTGTCCCATTCATTTGCGGGCCACTCTATAAAATCTTTATTTACTAGGCGATTTTAACAGGATTTTTTAAAAATAGTAGAGCTTGATGAACTGTGTTTCTGGTTCAAAAAGCGCCACATTCCTACAAAATCCAAGGCCTCTACTACGTCAGTTTTTTAAAGTAGAATTTTAAAAATTCATATTAGCGGTTTTTTTTAGAAAAAATCTGTGTACGCCGTTGGATTCACCATCCGTCAAAACGGGCCTGTACCAAATTTTATCGAAAACTTTTAAGTAAGTAATAACAATTTTGTAGCCAAATTAAAAATGCACATTATTTACCATTTTCATAAATTTATGTCAAGTTGGTTATCCATGAAAAAACATTGAAATAAAACCAAATAGTCAGATGGTATTATTCTTATGTCTAGTTTTGACAAATCAAAAAAGAAATAGACACAAAACTGAACAAAAAAAAATAGAAAAGTTCGTTAAAAAAACTATTAAATTCTTCGATTCTTGTCACTTCTACCAATCCACCATTTTGATAAAATTTGGTACAGGCCCGTGACGGATGGTGAATCCAATGGCGTGCACAGATTTTTCGTAAAGAATCGTTAATATGAATTCCCAAAATTTTACTTCTAAACACTGACGTAATAGGCCTTGGATTTTGTAGGAATGTGGCGCTTTTTGCTCCAAGAATACAGTTCGTCAAGCTCTACTATTTAAAAAAAATTCGGTTAAAATCGCACAATAAATAAATATTTTATTGAGTGACCCGCAAACAAATGGGTCTCACTGTATCTAAGATGTTTGTTTACTCAAAATAAAACTGATTCCTTTCAATACCTACCTACTTAAATAGATTTACATGTTTATTTTTGAAGTTTAGTTATGGTGGGTTTTAATACCCTCAGGGAAGAAGAAGATCAACATTACTTAGCTTCCTTGTATTGAACAATGACTTAGTTTAAGTAATAAAAGACTAAAACATTGGTGTTTTCTTAATTATAATGTGTATTATGTTTACTATTTACAATTTACATTTACCTCATAAATCTAAATTACAATCACACAAAATGCAATTACAATAAATATGGCACATGTAATAATTTTTTTATAACTACAATTTAATATATTACACTAGTTTTGTTATTATCTAATTTAATATCAAAACTCTTGTAAATCGATCTCTATGATATACAATTAGTGGGTAAAGAGTATCGAAAGAGGGTAAAGAGTACATGTGAAAATAATTTTCAACAATCATAAACTTGCAATAATAAATATCTTACAAAATATATTATAAGAAGAGGTACCTACTTTATTGTTAAATTTAATATTTTATTATAATCAGTTTATCTTTTTATAGTGTTTTTATATAGGTACCTATGTTTTGTTTTTATATCAATCAACAGTTATGCAATTGCAAATTTTAGAAATCAGATTTAATGCAATTAGTGTACTGGGGTGCTAAGATTTTACTTCTCATTTTCGGGACGGCAGCTTCATCTCTTTCACATTTTCCAATTCAACTGGATAAATACTTTAATAATATTTTATTTTTTTTTATTTACATACTTCTAGATACAAGCAGATGACGAGGAGTATGTCGACTAAATAAAAATATAAATTTGTAGTGTCTGACTGAGTCATCGATGAAACGGAGTTGTAATATATTCTTGTCTGATTTTTTAGCTAACAGTGTTTACATTTTAAATCAAGATGCAGACAAATGCTTCCACAACCTGGCTGTTCTACATACAACGAACAAAGACTTTGTTTCGTCTCACTATTCAAATATATTTGCGACACGTCTGTTTTATATAAATTTGGAGATTATTTTGCAAGAATTTCTTAAAGTTTCAATATTTTCCAGTGGTAGGTATTTAAACACTACCTATCAATATATTTTGTTCCAGAACGTCATTGGGAAATTCTAAAATAACACAATTACCTATACGCGTTTTGAAAATAGCACTGATAAATGAAAATGCAATTTATATTACTGACTTTCCACAAACCAATTTAAAAAATATAGATTAAACTCAAACCACGACACACCTAATCTATAATTTGCAGCTGTGGCTTGATTTTACTGTAATTTTAAACATTAAAACCAATGTCTGGCATAACCTTTTAATTTTTTAAAGTTATATTATTAAATGCATGTGGACTAGTACCTTTATGTTTAGTATTTTTTAATTTAAATTTGTACTCAACAACATATTTTGTACATATTTATTATTACATTAATTATTTTTACTAACACACAATTTACAAACAAACGTAATGGCGCTCCCCGCAACTTTTCACTCTATGGTCCTTAGTGTATGAACTCCAGGAACTTAAATATGGTACAAGACCTAATAATATACAGAAAGCCACTTTTTATTTTTGGCGCGTTGTTTAATAAAACGAGTTAATAAATAACCGAGTAGTAGGTTTTGAACTAAAATTTTACTATTGAAATTTTTTATAATACAAATTGTTCGATTCCATATTCAAATTTAATTGGCAGGTTTGCTATTACGTCTGGTACTGCAGCATTGGTGCTGCTAGGTTTGGATGGTGTGTGGAGTTCATTCTCAGTGCTGATAAACTTTTGTTGTACCATTCGTCCTCGGCGCTCATACCTAAAACAGAATCGATATCAAAATTAAACTCAACAACCTTGGAATGCCATTATTTTTGGTAGAAATCACTGAGAACTAATGCATCCTAAATAACATTTTTAATAGAGAAGATTGCAATTGCAGGTTTGAATTTATGGATACATAGATACAAATTAGTTAATTTTATAATTACTGATTTCTACGGAATGAAGCCATTCAAGGATGAGACATATATATGTTTCAGGGCTGGCTAGATAGGAACAGGGTTAGTTTTATTAATGTAAACCCCCCATTTTTATTTTTATCTTTGACCTATTCCAAAAATTAAAAACCGGCCTTACACGATTTTTTATGTACCTAGATTTCACTCCTGCTAACGGATTGGCAGTAATGTTTTAAATATACAAGGTACGCAAAAGAGTTAGGTTTCTTTAAATGGAATACCCTGTATATTTTGACAAATTTGAATTCCTCCAATCATTCTGATTACAAATATATACATCTATAGTATAATCGGGTTACTGGTTTTTGAGTTATTTTCACTTTATGGATACGTCGAAACAAAAGCGTCATTTTATAAGCCCATATAATCAATAAATGAGGTAAATCTACAAACAAAACAAAATATATGAATTATTAAAACAAATTATATAACATTTTCAACATAATCAACCACCATTAACTTCGATACATTTTAAACCACGTTTAATAAAATTCGAAAGAATATTTCGAAGAAAAAGTGCTGCATCGAAATTTAGCAAAGTTATATTTTTTACAATTTGATTTTTTTATTGTTTAAAATTTTCCACTGGTTCACTGTAAATTTTTTCTTTGAGCGCTCCCCAAAGAAAATAAGCTAATGGATTCAGGTCTGGACTCCGTTCGAATTTTATTAAACGTTGTTTGAAATGTCGATACATTTCAAACAACGTTTAATAAAATTGGTGGTTATGTTGAAAATGTTACGTACCAATTTGTTTGAATAATTCATATATTTTGTTTTGTTTTTGATTTATTTCATTTATTGATTTATTATATGAATTTATAAAATAACGCTTTTGTTTCAACGTATCCATAATAAAGTAAAAATAACTCAAAAATCAGTAAAGCGATTATACAATATGTGTATATATTTGTAACCAGAATGATTGGAGGAATTCAATTTTGTCAAAATAGACAGGGTGTTTAAAAAAACCTAACTTTTTTGCGTACCCTAGCTGTATATTTAAAACGCTATTGCCAATCCGTTAGCAGAAGTGGAATCTACGTAAAAAAACGTGTAAAGCGAGTTTTTAAATTTTTTGATTCGATCAAAAATAAAAATAAAAATGGGGGGGTTTACATTAATAAAACTAACCCTGTACCTATAAGTTTGTTATTGGTTTTGTATCACAGAAACAAAAAGAAATATCCTTCAATATTTTCGTCAAAATTGTAGATGCGTTGATTTATTTAATTGTTTAAACATTTTATATAATTTCCAGTCTTACTTATTTTTAATTTTCGAATTAGGAAGGTATGAGCCATCTGCTTTGGTCAAATTGCTTTACCTATGTCTATGCCATAAACTTTTTCGTATATTTTTGTTTTAAATATGCAGTTGAAATAACTGTACAGGGTAGCCATTTTGTATCTGCATACACTGGTAACTTTTTTATATTTAGAGCTACAGAGTCGGCAAAATTGAGCAGAATTATGAGAGCAATTTATTGCTATTTGGGGAATTGTGGCATGTCTCCAGGTGGCTGATTATGAAGAACTGAAAATGGTCGATTTTTTTAATTTTTATCGTTAATCCTAGAAAATAAGTGAAAATTATTATTACTAGATATTTTTATGTCGAATTCAATAAATCGGTTGCCAGTTTCATAGCTAGCACGATTTTCGAGATACAACATAAACTTGTTTTTCTTTAATTTAACTCACAGTTGACTTTATACTCATATAGGCTCATGAAGAACCTTATTCTTTTATAATTTCAAAGATATAAACATTTGTATGCCTATCTTGTAGGTTATGTTGAAATGATGATAAATCTATTTTTTTTAAATAAATCTTCCTAAAATAAATCTATCTATATGGTTTTTCAGAATTGTAAGTAGGGTAAATATAATAAATCAGTGTATTTTTAATCCTACTTATTTTCTTTAGCGTTGTAGCTGTAAGAAAGTTACCCATACAAGGAGATAAATAATAATGGTCACCCGATATAGAGATAGCTGTACACAGTACCTATGCATCAACTTTGTTTTGTTTATTTGTAAAAGGTTAAGAAATTTTATTTCAACAGGTGCTCAAAATGACCATGGTTATCCTCGTACATCTTTTATTAGGAAATAAATCAAAATAAAAAAAAGTCTTGATTTTTTGAAAGTTATGTGAATGAAAATAAGTCGTTTAAAAGATATCCAAAATATTTTGATTTGTTCTAAATATCCCGAAAAATTATACAGTATACAGACAAGCCAATAAATATTAATTAATAAACACCATTTTAGATTCATTAACATCAAAAACATATGTTTTCATAATTTTCTTTTATATTATAGGTATATATTCCATATGCAATAAATGTCTTTTCAGTTATTTAATGTGTCGCCTCTTCAAGAAAACAAAAAAAATTATGGTGAACATTTTTTGACAGTTCTAACAACCAATTAAATTTCGTTATTTCTTGTCATGTGACACAAATCACCCAATCATTTCGATATTACACTGACTATTTCACTCACCTTAAAATTATCACATAATCTGACCAATCACAAACCAAAGACAGCTTGTATTACAGCGAAAACACCGACTGTCTTTCAATTCTAATTGGTCTATCAGCGTGGTTGTTTTCAACGACGTAACCATGGATACGGATGGCCGTAACCATGGATACGGATGGCAAAGCAAAGTTTGACAGTTTAATAAAAATTAATGATAGAGACAGACGTCAAAATGAGTAGCTTCGGTGCTACTTCCAGTGAAGTTGTCAACCAAAATATTTGTTCTTGAAATAGTCTAATAAAATACCACTCGTGATTGAATTTATCTTATAAGTCTGTCTTTTATTTCTAAACTCAACTGAGTTGCTTGAAAACACCACTCGTCCTACGGACTCGTGGTGTTTCCAAGCAACTCAGTTTCGTTAGAAATAAATCGACAGACTTATCGCGAAAATTCAATCTCTTGTGTTATTATTACTGATAACACCATCCAGGGAAATTTTCAATCACTATGACAACAAAATTACTTAACTTTGACTACTTCATAATAACTGCCAAATAAATTTCAAAATGTTGGCAACGCCAATTTTCAATCTATAAACTTTTAATAAATAAATAATTGTTTTGTTGTGTTGCGACATTTTGATTTTGTTTTTTCAAAAAATTTTCTGTCCGAATATCCTAAGACATTGATAATGTACGAGATAATTTTATGACAATCGAAAGCACGTTGCTTGGTAATAGCCCGACTCCGAAGACTAAATTTTTTTCAAATTCAGTTATAATTTTTAAAATACATTTTTTAGCCCCCACACACAAATAACATTTTTTATCAGAAAAAGCCACTGCATTGCTAAAGAGTAAACAATTTTCAATTTTTAAATAGAATGATTCAATATCTGACTTTTCCTTCTCCTGCAAAATTTTACTTGAATTTACCGTTTCTGAAGAAATGTAAAAAATCTGCAGTAGCTCTGGTCAGCATATTATCCACAAATTTGTATTTTGTGTTGTCAGTTTACGGAAAGTCGATCACAATGTAATTATTATTTAAGGAAAAATAATAATAATAAACTACTTTTTAGGTGTCATCTTGGGATGCCTCCAGCTCCCTTAGAAGGCGATTGCGGATATATGTTTATATTTAGAAAGTCTTTGTCTTATTTTTAAGCAAGGAATATGAGGTTCAGAGATTTACATGTGATTTAGAAACACCCTGTATAGTTGTTTAGCGAAAAAGAAATCGAAATTTGTCTAATTGAAATATAATGAAGCATAATATTGCTATGTTGGCCCTTCAGTATTCTTGCAAAATATTATCGAAAATAATTACTGTCTTTCGGTACCCCAAAAAATATTTTTGACAAATTAACTTTAATTGCGCGAAACACTTGAATCCATGTATTTGAATGAGCATGGATTTAAAATATTTCTTCAAATATTCTTTTTTTGAGTCACACAAAGTTTTTCTACATATCGACAAAATGTGACAAATAATAGTTTGCCAAAATGCCTAATTCCGTTTATACTTAGAACAACTTGCAAAGCTTCTAATTTATTTTGGTATGTGTCAAAGCAATCCAGTGCTCACCGCGGTAGGGCCGATAGGGGGACGTAGAGCCCTACCCGTGACCCCTAAGCACATATGGCTTATTATACATTTAAGTTCAAGCGACAAGCATTATCTATTTTTGATGAAATTGTCCTAATTCTCAATTTAAACAACAGTTTTCGTTCTTTATACACGTTCAAACGTTACGTATAATAAGTGAATTTAGAAAACCATTTGTTTTTCTTGAAGTACAAAGAATATAGAACATCATTTATTATAAGGCAGATACAATTATGATAGCATCAACATTAAACGTTGAAATTATAAAATGCCTTACAGCAAATTTCGGCTTTTTCGACTCGTTCTAATACAAATGTCAATTCTCTTATTGAGTAAACTCATACGAAAATTGACGTAGAAAGCAACAGATGGTTAATTTCGATAATGATATAAGTAAGTAAAATTCAAATGTGCTATAATTTATTCCTGTGTATTTTTTGCGTCAATTAAAGTTTTCTTTCTCAAAAATAGTTTTCTCTATATGATAAAATTATAAGCGAAATGATTTTGCAATTTCATATTAATGTGAAATATATAGATGATAAGATTAAATATACCTACGAATTACATTTAAGTTATGCATTACTTTACTCTGACCAAAATCTCATGATTGCATCGCAGAAAGGAAATAGAACATCTTGAAGGCGCCCTCCGTAATCTTAGTGCATCAGCACGGAAACTACGTTATTTCCTGTTAACCTGAACTTTTTAAAGCTTTCCTTGCCACTTGATTTCTTATTCCCTCTATCTTGCCTGAAATTACTTTTTGAACACTTCTAAAAATTGTTAATTTATATGTATAATTTAATTTAAAGCACATATGCATCAAAATATTATATTATATAATCTATATTAATTGTATATGATTTTGTATTTTTTAACAATAATAATTAATTGTAAAACAACTTTTATATAATAATAATAATAATTTTATTCTTTGTATTATAGTTTACAAACAGAATATAATTTAATACAACTAAGTAGAGTTTAAATTAATAAATGATAAACTACAAAAAAAAGACAGAAAACAACATGGCTCCAGAGAGACCTGCTGATCTTAGTTTCTGCCTACGTAACTAAAATTTTATACAAAAATACAATAGTGACTATGACCAAAAATATAATAGCGACGAGCTAAAGAACCTAATTTGTATGATTTAGATGTATTAGGTGAAACAGCATCTCTGACTAACGTTCCCCGTCCCACAATACACACAAACTGGTGAAAAAGGGTGCCCTCCTAAGAAAACGACGATCCGACGCTGGTCAAGCGAGAGAACTCTGGACGTTTGCAAAACTTTTAAGAAATCTAGTTTATGATACGTATCAGAAAAATGAAATTGCAACTATTGACGTGGTAGAAAGGAAATGGATTATCATCTACAGTATACCCACAGAATTTTAGGGAGGAAAATTGGACTGAAATTTCCAACATGGACCAATTTATTATCTAGATGATACTCATGACACCGTAAGAAAAGGATGGACTGATGGATCTAGGAAATATATCAACTAATTTCATTGCCCTCTAATAAAGGGACTTGGTTGATTATATTACACTATGGATCAGTTGAAGAATGGGTTGATAATGCATTGAAACTGTGCGAAAAAATCATGGATTACCACAAGATCATGAAGGGAGAAATATTTGAGGACTGGTTTAAAAATACCCTAATTCCAAAATTAAAACCGAATAGCGTGTTATTGTTCTTGACAATGCGAAGTACCATTCTAGACAACTGTATAAAATTCCTAACCAAGGGTTGTACTACGGCTCTATATAAAAACTGGTAAATTTCATATAAATGGTGGAAATAAATTTAGCATAAATTTGAACGAGGATAGTAGTTTATCTGAAAATGAAGAAGAGGGTGAAAAGGGCAGGGATTCAGAGAAACAAGCGATGTGAGGTGAGGTAAAGTGAAGTAATGTGAAGTGAAGTGAAGTGTAGTAAATTGAAGTGAACTGAAGAATAAAATTTTATGTATGCTGTCATCTGTATTATTTATTTCCGTTCTTGTGCTTTCGTAGTTAATTTAACTGTAATTTATTTAATTAAGTAATTTCTGTATTTTATACTAATATTCCAATCCAATCCTTTCACGGCAAGAAATGCTCATACCTCCACGTGGTTCTTGCTGGGTAGTAACAATTTATATTAAGCAAACTTGAATACTGTAACTACTGTTATGTGTAGCCAATACTTTAAAATTACTCAAGTTAATAATTGTTGTACAATTCTTAAATTGTTGTTAGTTAAACAGAGCACAAAAACCTACATTGAGAAAGTATACGAGCGTCACGAACGAACAATACAGTTAAATCCGGCTCTGCGTTCTGTAGTCTTACCGTGCTCACGCTCACTTCCCGTCACTATATCTATTTCTCACACTATATTTGAAGGCACCATATCCAAGCAAGGTCCATTATGTAACTATACAATTGCCACTTTATAAGAAATTTAACATTACTACTTATCGTCGACATACGTGGCATATTTTTAATGTACCTACCTAATATTTTAATTTTTAAAGTGCGTGGAGGAAATGGTATTTTCAATTTTAACTGAAGCAGGAGGTATAATGTGCATATTTTCTCGTACTCGATAGCAGTATGACGTAAAATTAATTATCAACGGAAAGAAATGGCATACTTTCTACTATAAAATGGAGGAAGAAAATATTGCTTTCTGTAAAGGTAGTAGAGAAAATCATAACTCATAAAGTGTGATTTCTTTTCTCTCTCGCGAGAGGAACCCTGCACTTTCTACTTTAGTTAAACAAATAGTTGTTCTGGTATCCCGTCAACAATTTTTGTTACAATGGAACCTATTGGACTATTAAAAAGCCACAACACCTACAGTCTTTAACATTACTTATAAGCGGTGGTAGATAGATTTATAGTAGGGTGCAAATCGTGGTCAATTGTATCACCATGTGGGCATTTTAAGACTAAAAGCTGACACCTATCGGAAATGAAAGCTTATGCCCTCCGTACCTTAAATCCGAATTCGTCAGAAAATCGTCGTGTGCAAAAGGGCACTATCAAAAATTTTCGAGTTATTGATATGGGGTCATAGCTCATGACTCAAAGATTTTTCTGGTTGAATTTCAAAACGTTTTCTGTAGCCGTTTGGCAGCAAAAAATTAAAACAATTTTCGAAAACCATTGGCCCTTACGGGAATGCACAACTTTGGATTGCGATATCTCGGCTCGACATCGACTAAAAATTAATTCAATTTGCCGTTTTTTTGCGTCCCACAACGATTATCTCGAAATATAAGCTCTAAATCAAAAAATTTATCTCCTGTAAAATTGTTGCCCTATTATTTGTGACTCTAGTAGTGCTATTTTTATATTTTTATCATTGATAATAAACTAGTAAGAATAATAAATGTAAGATGATGCATAAGTTACAACACTGCCGTTGCGTGCCAGCGTATGCTTGCTCGATCACCCTTTCCTACCCCCGACCAACGTCTCACCCACACTTCGAACGGTACGTGGTTATGTTAAGTTACTCGTAATTTTGAGTTTTTATTTTGGATTTTGTTGTTAATAAATAATTATATTGACATTTACACAGATTCCCGATTCTAGCGCTAATTTATTTTAAAATAATAATAATAAAAAAAAACTTATTTAGTGTGCAATAGTTTTTAAAAACAACATTAACAATTCAAGTAATAAATTTTAATGTAGCTCATACTTATTCACTATCAACATCACTTTCTTCTTCAATAAATATCGTAGACTTTGCTGTAGTTTCATTGGATGGCATTTTGGTCCATGCATCGACAAGAGCCTATACAACATATTTTGTTTTTTCGACAGCTACACCATTTAGCTTGACAATCTATACAGGCAAAGAAAAATTTTAATTCAAAAACTTCTAAATACTGTGAGACACGTGTGTTACATTTCCTACATTTACATGTCGCCAAAAATGACACAATCTCGGGAAAAGATGGCAGCGTTTGAAAAATTACTATTTTAGAATCAGTTAATTTCCATCCATAATCTAAATAATTTGGTACCTCCTAAATAGGCTGTAAAGCATTAAGCCAAATAATTAAAATTTTTTGACAGTTCTAACAGCCAATTAAATTTCGTTAATTCTTGTCATGTGACACAAATCACCCAATCATTTCAACATTACACTGATAACACCATCCAGGGAAATTTTCAATCACTATGACAACAAAATTACTTTACTTTGACAACTTCATAATAACTGCCAAATAAATATCAAAATGTCACGTTTTGGCAATGCCAATTCTCAATCTAGGAACTTTTATTAAATAAATAATTGTTTTGTTGTGTTGCTACATTTTGAATTTATTTTTTCTAAAAAATTCTGACCGAATATCCCTCAGACATTGACAAATGCCTCATAATTTTATGACAACCTCAAGCAAGTTGTTTGGTAATATTATTACGAACCAACGTGCTTTCGATTGTCATAAAATTATCTCGTACTTACATTATCAATGTCTTAGGGATATTATAGCTGATAATGTGCCCGTAGACAATGTTGATAAAGGCTGTCTTCTGTTGGGGGTAATTTATCAATGGTTTTGGTTGCAGCTAGTATTCCGCGAAGATGGTTTATGGAAATTATATCTCGATTTATCGTGTACAACTTCACAACAAAACTATGGATATTATTAAATATATTTTCGTCAAAGGTAAGATCAAGATCATTCAGTAGTTCATGAAAATTCAGATATATTTTCCAACAAGTTTTTTTCCCCAAACCAGAAAACTGATTTGTATCGCATCCCGTAAGTGCATGGAAAGCTGGGAGATTTTTTAACAGTTTTGGTTCGATATTTATATGGTGAATGTGTATATAGCGAATACTGCCCTTTTTTCCTACTTTCATCTACATCTCAGGAATCAAATGCTCTTTAAAGTGGGAAAGCAGTACTAAAACATCTGTATCGTTGCATTCAAAAATAAATACAATATTGCAACCAGTGTTTTTTGCGGAGAGAATATGAAGCAAGATTCCTGTGTCTGCTTCTTCATGGTTTGAATTTAACAAATTATCCTGAGGGAAAAATTGCTCCCATACTGGCATATTATATGTCGAAAAATCCACCGCTTGCCACAAAATTCACGTTTTCTTTTTTTGAATGTTCGATGGCCTCACAGGATAGAAAATTCGTCAACTGATTTTTGTTGAAAGCAGATTGGATAAATAAATTCCACTGCTGGGGTACCTAGTGGCACACTGCCCGTATCAATTATTTTATTTATTGCGTTGGTCGATCCTCTCTTAATCCTGGTTGCATTCTTTATTGATGATTCTTGATAATGAATAATTTTCAGGATGGGAACATAAAATCAATTTTTTAAAATTCGATATTTTATAAAAACCATATTACGCGATTAAATAAATAGTTAATCTTCGAAGTCACCAATATTATACTTAAAAATACTTATATAAATTAGATATTCCGCGATGGTTTTTATTTTATGAGCATGTGTTACCTATATTAATTTATTGTGTGTAAATGTATTTTTATTAAAGTTTATTATATTTAGGGCATACTTTAAACAAAACTAATTAATATAATTGTAATACATTCGCATGACTAAAAATTACTTACAAGTTGCTGTACAAATAGGGGAATTGTACATTATTTTCTCGATTTTTTTAATTTAGTATAAGTATCTAATTTGAATTGTCCTTAACCTATATGGAATGTTCTTTACCAATAAAATATGTAATTATTATTCGGTTTCCCAGTAGTGCTGCAGTAATACACCCACTGATTAATAAATAATATTGTTAATTCAACACAAATAACACAATATTCTTAAATAAACCCTTTGTCTTTTACTATTATTTAGTACGGCCTGCGCAAACTATGGTATGTGAGCGGGAGGAGCGGTCAGAGAGGGTGATCGAACGAACGTATGCCGGTACGCGACGGCGATGTTGTAACTTATGCATCATCTTACATTTATTATTCATACTAGTTTATTATCAATGATAAAAATATAAAAATAGCACTACAGGAGTAACAAATAATAGGGCAACAATTTTACAAGAGATAGATTTTTTTATTTAGAGCTTATATTTCGAGATAATCGTTGTGGAACGCAAAAAAAACGGCAAATTGAATTAATTTTTAGTCGAAGTCGAGCCGAGATATCGCAATCCAAAGTTGTGCATTCCCGTAAGGGCCAATGGTTTTCGAAAATTGTTTTATTTTTTTGCTGCCAAACGGCTACAGAAAACGTTTTGAAATTCAACCAGAAAAATCTTTGAGTCATGAGCTATAACCCCATATGAATAACTCGAAAATTTTTGATAGTGCCCTTTTGCACAGGACGATTTCCTGACGAATTCGGATTTAAGGTACGGAGGGCATAAGCTTTCATTTCCGATAGGTGCCAGCTTTTAGTCTTAAAATGCCCACATAACTGATTTTTAAGCGACTTTGTGTGCCGCGAGCACTACACTATTATATGAATGAACATTTTCTATTGAAATTTAAAGTTATGGCGGAGGAGCCGATGTAACGCGAATATTATTAGCTGATACAATAACAATTTATTACAGTTTAAAAAATATAGGAAAATGGCTAAGCTAGTTATTGTGATATTTAGGGTAATCTCTGTCTTACTTAAATGACCTCAAACCCACATGAGGTTATTTAAGAATTGTTTAATTATGTGTAATAATGTAGATACCACGCAGTACCTATACGCATTCTATGTATTAAATACTTAGGTACATATATATTAATTTATTAAATATAGAATGTACAACGTACACAAAATAAATCAGCTTGGTAGGTAGAGACCATGGTAGTCTGCTCGTCGAAATTTCGGTTTCAAAATACAATTAGGTAATTTTATATTAGATAATACAGTCATATTTTTTTAATACTAAAGGCAAATCGTAAACAGAAATTTTGAGATACATATTTAAAGTTTTTTTCCTCTACTAAAGAAACTTCTACAGACGCCCATACAGTAATTGGTGTGTGAATTAATTACGAGTAAACATATATTTGGTTTCATTAAGGAGTATAAATTTAGATAATTCTAGATTTAGATGGGCGGAGGACACTATACATTCAACTTGTAATGACCTTAATATCATGTTGAATATTTCTACTGTCGTTTCTATATATTCTTACTCACTTTGAGAAAATGTACTAGTTCAATCGTTAACTGTTTAAACGCAATTCAAGTTCACATTACGCTTCTTTTTTTGGTATCTTGTATATTTTTATGTTTAATATGAACAGATGAGAAATTTCCTTAATAATACTTGTTTTCTAAATGCTTCGTTTTTATAATAAAAAAACAAATTTTATTTTTCTTTAAAATAATTTTCTTTACAATCATTCTTCTATGGTTAAAAAACAAATTTTGTATTTATTCAGAATCCATTGACCAATTTGACATTTTATCCAGATCCAAATTTACTTTAATAATCGCGATACATCTAAAATCATCAACAGATAACATTGCCCAGTTTAAAAGCTTTCTTTTCAACTTGATAACTAAAGCTACCTTGATTAATTACTATACAATCTATTTTACCAAAGCGAAATTAATTGAATTTCTGAAAAACGTACCTGGTAAACAACATGATATGCTAAAATCCTTCTATCCCACTTTATTTTTTATCCCGGATTTTGATATTAGTTATGATGATTATATGCAAATTAATTATATTTCTAATACATATTAGAGAAAGTACTTTCAAATGTTTAGAAATTATAAAATATAAAATTAGTATGAATACAATAAGATTATTCCCCAGATCTAGTTTATGAGAGTTTAGAAGTTTAGATTTCAAATTGAATTGTATTTGATATAAAAGCATAACATAGACCAGACTATAAACAAACATACTAATTTCGATAGATTTTCTATGTCCGGCTCCAAAATAACCTAAATTTAGATGTTTTGAATTATTGTTTTAAACTTAGAAGATTTTTAGATATAGGTAAAAAAGGAAAATATGAGCAAGGTATGTAATTTCTGTATTTTATATGTAATCTGTAATCTCTACCAGTGGGCTACTATTTCAATATATACTGTTATAATAAGGAGAAATTAATTATTTTTTATAAATTTTTTGATTTTTTGATGGTTTTCTTTTTTGGCTTTCTTTGTGTGGCTCCACGTTGGGCGCCAAATTATTTGTTATGTTGTAACGAAGTGAATTTTAGCAGGGAAATATTGTTAGTTGTAATTAACAAATAATTATAAATGTATAAAACAGGCAGGTAAAATTTAACAAATATTAATTTACTTCAAATTAAGCCTTCTGAACCGCGTCTTTTCCGTTTATACATTTTTAAATTATGCCGCGACGAATGTAATAATCCCGGTGTTGATTCGACTGCAGCAAACCTGCAGTGCCAGCCGCACCGCGCCAACATAGGTGTAAAATGCTTGAAGTCAGTTTTGCGTTCAGAGCGCAAGATAGGGATACGCGTCATCAACCGGCTATAAAACTAACAATCTGGTCGTTTAACGTTCAGTTGGCGATGCGCCCGATCCAGTCCAGACTGCCAGTCCGAGAAGAAGTCCGCACCGAACCAAGAGGAAGCTCCGCTGCTAGAGAGAGCAAGACAAATATAAATCGCCATCCGAGCTTTTGCTAGTAACTTTTGTAGACAGGCTTTTTCCTGCCGCACACTTTCCGTTTAACCGCTTTACCGTAGATTTGCTTACTCGCTCCCACCGTATTATTTGCTTGCCGTTTTTCCGCTTTATAACCGTAGTTTACCGCCTTTCGTTTTGCCTAACCTGCCTGCTTTAAATTTTGCTGTAAATACTTGTGATTATATTTTTATGTTTTATTTTTACCGTAAATGTATTAAATTTATTGAATAAAGCTTGTTCTGTTTTTAATCCGAAATTCTGAGTTTTCTTTATAGGTTAATTAGACCCCTGGCTTAACCGTGTCTTCACTGCAGTTACCTGAAGCCTCTATTATCCTGCTAATAGAGTAAAGTGGTGTTTCTACAAACACTCTAAAGCAGAAACTGGCGCCCGAGACACCGTCCTAAAAAGCACCGCCGCCCCTCAGGAGTCACAGTAACCTTCTCCGAACCTCCGCCATAACGAAGGAAGGTTACAATGTATGGGAAATTTTTGTATATTTAATTGATGGTCTTTTCTTTGTTTCTTCTAGTCTTTTTGTGCCCACGTTGGGCGCCAAATTATTTTGTTTATAGGGGAAATTATTTATATTTTTATTTATTGAATTATTATTTTTAAATTATTGAAAAAGGTAGTTGGTATTTATTAATTTAATAATTATTGCATGATGGTTTTAAGAATATTTTTATAGCATTTTAGTATTAATTTTATTTAAGAAATATAGTAATTTGATTTGATTTTCGAATTTATTTACTAGTATTAGAATTGTGACTTTTTGACTTGATTCACCCGTAATACGTATGCAAAATACTAATACCTGCGTTTTATACACAGCGACCAGTCTATTTCGTTGATAAACGACCGTGTGTACTGTGCGTAGCGAATAACTTACTTTCAGGTTTCTGTAATTCTTGTTGTATTTTTCAGGGTCTCCTTGGGATCATTCTTAGGAAGAAACTTACCTTTTGAATTCTTTATCTTATGTAAATTTTATTAATAAATGAATATTAAGTTTATATGTTTTGTATTATTTTAAAGTGATTCTAATTAAAATTTGGTATTGCATGAGATGCAGGGACCTGTAATTATTGAGTTTGAATTGACTATGCCTCAATCGTGCAGATATTGAGCAAGGCTCGCAGATATCGCCCTCACTAAAGCACGGATACTGCATATAATGTTAGATTGAGCGATTATGTTGTTTTATCAAACTAGACGTATGTAGAATTAAAATTAACAACTTTTATTCATTTATTAATTTTTATTCATTTTTCTAATGTGTAGCCCCCTTCCGGACAGCCTTTGGCTTTGGAATTGGGGGTTGTCTAATTTCTGTGGTGTGTTTTTATATCAACAAAATTGGGTGAAAATTACTTAAGCTAGAAGCCTGCGATAACTTATTTCTATATTAAAACTATTGACAAATGAAATTCTTAAATTTTATGGTTCAAAAGAAAATGTCTCCCTTTACTTGTCTGATCAGGGATGAGCAGTCTATTTGATTTTTATATTCTATGGAGTTTAACGAATTTCTAGACCATCGGCCTTCACTAAAGTTCATTAACCGTGGTAAAATGGCTGTCTTATTCGTTCTTATGCGTTTTTCCACAATTAATCAAGACTATTTCATGTGATTAAGTCCTCAAAAATATAATATATAAGGACCTGATTTTTCTTTCTTCTGTTTATTGAATTATGGTATAGCCAGGGTATTATCTCGTTCAACTTTTGTTAAATTATTTATTTAAGCTGGTAAGTAGTGATTTACCTCCACTTTTCTCGTTTTTAACACAATTTTCTATTTTATTTTCAGGAACGATTTCCAATACGTGACGCCTCTCTGGAGCTGGTTTTTCAACAACTTTTATTTTTGTTCCTGTATCCATGGTGATCCTGAATTCTTTTTTCTTTGAGGATACTAGATGCCAAACTGTCATTTTGGGTTTGTGTTTTTGGAAATATTTTTCTTATATGTAATTTTGCTGTGGAAATCATATCATTTTTGAACTCTGGGTCTCCTGACCAATCTATACATATCCAATATGTCACATCTCGTTAAAACACAATTTCACTTGCTGTTCTTGGCTACGTTGAGTCACTATATTTTAAGGTTTCACTTCACTACACCTTTCTACAATTCTAAGTTACAATATGTCTATCCTGGTGGCATAGACGATCAGTTTTACATAAAATTAAATCTTAATTAAAATCAAATATTACTATTACGGGTTTCTACGTTAGCCTTTCCGCTACATAAAACTACAACCTCGCTCATTTTTTATTAATTGTTGCTTATTTGACACTAGAGATTGATTAACTTGTTTAATGCTACCTTTTTGATGGTTAATGTTATTTTATTTATTATTTTTATGGTTTTAATTTACTGTTTTAGGTGGTACTAGCCAAATCTGGTGGAGTCTCACTGCTATCCCGTAACAGCTGGTGCTGCTGCAACGAAGATAAGTTTCCTCGGAGTGGTATCCTTTAAAACTATGTGTTTAAACCCTTTTTATTTATTTAAAGTAAGTTATTTGCTGCTTTTATTCAGGGTGAAGTTCTATATGAACAAAACGTATTGAATTTAATTTTTATTTATTAAAATACATGACAATACTTACTCATTGCGTCTTGCCTCATGCCCGCAACAGTGCTCATATTTGTACCATGGGACATTGAAAACGATTGCGCCATTCCAGGATACGAACTCGTACTCATCTGAAAAAAAAACATAAGCCCGTCATTTTGTTGTTCTATGTGATATTGTGCATATAATTAGTACAAAACTGGTAGCGCTTTTGTTGTTACAGAAAAAAATTTATTCAGACAAATCCTTAAATACATTTGTAAGGCGAGCACTATGGGGTAAATATTAAATTCGCTGATGATATCTAATATAACATGCTTCATTAAATATATTAGTAACTTGTTTTCACCTTTAATTTATTTAAATATTGTCACGTAAATAATGCAAATTCATGTTGATTAGGTTACGATTCGACGAATATAGTATCTACTGCAGTTGGTTGTGTAGATTCATCGATTATGATTTGTAAGTCTGATATAGTAACTAATCACTTCATTAGTGTATTCATTAGGGGGAATTTCGTCACAATTTTAATAGTGGATTTTGATAAATCAAGACATTGATCGGATTTTTATTCTTGATATGATAAATTCGGAAAGTTCTGTCCGTTTTTAAATTAAAAAAAAACAATACATATTCAATATATTTATTAATATTTACTGAATATTATTACTAACGACCTCTTTCCAGCGTGGTGTCCATTTTTGAATTCCATTTCTGTAGAATAACTCGTCTTTGAAGGCGAAAAACTCAAGCTGACGACGGTGACGTCTGCGTTTCATTTTTGAATTATTTTCACTTCAAAAAATTATGCAAGGCAAGAAACAGATGATAATCGCACGAGTTAAGTTCAGAGAGTATGATGGATGTGACAGAATTTGAGCCTAGCTCACCGATATGTGGCCTGGCATTATCATTGTCGTGTGGTGCAGTATGATTTGCATTCTATTGACCAACATCGGTCTTTTTTCCTGAGTGCTTCGTTCAAATCATTCATTTGTCGACAATACATTTCCGGAATTCAACATTTTTTTGAGTTCGAGAAGCTCATAGTGTATTGATCCTTTGACGTCCCACCACACATATAATAAGAGAATGTTATTGAGGCTTAAGCACGGTTTCGAGGTGGAAGGGGAAGTTTGTCTGGACTCGCAATTTTTTCATACGTATTCCACTTTGCATCACCGGTTATCATTCTGTTTCTAAAGTTCGTTTTTGTTCCAAGCAAGAGCAAATGACGACCCGCTCATGTAATTTTTTTTTCACTTAACTCATGGGGTACCCATTTGGAATACACCAATATAAGTTTTTGAATATGGTACGAAATGGTTTGTTGTGTTGAGTTAGCTTTCTCGCAATCTCCGATGATGTCAAAAAAGGAAGTTACTGTTTACTGGTCTTAATAATATCGCCATCCATCAGTGATGATCTACCAGAGAATGGCTTGTCATCACCTGCTTCAAATTTTTCGAAAATAGCAATATGGTTCAGCTGTCTTGGTGCCTGTATGCACTAAACACCCGTTGTGTATTATATTGTTTTAAAACTCCATAAAGACAATTCATTATTATTATTATTATTTTGCTTGCCTGATGCTAGACAGTTTCTGTGGTTTTTAACTTCTCACGGCAAGAGCCCCAGTGAAATATCTACAACCACACCCCACATCCTGCAAAGTTGGTAACTATGAATTCTGAAGTAGTTTGCCTTATATAGTAAATCGAGGGATCCCAGAATGACTGATTTCCTCTGCGAAATTTTAACAGGCTGGAATAGTCTTAGGTTCATACCGATTATCAGGCGACCATCTTGACAAAGGTATTTATCACTTGAGCTCATGCCAGAGATCGTGGTATTTAGTCTGCTCTTCCTCTTCCTTGAAGGAGATATTTGTCTCAGCAGGTGAAACTCGATGACATACACCTGTAGATTCTGCTTCAGCACTTCGCCGGCCTGCTGGTCTGAAGTCCAATATTAAAATAAGTTCATCTTCAACCTTCTGTGCTACTTTAAACAATAATGTTCTTACGGTTTAATGGTCTCTCACTAACTAAATGTTGGAGTGGAGTTCTTTTGTAATTGGTGCCTCTTCTCTAGGTACATGCCATTGAGAGAATTCTTTATTTGGATCACATCCTGGTTATGGCATTGTTTCATACCCAGGTATGTGTAGGTCTCTCCATCATCCATATGTCGCATCGTAGGAAACTATCATCTGCGAGCTGCGCATCAACGTTCTCTCTTGCCATGGATGACTACGCATTTATCCAACCCAAACTCCATTTTAATTTTCAAGTTCTCGTTCTCCGGAAGTATAAAGTTTAATGTTATCCATATAAAATACAAGGGTGGTTGCGGGTTGCTGGGTGGTCCATACCGATAACCGCGGGTTTGGCGGGTTCAACATATAACGGCAGCAGTGAGATGTAAGAGAAGAGGAGGAGGAGAGAAGAGTCGTCATGAGACACTCCTCTTCTAAATGTCACCAACAATTTTTTTGTTCATGTACTTATTCAAAATACTGAATTTTTTCTTTTTCTGTTATTATTATGTTATTTCTAATATACCTAAATGTATTTATACTGCTGTTATAATAAGGAAAATAAAAGACGTTTATTATTATTACTATTAACTCTGTCGAAGGCGCCTCAGGTCTCAGTCTTGTTGCCAGTTTCGGGACATTCGGTGTAAATGTCCTACCCATAATAATAATAACAATCATAATAATGCATGCCACCTTACATTCCCGGAGATATCGAATCCGTTGTCGAGAACGAGAAATGCCGAATTTAATGGAGCTACTCGTTTCCGACCGTAAAGCTAATTCCAGCTAATAAACCTCACAGTTTTCTTCGACCATTCGAGCTAGGTGATGTATGCCATTGAGTACTCAGCATCTGCTGAGACAAACGTTGCCTTGAGAGAAGAGGAGAGACGACTAAATAACGAGTGCTATAACGCGAAGGTTACTACCGGATGATCATCCTTATAACTGTACTGGGTGTGTACTGGGAGGTATGAAGTCTGCGCTACTCTCGGAATCCATGATGGTCTGCCAAAAGTCCATAGAGTGATTGGTCAGCCAAATACAGAACGCAATCTTCTTCAATTTCCTTCACGTACAGGGTGTCAACTCTAATTTTACCCCCCCTTCTATTTACTTATTTGTGAAGATAATTTAAAATTTTAAAATGTAGCCTTATCAGACATTTTCCGAATTTTTCAAATATAATATTCAAAATTACCTAGCGCCAATACATACAGGGTGGTGAAAAAAAAGTTGTTTTTTTTAAATGGAATACCCTGTATATTTTTCGACAGGTTTGTAGTACTCTTTGAGCTGATTTCAAAAATGTATAACTCCCTTGAGTTTGGATCAAAATTGGCCGAGATATTCAAGGATAAACATGAGAAATATTTGTTTTCACACTTTTGAGGTGGCTTGGCATTCTGACTTAATTGTTGATTTTTAGCTGTCAAAATAATTGATTGTGAATGTTATTGTTAATGAAATTTTTACATTGTTCATATTATACAGGGTGATTCACGTAGCCCGTTCGTTAGAAAATTTTTGACTTCCCGTAATCGTATTAATATGAAATTTGGTATCCGGCCATAATCGACTACTGCAAGTCTAAATGAAATATTTTCAAGATGGCGACCCTTCCGGAAATACCGGAAATCTACGCCATCTTTGTTTTTTTAAATGGAAAGACCCCATTTTGATTTCATATTTGGATTCTACATTAAATTCTGAGTTCAGAAAGTCCCAGTTGTCAATACTTATCTGCCATAGTTTTTGACATAAGTCACATTTTTCGCAAAAATCAGGGTGGCAAGGGGTCCATTAAGAAATGCATAACTCCTGAACCATTGGAAATAAATACATGGATTTTTTTTTATTCAATTAATAAAGGTTATACCAATGTTTTGCATCGCCACTGATACTTCCTTTGTGTTTCATGCGCCTACTGCGATTTTTCAAAGTTGACAATCAAAAAATGGCAAAAACTTCATTTTTTCAAATGGCAACCACCATTTCTGATGCCAGAAATCAATGTAAAATTTAATTTTAGGACCACTTTTATTAACATTGTGTATGTCTATCTTCAGTCGTTTTTGAGTTATTGGCACTTTTTAAAATTATTGTTTCCTTAAAATGTTTGCCTTAGTAGGCTTTAGAAAAATATGCCAAATGTCAAACCTAGTCACTGTTGTGTCATTATTATCTTATTGTTTCAATTAGTTCGTGCAATTTTCATCATGGAACATTATCCGAATGATGTTGTCTTTGATTTGTTTGTGATTTATGGTGAAAATAACAGAATAGTTGACAGAACATGCCGCGCGTTCAATATCAAATATCCACGTTTATCACAAATGACAAAAGGAAAGTTTTGGGAATTTCTCATTCCTCATTGCAAAGAATTCTTTGTCGTCATAAATTACATCCTTATAAATTTATAAGGCTACAAAAACTACATCCCGGAGACTACGTACGCAGGATCAACTTTTGCGAAGAATTTTTGATAAGAATTCAAGATCGTAATTTTTTACAAAAAATCATCTGGACAGACGAAGCAAAATTTTGTCAACGAGGGGTATTTAATCGAAAGAATCGGCATTTTTGGGCTCATGAAAATCCTCATATTGTAATGGAGATGGAAAATCAAATTCAGTTTCGTATTAATGTTTTCTGTCTGTTAATGGACAGTGAGGTACGATATTTCATGTACGATGAAAATTTGAATGGCGAGGGTTATTTGAGAATCTTAAGAGAAGTTGTGGAAAACTACCTGGATGATATGCCGCTCAATCGATTTATCAATCGTTGGTATCAAATGGACGGAGCTCCAGCACATTCGACTAGAGCAGTAGATGCCAAATTAACGGAACTCTTTGAAGATCGTTGGTGGGGAAATAGAGGACCATCACTTTGGCCCGCCCGATCACCGGATCTTACTCCTTTAGATTTTTATTTATGGGGTCGGGTTAAAGAATTGGTGTACACAACTCCGATTTTAAATTACGAGGAATTGAGAATAAGGATAGTTGGAGGTTTTGATCGTTTGGAACCTGTCGAAATTCGGAGAGCAACTCAGTCTGTTCAGGGGCGTATTGTAGACTGTCTTAATGAAAACGGTGCACACATCGAGCATTTGTATTGCAATAATTGTTTAGTTAATCTGTTCATTTGTTGTTATTTTGTTGTTAATCTGCTGTTCATCTGTTATTTTGTTGTTAATCTGTCCATTTGTTGTTATTTTGTTGTTATTATTTGTTATTTATTGTATACGATTTTTGAATAAAAGACGATTATTTGCAAAGCCGACTACATTTAAGGAAAAAATATATTTCTTTCAAAAAGTGCCAATAACTCAAAAACGACTGAAGATAGACATACATAATGTTAATAAAAGTGGCCCTAAAATTAAATTTTACATTGATTTCTGGCATCAGAAATGGTGGTTGCCATTTGAAAAAATGAAGTTTTTGCCATTTTTTGATTGTCAACTTTGAAAAATCGCAGTAGGCGCATGAAACACAAAGGAAGTATCAGTGGCGATGCAAAACATTGGTATAACCTTTAATAATTGAAAAAAAAAAAAATCCATGTATTTATTTCCAATGGTTCAGGAGTTATGTATTTCTTAATGGACCCCTTGCAACCCTGATTTTTGCGAAAAATGTGACTTATGTCAAAAACTATGGCAGATAAGTGTTGACAACTGGGACTTTCTGAACTCAGAATTTAATGTAGAATCCAATTATGAAATCAAAATGGGGTCTTTCCATTTAAAAAAACAAAGATAGCGTCAATTTCCGGTATTTCCGGAAGTGTCGCCATCTTAAAAATATTTCATTTAGACTTGCAGTAGTCGATTATGGCCGGATACCAAATTTCATATTAATACGATTACGGGAAGTTAAAAATTTTCTAACGAACGGGCTACGTGAATCACCCTGTATACTATATGTATAATGTTTTGTTGTATTTAACTTGTATATAATTAACGGACAAAATGGGATATTCTAATAATTATGTGAAGTTTATTTTTCTGTTAATTGTTATTTTTATATTTTCTTAAAAATCTTTTCTTTGTTAATAAAATACGTGTTTGATCTTAGAGAGATCGTTAAGTATTTGATATTTATTGCTGAGGAACATTATTTTGACAGCTAAAAGTCAACAATTAAGTCAGAATGCCAAGCCACCTCGAAAGTGTGAAAACAAATATTTCTCATGTTTATCCTTGAATATCTCGACCGATTTTGATCTAAACTCAAGGGAGTTATACATTTTTGAAATCAGCTCAAAGAGTACTACAAACCTGTCAAGAAATATACAGGGTTTTCCATTTAAAAAAAGCAACTTTTTTTCACCACCCTGTATGTATTGGCATTATAATCTGTCTCACCAACAGATATAAATAGACCCCTCCCCATTAATTTTATGGTTGCGCAGAACGGTGTGCGCAATAGTCAGTTTTACTTAATGAAATTAATGAAAGCTGTGATAGCCATCAGTTTTCGATGAAAACCTAACCTTTAAAAAATAGCGTTTTAACATTTAATCATAATATTAATCGTTTGCATTACATACATTAATACTTAATACGCAAAACATTAAGGTTAATTCTTATACGTACCTTAATTTACAAAGTAAGATATTTTTATATAAGATAAATCTCAACGAATTCATTAACATAAACAGCTGACATAAATTTAAGAAATAAATTATCACAAAAACGAATATGACAGTTGACAGTTAGGCGGGCTCCCTATTTATTCACGTTTTTAATACGTTTAGCGTCAGTCAAATTTAGCGGTTGCTTTGTAATTCGGGTTCTATAAATACGACCAACAGAGAAATTCCATTCAAATTTAGCGGGCATTTATGGGGAGGAGTCTATTTATATCTGTTGGTGAGACAGACTATAGGTAATTTTGAATATTAAATTTGAAAAATTTGGTAAATGTCTGATAAGGCTACATTTTGAAATTTTAAAATATCTTCACAAATAAGGAAATAGAGGGGGGGGGGCAAAATTAGAGTTGACACCCTGTACTTGCAACACTATGACATCTACCACCACTAACCTCATAGGATGTGACTGCAAATAATTATCTGACGCTTTCATCGTTAGGTGTCGGCTAGTCGCATTTATTCACAAAAAAATACTTTCAAAATTTGTCATTTTCAGAAACATTATAAACATAGTACAACATAATATATACATAAATAAACTAAATTAAAAATAATAATAGTCTAATCAAATGGTGGTTTTCCCGAAACAAAATTGTGAAAGTCTTTATGTCTATATGTTTCTTGGAATGGTGAATTTCAAGTTTGCTGCCTTGTAGGAGGTTGGCTTCACAACGCAAAACGCAAAACGCAAAAAACCTTACAATTTTCAGTACCCCAAAAAACATATAGAACTGCTGAGAAAAAACTTTTGCAATTTTGTTACGAAAACCGCAGTTTTAAACAGAGATTGATTGAATTATAAACACTAATTTTATTAAGAAAAAATGATCATAAAGCAAAAAACACATCCACCAGCAAATGAAAAGAAATTGTTATTCAAAAAGTTATTAATAAACGGAGCATTCCATAATGAAGTTAATTTCCTTACGACTTTCTTCTGAAGGAGCTTTGGATGAAATACTGTTCGTAATGCTACTAATAAATCAAATTTTACAAAAAATAAACCGTCAAATAGGTATGTAAGGAATATTGTTTTATTTAATAAGGATAATAAGGTGGGTATTTTCGACCAAGAAAACTATTATGAAAGGATTGATAACCTAATTATTAATGGCCCTTATAATAAACTTATTAGAAATCTAAAATATCTTAGAATATGTTACTAGAGGGTACATTTTTTTTATGGTTGTTCATTGTTTAGGAGTGTTTCAATCCTACAAATCTTGAACTATCTTAGGAAATTACTCGAAATAATCGATTTTGGTCATGAAGTGTAACGAAGTGATTTTTCCAATCAAGGAATGTTCATTTTTGCTTTAAATATTACCGTCACTTGGGTACACCCTGCCGCTGTTTTTAGTAAGTAAGTCCTGTTTTAGTTAAGTTAGTAATGAGTTGTTACAAAGTCCGCTGGTAAACAAGCAGTCAAGTAATTAATTGATTAATTGTCGACAATCCTCCGTATAAACAAAATCCGAGAATTATTATAAATAATGGCCGAGTCGGAAATAAAAATCATTCGTTAATAAAAATGTTAATCCGTATCCGTTTTAATCCGTTTCTTTTTGCAATATAGTATAGAAATTGCAAGTAACTCATTTCCGGTTATATACGTTCTGAATTGATGCGCCTAATTGCATAATCCGCTGGACCTCTGCAAGTTACGCCGGGTTGTGCATCCGAGTCCGTCGTTTCAAGTCGGTGACCGCACCTCTATCACGCGACCTAGATGCGTCATAAAGGTAACAAAAGGGAGAGGAGCGCCCACTTCGTCCTCATTCCGAGAAAACCGGCAGCAGTTCATGTTCATTCCGAGATATTCCGCATTATCAGATCCGATCTACCGCCAGCAGTTGCAGATCAATCCGAAGCCGTCAACATGTCCCTACCGCCGCTCCGAGTTTAATAGTAAATTTATTTGAATATAATATTGGTAAGAATACACCGTGACCTGCTACATTCTGTAGGTACTGCCTTCAGTTAAGTATAGATATTAAGAGATCTTATTTTCCGTGAGTATCGCCGTATTTTGCTACCAAAGTAATTATTAATACCTCCGTTGGTTTATTCTTTTTATTATTTCATAAATTGTGCATCAACTGATCAGATTTTCCCGTTCGGGTAATCTGAGACGTTTCCATGTACAAGGGTTTCCGGAAAACCCACTGTAATTAGAAAAGTCATTCCTAAATGTGCATCAACTGATTAGATTTTCTCGCTCGGGTAATCTATGATGTGTCAATGTACAAGGGTGACCAGAAAACCTGCTGTAAATAAAATAGCCATTTAAAAATAGCTCTACGTTTGTGGCAGTAGTTCGCCGTATTTTCAAATATCCAGTAAAAGACTTAAATATTTATAACTAACCGATTGCCCGCCGTTTATAATACATCCTGTTGGATCGTTCCGTTTGCTTGCCGTATGTAACAATTTCAAGCCGCGAAGGTAAATTTCTATTACTCGAAATTCCGTAATAACACCGTATACACGCAAAGATTCTTGATTGCCAGCTTGCTTGATTTTTAATCATTTTAAAATAGTTTTATACATACTCGACTGTACAGTCGTGGAGGTTTTAGAGTAAATTAATTTGTTCATTATTACTGCTGAATAAATACATTGATTTAAACAGGTAAAATTCACGAGTTATTATTTCTGTCAAGTATTTCTGATTAACCCGTTTGAGCAGTATGGTCGAAGTCCATTAGATAGACCTCCAGCTTCCGACCTCTGGCGATTCCGTATCTCCGCTGTTTCGCTATTCAGGGTTGTTCTCCCAATTAGGAGCGCCAAAAGTGTAGTTCTTAGCACTTAAAAATTAAAGGACTGGCGCCCGAGTTTTCCGTATAAAGAATTTACGTAAGTATATAGAAAGAAAGCACCGTTATAAATAGGCACCATTACAGAAGTCATAAAATAATATTGAAATGCTAGGATTTTCAGAGGTTACTTCGGTGACGTGAAAGGTTCTTCTCTAAAATTCACTTATGAAGTTGAAACTATAATGAATCGGCAACTGTTAAAATTTGATATGTACAGAAAATATAGTATAGTACTTGATATATTTGAAACACTTCCCATTATTTTGTCTAGTACAAATTTATTGGTTCTTCGTCTATTAAGTTGTCCTTTTAATAAGGTGAGGTCTGACAAAGAGACCTTGGTTAAAGATGTAACTAGAAGTAATTGTTACCTTGCAACTTTAGTTGAAAAGTAATTAGTAATTGGAGCATAATATGAGAGATTGGGATTTATGAAATTGGTTGTAAAGATTGCGATTTAATGTAGAACTAGATAGTTCTAAAACCATAGAAACTGCAAATTGTAAATATGGTATGAATAGCGACAAGGAACCTATTACGAGTATAAATACTATTTATTGTAAGATCTTGGTTAATTGCACCATGATAATAATTAATAATAATAAATAGACTGTATTGTTAGATTAAGTTTAGTTTAAGTCATCTCCCAAAGATGCCAATTTAATTGACAAAACGCGCATTGTGTGTTAAGTATTAAGTTAAGTATTCGTTGTCCAAAGGAAACTATTTCGGAGGAAGGGCCACATCAAAGGTTCCAACTTTCATCAGAAATTAAGCGAGAGCTTAAAATAGTGAAGCTAATTTTAGTACCAACAGAATAAACACTAAATTGACCATCTTCCAAGGAAACCAAAACTTGTCATTGGACGAAATTTCGCAACTATCACATTTATTTTTATAAGAAAGGTAACAAAATAATGGTGAGGTCAAGAGACAAGTCACTCTGAATACTTCTGATAACAAGATATTCAGAAATCCAAATACTTTTCGTAAATGTACATTAAATTATTGTCATTCTCACAAGAACTTAAGACTAGGTATAATATTGTCAATTATTACTTTTAAGGAGAAAACCTTACCATTAAATAATTAAATTAAATAAAATAATTAAATTATTTTGTTGATATTGGCACGTTAAGTGTTTCTAAAGCGCTCGATATTATCTTTTATCATTTTCATTTGTATTCTGTAAAACTCTAAATATAAGTCAAAATATAAATAAGGTATTCCCATAAATATGTTTAAACGCATCACAAAAAATTTAGACAATCCCAAATGAAGGAAGTTGCATTTGAAAAAATGTGTACACACAACTATTGTCTACCGTGGCAGTGTCATTTGCCGAAATTCGCTGTAGCCACAATCTCTATACAGAAAGCAACAAAAAAATTAAAGGATGGAACGATTTAAGAAAGTTATGTAGATTTATATAAGATTTATTTACGGCTAGTTGCACAAAATTGGATCAGCTAAAGTTCAGCTGAAACTCAAAATCCGAGGCTACTTTTCCTATAAGAATGGTGTCGTTGACTTTTGTGCCAATTTGGGGGTACTTTTATTTTTGAGACGCGAAATTGTTTTTTCAACCTTGCTTAGATTCAATACATTATTGACCTAGGTCAATAATGAACTGCCAAAACTATAACAGGAGCTGTCGCACAAAATATTAGACGCAAGAAAAGCTTTCCGTATATATTTTGAACAACTTTTTTTAATTTACAGTTGCACTTTTTCCACTTTCGCTACATATTATTAGAAACCTACCTCCTGAAAGAAAATTTCAAACAAAACGTCCGGTAACTTTTGCTTGAAAAAGCGTTGATCAGAAAATAAAATTGCTCTTTCTACTACCAATTCCGTAAATAACTACTAGATATTATTAAGAATTCATGCTAAGCACTTAATTTTCGTGGATATTAATGAACAAGTATTTATACAGGGTGAATTTGAAATACACTGAATAATTTTAATCCGTTAAGCTCTATGGTCCGTAATTCTTAAAAATAATCATTTGTAAAATAAATGAAATACAGTCAAGAAAACAATTTTTGAGTATTAAATATTCACGACGCTCCTGAGCAGAACACTGATGTGTGTAGCGACATAAATGCTTGTACCCTCACTCTTCTTAGCTATCGTGTTGTGTTGGCGTAGTTCAGCCGGTGCATCCATGATGTCGAGTGTGAATTTTTCCTAGTGTTTTAGATTTCAGTTTTCTGTTCGTAGTTACCACGTTGCCCGCGTAGTTCAGCCTGTGCATCCATGATGTCAAGTGTGAATTTTTCCGAGTGTTTTAGATTTCAGTTTTGGTTTTACTTGGTAAACACTGCGAATACTGCGTAGAGGTATTTGTTCGTAACCAAGTCAATGTCAAGTTCACCGGTCAGTCTATCCCCAGTGGGACGAGTTTAGGGTTTTTTTGTTGAAACATTAACTATGGAATTTTGAAATTAAAACACTGCGAATTCATTAATTTTGCTATAAGAAATTACAGATTAAAAATATTCACTGTATTTTAAATTCACCCTGTATATCAAACTGCTCATTATCAATATAAAAATAATTAAATAATATGATTTAAGTTGCTAAGAGTGAAGAAATATTGCACAGGATGTTACGAAGAAGTAGGTCAAGCAGTTAATCACAGATTTTTTTATTCAAAATATTCCGGCTTTTATGATGTGATTTTTTATTTTGGCACTTAGTTTTCCTTATACAGTGTGTTAAAGTTTAATTTTGAAACTTATTTTCATTAATAATTTTGTAATTTTTCCGATTTTTTACCTGAAATTTTGCACTGACTTTTATCTTATGTAGATACCCTTTATGTGTAATTTTGGTCAAAAAAGTCTTAGAGGGGTTGTGGTACCTACCCATTAACCCTCCCAACTTTTTTTACGCGATGGTCTCTAGATATTTATTTTTAGATTAAATACTTATTTCCCCAACTTTCCTTACTCTTATAAAAATTTAATTTAGGACTTTGGTCGTCATATTTTATTTGTACCTCCATTCTGTCTAATATTAAATTTTGGTGGCGTTCTACAAACTCTACGTAAGGAAATTTTTGATTAAAGTACAAAATACAACAGTTATGATCACTTACCCGTGGGCATTAATTAAAGGTATATTCCACATTATAATGAATTCCCAGAGAGTTCCTTGCTATTTATATACTATATGTGCTTCACAATACCTATTAACCAAATCACAGGTTTGTAGATGCAAATAAACATACTCGACCTTGAAATTGAGGAACCGTGGCATACTAGATATCTAATTAGACCTGTGTAGGTAAACGAATTAACTGAGGTCAAACAGATTGAATGATTAGTTTACCTAAGACCGCACTTCCTCCGTTTCATCCTCCGACGGCAGCGGCTTGCCCACATCGACGCCGGGCGTCGTCAACCTGCCGACGGACGCTCCTAAAATAATATGCAAATAACTAAATTACCTAACAACCCATCGAATTAGATGAGTCTCAGAACTTTTAGGGAAAGCTACGATCGTTGCATGAAAGTAGTTGGGATAATAATAAACCTAACCTAAATATTTAATTTATTAGTAGGTACTATTTCTACATTTATTTCAATTTTATCAAAATAAAAATGGTGATTTACTGATTGCTAGCGATATTACGTTACTGCGGTATTTCTACGTTATAAGAGAAACAGATAATAATTGATTTATTATGTGATATTTTAATTTCTTCGATACTTCGATAACAGAAGTCAATTTTTATAGTGGGATCAGAATATTGCAGCGTAAGGAAGACCCGTGGATAGACTGATTATCACAACTTTCATATTTTAGTGTAGGTCTCATGGAGATGTGTGTGCTAGTGTAATTGCCTTCCATAGTCAGTAGTGTAACAATGTTGTGATTTGCCTTTATCGTTTTTTGTATCAAAAAATCAATCTTTGTAACGGTAAACATAACCTTCATTACAAAGTAACTGGTTGAAACTGGTTATCACAAAACAAAAGAGGCTCTTATTACAGATAATTTACATAATTATTTATAAAGTAGTTACGTAATTAATTAATTCAAATTCAGATTTCTCAGAAAACAAATGAAATGGCAAAACAATCTTCGCAGTTAAATTTCAAATGATTTTTTTTTTCATTTTAATTTTTCGAGCCTCTAAGAATACTTACACATTTTGTAAGCAGTTGTACCAATTTTTTAACTAAAACTAAATTTGTATGTTTTTGAATATAAAAGAAAATATAAACACTTTAAATTAAACTTTAAATTTAAAATGTTCGTGCCAATTTAGTTCTTATAGGTCAATGAAAAAATAAAGAGACGATGTTGTTGCGTTTTTGAATTGTAATACAAAGTATTTTCACTCACTTTAGTGCTGTCAAAACATAAATTCATGTGAGCATGAAACATTTGATATTTAAAAAAAAAGTTCAAATCCTAAATAATACGACGTTCCCGGGTTAGATATGTACATTTTTTGTACTTTTGATTGATGAATTAAAAAACCATTACACTATTTACATTTAAGAGATATACATTACATGTTGCAGACGAGATAACTAAGTAGGTATACTTGAGGTAAAATAATAATTAAGATCGTCATTTCACTTTCCACCTTAAAAAACTTCAGTAAATGCGTAATTGATTTATTTACAATATATTACTAAATAAATACAGTGACTAGTTTTAGTAATGCTTCTCAAAATCAACGCCTGCCTGTTTAAAAGATTAATACAATTCCAGCGTCAATTTCAAAATATCGATCGTACTCCTTCAAGTGAAATCCTTCCACTTGCGACATGTCTAATCACTTCTATTCTACCAAATTTAAAACGTTCACAATAGGACAGATAGTAAGAAATGTAAAGCTATGGTGATTGGAAGTTTGAAGTGTAGGTCTGAAATGGGGGATTGCTAGAAAGACTAACCTGGGGATATCTGTTGATAGCTGTGGGGTGCGGATAGGGTTGGTACCCTCGCGCCGCCCCCGGGTAGATGTTCCGCATCATGGCGCCGTTGCAGCCCGGCAACACACTGGGGGCCAGAGCCTTCTGAAGCTGCTTCTCTTGTTTGCGGTATTTAGCTCGTCTGTTTTGAAACCATACCTGAAATCAACTCGATATTATGTTCAGTATGAAAATTGCATGAACAAATAAATGGCCGGAGAATAAGAAATATTTTGCGTTGCGTATCACGAAATGCTATATCTTTATTTATTGTTTCAAAAATTGCACATTGGTAGCACTTAATTGTCACATAAATAATATTTCATTGTCAACACATCGATGGATACGTTTTTTATGATTCAGTTTTTTAATTATTGCTAATAATAATTATTTTTATTTACACATAACATAATAACAACTGACATTTTGTAAAAGTTTTGGGTAAAGGAAGCTGCTCAACAATTATTAATTCGAAAATTTGTGAAAATTTAAAGCCCAATTACATTTTAAAGATCATAACTAATTTCGGTTTGCAGATGGTACAATTACCAATATATCTTTTGGACACTTTTCTCCCTTGAAAATTGTAGATGTGTTTAACTTTTTCCTTTTTATTTTAATAATTAACTGAAATACAAAAATAATGCAATTTTTATTAATTTCATGCCATTTTTGGCAAAATCTTGGATCATTGTGTAAAATGTTGGCGTTTTGAGGTTTTGTAGTACATAATTTTATTTTTGGATTTTACCCTTCTCAATACGGATTGTCAAAAAATAAATATGCACTTCTTTTAATTCATCCATTAATTTACAAGAATACTAATGATGACAGAAAATTGTTGAAGATAAAATTTTGAACCATATTTTTAAATACCGCTTGATTAATTAACTTTAAACAATATACCTACAACTTAAATATTTGTAATTATTTTGCAATAAGGTAATTTGGAAGTCATACAGAAATTATCTGGATTATGTTTTGCGTTGAACGTGAAAGGGTGCCACGTGAGGCTTTATTTTAACAGTCATTAATATTCACATTTCGTTTCAAATTGATATTAACGCAATCTAATGTGCATTATTTTACGTTTTGTGGTTGACAATAACAAACCATAATAACAAGTGCATTAATGTTGAACTGCGTGGACTGAGAAATAGAGAGATTTACGTGAAATCGATTGTTTATGTCAAACAAAAAATGTACATGTATATTTTAAATTTACAAATATTACTAATTTTAAGTTAAAGCTTAAAGATTAATTATATGTATATTATGTAATTATTAAATTATCTAGGTATATTTAATTTTTTGTTCATCATTCTTTCAATTCCTTGTCAAGGTTATCAGTGTATAAATGACTAAACTCTAAAATCAAAAATCTTTTTCTGTAAGACCAAATATGTTTAAGCTAATTTCACGCTCCTGAAACAACCGATATTATTGCGAAACAAAAAATTTAGTCTGAGAGAGGCCATAAACTATACACCTTTCATTGAAATATCTCAAGAGATTCTCAAGTTTATGAATGTTTATTAATCGTCTACTAAATTACCAAGTCAACTTTTAGAAATCTAAAAAAATCCAAATTTATTAGAATGAAGGAAAAGGTGCCCTACAGATTGGAGTGGAGTTCGAACCACTTTTTGCGATAATTCGCAAATGAAAAATGTATTATCAAACAGTGATTTTCTCTGTGAAAATATGCACGTAGGTTTTTCAGTGTGTAAGATTAAATTATAAATGAAAGAAAGGCATAAATAGAGAAATTCCGCTTAATAAGTTAAGCATATTTTCTTCATTTATGACGTTATTTATATTATAATTTTTGGAAATATATTATATTCTTTTTTCATAAAATAATACAACACTACTAAATAGTGATGGCTTCGTTAATCAAAGGAAAATGATGCGGTCTTTGCAATTTTGGAGAAGAATAGACTAACAAACAATAGAAATACACTTAAATTGATTGCCACCAAATTATTTCTTAAATTGGGACAGGGGATAAGACCTGCATACTAACTCGGCAAGAGAGTCGTGTACGAAAATGAACAAATGTCAACCACGCCTAGAGCACATTACCAATGAAGTGTGTAATTTATTCTGTATTCCTTCGAAATACCGGGGTTTCCTCAAAGCAATGGAGATACCACATTCCAAAAAATAGTTGAGGATGCTTGAGAATAAAACTATAATCATAATGGAATAGAAATTGATGATCCTTTCTAAGATTATTTTACTTAAGAATAAAATGCTTTAATAAATTATATAAATTTTTTAAGAATATGAAACCGTCTAAATATATACCTAAATTTTACTTTGTACGGGTGGGGAAATAATAGTGAGTCGAACTTCGATAGCTTGAGTTCTATGATAGCTAGAAATTAACAACAAAAATCAAATGCTATATAAGTAAGTACATTTTTATTCCTATATTATTATTGACAACCGCTTGGATGTAATGAATTTTTTGTTGAAATAATGCCATCTACAGATGCATATTGAAAAAATCACTACAGTCAAAATGATGAGATCATAAGAAAATTATATGAATACTAGTTACGCGACATCTAATTAATGTTTTTGAATTATTTTCACTCCCTAAAAATGTATAGGGTGGCCAAAAATTTCAATTTAGAACTTTTGGAATTGAATTTCTCTCAATTTTTTCAAATGGAACACCCTGTATATTTTTCGACGATGTGATGTAGAAATGAAAAACGAACATTTTTTGTATGTATATCCTTATGACTATATTTGTAATATTCTTCGAGTTACTGAGGAATAAATACAGAATTCAAGAATAAACTTCTGGCGATCTAGCAGGTCATTTAGTGGGACCATTTCTTCCAATGTGGTAAAACCACATTATATTTCCTTTCAGGAAGATTATAATAATTGTGGTAGATAGTTCTCCAGAATATGAAAATAAATAGCTCCAGTCTCCAGTCAATGTACCACCAAAGAAATGTGGCCCTATTACATGGTCTCCAGAATTCCTCCTCAAACGTTTATAGACCTAAAAAGTGAGGATTTTCCAAAGCATAATAATCGAAATTGTGCCCGTTGACAAATCCATTTTTATGAAAAGTTACGTCATCAGTAAGTAAAATATTATTGAAAAAAGTGACATCTTGCATGTTACCTCTTGCCCAATTACAAAACTGGAGACACCTTTGAAAATATCCATCAGATAAGTTCCTGGTACACTTGAGTATGATATTCATCAATTTTTTTTTTTTTTAAGATTCGACCAATTTCTACTTATTCCTTCTAATGAGTTCACTTCTCTCTGACTAATATGGGGATTTTCAACCGTTTCCAGCACCATAGAAAACTCATTTTTGTCGTTCACTGCAGGCTTTTTTCTTTCACTTTTTTTGTATTCTACATTTTCAGTGTTCACAAATCCACAAATCTATCGAGGAGGTATTGGAAGCTGCTAACATCAGGAAGCCTTCTTTCAGAATATCGTTACTTGTAAATTATATTGGCAAGCAAACAATTTCTGTCCGACTCGCCCAAAACAATAGTAATGTCTAAGTTCCGCTTTATTAAAATGAATTTTCTAAATATTTTAAAATTAACACAAATGAGAACTAACGACCGATAAGTGCAAGACAATTTATACCAAACTGAGATTTTATTGCTTGTCGAATACCGAAAATAACAAAAAGGAATTACAAAAAACCATAACAATAACGAACCAGCTAAATAGTATCTACTAACTTCAATGGATTGAAAGAAATGATCCCACTAAATGGCTTCATTTCAAAACTGCAGAGAGAATTGTGTCAATTAAAATTGGGAGCATGTGGAGCACTTATTATAATTTTTTCTGTTGCTTAATTATTATGATTCAATTATTTTTTCTGAAGCAGATTAAACAAAATTGCTATGAGAAACAGACTTATGTATGTTTTATTCCCATGATGAATTTCTCATTGAATTAAATGTTTATTATTTACTTTTATTAAATTAAACACAAAACTATCGAATCTCTCAATATAGACATTATTTAGTAGTGTGTATTTGTTAACTAAAACATCTTAAGAAGAAAATAAGATTTTCTAATAATTTAGCTTATAATTACTACTTGTTTTATATATGTTATATCAAAATACGTATATTATTAATTTCATTACTTAATTTATTGTTAGTTACTGTTTTATCTAATTTCACCCTGGTCGATACGCAACTCTTCGTTATTAGAATATTTTTCTGAAAAAGAAATAATTGTAATGTTGGGAGCGTATGTGGTATCGATTAGGTACATATTGTGATTTTCATTGATGAAAATAACCGGTAAGGTTTATAAAGTCAGCAAGAATTCACCAATTCATATTACGTTAATAAATATAAAATGTGCTCTTGATTTGGAACTGGATGTGTCTATTATTTTTAAATCCTTGAACGTTTTTTTTGAATATTTTCTTTACCTCATCTCAACTCTCCTAGTATCTCCAGGAAAATTCTAGGACTTTAAATTAGAAATGAGGTCCTATAGTAGTCTACGGTGGAGTCTAACTCTCTCTTTAGGGTACAAACTTCACATTCAGGATTAAAAGGCATACTTTAGTCCCTCGGTATATAATATACTATTTGTGATATAATTTTTATTTATAAAATAACTCGGCCTAGAAATATTCATGATTTGCCAATTTTTCAAAATAATTTCTATAAAGTACAGTATTGTATCACATCAGATTTTCCATTATGGTATGGTAGAAATTATAAATAAAGTCATAATATGGGTTTCGACAATAAAATTTGAGCATCGCCTGATGACGGTTGTATATTTCAAAATTCATATTACTGTCATGTAATAGGATCCAACTTTCTTTAGGAATAAAAATTATATAGTAGAGTTTCCGGAGGTGCAAATATAGAATGGTAATGGGAGACATTTGCGTTTGTCCTTTGTCTATTAATGGAAAGTGATTGCTCGTCGTTGACTGCTTGCCGTCGATATTGTACTTGTTCAACAAGTCTCAAGAGTGTAAAGGTGGCTGTGTGTAAATCTATTCCACTGATTCCTATTTTTTATCCAATAATCGCATCTCTTTAATCTCCATTATACGATAAATAGAGATTCATCAAGCCAAGTAGCTTGATGTTTTTATAAATTACTTGATTTGACTTGGAAACCAAGCTTTTCAAAAAGTCACTGCTTGACTTGACTTGGTTTTCCATGGTTACTACTTGACTTGATATCAAGCAATTTCAAGCTACTTGATATTACTTGATAACGACCCGATTATGTATGAAAGCGCACAAATGATTTTGCCGCCATCTTAATGCAATAAAATTAATTTTTGATGCTTTATTGGGTGCAATAAATAAAGGTTCAGGGCATCTGGTTAATTCATCCCTCAAGGTATTGGGGATTCTCAGCAATCTCTGTCTACCGATTTTAACACTTAGCACAATTGTAGTTCGTTTGGAAACGGTCATAATCACACACACTAGATCTTACGTCTGTACCATTGATCACGTTCAATTATTTACTACTTTATTGTATTTTTGTAATTTTCCAACTAATTTTGCATTACGGAGCGCGTAAACAAAATAAAATACTTAAATTTACATTTTCATATGTATGCATTTTTGTTAGGAAAAGCGTATTAATCAGAATACAAGTTCTTTTAATTATACAGGGTGTATTAAGTATAAGTAGCCTTATTTTAATTACATGGAAAATAATAGAAAATAAGTTAAAAAAGTTTAAGGGAAGGTGCAAGTCAAATATGCAAATAGAAAAAATTGTAATGCGAATTTTTTGTCCGGTGGAAAGTTTTTAAAGAGCACTCTTTAAAAATTTATTAAATTTCTTAATCTTTTTTAACTTATTTTCTATTATTTTCCATGTAATTAACTTTTAAAAATCAAAGTTACATTATTTTTTTTTGGGAAAACCGTTCAATTTTCGACACAAACTGTATAGGACTTTTTTTGTTCCTTTTAGGCCAATGTATCACCTGTTTAAATAAGGGTACTTATACTTAAAACACCCTGTATACATGTGTATATTTTCTAAGTTTCGCGATACTCCAAAAAATAGGTAATCCGAATTCTCTATGGTCCAAAACTCTTTAGATTATCGAGGTTGTACTATGTATTTGTATTTTTTACTAGTATATTACTTCTTGTTAAAAATTTTCGCTTAAGAATTTGAGATTTAGTTTTGTAAATAAAATTTTATTGCAGGGTTATTTGTCATTTCTTAATAATGTCAAATGAATTTAATGAAAAATCAAGTAGTCTTGAAGAACTACTTGATTTTTCAAGTACTTGAAATATAATTACTTGAATAATCAAGTACCAAAAATATAACTGCTTGACTTGAACTTGACTTGTTTTCAAGTCAAGTCAAGTCAAGTAGCTTAAAAACCAAGTCAAGCTGTGAAACCCTAACGATAAACAACCGGCCAATAAATACAAATTATCTATGATTATGGTAAGAAAAAGTAGAGAGAACAATTACCTACCATTTGGGGATAAAAACTGTTTTATGTAGTTTTATTAGATATTTTATTGAAGGCGCGCCATTTTATATTATTTATAAATAATGAAAAAAAGAATAAAAAAAGATAATTTTTTGGGGACAAATTATGATACAATAACGAATATTTGGGCATATACCCCTAGAAATAAACAACAAACAGCTACAGATACTTGCTCGAAATTATCGATTTCCAACAGCGCCAGCGCAACATAATCTAGACTAACTAGATTGTTGTTCCTGATCTATTGTTTTTAGATCGTGTGTTATGCTACGCTACGAAGATAAAAAACAACAATTCCAAACACATAAAGTTTAATAATTGAACTCTTTTAACTCAACGGTTTAATACAATTTAATTTCCCAAATAATTTCATTCAGTTATCGTTTCCCACCAACCTCTTTGTATAAACGAGTATTAAGAATTTATTGTTACCTGGAAAACCTAAGTTAGACTTTTAGGTGCTGAGATTTTCTTTGGAGGAGATAGATTTGTCCCAGTGTACGTGAATATTGAATGTGTCTCCGCCTTCTAGAAATATACGGTCCTCGCCCACATAAGGCATCTTTAAAAATTACTTGCTCCTAATACAATTTCATTCGTATTCATATCTTTTTCTGATACTTGCTCAAAGAAATACGCTGAATCAGAAAAAATAGGAACAATAAATAACCTATTTTAACTGAAATATAAACTTGTATCTCCTTCTAATATTAAACACTACTTTATGTAATCTTAGGAAAGTTAATAAGTGTGCTTAAATATTTTTTTATATATATATTTTTAAACTATTGTATTTAATTAACCTTCTACTAACTTCACACCAGATCTTTTAACATCCAAATTTCTGGTGAAGAATTACTGACATTTCTACCTTTTACAGACATGCACAAATTGAAAATAAACGTTGTTCAATTAATTATTCTCGCATACAAAGTCGTCATTACCGTTCAATTTTTCACTTCGGATTATTTTCACCAATATTTTAATACTGAACGTTTTGCTCTAACAATTTTGAATCATTTCTTGCCATTTCTCTTACACCAAACTCCTTTATTGTTTCAGACTTTGATTGCCATGATCCCATCATTCAAATGTCGTATTAAAATCCCCAGTTACAGTGAGATACCGTCAGTCTGCATCAATATTCTGATTGTACTAGACAATATTTAACAGCTATACGAGTATTCTTACATATATGCTTCAAAAATGCTATTTGGAAGAAAAGTCTTATTATTGCCATCACTAAACTAATAAAAATCATATAATTCATTAAGAAATCTACCTACATATTTTCACATCTATTAAATAACAACCAGGATCAGAATTCAAATTGATCAAATGATAATTTTTCCATAATGTAAATTATTATTTTTAAAATTACTCTATTTATATTAATATCCTCATGAAGTTTAATTATTCTACTGCTCACCCAGGATACACAACATAACAAAACCAATTTCTGGAGTATTGCCATCTATCTCTATTCGAATTCAGGAGAGATATAAGTGGTCGGTCCGACTACTTTCACAACTGGTTTCTAAACCGTGATCTAACCCATTGCGCTACTGTCTCGATAAATTTTCAACACTGATACCAACTTGATTATTACAGGAATTAAACTCATTAATTGCGAGATAAATTTTCCGGCTCAGTATTGCAAATTATAGAAAAGACCAATTGGATAGGTTATTTTACTCAATAAGACCAAATGGATCGGACTTTTTGAACCATTTACCGAGGCTTCCTAGATTTTTTTTCCCAATTTAAAGCCCTTACTGTGGAATTTGCAAGACAGAGCTTTACTTACAGGATGGTTAAACATGGAACATCGCAGAATATTACACATCAGCATGTCTATACCATAGAATTATTGTACGTAAAATACCCCATTATATCTATAATAAAATACAGTTTAGAATAGATGTTCATACCATTAACGTAAGATTTAAAGGTTTATTAACACCACCTATTCATCATCATGAATACTTTAAGCGGTCCTTCAGTTACCAAATATGCAATGTTTATAATAATCTCCCAAGCTATTTGAAAGAAATGAGTTTGAGTCGATTTAAATTAAATTATAAAAAAGTTTTATTTAATGAGCAATGCCAACAAAAGTTAGCCCCTTCATTCCTATTTTCTTATATTTTCTTATATATAATTTAGTGTGTCCTATTTACTGTTCTTTTTTAATTATTTTTCTTTTCTTTTCGAGCCTTATGAACCATTATTATCATAGTTAGGATACGGCACCTTCCAGGTTAAGTGGTAGAACAAATCTATAATTGTGTTATAGATTTGAACTTCGCCTTCTATGCCAATAGAAATATATTGATGTCTGTAAATTTATTGTAAAACTAAAGCTGGCAAATAACGACGTTTATTATTATTATTACTTCATTACCGTTGAATTATGAAGAACTATTTGACCAAAATAAGATGAGAGCTGACTACACACCCTTACTGCTTATTTATCTTTTGATTATTTTTTATGAGATATTCTCAACACAAGATACATTTTACCTTGGCGAATGACGTAGTTTTAATTTGTTCCATTAATGCATGTTATTGTTAAGTTTTCGCTGTAGAATCAATGAAAAATCTGAAAAAATAAACCTTTTCACGCCAATAACTATAACAAACGTCTCCTATAGCTATTCAAGATTGCAGGAACTCTTTTAGTTTATTTGAATAGGTTTCACAATATTTGTGTTCTGAAAAGCTTAAATTTAAATAACTTTAGAGAAATGTTGTATTAACAAAAACGTGTCTAAATTTTCAATTGAATTTTTTACAGAATGGGACAAGTTTACGTCGCTTTAGAAAGAATACGTTTCAATGTTAAATTACTGAACAATAAAATTGAATTAAAATTGAGATGAAATTGCATACAAGAAATATAACGTAAATTCCTTCCTGGCAGCCTCTCCAACAGGAAGGAACATCTATCTAACCCTTTAGGATCACATTGTTAAGCACAAAAAATACGCTGGATTTTAATTTTAAATAAAACAACCGCTCGGGAAACGGACAAATGTTGATGTTCTATATGTTATTAAGCGGTTTCTTATCTAAAAGATATTTTGATCATATCCATTTGTCAAATAATAATTTGTCACTTACCGCTAATATGATAGTATTAGCAATACAACTGTTTCAAAAACCTTTTTTTTAAATAGGTTGAATGCAACACAGATCCTATTTATTTAACAATTTGTTAACGTTAATTATAAATTTGATATACATATTTAGAAATAAAGTAAAAAAGCATGTATGTACTATAGCGTTTTAGGTGATTTTTAAGTAGAGTATGGTTACTTCGCAGAAACATAGTGATGATTAGTAATTCCTAATTTATGCTGCATCCTAGTTAAACTAACTCCTAAAACGTGGATAAGATAGACGATAGTGGGAAAGAAAGACAGCACAGACTAGGACCACGGAAGACGCGAAGCACGTCTTATCCTCCCTCGATCCCATCAAATGGATCCGTAATGAAGTTAGTCCGCCCCCAACGGCGGATGAACCCAACCCCAGCCTCCCAACTCCCCCAAACACGGCTCTCTTTAAGACAACCTAATGCATATAAGACGACCTTATCGCTTCTTTTGTTTGTCCCCATCGACATAGCATCCTTTTAAGTAAGAAGCCAACCAGCCGTCTTTGTTTCCAATGTATCTGACGCTTTTGTTTTGACTTTGACAAGACCGAAAATAATGGAAAGATTATCATATCGGGTAGAAATATAATTAGCGTATGTGACTTTATACTTACTTAGTGTACCATGAAATTATAAATTTCTTATTCGAATCATGAAGTGTATTGTACGTATGAGCGTCTTTTCGAACTCAATTAATTGATTTAAATATATAGCTGAAACCAAGCACATAATAAATATGAATATAGATAAACCTATGAACTTATTTAAATTTAAAGTTGCACAAAATTAAATTAAAAAAGATTGATTTCCGTAAGTTGTTGTTCGAGAGATACAAAAATATTCTACTGATATTCATATGAGAAGTCATGGTGAATGACAAGAAGAGGTAAAAGAAAAATCTTATTTTTTTCGATTACATGTTTATCAGATTACGACCGGTTTGTCATATTTATCGTATTTATAAATCGTAGTCATCTGCAGGTATTACGTATTACTCATATTCATTCATATCTGTTTTTGCACCTTATAGGTATAATTGATGTGTATCGACAGTGTATCATTTGTATATTGACTTCTTTCTTAGTAATATGTGATGACTTCGGAACCAGTCGTATTTTTATAAAGAATTATGAGAAAAAATAAGACTTTCTTCACGTCTTTTTTATTTGGAGAAAATCTTAGTATAATGTACAAAACTAGGTACCTATATACCTATATGAGTTTCTAAAAATTGAATTGACTTGTTTTGTTGATTACGTAGTTTGGTAATTTTGTTAATTGTTAAATATCTTAAATCTGAATTTACTTGAAATAAATTAAACATGTAGCATAATTTATATTATTTTTGTCATCAAATTTTAACAACCTGTCAATTAATTACTAATAAGCTGTCTTAACTTTCATAATTTTGAAAGTAGACTTCAAATTTGTAGGATACAAGGTTGTACAAGACTACATCGTAGTGGGTTCAAAGATGTTTGAGACAAGGGCTGTCAAAAAAAAACAATTATTTTTTACTAAAAATAATTTTTTCTCCTACCATAACGGAAAGTACACACTTTCCTCCCTCAAATGGGGGAGGAAAATGCCACTTTTCCTCCCTAGGGAGGAAAGTATTTTCTTCCCCCATATGAGGGAGGAAAGTGTATTGCACATTGAATATAAATATAACCAATAATTCTAACATCTAAAAATAATGTATTTAAGATATATTTAAGGATTTGTTTTTATTTCTTTACTCAATAAATAGTTTCAATAAAATCAAATAATTGATCTATTTACATATATAAGTTAATTATACAGGTAGGAGAAAAAATCATATGTATTACACAGGATCAAAGTGCTTTTTCCTCCCTTCGGTGATCACTGCACAGTGAACTTCACCCACGGGAGGAAAAGTGGCACTTTCCTCCCTTATGATACAAATAGCTATTTATCTGTATAACGAATTCTCAAATGAAAGAAATGTATTCTTTATTTTTTATTCAGAATAACGTATTGTACTAGTTTGAATTGATTTTACGAAAAAATAATTATCTATTTAATAAGGCAAAAATTCTAATTCGTTCGCATACCCACCATTTTTCTAACAAATAATCTTCAATAAAGACCTAAGTAAGTCATGAAAACAAAAGTCATTCTTTTGCTTTTTTAGGTCTTAATTGAAGATGATTTGTTAGAAAAATGGTAGGTATGTAAGAATTTAATGTTTTTGCATATTAAATAAATGATTATTTTGTTGTAAAACCAATGCAAACTAGTACATTATTCTGAACAAAAAATTAATACATTTTTTTCATTTGAGAACCCGTTTTACATATAAAAATTATTTTTAGTTAAAAATAGTATATTTTACAAGAGATGAAAATACTGTTTTTTTCGTGAGATAAGAATTTGCCTACGAGCAAAGCGAGTTGACAAATTCTCACGAATGAAAAAAACGTATTTCATCTCGAAGTATATAGTAGGTAAATGCTGTTTTTTCTACTAGACTATTAGGTAGGAGGTCAGATGGTGCCATTTAAGCGATAAATGCAGCAGATATGTCAAAAGATCAGAAAAAATTAGTAGAATATGAAAAACTCAATATCGGATAGTTTTCACCCCTAAACAAGCGAAAAACACCCCCGACTTAAATAAATAATGAGCAACATGGTCTTTTTTTCATTGTAAGTTTAGGAAACGTGATAATAGTCATCAAATGTATGTCGAGTACAGAGTACTATAAAAAATATTCGTAATATAGCAAAATAGAGTATCTTGGCGTTCTTGACGCGCCTGCGACCTAATTGGCCACGGCTAATGAAGTATACTGATCAAAGAGGGCTAGATCAGATCAAGAAGAACTTAAGTCTTTTAAAAATAGTGGCTGTTCTTGATCAAGCCTGGATGGCATGGTTCTAGCTCTCCTAAAAGTCTGGTCGAAAAAAATCCTCCGGTGAAAGAAGCTACGGCATCTGGAAAATAACCGTTTTTCGTCAAAATAGACCTTTTTAAAAAATTTGTATCTCGGCTAATATCGGACATGGGCGAAAAAAAAAAAGAATTCTTCATTTATCCTTCTAATTGCCCATCGTCTGGGTCTTGATCCTCTAGACCCAAAGGGGAAGACTGTGACGCGTTTCCAAAGGGCGTATTTCGGGAAAATTACTAAAATTCTAGAAAATCGCCGCTTTTAAAAAAATTGTAACTTTCTTAGGAAGCAAAATCGAGAAAAACGATTTAGCATAGCGATTTTCTAAATGTCATTTAGTTTTTAGAAAAAAATGTTTCGTCGGTCTATCGGACATAAGAAAACAAAATAATAACTTTAGTTTTCATGGCTTACTAAGTCTTTATTGCAGATTATTTGGTAGAAAAATGGTAAGTATGTAAATATGCACGAATTAGAATTTTTGCCTTATTAAAAAAATTATTATTTTGTTGTAAAATCAGTTGAAACTAGTACAATATGTTATTCTGAACAAAAAATGTAGAATACATTTTTTTATTTGAGAATCCGTGTTACAGAGAAAAATTATTTTTAGTTGAAAAAATTGTTTTATTTGACGGCCCCTATCTCAAACATTTTTGAATCCACTACGATGTAATCTTGTACAAAGGGGTTACGTCTAAAGACTCAGTTTATATTCACCACCAAAATTTCAAAATATTTGGATATCAGATGAGCGAGATATGAGGATGGTTCCAACAAAAGTGGGAGACACTGTATATATTATGTATTTTTTGTCTTTCTTGACGTAGTTCCAGATTCCTGAAGAGGGGTTGGAACCTTTGGTGTAGAACTTACACTTGGAGTAGTTTTCCACACACACCAAAACACTTTTGCACACACTCGACGCGCGTTTCGCCAACCAAGTTGGCATCATCGGGAGATGATTAAAACTGTTTTAATCATCTCCCGATGATGCCAACTTGGTTGGCGAAACGCGCGTCGAGTGTGTGCAAAAGTGTTTTGGTGTGTGTGGAAAACTACTCCAAGTGTTAGTTCCAGATTGTTTCCTTAATTTGGTTTTGCTAATTGCTAATCACGAAATTAGTTGCAAATTTATGCCTAATAGTTATTATGCTACCACTTCCTGATTTAATTTTAATATGTAGTTTTTTATTTACACATCACATTGTTTTATTTTTTTTTATAATAAACAAAACGACTGATATACTTTAGTGTAATTTTAGTATCCATGAGATTTACCGGTCAACACAGTTATATCAATCACTGTATATCGCAAATACATGAAACCGTTTATGTTTAACAATAGGTAACAATGACAGATATTTAACTGATAATTTTGCATTTTTATATTTCCAGTCAAATAATATTTAGATATTAGCTACTTATTTTTGTGTATAAATAAACACTTACAATGCAGATAATATATTTAATAAAATTCATAGGCAACCAGAAATGAAAAGATTATTCCAGATAAAATAATGAACTCCAATTAAAGAAAATTTTTAAATGACATATTGTTTGAGTGTTTTCAACAACGCCACAAAGCAAATTACAGAGCATCAGACATTTATGCGTGGAACATTGAAATCCGGGACTGAAAGGCGGAAGCCTATTTTAAAATGCACAGAAACCGTCGTTCTCATCCGCGCGATGCATGAATTTTAATTTTCACTCGTTTATTTGCGTCTCTTTGCTTTTAAAATGAAAACCGCCCTTTACTAAGACTTCATTAATATTTTATAATTTAATAACTTAAATTGGTATTAGCTTAAGTTAAATTAAAATCATTATGATGATATCCTCTTCAATTACGAAATCTGACAATTTTCTTCTTTTTAAGTAAATTGTTTTTAATGAAAATCTGGAAATATTTAATAAAACGTAAGTAGGTAGATGCAATTTTTTTGTTTGTTTTTTCTTGGTATTTCTTTGGACAATAAGCCAATGATCTACAATATTGATGTTATCATTAAATAAACTTCTACGTCAGACAGAGCAGAAGTTTGTTTTTTAAATATAATTTTCTTCGATAATTGCACTTACTATGAATTTTTAATTTAAATTGCTAACAGCGTAATATGTACAAATTAATTTGCATATGATATTCAAAACATGCCCCTTCAGGAATAATAATTATTAATCAAATACTTTGTTCATTAGTTTTATATTTTATTTATTAACCGAATTAAGCAAAAAAACTATGTTCTTTATTGGCAATAATATGCGATTATTTCGCGAAATCAATTACCGAATTTTGATGAAACTATCAACTGAATCTTGTTTTTCAATGGGAGGTTTAAGGTATTAAAATCATGAGCAATTATTGTATTCACGAAATAAAATAAATGGTGTGGTATTCCGACTATTCCGCATTGATTGGATTCACTATCTGCTGTAGTTTCTACGGCAGATCGTTATATCTGAACCCAGTAGCTCACTGAAAATTTAGAATTCGATCAAAAATCAAACTGTCATAAGAATGATGAAAGATTAGGAGTTACATACTTTCAACACCATAGTAATGTTGTCTTTTATTATCGTCACCATTTGTATAGTCTTTCTATTTCCAATTGAAACAGTCAGTCTGATGAGTTTATACCAGGCTCATTTCATTATAAAGCGCAGTCTGTCCTGAAATATAATCGAGATACTTGAATAAAATTACGATACCCGTATGTATACTACCATATACCGTCATACATAAATTTACTGATGTGTTTCAATTGGAAATAGAAAGACTATACCACTATGGAACTCTTTATAGTGACTATACTTATACAATGTATACGGAATTCTCCAAAAGTCTGAAGACGGCCGATTTTCTCGAAACCTACACGTTTCAGAAAACAATGGTTTATTTCCCAGTTTTTGGAAATCTACTAGATAACAATATGAAATTTTCGATAAGTGAAGAGTTTCAAGGTTAAAAATAAAATGCTGAAGAGCATCTAACTGGCAGTTAATTTGTGATTAGTGTTTATCATAAACACAGATTAGGACCCCTTGGCTTGCCACTTTTACAGTATTTAAAGACAATCCTCTCCACTCTGTAATGTACAGGATTTTTCCTTATAATTAGCCACCCCCTACAAAGTTTATTTGAAGAAGTACAGAAAAATTTTATTTGCAAAAGTTGCAGTATTTTTCCTGAATTTTAACAATCTGCTAATAAAACAAACAAATGACAATCGCAAAATGGCGAAATTCTATAAGTTTAGGGTTTTTTTATGGAACACCCTATACACGGTGGTGAATTTTTCAATGCCCACCATTGGTATCTTGGAAACTATAAGATATAGAGGATCGGTTAAATTAGACAAAAGTTGTGCTATTTTATGCTCTACAATTTCCTGCCAAGAAATGCTGGATATCTTGATTCGTTCGCGATTTATTCTGAAAAAATTGAAAATCGTGATTTCAAAACAAAATTAATATCATCTATACCATTTATGCGAATTTAATGCAATTTAGTGTGGTTATATTTTTGACCACTACCAATTGAATGGCGTTGACAGAAATTTTCTAAGCCTTCTAGATTTTGAGCAGCGATAGTCAACTTTTTTTTTTCTTATGGCCGCCATATTGGATTTTTACACCATTAGTTAGAGAAAATAATTCTCTTTTCACCTATGTCACCAAAATAGACTGATTTTTTAAAAATATGTTGATATTCGAATTAATATAAAAATAATTTATAAAATCCAGTATGCTTTCGAAAAATAATTGCAAGCAACATTGTAATCCAAACGCTATTATTAAATTGTACACTCGTAAAAAATTACAGAAAAATGCCAGGTTATTTAAAACTCCTATCCTACGGATGATAATTTTGTTTTCTTAAAATTCTGAGAACTTATGTTTGAGAGATATCATGCTGTTGTGCTATTTGTGGTCTCGAATTTTGAGGATTTTCAATTACGGATTGCAGAACTTCTATCATTATTAGTTGAAGTCTTAGGTCTTCCCGACCGTGCCGATCTTTCACTGTTCCAGTTTCTTCAAATCGTGATACTCTCTTCTGAACTGTGGCCTTAGACATATTTGCACGATCAGGAAATGTATCATTAAACAAACTAGTGACAACGCTATAAGATTTAATATGATCCCTGTATCCTCGCATCATAAGCACGGTTAGTCTTTCCCTTTCATTTAATATAAATTTACAAAATTTTACTTATCTTGTATTTAAAAGTAAACGTTATTGAAATATAGAACAAGATAATTTTAATTTATTATTATCCTGGATAAGGAGGTAGATAAAATAGTAAATGTAAATAAAAATCGATAAATCTACAATTTTTTGAATTTAGCTTATAAATAATAAAAAATAATAACACCACATGTAATTACGAACCCTTTATCCCGGAAGGCTCTAGAAGAACCGAAGAATCTTGTGTGGGAGGGGAGGGGGCTACACATTTAAAGACAAGGGACATACACCCAATATCCGTGTATAATCGAAAAATTCCTCTCACAGTATTTTTCCGCTGCTACGAACGGGATTCGAACCCGGAACTTTTGGGTGAGATGCAGGTACGCCACCTCTCACCCATCAGTCATATAATAACAATAATTGTTATCATTATTTTAATAATTTAAAATGCATTAATCTGACCCTAAGCTTATGGTTAAAATGATTGAATTTAATAGTTTTCTGGAAAAAAATTAAATCGTAGTTTTCTAGTGCTATTACGCTGGGGGTAATTTTGTCACGAATCACACTACGGTTCTGAACATCAACTTTAGCGTTTGCTGCAACAACCATTACCATGATCTACTTTAAATTTAAAAATACTTTTTTTCTACAAACACCATTAAAAATTAAATTTTTAACACGGCATACTTAAATTAAAAATGTAATATTATATAAACTCGCGTCAAAAATGATCACATGATTTATTTTTAACACTAGTGCAGAAAGTAAAATGACAAGTCGTTTGTCATAATGACATTTATTAACAAAAAATTACATATTGCAATAGTTTTTCACATTTGACAAGCATGTGTCAAACAACGGGCAAACTTGATTTATTTATTTTATAAATCCTACAAACTACTAGAATTATGAGGTAACCATTAAAAGGATTTGAAATCTTTTTGACTTTATTGTTCTTTTAATGGTGTTTGTAGAAAAAACATTGTATGATACACGTGTTAAAAATGACTTTATTTTGTTCGTGGAGATGCTCCACTCGCTTACGCTCGTTTCGCAAACTTCTCCACTCACAAAATAAAAATTCATTTTTAACACTTGTATCATAAATAACTATTATTCAAGCATACGGGATTTTTTAGATATTGAATATCTCCGTAACTATCCTTTTCAGGAATTTAATGTTAAAATGATTTATACGTAGAATTTTACGTTTTTTTGGATACCGGAATAAAAGATACATCGTTCCATTTAAAAAACATATAATGATCTTGAATTGACCTTGAAACTAAACACTACTGAAAACGTGTAGTTTTCGAGAAAATTGGCCGTTTCCAGACTTTTGGCACAGTTTAAATATATATCATATCAGTTAGGCCACTCTCGCCAAATTCTTTGTCTTCACGTGTCACGTGTGAGGATTACACTTTTTTTTTTTTTAAACTTTTATTACTACCGCTACAACAAGAGATACCGGGGTAAATTTAAATGTTTAAATATTTATTGATAATGAAAAACTTGCATATTAGTTGTATGAGATTTGGTAAAATTAATATTATAATATAGTATTATTCTTGACATTTTTTGTATTTTCTACAATGGGTGTCTTATATTTAATACCGAACACTTTTTTTTGATATCACCACGTATAGACTTACCTATTATGTAATAGGTATGTAATTACTTATTATGGACGGCGATAAGGGTTTTTTAATAGATTATTATGGACCATTTATTTTTAAATAATACCTAAAAAGATATATTCGATATTTAGCTATCACTGTGAATTTCTTACACTTTTACCAACAACAGACAATTGTTTCGACCTGTTAGGTCTCATCAGTGTTGTACAGGTTTGGTACGGATATATCAGAGATATCCCAAGTGAAGTCATTCCAGCGTAGTAAATATCGAATGTATCTCAGTTTGGATCCGATGAGAGTCGGACACTTATAACTTGCGCCATCTAACAGATGAGTAAGGAAGACATATATTCCAGCATTTTTACGGTGAGAGCACTGTTACATGCAAACTCTCCAACTGCATCGCAGAAAAAAGCCTAAAGGTATATGCAACCCGTTACGCACAGCTACAAGTCGTTGCCTAACCATATAGGTTATTTCTTGAGGATTACATTGCCCCAGCCAAACAAATTTGGCAAAAGTATATATCTAAAAAGATATATTCGATATTTAGCTATCACTGTGAATTTCTTACACTTTTACCAACTACAGACAATTGTTTCGACCTGTTAGGTCTCATCAGTGTTGTACAGGTTTGGTACGGATATATCAGAGATATCCCAAGTGAAGACATTCCAGCGTAGTAAATATCGAATGTATCTCAGTTTGGATCCGATGAGAGTCGGACACTTATAACTTGCGCCATCTAACAGATGAGTAAGGAAGACATATATTCCAGCATTCTTACGGTGAGAGCACTGTTACATGCAAACTCTCCAACTGCATCGCAGAAAAAAGCTTAGGTATATGCAACCCGTTACGCATAGCTACAAGTCGTTGCCTAACCATATTGGCTGGGGCAATGTAATCCTCAAGAAATAACCTATATGGTTAGGCAACGACTTGTAGCTGTGCGTAACGGGTTGCATATACCTAAGCTTTTTTCTGCGATGCAGTTGGAGAGTTTGCATGTAACAGTGCTCTCACCGTAAAAATGCTGGAATATATGTCTTCCTTACTCATCTGTTAGATGGCGCAAGTTATAAGTGTCCGACTCTCATCGGATCCAAACTGAGATACATTCGATATTTACTACGCTGGAATGTCTTCACTTGGGATATCTCTGATATATGCGTACCAAACCTGTACAACACTGATGAGACCTAACAGGTCGAAACAATTGTCTGTTGTTGGTAAAAGTGTAAGAAATTCACAGTGATAGCTAAATATCGAATATATCTTTTTAGATATATACTTTTGCCAAATTTGTTTGGCTGGGGCAATGTAATCCTCAAGAAATAATCTATTTAAATAATACATAAATTAATGCCTTTTATTTTATTTTTACAACCGTCCACATAACAATAATGCACAGACATTTTAAATATTTAATATTGTAATTGTGGATACATTAATTGCACACAACTCAAAGTTAGAAACACCCTGTAATCCTCATCGAACACTATTTCTGGCGCGAGCTTATGGGATGTACTGTAGTTGCATCGGAAAAAATTCGTGCCAAAGAGAAAATATCTAAAGGAGGTAAACTATCGGTGGTGGGGGCAATAATATTATTATAATTGATAAACCACTTTTAAAGAGTCAAAAACCTAACCTGTTCTCTCTGTGGTGTCAACATCTTATGCGAAACTTTTTGTTGAGTTTGTATAAGGATTGTATTTATGAGTTTGTGCGTGTTTTGTGCGGAATTAGAGAATTTGGACATCTAAAACGGCTTTATTATGGTTAGTTGCATATCGCTTGGTTTATCGCACATTGCAAGGAAAAGTGGCGTTACTTTTCATCGGTATATGTAAATAAATATTATTATTAAGTATAACTAAATAAACCAACTGTTAGTAATATTTTCATTATGTTGGAGTGTTTAAAAACATTAAACAATAATTAATTAGCAGATTATACGTCCACCATGATTTTATACAATTTATTGTTCTGGAATCCAGTGGCAGTTCATCCTAAATTTGTCGTCTTTATGTCGAAAATAAAATAACACCAAAAAATTATAATTAACTACTTATACATAACTATACTATAACTAGCCAAATTATAATTGTGTGCAAATAAAACAATGTAAGTTCGCCGTTGTATAAACTGTGATATTGTGATAACTACTAAGAAATGTTTCCAAAGGTTCCCGCCTCGTCAGCAAAGGGAATCATGGATTAAATTCATTGGTAAAAAAAGTGAAGAAATACCTAACATTTGCAGTGCTGTATTCACAACATTTTGAAGAGATAGACTTCGAGAGAACTACCTTCAAAGTACCTACTTCTAAAGGAAAGTACTTCTGTCATTTATAAATTTTTGTTTATTATTTCATTTACATGTTTTGTACCATACTTTTAAAAATGCATTAATTTTATGTTTTATGTGTATTATAAAGATAAATAATAAAGTATTAAGTATAATATGTTCTGATTTTTTTATTTGTTCTACATATTTACTAGAGCCGATTCGCGATTGTACCAAAGACGTTCAGCTTGAACTTGGTTTAATATCTAAGGTTACAACTGTGATAATAATCGTTTGCTTTTGGGGAACTCTGTATAAAATATGATAGTATTTGACAAATATTTCTTGACATTCGCCCACGATATAATTAATAAATGAATTTGAATGGTGTCCTTGCAAATAGATTTCCTCTTCGATTTTTCTAAACTAGCAATAATAGTTTGTTTTTGCATTTGTTCTTAATTGATGTCCACTTCTAACACAGCAGTCGGTTTAAATACAATAATTGTATACCGCTGACATCATAATAAATTATTATTATACAAGTTATCATTATACAATTTATTTGCTTAATTATGCTAGTGGCTAATGAACTTTCCCTCCATCTAACCCTTCGCGCTCCTCGTTAATGGTATGTTTTCAGGAACAGTCTTGTCTAACTCTGACGTCATTGAAAGATATTTCTTGTCATCCTACCCACTATGTATTTTCTCGTATTAGATAACGATTTATTTTCTGTAACTTAAACTTGTTTTATTTTAATACTAATTTAAATGTTAACAAAATCCTCTTTATTATATCTAAAGAGACCTTTTGCAGGAGATAGAATACACATTTGGTTACAACGAACATACATTTAAAATTCGAGTATATTATTGAAGTTGTTCAATTTTCTGAAAAAATTCCAGTAACGATTGGGTATTGACACTCCTGAGTCAAGGGTCAAGTCCGAATGCTTACTTCAAGCAATCTAAATTTAATTCTACTAGGTTATTTAAGGTCAGCATCGATTGATATCTCAATTTCTTTAAAAATCCACATCCTATGGACCCTATGGTGTAACAGACTAACCGTCAAAAGTAAGGTATGCAATTTTCTTTCCAGTTTTAACTATATTCGTTTTGCGTTGCAATTGATCTTAGAAACCCTTACTACTAACTTTGACGTCCCTCATGACTTAGCCAGCTTGGAGTCCCTCTTGACTTAGCCAGCTTGACGTCCCTGATGAATCAGTTTAATTTCATTCACTCATCCTTTTCAATATTAACTACACACAGTGGAATCTTTCGCATAACTTCGTCCAGAGATGGCGGGATATAATTTTCCTTTGGGTACGAGTTGTTTATTGATACAAGTCCAAATTTGATGTATACCTAGCATTATATTATTATGTGAATTAATTTGGTTTATATTATGTACATACATGTAGGATATCTATTTTATCTGGGCAACTTCAAATATCTTTGTCGTTACAATGCGTAGGACGTAGAAAACATTTTTCATATGAAAATAACGCCATATTTATGGATTATCTTAAAATTTGTCGCCTTATCGTTTTAAATGCATTTCCGGTTTTTAAAGAAAATACAGTTAGGTGTAATCTTATCGGCATATTTAATTATGTACCTACTGTTCGTAAACCAATTTTTAATTTAAACTAAACTGGTGCACAATTGAAGTGGATATTAGAAAAATATGGACCAAATTTGAATGTCTATATTTTTGGAACGGGTTGGTTAATCTTGATACGATTTTTTGTGACCATTAGCAAAATTCATTGACTGTCAACTGTCTCAAATAGATTTTTAAATTGTGGTTGTTTCTTTTATCCACAGGGTGATTAACCAGACCCTTACATTTTCGTTTAATTTCATCGTTCTCCCAATTTCCTAAAAAAATTTTGGGATTTTTTTTAACACATTAATTATGATTTACAGGCAATTCTGAAAGACCAATTTGAAATTATTTTTGATAGCTCTGTTATTTTCAGAGATACCATTTGTTATAGGAAAAATTGCGATTTTTTTACATTTTAGTTTACAGTATTTTAATACGATAGTCAATTACAATTGTTTCTTCGATATTCAACGCTCCCAGGGTGCCCTTTTCGAATGCAAGGCGAGCAAATTAATTTGGGTATAAGGAAATGAACCAACATAAAAATAAATAATTTAAACTTTTTGGTATTTTTACAAATTGGCGTTTCTTATATTCGACACTACCAAAAATCTGAAAATGAGCTTTTATCAATTTTGATAGAAAATTTTGGAATCTTGGACAATACTGCCGAAACGGTTTCAGAATTTTTGCGTCATCCCTATTATTAAAAGAGATACATTTTTTGGTAAATAAAAACGTATAATTTGCAATTGAGAAAACCTTGATTTACAAATTTGTTCGGATCTATGGCAGTCTGAGGTGATATATCGATATGAATAAGACGGGTCACTCTTTTTGGTCCATTGACGTACTGGAAACATTTTCTAAGGGGTCAAAAATGTGTTTTATTTCTAAATTTTTGCGGTGACACCACAGGTACTCGTAGGTGATTTTCCTTAACTCTTGATATACCCCTAATATTTTCAGCCCCCTCCTACTCATAGGCGTAGTGGGAAAAGTAAAAAAAAACAAATTTTTGAATTTGATTGTGATCAAGACGCCACCAAATGACCCTTTCAAAATTCGCCCATGGGATTTATGGAGGTTTATCCGTGTTTCATTTTTGTAGAAAAACATCTTTGCAGTTTTCATAATTCCAGTTTCCGTGGTCGCGAGTCTATTGTAGACTATGAAATGGGACATGGTGACCGACGGTTTGTTCTGCTCCAAACATATTTATTAATTGATATTTATAAATACACTGCTTTTAATTTATGATCTCTAATTCATTTTATTAAATTCTTTTTAAAAATCTAGCCGTCACTGGAAACAATTTCTTGTCATTTAATAAAATTCAATTTGACAGTGTTTTGAGATCAGTGTTTCGAGTTAAAAGTAAAACACAAAATACAAACAATAATTGTTTCATTGATTACATAATATCTTACATAAAATTACAATAAAGACTTGGTTTTGCCGTGTTGTTGTATTCCAACAATAATTACACAAATATTAATTTTTAAAGCAAAAAAAAACTTATTGGTAACCCTATATGACTACATTTTATTAGGAGGTAAATGAATGATTGAAGTTTTTTCACATATTCCAGTTTATTCAGTTTGATGAATAAATTGAAATTTGTTAGAACATAAACTCCTGGACAAAATTAACGCACCACCATAAATTTGCAACAAATTTGATGCTACTTTTTTTCTGAACCTATGGTCCGATTTGAATGATATTTCTAACATTTCAGGTCCATTCCTTGATAATGTCATTGTCCTCATTATTTTTGATAAAAAGTTCATTTTACTTTTATACCGGGTGTAATAAAAATGTTGTGTTTTTTTATCCGAAAATTTGTATCACCCTGTGGCGTATACTAGCAATCCTAACATATCGCAGTTGAAATTAAACTGTAGCCTCATCTTTCCTTAACATTTTCATTTTTGTTTCACTTCATTATCTCTGTTATTAGAGGAGATACACCCTTCTATAACTCAACATGTTTTTATAAACTTTATTTTTGTATACGTTCATTTTTATAAATTAATGTAATCAATGTAATGACTGTAATGTTTATGTATATCGATAAATGAAAACAAAATTAACGAATCACTTTTTAATTAAACTTACTTTAATCACAATATTAAAATTAAGAATAAAGTCAAAATTACATGAATGAAGCGAATGAAACAGGAAAACAGAAAAAAAAAGAAAACAATAGAAATGATGGTGATGGACAATGTGATGTTAATATCGTGTAGGCCCTCATCCAACAAAGTTAATGCTATTACTGCCTCCTCCGCCGATACTCGTAACTGACAAATACGATAACAAAAAAACTTGGTATGCAAAACGAACTGGTCTTAATAAGCAATTTGTGAACAGATTTTAATCAGCAAGACTGACTCTATTTGACAATTCCAAACTAAAACATTTGTTAACAAAATTTTATTGAAATGTCAAAGGAGATCCATAGGCTACTTGCAAAACATTTATAAAAATGAACGTATACGTATACGTATATTTATAAAAGGGTGTATCTCCTCTAATAACAGAGATAATGAAGTGAAACAGAAATGAAAATGTTAAGGAAAGATGAGGCTACAGTTTAATTTCAACTGCGATATGTTAGGATTGCTAGTATACGCCACAGGGTGATACAAATTTTCGGAAAAAAACACAACATTTTTATTACACCCGGTATAAAAGTAAAATGAACTTTTTATCAAAAATAATGAGGACAATGACATTATCAAGGAATGGACCTGAAATGTTAGAAATATCATTCAAATCGGACCATAGGTTCAGAAAAAAAGTAGCATCAAATTTGTTGCAAATTTATGGTGGTGCGTTAATTTTGTCCAGGAGTTTATGTTCTAACAAATTTCAATTTATTCATCAAACTGAATAAACTGGAATATGTGAAAAAACTTCAATCATTCATTTACCTCCTAATAAAATGTAGTCATATAGGGTTACCAATAAGTTTTTTTTGCTTTAAAAATTAATATTTGTGTAATTATTGTTGGAATACAACAACACGGCAAAACCAAGTCTTTATTGTAATTTTATGTAAGATATTATGTAATCAATGAAACAATTATTGTTTGTATTTTGTGTTTTACTTTTAACTCGAAACACTGATCTCAAAACACTGTCAAATTGAATTTTATTAAATGACAAGAAATTGTTTCCAGTGACGGCTAGATTTTTAAAAAGAATTTAATAAAATGAATTAGAGATCATAAATTAAAAGCAGTGTATTTATAAATATCAATTAATAAATATGTTTGGAGCAGAACAAACCGTCGGTCATCATGTCCCATTTCATAGTCTACAATAGACTCGCGACCACGGAAACTGGAATTATGAAAACTGCAAAGATGTTTTTCTACAAAAATGAAACACGGATAAACCTCCATAAATCCCATGGGCGAATTTTGAAAGGGTCATTTGGTGGCGTCTTGATCACAATCAAATTCAAAAATTTGTTTTTTTTTACTTTTCCCACTACGCCTATGAGTAGGAGGGGGCTGAAAATATTAGGGGTATATCAAGAGTTAAGGAATATCACCTACGAGTACCTGTGGTGTCACCGCAAAAATTTAGAAATAAAACACATTTTTGACCCCTTAGAAAATGTTTCCAGTACGTCAATGGACCAAAAAGAGTGACCCGTCTTATTCATATCGATATATCACCTCAGACTGCCATAGATCCGAACAAATTTGTAAATCAAGGTTTTCTCAATTGCAAATTATACGTTTTTATTTACCAAAAAATGTATCTCTTTTAATAATAGGGATGACGCAAAAATTCTGAAACCGTTTCGGCAGTATTGTCCAAGATTCCAAAATTTTCTATCAAAATTGATAAAAGCTCATTTTCAGATTTTTGGTAGTGTCGAATATAAGAAACGCCAATTTGTAAAAATACCAAAAAGTTTAAATTATTTATTTTTATGTTGGTTCATTTCCTTATACCCAAATTAATTTGCTCGCCTTGCATTCGAAAAGGGCACCCTGGGAGCGTTGAATATCGAAGAAACAATTGTAATTGACTATCGTATTAAAATACTGTAAACTAATATGACTGATGGTCGAGATGGTAGAGTACCTGCCTCTCACCCAAAAGTCCCGGGTTCGAATCCCGGTCGTGGCAATGGAAAATACTGTGAGAGGGATTTTTCCATTATACATGGATATTGGATGTGTGTCCCTTGTCTTTAAATGTGTAGCCCCCTCCCGCACAAGGCTCAGCCTTCTGGGATAAAGGGGGTCGTAATTACATGTGGTGTATTTAAAAAAAATATTTAAAATGTAAAAAAATCGCAATTTTTCCTATAACAAATGGTATCTCTGAAAATAACAGAGCTATCAAAAATAATTTCAAATTGGTCTTTCAGAATTGCCTGTAAATCATAATTAATGTGTTAAAAAAAATCCCAAAATTTTTTAGGAAATTGGGAGAACGATGAAATTTAACGAAAATGTAAGGGTCTGGTTAATCACCCTGTGGATAAAAGAAACAACCACAATTTAAAAATCTATTTGAGACAGTTGACAGTCAATGAATTTTGCTAATGGTCACAAAAAATCGTATCAAGATTAACCAACCCGTTCCAAAAATATAGACATTCAAATTTGGTCCATATTTTTCTAATATCCACTTCAATTGTGCACCAGTTTACATTTCGCATATGCAATAATCCTATGAGTTTTCCATCGTTTGTGAAATTCATTTTTGGTGTAATCTGAATTGGACAAATGAAGAAATGATAGTTTTATATATAAATCAATCAGTACATTCAGGCTCCTTTTATTCTGCAAAATATTCTTGCTTTGAAGTATTTTCGTGTGGCTTGAAACATATACGGTTTTTGTCAATTACTTGTTCGAAAGGCCAAAAGAAGAAGTTTTGTTTTAGCCATAAGCTATAGCTACACTCCTACGAACAGTAAATTTTCTGCACACTACGTATTGTTGACGCCTATTGTATAGCGTTAAATTATTACTTGTTACACAAGAAGCCATCTTAAATGTTGCAGAGGATACACATCTTTTAAATTATTTTTGATTTATTTCAAACTCAAGTGCCTAAAATAAATTATGAAAGCCAAAATAATAAAATGTAACATAGGGCCGGCTAATGCGTGAGTCACGGAGGTCCACCAGGAGGTAGCAGGGGGCTCTTCAGAACATAGCAGTGACAGTTGTGTCTCGAGGGCTTCGAGCCCCGGTCTAACGAATGCCTAATTCAATCAGAGATCTAACCAAGTCGGTCTCTGTGCCATACTCCGCTTTTGCTCTTCTCTACTTTCGGCTCCTTGCACAACCCTCTGCAAGAAATCCCCTTTCAGAAACCTATTTCAAATAAATTAACTGTACCGTTGTAGATTTGTAGAAATATATACATACATATTATGTTTGTCAAATACAATATCATATAAACTAGGTATGCTGCATACATTGACATAATCAATTTATATTTTTTTAGGTATTGTATTATCACGAATCAAGTTATTACTTAATAATGATCCCAATAAACATGCTTAGGTTGTATTTAATGAAAACAGAAAATCAATATATTCTTATATATTATTATTGGTTTGTTTGTGTATTCTTGACGTCTACTTACAGTTTCTTATATGTAATACGACAAAAAAAGTTTTTTTTTTGTTTAATTTTAACATAGGATAGGTAAAGTGTTTAATTTCTGTACCAATTGTTCTATTGTTCATTAAATTTAATAAGCAGATTCGGAATAAAAAGTTTGTGGGCAAGATAAAAATTAAATACTTACAGATCACTATCGTTAATTTAATGGTTTTAAAAAATGTCTTAAAATTTCGTATACCTACACAGAGCTACCGTATATTTCTAGGACGAAAATAAGTTGTTTTAACCAAACTTACCTAGTATATACTAAAATGCTTCTTTTGCCTCTGGGGGGACGTCAAAGTTGAAAAATACATTTCGTCTTTTTTTTAAACTCAAAAACGCTAAGATCGATTTTTTTAAAGAAATTTATATCTAGAAATTCGAATGAAAGGGCTATTCATTTCATTACATATCAAAATCCAGAAAAGGTGTAAACCACCCTTACCCCTTCACAAAATTGATCATAATATTATTAGAGTCATACGAGCGACTTAGTTTTATTCGACAGAAAAGCAACCTCGTATATTACCCGAGTCAAGATAGTTCAAATTTTGGGTAAACCTAGACAAAAATAATATAAAGCTAATTTTTGGTACAGATCATAATTGAGGGCTAAATAGTAATATACTAAAAGTCCTGGAGAATCCTCCTTCCGCAACCCCCTTTTTTCGCACCCCAAACCCCCCCCTATTAATATTTTGGTGATTTACTCGAAAACTATCCACTTTAAGGAAAAATGTCAAGTGAGCATTTTTGAAGCTGACAAAATTTCCCTTCCAACGACGTATTGCGAGCCCATATAGTACCACGTGGTACACGCCAGTGGCGTATCAAAAGAAAGTCTGCCCCGAGATTAATTGAAATTTCTTGAAGGACACGTCGAATTTACTGATTTTAACCAAAAACTATAAGCTTGGCGAAAAATATCGTTACCAATTTTTTTGTAGGTGATAAAATTGCAAATCCATTAATGTATATAGAACGACCCCCCAGAACCAAAAATAATGAAACTGCTGTTTAATTTATACGTACATAACGCAAACATAAAGCCCTTTTGGAAGGTCCAGGTCTCGCATCCAGTCTGGATTAGTGGGAGAGGGAGGGGGAGGAGAGACGAAGGTTTCTGGAGGTGGAGGCGAGTCGTCATATGTTGTTGGTGTGGTCATCCACATCCTCGTCCTCCTCGTCCAGGACGATAGGGGTGGCGTTGCTGCAACTTCGCCCTTGGTAAAAGGATAGGATAGAGCACTTGAGCCCTGCCTTTCTACAAGTGCACGGCCCTAAGCACCCTTTCTTGCATTTGCAAGCCACCATTTTAAGCAGGGTTTGAGGAGCGGGCTCTGCGCTCATTGTGACTGGCATGAGACCTTGTTCGCTGGTAGCCCATCCCCAGTCACACAGGTTTTTGTCGACCCCCAACCACCTGGTGATAGGTCCTACAAGAATGATATTTTGCAGCCTCTGTGGTGGGGGGGAGGCGGCCAATTTTACACATGCTGAGTATCGCAGGGTGTTCAGCGTTCCCTCGACTTCTCCGTAGAGGTTCATCAAGATTTTCTCGTCAGCATTTCCTACTTCTTCCAGGTTGGAGTTTGGATCAAGGAAAATGCTGGCGAGGTCTATCCAGTGGGTTTTCTTTTGAAGACGTTGCACCACTTCATCTTGCCTTGCCAGAAAAGGGTAGAGGTGGTGTCATACCCACTGATGGCATGCAGGAACAAAACCGTCTGTGGTACTTGCATTTCTCCACATGTGAAGGAATTTGCTGGATATTGGGCGCACTCTGACCCATCTCTGCCGCCTTTCTGAAAGTACACGTTCGTATGTAGAGAGCTTAAGCCGTTGAGAAGGACCAGTAGGTCGACGTCCTCTCCAATGATGAAAACTTGGTCGAACGATGAGTTCTTGGAGAGGGCAATCCTCACTATATCAGCATCGCCGTCTTCTTGAGTTTGATGTACCTCGATACCATGCCTTTCAAATTCAGTACGCATCATGGTGATCAGTCGGCGTTTGTTAGATTCATTTGAGAGCAGTTTTGCTTGGAACACTTGATGGGTGTTGATTCATCAAACAAAATGTCACTGCAGGAGGGAGAAGCAGAGCGTCGCAGGCGTTCAGCTGATTTAGTGCTCCTCATAGCTGCATTTTGTGGATATCCATAAAAAACCACAGCTACGTTTTTACCAAAGCGGTTGACAACGTAGCTGACGTATCCCGCCACAATGACTCTGACTGAATCATATATATGTATAGGTATTCAACATATTTTATTGTAAATAAAACCAGAAAAACGGTACCTATGTAATTTTGATTGTTTAATGAATTTTCGGTATTTGTTTAGTGTATGTTTATTTGAAGCCATATGTTACATCTAAAATGTTAAATTCAAATTCTTGCACGTTTTTTTAAAGAATATACCAACATTATTCGGTACAATGTTTTCCCAAAATCCGAATGTTATACTATTGTTTCGTTATTGAGGAAACTATGACGCCTAGAGGCACCATTTTGGGATCAAATTGAAGCTAATTCAATTATCTACAAATTCATTTTCATGACTTTTCTCTAGGAGCATTAGTTTAGTCGGTACGTGTCTTAGAAAATGACCCTACCGATAAATTTTCACTTTTTAGAAAAAATTGCCCATCTTTCACTGGCTGTATCTCCGCAACCAATGGACCTAGAGAGCTGTGGTTGGGCTGAAATTGTAGCAAATTTAGTTTTGCATTGCAAAACTATAGAATGAAGATACCCGAAAAACGCTTCCTTAAGTTATTATTTAAAAAAATATGCATCAAGTGTCAGAATTTCGCAGTTTTTCGAGCACCACGGGAGTAGCACAGGGTTTTCAGGGTTGCAAACTTGGGTATAAACTACTCTCAGGGGTCCTAATAATATATAAAAGAATCGTAGATACATGCGCGTTTGCGATGTTTGCCTTTTCTTGTGTCGATATTGACTGGCCTAATATTGGTAGTAAAAATTAATTTGCTCCAGATTTACGTAAAGCTGAGGAGTCTCGGATAAATTTTTAATTTTTTTTGGCTGAAGTAATTGCGATGAACTTATAAAAGATTCGCAAGTAGACCACCTTTTAATGGTCGTTTTAGAGAAAAATATGTTTCTTCTAAAAAAATGTTGCTTAGATAAAAAAAACAGAATAAATAGCAAAAAGTATATTTTTTAAAAGTAACCCTTCATTTGATACGCCACTGGTGGGTGCCATGTGCTACTAAATATGGATTGCGATACGTCATTGGAAGGGGATTTTTATCAGCTTCAAAAATGCTCACCTGACATTTTTACGTAAAGTTGATAGTTTTCGAGAAAATCACCAAAATATTAAAAGGGGGTGTTTGGGGGGCGAAAAAAGGAGGTTGCGGAAGGAGGATTCTCCAGGACTTTCAGTATGTTGCAATTTAGCCCTCAGGCATGATCTCTATCAAAAATCAGTTTCATATTATTTTTGTCTAGGTCAAATGCTATCCTGACTCGGGTATATCTTTGTTTTCAAGGTGCACCAGACGAAATAATCACAAGGATTTAAACCCGGGGAATTTGGTGGTCACTGAATGGGAGCATCTTCACCTCTGCCGATTCATCTTCATAGTGCAATGAAAACACTTCACGACGTAAATTAGGGGGCAACAAACGAAGCATGTTTTCATGGATACAATACAAATAACTAGCACCATTAAGACGATTTGGCAATTCAAATGAATCAATCAAAATAGGTGTCAATTATACCACACATTGAACTCGCGTTGAAAACGTTTCTGTTTAACAGATCTGGGTTTTCGTTTGCGTACACATGTTCGTTATGCAGATTCGTAATACCACGTCGGGTAAAGCGACTCGTCTGTGAATAAAATTTTAGTCTGGAAGACTGGATTGGGTGCTCTGCGCTCTTGAATAATTTGTGCAAAAAGCAAACAAGATCCATAATCAGGAGGTAAGCGTTCTTGGACGGGCAGAACGTTAAAAGGAAGTTCCTTAATAATCCGTAATCGGATGGTGGACCATTTAAAGATTTTCCTTTTCTGAAGTGGGATGTCTGGCTTGATGAAGTCGTCCAGCATCACGTCTTCTCGGTTTCAATTCACCAGTTTCACGTCACCTTTCAATATTAGCAAAAGTCTGGTGGTTAGGAGTTTGTCGATTAGGAAATCTTTCATGGTACACGCGAGCAGCCTCGCGACCGCTGCTATTATACTCGTAGATAGCATACACTCACAACCTGTCAACCTGCTCATCAGAAGTGTACTCCATGCCAACTACAAAATTTTTTGGAGAAATTTCTTTCATAAAGGATGACTTACATAGTCGATAGTGACAGATTTGAATGACACCATAAAGCTCTGAAATGGAATTCAATACGAATCAGTTCAAGATCTGTTCAAAAATAAACACAAAATGACTTATTTATTTAGGAAAAGAATGAAAATCATAATATTATCGGTAAAGCAATTGAATGTCTAGATATAACATAAATTTAATGAGGATCGATGATAGCGTTTTTGAGTTATTTAAAAAAAAACCTAAACTTATTTTTCATCTTAGACGTCTTCTCACAGACAAACGAAGCATATTAGTATATAGGTAAGTTTTCATCCTAGCTCTGTGCTCACGGAATTTTGGGACATCATGTATATCTCAATATTTAAATATTTAGACAGGCCCTTATGAAATCCCAAGTAAGTGGCTAGGAAGAACAGATTTTTTTTTTTTTTTGGTAATATAAATTGGGTATATTTGCGCACATATCTTTTGGCATTTTATAGCAGTTTTTCACTAAATAATGAATCATTTCTGAGATTTTCACTTGTTACCTACCCATTTGGTACGCGGAATTGTATTTTTCAATTACGTACAGAAGATGCATCATGAAGTGGTGCTTTGACAAAATTGGATTAGGTGAAATTTTTTGAAATGTTTGAAAGACAGTAAGGTCAAAAACATAAATCTATTAAAATATCGATGTTGATATTTATCATTATCCTATATAGGTAAGTTCATTATATAAAAAGTAAAACAATATATTTTTTTTCCTTAACAGACCTCAAAAAAGGAGGTGTTTTGGCCATTGTTTAATTTTGAGTTACTTTAGTATTATAATAGTGTACCTAGTATATAATAATTGTATTTGTAAATATAAATTGCTAATTTTGAATTTGCCTTCTAATTTATTGCATATATTTAAATATGTTTTCTGATATATCACATTCGAGGTATTTTCATTAGGATCCCAAGACAAAAAGACAGATAAATAAACTTATATAGCCATTATGAGATGTTTAAAACGAAGCAAATTATTTGCCATATACTCACTTACAAACAGCTGCCAAATTCCGTTGGTATAATGTAAAATATTTTGAGATATGTATGTGTACCTATACAATGTGACCAACAAACAAACTCTAATTTGAGTTTTAAACATATCCTGATGGTAGGTACCTATTTGGTTGCAAAACACGTGCGTTGACTGTAATAAGTTTTTTGGTGTCCGATGAAAATTACATTAGTTACAGTGCTACATCAAAGGTTTTAACTGTCCGCCTATCCTATATCTTTACCCCTTTGGTTGATCTTCTAAGAACTTGCGTAGATATTCCTTAAAGGGTGACGATTTTTGACATAATCAAGTTTGCCCAAAAAAATTTCAGGAATTTCTAGTTTTACTCTAAACTTTCAATACAATGAAAGCTAGTAATAAAATTTACATAACATTTTTTATTACACTCTTATCGTTTTGCAGTCTCATTATCTTAGTCTTTATCTAATTACTAAGTATTTCTTAATTATTGCCAATTAACATACCTGTATCCTAGCTTCATTTAATTTTGTACTTCTGGCTAATTCTTCCCTGCAATAAATATCAGGATAGTGGCTTTTGGCGAAGGCAGCCTCTAATTCCGCTAGTTGTTCTTGAGTAAAGGTGGTACGATGTCTTCTTCGTGCTGGAGTAGGACATGACGCTGTTGTAGGAGTATGACCGGCATGTTGTGGTCCACCAGGGGATACTGTACCTATTGAACTACTTCCTGTGGTTTGTGGCTCGGGTTTCAGTTTTTTGAAGGCTCCATCTGAAATTGGGGAAATTACTAATTTTAGTTATTTAATTCGATTGATTTAGTCTAGTTAATTAATACGAAATTGAGATTTTAATTCAATTATAACATATTTTTCACTGCACAGTGTTTTTTAAATAAATATATGTCGATTTATATGTATTTATACGCACTAATAATAAGATACTTTTATTTTTTTTTTGGTAAATAGTTTATAAAATTTTACTGAATTTTTAGTTGTTCATACCAAACCAAACTAAATGTCAGTTATTTACAGCTCCTGTGATCTCATCCAGGGACACAGATGGTGAAAGTTGACAGTATTGTAATTTGGACATTTAGACCGATTGTATAAAAATGGTTCAGTAAAAATTCATTTGAACTTGATTCAAAATCGATTGTTACAAAGCATAGTATCCTTGACTTTTAAACCAAGTTCTACTGACCTTTTTCTGAACCACTTCTTTTACAACTGGTTGTAATAATAATACTTTCCATATATTTTATAGTACCTAGTATGGAATTAAAACAAAACCTAGCGTTCAGCTTTCTAGCCCTTAGGTTGTCAATAAGTTAATAGTCCAAAATGAATTATTTTTTAAATACATAGAGGTAAACTGATACAAATTAAAATAGTAAAACTATTTATGTCAAATGTGAGTCCTTTCTTCTAATGTCTTAAACAACTTTAAGAACATAACTCTTTTCAGAACTATTTGCAAAATTCTTCGTTTAAATGATTTCAATATCATGTACTACGAATAATGTAGAAAGCAATTAATTAATATTATAATAAGCGCCACCAGATGGATTAATCCGAGAAGGACTTCTCTTACTTGTACCATGCTGATGAAGGCTAATAAGCCAGAAATCGGTTCATGGAATAGTATCGTACTTTGCCAACAACAGAGGAGTTCTTCTCGGATTAATCCATGTGGTGGTGCTTATTGCAATATTAATTATTTGTTTTCTACATTCGTAGAGCATGATATTGAAATCAATTAAATGTAGAATTTTGCAAATAGGTCTGAAAAAAGTTTTAAGTTCTTAAATTTGTTTAAGACATTAGAGGAAAGGACTCGCATTTGACATAAATAGTTTTACTATTTTAATTTGTATGAATTATTTTTGTGTAAATTCATTTCTTTCCTGTGGAATTATTTATTATATATCTATATTTTTGTAGTTGCCATGGTTGAGTGGAAGAATATAAAAAATTCACAGTCCTTCGCAAAGATGCAACCGGAGGAGACATTGGAAATGACGAAGTAGAACGCAAATCTTGTGATATTTCGGATGTGATAAAAATGAAAATTAGTTGCAAAGTAGTAAATAGTTATTTCATTAACACAAAACATTTTCAAAAAGTAAAATCTTATTATCAGTAGTTTTATTTAGAAATTAAAATAAAAAGTTATTTTATTACCAAAAACATTCTCATAATGAAAACTAAAATGGTATTATACAAATTTTTTTCACTAACAAACATTTTTAATGTTAAAACTGAAATAATTTAATATAATTTCGGGAAGATGAAAAATGATTCCTAACAATTACAAATACCGATATCGATTAATCGCAAACTATTAAACGCATCTAATAGTATAGGAAAAGTGTCCAAACTGAACAAGAACATAGTGAATTCGTTGAAACTTGACATATACGTTTAAAAATATATACCTATGTTTCAAGAAACTTAAGAGTCCCGAACCGTAAGGGGTGTGTCGGAGCTGCCTACTTGAAAAATCGTGGGATGAACTAGGTTTTTCATATGCATAATAAAAATTGGCAATTGAACCATGAGAAATTTTCAAAAAATAAGAATATTTTCATTTATAGAGAAATATTAATTTTTGACTTTTTTATTAAATTTTTTTACCAATTTTACGTTTGTTTCCTTCATTTTCTGCTTGTTTATCTGTGAGTATATTCTGCAAAATGAAAAAGTACATAATCATTGTACAAGTGAGGATTATCGAGTTGTTTAAAATTTTATATATATTGAATGAACACACTTTGTATCTTTAGATTCTAAAGAAGATCGGAATCGATAGCATCTAAATCTTCTTCGTCGTTTAGATCCACGATAATTTTATCCATGTATGAATTTAGACATCGCACTCCCTGACAATTTCCGTAAATTTGTGAGCGTCTTCAACCTGCTTTTCTGTTGTGGTTGCAGGAGATAAGCTGCAATATTGATTCTGCTGTTGGCACAGAAAGTGTTGTCACAGTTTGTAAGGAGCCGTTAATTTTCTTCTATCCCCACTGTTGTGGATTTTTTTCATTGCCAAGCCATTTCTGAATTTTGTAGAATACTCGTAATGAATATTAAGCGACTGCCTCTGAAGTTGGTGGTAATAATTCCAACTTTGATTTTTGTTTGTGCAGCGATTTTTTGAATTGATTAAATCTGTATGAGTTGAGTGAGACATTTGTGATTTTCCTTGCACCGTATACAAGTAGGAAAAGAGTTTCACCAGCCTATTTTACTTGTGAGGGGGTTGAATGCTTGCCATTGAAAGTTCTTACTACATTAACCAACTGCATTTCTTTCTGAAGAAGTTTGATGACTTTTAATTTTTCTTTCTGAAATATTCTAGACGTGGTATCATAACCACTGAAGGCATGAGTCAGTAAAATTGTATTTTTTTACTACCGTCTATATAAATGAATTTTGTAACTCTAGCAACACTCGCGATAACGAAAGTAAACATTCGAGTTACCTGGTTGCTAAGGCGTTGCTATCTACGAAAGTAAAACTTACGCGGCCAGGACAGAAAGGTAGAAAAACAAATTTTAAACGAAATTAATTCGTTCTATTTGAACAAATTAATACAACTAAATAATTTTGTATTAATAAAGAAAGGTCTTTCTAGGAAGTACGCCAACATTTTTGTCGGCACGTAGTACCTACCTACTCCATTTTAAAAACGCTTCATAAGTTTGCATATACCTTGCTTTGGATTTCTTGGGGTAAAACAAGGCACAAGCAATATTCCCATTTATATCGCCACAAAACATATATTATGTATTTGTTTATTTTAGTTTGAAACCACCAGAAATTAAAATGTGTAATATTTCATTGCCATGGAAACAATCCTAAACTATAAAATTTATTAAAAACGTCAATTAATTTCATGAAATAATTAGTTTTAAATTAGTAAATCCCATAATTTTTTTCGGTATAGTAGAAAAAATATAATACATTTCACGATGCGAAAACCCTTTTAAGTATTCGGTGTTTTTGAAATTCAAAAATCACCTCACACCTTGAAGTAACCTTTCGCATCTAGTAATGTAAATAACTATTTTTATACGTTCTTGTCATTTCTGGATTTCTGACGAAGAAATAATTTTCCATATAATTTTTCCTGTTCCTGGCTTTATGAAAAATATATCATTTTCTTCTGGAGTCAAAGCGATTAATAGAACAAGGAGATCAACGTCCTCATCGACTAGGTATAATTAATGTTCGTCTATTATTTAATATTTCAGTTGCTGTTTTAACAATAGGTGAATCCACATCATCTACAGCTTGTTTTATTTTGTAAATTGCGAAAAACGACAAAATTTTAAGTTACATATGGTTTTCGGCTATACATATTTCGACGAGACAAAAGGAAATAAGCTGTTCGACGTGCTTCTCGATATTAAGTTGTCTTGGAGATTGTTGGGCGTGACTTTTCTAACGCAGCGATAAATTCCCATGTAATAATTTTTTGTTTACTTTTGCTTAATCTACCTCATGTTAAAGTAATGGCCCTCAAACCTCTAACACTCCGTAATACGTACAAATCAGATATCGGCAACCTGCCAGAGCAACCCCGATCCTAAATCCACCCCTATGATTTGTCAAATTGCAAGTCATTGACAAAATTGAAAAAATTGCAAAAACACGAAAACTTCAAATACTATTTTCAAACGAATTTCCTAGAGACTGTTTTGGTAAGAAATCCAAGGTAGAGGGTCGAACTTAGAACTACATCGTGAATTTCACGGTCACGCTCTGATTTTAGGCTCAATAGGAGTGAACGAAAAAGTGTAATTTTGACGTCTATCGTTCTGAAACCACTGAAATCTCACGCGTTACGTCATGCTGCCATGAAACTGATTTTCGACCCCCTACTAGGAAACTAAAAACATTTGTTTAATCCTGTTCTTGAAACATGCAGTTTCTTACTTGGATACAATACTCGATACAATTAAATGTCAAAGTGAAGGAAAGACACTATCGAGAAACGGAAAATTGTTTCGGTGTCCTGAAGTCGTCCCGAGTCCGAAACTGTACTCGGTTTCGTCCTAGGATCGATATTAAGAAATCATTAAATTTCGCTGGATCGACTATAAGATGTAATCCATCGGACGCACTATGGATTTTTTGGCGAATTTTGCGAAAACACGAAAATTTTAAACCTTATTTCCAAACGAAAACAGGCCGCCGGGCCGCCGTTCTGGCAATAAGTAAATCCAAGCTCGAAAGTCCAACTTGAAAGTACATCGTGAATTGTGCGGTCCAGCTGCGATTTTGAGGTCAGCAGATCCTAACTAAAAAGTGACATTTGTGACGTTAACGAAAAATTTTGAAGTTTTGGCAAGACCTGCACGCGCATGAAATTTGGAGGGTTCTGTGCGCGCATTCGGCCTCTTTAATTTCGCAAAATTTACAAAACTCCTCGACATGGGATATTGAAACGCTAATAACTTTTTAAATAATCAAAGAATCGCAACGAGATATAGCCATTGGGATTTTCTCGACAAGAAGACGCCTATAAAAAAATAATAACATAACTGCCGGTACCACGTGATTTAGACAACCAATCAAAAATTGGTCACTCTGTTGTCGCCACTGTTTCTATAAGTCATGCTTCATAATATGCAACATGAAACTGATTTTCAACCCCCTATACGAAAACAAAAACATTTCCAATGTTAAAATTGCAATGTTCAACGTGCTTGCAACAAAATAATCGACTCTTTCACAAATATATAAGTGATACTTCTCCATTTTAGATTTAGTTAATTAATTATTGTTTCCGTGGAGATTTTGTACGTTAATATTTAAAAAATTCTTACCGGAAATCTTCGACCTTGGTCGAAGCCGGAAATAGTTTAGTGTCTTAAATCTGGGTAGCTACCCGGAAATTCCATAGATTTCATTTCTTCTAATATAGTTCATTTTTTAAACAACACGATTGCTCATTCAATATGAAAGTTTTTGAATGTACCTATTGGGTATGGGTTTTTTGAAACTAGTGGAAATTTTCAGTACCTAGTCCAATAACGATGATAATATTGTATATACTCTCATTAGTCATTAGGTTATATATTAATTAATCGACTGGTTTTGAACAATTAATGGGTGACGTGCACTTGACATCACAACCAATTTAACCTAAAATATATTTATTTATCTAAAATTTTCGAATATTACGTCAATTTTATCAAAATTTCTGCTTGGATTAACCAAAATCTTGTTCGGTGCATTATTAATAAAGTTTTAATTGCCTTGATCTAATAAAATAAGATGCTATTTGTTGGTTGGAATTCCAACCTATAATTAGCAGTCTATTATTAATAACCTACAATATTGGAACTTTACAAATATACTGACTGAGAGAGTTTTTAAATGTTATAACGGATCCAAGCAAAAACTACAAAAATTCAAATTAAAATTGAAAATGAATTTGCAAAAACAAAAACTTAAGGTTATGTTAGCATATGATGCGCATGATCAATAGTATCCATAAACAAATAGCGTTCAATAGAGATTCTTTTCCGATATGGTGAAACAAAATGGTCCATTATTATTGAGGGGAGGAAAGTGATTTGACATTTGAATAGTTTTGACGTTTAATTAAGTTAAGTAATAATTGTGCCAAAAATGATGAATTCGAACCTGCAAAGGTTAGTATTTATTGTTATAATCGTAGATAAAGTATAGTATTCAACTCGTGGTAATGTACTAAATAACTCAAGCCGATGAATTTTGCTACACGAGCGCCAGGCGAGTGCTGTAATTCATCAAGTCGACTTGTTTAATAATATACTATTATCTTCAAAATAAAGGATGCTCTCTCTAGAACTATAATGTGTGATCTGAATAGTTGTAGTTTATAAACAATTTTAAAGGGGTGTAATTTATTTTTTAAACATTTTATGAAACGGTGAACGCGATCTGTTGTGTTAAGTTAGCGCTTTAAAACCATTACAAAGTAAGACAATATTTTGATCTGAAATTTTTAAAGCATGTACTTTTACAAGATTGCCCAGTTACTTTGACAACAATTTTTTTTTTACTAATAAAAAATATACATTTCTTTCCATTCGTTCAGCCAGGTACGATAAATCAAATGTATTAGTCGAAATCCTGTCCTTAATATTCACCAATAATTTTTCAAATCCTTAATAATTGCTGTTGACCCATGTTAGTTGATTGTCGATCTCCTTTATTACCAAAATTTCTGACTAAAGTAATGTATTTATTGTAGCACGTTCTATCGCATACTTATTAAATTTGTTACTTAATAAGTCTTGAGGTTCTTCATATAGGTATAAATGTTTGTAAATACCTCATCTTGCTTTTAACGTGCTGCATTAAAAATGAGCCTATCTTCTAAAAGTCTAGTTAAAAAAGTTGCAGAATAGCATTTTTCTTGGAATGGCCACAAATAAAACACTTAAATCACTGGACGATTCGCGGACACTTCTTGTTGACGAGGGCCTCAGTTGTGTTGTAGATGTAATGATGTAGTAGCTTATACAGTGCAATTTCTCAACGACGATTATTTTCTTCGCTGATATAAGTGGCAATGCAATTCTTATGCCATGAAAAACTTTGTTCGTTAACACCCGGATTATACAACCTCTCCAGTTTATCTCGGATAATATATTTGAGCCGATCTGCAGCATTTTTGATAGTTTGAAATGACTACTCTTTTTTTTGTTTAATGATTAATTTTCCCTGTGAACCAGATTAAACAAACTCGTCTGATCTCTTCCTTTTTAAATTAACCAATTCTAGAGACATTATTTTATTCATAACTGCATGAAAGGTTAAAAATGACTTGACAACATTGTTGTCCGATCTAATACCTTTAAAACTGAGTTTTTCTTTTTTTTTTTTTTTAAATTTAATGTTAAAAAAATATTTTGTCTAAGTAGCTTGACAATCTTGTAGAAAAAAACCGTTAAAAGAACATACCTTAAAAATTTCAATTCAAAATATTAATTACTTTTTATTTTATAATGGTTTTAAGGCACTATGGTGTGGTGTGCGTACTCCAAATGAGCGTTATGATTGAGGCCGAAGATATGATCGTTAAGGGTATTGCATTTTATGATATTTATGCTGTTTTGGATTTCACCTTACAGAAAAAAACACTTAATAATAATAAACAACTTTTACTTCATCGCTAGAGCGATTTCATCAATAATTTCTATAATGGGGGTGAAAAAAAACCCTTCCCGTAATTTTCTTTTTCAATCCTCAGAATATCATTGTTAAATGTATAAACCCGAATCAATCCTTGCGGTTTTTAAAACGGAATGTTTCTTGACGCCTGCTCCATATGTTTATTAGTTTTACCAATTAGTTCTGGATATTTTTTTCTGAAATTCTACAATCAGACGAAGAATTATGATACGGATAAAACGAAATGTTATTCAACCCCCTAGTTATTTAATTACGTCCTAAGATGGTGCTGAGTCGCCAGTTTAAAAGTTACAGAATTCAGAAGTATTTTGTCCATTAATAGTATTTAATTAAAAATCTGATATTTCGTTAATACCTTTATCTTTCAGGTATAATAATGTTGCTGTTATTTTATAGTAATTTGTGAATTAAGCTTCGATTTAGTATTAGTAGGTATATTTAAAATAAAAAATCAGTAGATTTGCCGAATGGTAAATATATAAATTGATTTTGTTTTATTACGTCCGCAAAAATAATTGTCTACTATCGCAAGGACAGCTAGGTAAATCTAAAATAATCGTGGATCACTGGAACTCGTCCTGCACTTTATATTTTGTTAGTAATACGAGACTCCGCAGGAATAAGTACCCGAAACTAAGCAGTAAAGTGACCGTTGAATTATGTAAATATTTGGAAACGATGCCGATGTCGGCGTCGGGGCTGGTCTAAGTGCGACGGCAAGCAATGTGGTCCTGGCGCGAGAGTAACTACATTCAGTCGAGAGTAATAAGATTGTGTGAGATTCTTTGTGGCGCGCGCCGGTGTCAGTAATTGTAATTAGGTTCCTACTAACTGCATTAATAAACAGTAATGAATTCAATAAGGTTTACTTGCCACCGACGTCGTTTGCCACCGTTTGTCACCACAGACACCTGTGCATCATCACCCCTTATTCAATCTAATATGACCGATGAACGTAACAATATTAATATCGAATCGATCAAGATTCGAGCAATCGAGCTAATTGAAATGACACTAAATTTTACTTATATCGATCAGAGTAATAAAAAATTGCTACTAGTTTAACCAACATGATTTACGTGTTGCGATAAAGATGAAAATGTAGGCGGCCTGCAACATTTCGGTTTAGCCATATCTTTAAGATCTTCTCTTCTTAGTTTTAACAGTCATGCCCCCAAGTATGCGTCTCGTGCTCCAATATTAAGATACAGCTAATCTTAATTTCACCAGTCACCACTGGGTCATAATTATAAATAATAAAGACACTGACGTTTTTGAAAATGTTTGGAAGACAAATTAAGTAATAAATTTCAAATTTCATTAAGAAAGGACCCAACTTTTTAGAATTTTGGGAAAATATAATATAATAAAGTCCTCCTGGTTCTCATTTCCTAAAGCTGTAATTTATTTATACATACGATTATTTTGAGAAAGTCTAGTTTTTGATAAAAATGGTATGGGGGGAAAATCTGATATGGTAACCATTTATTGATACTAAAGATACGTCCCAAACCCAATACATATTTTTCAAATAGTATGCCTTATTTGTATTGCATATTGAGGTGTAATAAGATTTTCTGCTTTTGAAGCCACAGTTTATCAAACAATTTAGGATTATTAGTTCCAGAGGAATATTTTCAAAAAGTAATCATGTACATTTATCTAATATGATCGCTTGGTGTCATATTTTTCATCTGATATAATTGCATTTTTATCACAGCTATTGTTTGATATTTAATGGATTCGAGTACCTATCGAAATCCGATCCCTACAAGACCAATTTTAGAACCTTACATCAGTCCCTAAGTTTCATGTGAAAGTTGGTGACACTTTGATGGTCCAATTCAAATCAAAATGGATATTCTTCATGAGGATTCAAGAGAGAGAAAGAGAGAGAATATTCAGAATATGTGGTAATAAATCATAAACAAGGAAATAATGAAAATTAAACAGTGCCACATACAAGTTAGCCAGCCAACAGTCATTTTCAGAAACATTTTGAGAAGATATAATTCTCTTGAATAAAAATTCATTTAAAGTTTTTCATTTTCAATAATCAATAATAAGGGAAATAAATATGTATTTTTGTATTTTCTTTTGCCCAAACCATGCCATTCGTGTTTATCCACGAAAAAATTACATTGTTCTTTGATCAAAGACTGATTCTAAATTTTATGCATGTAAAATGACAGATGAATAAATGATCACCTGCTAGACGTTTTCGGGATAATCACAGTAATCCTCATTGTCGTTGCATTGGGGTGCATTTAGTATATGTACATATGGGCTGGTAACGAGCGCTCAGGGTGTCCTAATGAAGTGTCAATTTACCCCGCTTAGTCCGATAGCATATGCAGCGGCACAATGCTCCCAATACATGGAACATCACAATGTTCCACTCTGGTTTACACTCAATTTGACATATTGTGCTCTCATCTAGTGCCCAAGTGACATGTGTTGAGGGAAGTGCTTTCCTCTTTGCCTGTCGCCTAACTTGTAATTATAGGCTAATTAAGATGGGTCTTACAATGTATATAGATAAGGGGATTGTTGATACTTGGCGTAGTAGAGTCAAGAGGATGATAAACTCAGCTGATATCGCGAATGAAATGTACTTAGTTGTCCATATAATTATTAATCAACGGATGTCGATATTGGCACATATAAAAAGTCGATGGCGGTAATGATCTCCAAAAGATCACGTATTCATGTTCTGGATTTAGGTCTTGATTAATAAAAAAAGATGAAAAATACCAAAAGTTGGCAAAATAATGTATTATACGTGATAAGCTAAGAAACAATTTTATTACAAAAAGTTATTCAGAATAAAACGTTGTCCAAATTGAGATTTTTATAAAAAAATCGACCGCATTAATTTACAATTCATTTTATTCCTATCATTTGTAAAAATTTAGAAAAATATTTGCTCTCTTTTACTTGGATTCAGTTCGGTTATTCGTCCATCTTCAATGTTTTTCCAGTATCCCAGGTGACAACGAAATTAGTCCCGTTCCAATTTCTCGACTATTTTTGGAAATAAAATTGTGTGGTATCATTTGTGATACAAAAACCTTATTTTACTATACTGCCATTATTTAATAAGACATTTGTTATTAAAATGACGTCATAATTTCGAAAAAAGGGCAGCGAGCAGAGGACTGACTTGACTCACTTCATAGCGATATGAAGTTAAGCAAGAAGCTACCGCGTTTAGTACTTGGATGGGGACTATCCACGGAAAGACGCGGTCTCGTTTCCCTACTTCTAGCGGCTTGTATATCAGCTATATCGCAGAAGCAATACAACTGTAGGCGAGAGGTGTATTGAGGATATACCATCCTTCGGAGAGGATGTAAAGCAGTCGGTCCCTTGTCTATTAAATGTTAGGCAAGTAAAAAATCCCTACTCTTAGTAAGATAAGAGGTTCGGCAAAATTTCCAGGTTGGGGGTTGCTCGTCTCCTGGCGTCGGTGATTGGCCTTGGTAGCGGAAATAGGCCGACGTTAAATAAGTGATTAAAAAAAAAAAAAAATTCGAAAAAATGAAAACGTTGGATTGGGCACTACAAAACTTGCCATTTAAACAAAATTTATTTCAAGTAAAAATTGCTTTTTAAATTTATTTTTTAATTTAATGTAACAAAGTTCAACTTTTCATTTAATGTATGAAACTATTAGTTTAGATAAGTACTCATTTGATTTATGTATGTCGTTGTTATTTTCTTTCAGTTATTTAATGCATAAATTTTTTGTATTTTCGAAAAATTCAAATCAAAAAGGCGATTTTCGGATGAAATAAACTTTTACTGAAATGGTACAATAAAAATAACAGTAATACATCGTATTCAAAACCTACTAACAAAATTATTTGAAAAGACAATCTTGCATTAACTGGTTTAGATTTACACTTTTTCGAAATTATGACTTTAATAACAATTGGTTATTGTAATCTGTGTAAAGATAATTTCCTGGTGATTACAAATATTTAAAAATTTACGCAATGTGCTATTTAAAAATCAAAAGCGTTAAGTGAACACTTCGGAAGTGATCACCAGAAGTGTGCAAAGGCTTTTGTATCGCAAGTGATATCACAAAATTAAAAAAAATTTATTACTAAAAGTAATCGAAAAATTTTAATAGGACTAATCTCGTGTTCACCTGGTATTTATGAATATATTTAATAATGTTATAACTTATTGACTTGCAATACTTGCATCTGTTTTGAATTTGGTGATAATAGAAAAGTGACATATCGGATATTGTTAGTTGGTTGGGGGAATCAATTTGTTCTAGATTAAATCAACCAGATTTATTTCAAATCTAATCAAACATCATTCCCATGTTTTTGTAATCGTGATATTAGATACCATATAACATCAATTTAAAATAATAAAATACTAATCTTATTCTATAACTTTAATAAAAAACAGTGCAATATATCCCAAAAAAGAAACATGATACACCTACCCACACGTACTTTGGAATTATTCCTCCTCATCAACGTGGCGAAGGATTCGCGTGGGTGATCGAAAGTAAATCTATCAGAAATATTGGAAAGTACGAATTGGGTTCCGTCTACCGTGCTTTTGGTAATTCTATTCCTGATCACCCAAACAGATTTATTACCTAAGCAATGCTTTGCAGATAAGACGCAATAAATCCAGAGTTGCAAATTTTCTCTTTTGGGGTAGGGTATACATTACACCTGTTTTTGTTTGACCTCTCCAATTCTTTCGTTACTGTATTAATCGCTGATGCTGAACTGATGATTTTTCATAAAAAATCAAAGCCAAAATGCAATTACTACTACTACTTTAGGGAACGTCTGAATTATTTTTGTATGTTTATATTTACTGCTTTGATTTTAATGCTTTACATTTGTGTGGTAATTGTGTTTTATTGAAAAACGACATGATGAAGCTTAAATAATTATCTAAATATATTTCTGTTGTTTTTGAGAAACATCTACTGATTTAAAGAATAAGCACCTCCGTAAAATTTGTTCCTGTAATGTGAAAGTGAAAAGAAGCGTATCTAAATTATTTTTTTAAAATAACAACTTTACAGTTCACAGTAAGTGTAATAATTTTTGTATTTACGCTTTTTTAATATTTTTCAAATAAACTAAATAATTAGAGCCAATATTCTTAAACGCTAATTAAAAATCAAGGTAGGTTTTCGAAAATTTCAAACTAGACATAACGATTTACTTTGAACATCCCTTCATTACATTCAAGTCTCTTAACTTTAAAAATAAAGGTAATTTACACCAAAACGTGCTTATTAAATATCAAACAACTTTTATTAAAATAATTTTTATATCCAACTAATAATTACAAAATTATAAACATTATGCGTTTTTTTAAATACTCTGTATATAAATATTATATGGCTGCGTATACGAATACATTTTGCTTAGGAGCCAATTATGTCATAAATCTAATAGTACAAATGATTGGTGATTGGCATAAGGTTGAAACTGCTTGTCAAAAGGAAATGAAAATTTACTAATTTGTGTGTTGCCTTTTAATGGAAAAAGGCAAAGAAAAAAATTTATGAATGTAAAGTTTATTACGAAAATCATTAATTGAATCAAAAGTTATTTTAGCTTTTACTGTGTATAGATAAATAGATACCTACAGGTGATACAAAATGTCTCCCAATTAAACAATATAGAAATTATAATTATGGTAGATGGACAAAAGAACAAACGAAAAGGTTTTGTACTTTTAACTCTGTATAATATGAATAGAGTATATGTTGCATAATGTTCTGTAGGACTAATAGTGAAGAAATTTAGAGAAACAAAATGTACTAAAATACTCCAAAAACTGGAAGATTAAAATCAGTAGGAAGTAAGGTATTTTGTTAGAATTACAAGAAATTCGATGTATTATTTTAACGGAATAGTGAACTATCTGAATCAAGGTAAGGTATTATTGGACGTCATATTATTTCCCGTGATAATAGTCTATGCATAAATATGTAAAGTAACATTATTAGATTCTGTTTAGTTCTATTATAATCTTCGTATGATGTTTACTTTGAAGGCGAAAACCGCTTCGATTTAAAAGTGTTTAGTATTTTCTGTATTGATGAAAAGGGTGTAAGCTCAGAGCTCAGTAACGTCAATAAATTAGCCTAGTAGTAGGGTCAACGGTCAACATCGTTTTGACAAATAATTTAGAGTCTGTTAGTTATGAACAGTTATAATTTTTTTTTTTTTACAAAAATAAAACGTTTTATTAATACCGGTTCTGCAAAATATTTATAGCAATGTGTAGTGAATTTATTCTTATTAAACTAGGAATGAATGATGAATTAAGAGTATCAATATTACCTACAGAAAATGGAACTACGAAAAATAATTATTTAAATGCGAATACGAATTGTGGAGAATTATAATAGGAATTGTTTAGAGGAAATTATTACGTTTCTTAATTTCGTATTATAACTGCACATAAAATTAGCTTGAATTTGTTTCCAAAGAAATTTAGATAACTTCTTTGACTCATTAAATTATAATGAGGAAAAAGGGCTTAATTATTTTTGTATTGTATTATTCATTCCTAAGAGTGCAAATCCGAAAGGGAGAGAGAGGTCCGATGGAAAAACATTTTTGGTTTTAGTTTCTCCTCTAATGGCGATGCCCATACCAAAAAATGATAGAATTTTATAGTTTTCCAATCGATTATTATTATGAAATAAAAATTTATAAACATTGATCTTCTTTTTATTTAGTTAGGTGTTGCTATAATTTTTTTGGCAATCTATAAAAAAATAAACGACGGAATATATGTAATTAATAAATATTTTCCTATCAAATATTTCCCTCTTGAATGTGGCGTTCCTATATATACCGGGTGGTCACGAGAACCGTCCCAGGCTTATGACTCTTTTGTTTATGAACCGACTGGTTTGAAATTTGATAATGTATATACCTACCTAAGACTTATTTTCCAATTTAGTGACTTGTACATTTAAAATGGCCGACTTCCGGTTTAGGCGGAAATAACATCAAATTCGGTTTCTTAAATGGAACACCGTGTACATTTTATTATTTTTGTAATCTACAGACCAAAGTCTATCTGCTCATGTTTTTTTTTAAAATAATTTTAAATTTTTTATTTTATTTTTCAATCCAGAAGGCTGTGACTTGGGAAAATGTATCTATCTCCATTCTGTTATTAACACAAATAATAATTCTTAGCAGTAAGTTAATATTAAGTGTATTGTGGGCCGATAAATTTTAAAATGTTGGTTTTTGATAAAAAAGTCATTTTTTTTAAACGAAACATGTATGGGACCATCCACAACATTAGATAGAACATTTTATTTCGAATACTACGATACATGATGCGTCTAGTTTTATTTCCATTTAACACTAAAAAATAAATACTTAGATCAAAAATTTTTAAATTATTTTTGAAAATAATTAAAATTTCGCAACATGATCAGATAGGATGTAGATTCCAAAAATAACAAGATATAGGTACAGACTGTTCTATTTAAAAAATCGATGTTTTTCCGTCGGTACTGGAAGTCGGCCATTTTCACTGTATACGTCACTAAATTGGAAAATAAAAAATAAATGTTATTAGGTATATATACATGTTCCAAATTTCAAAATATGTAGTTGGTTCATAAACAAAGGAGCTATAAACCTGGGCCGGTTCTCGTGGCCACCCGATATACAAAAATTTTATAATTCTACGGCTCACTTATTTCAATACCTTTCTATTTACTTCTGTTTCATTATTAACAACATAATATGTATATTATATGTGGCTTAAGAACATAGTGAGTTATCCAATATTTTTTTGTTTGTGGCATTAAATCGTATCATCATAAATATTTCATGGTATGAAATAATTTTTAGCGAATTTAATAAATAATAGTCGAATCAGTACAAAAATATTTGGAAATCTTGTTAATACCGAATCTAAAAGACAGAAAAGTTATGGGCATTTCAAAGTGTTCAGTCTTTCTAGTTTTCTTTAGGTATTATCTAGTGTTTAAAAAATAATATCTACGTGGCAATCACTATCAAATTGCATAAAAAGAAATTTTGCATATCAGTCTGCATTGATTGATCTAGTGAGCGACGGCTGCCCCCTAAAATTCGTACAAAATATTTTGAGAAATAAAAATATTTACATTTACACAAAATGTGCAAAACTCTTAGTAATGTTTAAAGCACTTGTAATAATATCAAGCTTCATTAATTCAGTTTCTCGTAGTCTATATGTTTTAATAATTTTATTAAAAAAAAATTGCAATATTTTTAGACTTTTATATTATTTCTCTAATAGGTACATATGTAGAAAAAAAGAAAATCATTCACTTAGGGTAGTTGCTTATTTAAAAAAAAACTGATATTGTCATCATCTTCTTTGAAATTATTACGTTGTTTTTATTTTGCTATAGCTATGTGCGGCCGGTAACGAATGAAAAATTCTTTAACTTACAGACAAACAAAAAGACAGTGTTTTAAATATGTAAAATATTTTGTGTTAACAAAACAAATAAACATTTACAAACTTACCAGAATGATCTGTTATCGACCTCGAAGCCGTGGGAGGTGTGTGGGCCGGCGTGTGGGCATGATGGTCATGAGAATGAGTTAGACCTCCATATATTGCACTAAAATCCTCCGCCGAGGACCCACTAGTACTATTGCACTTCCTGGTAGTTCCTTTATCCACATTATTACTAGAAGTCAAGTGGCCGTGATGGTCGTCCAGCAACCCTCCAACTCCCAGTAAGTTTCCCACGCCTACCAGATTCGGTCTCAGTTCATCCATCATGGCTTTCGACTGAGGGCAAGCGTTGAAGTTGAGTTGTCTGCTGAAGATTGCAGGAAAGATGTTAAACTGTTGATGAGACAAATCCTCTGAAGAGGTTGGCACTGAGGGGGCAGGGGAAGATCCCAAAGCCCCCAGGCAGGAAGATACACCCTTGAAATCCAACTTGATGCTTGCTCAGACTATGTGTAATCCTCTGGTCATTGGAGACCAACTGAACTTGGTACTTTATGTATGATATATGGAAATTTCAGTCAACTTAGAAGGAACAATAGTACAATAATGTAATATTGTCACTTGATTAGGTAGTTTGTTTATTTAAATTAAAAGTCACTACACTTTGCACGAATTATTGTTTTACACTAATACACCATTAAATATCTGAAACAAAAAAATTTAATAATAATTTTTAAAATATTATGTGTGGCACAAATTTGTAAAATATAAAAAAGTATAAGGTAGCCATCAATAAACATTTTGTTGAATGAAATATATTTATCAAATTAATAGATGAAAATTGTATTAACAATACTGTTAAAGATTCCTATCGAAATACTTTGTTCAACTAACAAGATCACTTTTACATGTTTAAAATAAAGCAAAGAAGCCTGTCCTCTGGTCATTGTCCCTTGAGATTGTGTATGTCAAAATATTCAAATGGAGTTCTTGCTTTCATGACGTTTATATGTTTTTTTATCACTAATATGTATCCGTCTGCAAAAATTAACGTATATATTTTCATTTTATAAGTTTTAGAATGACACAAATACCAAAAACGAACATGGTGCCTACTGTTTTGACCGCTTCGTTCAACATAGCACAAAAATGATTGATAGGTGTATAATTGGAGCAACAATTACCGACGGAGTTGAAGTAAGTGTGGTAGACATCCATTTCTCATTCACATCAGTTGTTCTAAATTTACCTGATTTGCAGTCGGTTATTTTTAAAATATTGGACAAGATGCATTTGATAGTAACTGTGAGTAGAAAAAATTCAGAAGTGATTTTAATGAATTTATCTAAATGAAATTAAACAAAAAAAATTAATGAAATTATTTGAAAGTTATAATAAACGTCTGATTCCTTGCAGATAAAGTATATAATGTTATTTTTGCAATTACAATCTTGTAGAAGTTCGATTTTAGAATTTAGGTTGTCTGATCAACAGTCTAGGATAAGTAGACAAAATGAAATGAGGGATTTCCTATTAAACTGCTGTTTTAATTTTGTCTGGTTATCATAATTTTCTTACAATATCATGTATCATTTTGTATTGTTATAAAATCGTATATTCAATTGTAGTAATACTATTACATGCATTAATATATTGTATTACACATGATTATTAATAGAAAATGGTGGCATATGTACTGCTTTAATTGAGAAGATAACAAAATACATACCTTGTACTAAAACAATGGTCACAAAAAAAGAAAATAATATAATTGTATTTGCGTCATATTCACTAAACTAACACCTGTCTGCAACTCAATCGCAAACAATTGACTCTCGCTGATATTGTTAATATCTGTGACTGATTTAATTAAATTTTGGAGTACAGTTAACTTGGATCTAAATATGACTAGCTTATGTCTAAGCCAAACACCAAGTGAATATAACGACATTAAATTGTGATAGCCTTGTTCTGTTATCAGGATTCTCCTGATACAACCCTTATATTTTCCATCCTCGTTCAACCTGTTGGGGCGAAAGCGGTGAAAATTCGGAACTTCCGTCTATACCAGCCTAATCCAAAAAGCTATGTGTACAACTAGGAAACACCAATAGCAGACCCAGTGTGTAAGCTTAGACGAGATGATTGGTCGGGGAGGGGGTCGGTCACCCTAGCAACGCCAATGAGAGTAAAGACCCGCCAAAATGGTGGAACAACTACCCCAAGGCAGTCGTTCGATTTTTATATTTTGACACAGAGCTTTCATCGTTTTTCGCATAAAAGTGTTGTGTTCTCCACGAATGGCTGTTTGTAAAAAAAGGAGTCTGGTTTAAATCGAAATTAACGTTATATGGCGTTATGCTTTAAGCACTTTATGGGCTTATTTTTAACTGATTGATTTCATTTCAACTTGGTAATGAACCTCTTGTAGATTATTATAGATTCGAGAACTTAATAAAACAATTAACTTGCTCTATTGTGAATATATTAAATGCTTGCAAATTAGTGAGTCAGTTGGAATTTTATAAATTTTGGAATGTTCACTTTCCTTAAATTATCATTTTAAGGAAATTATTTAAACTAGGAGTCTTTTTTCAAAATGTTAATCCTATACACTTGGTTTTAATACATTTTCTGTATATTCGAATTGCAAGGCAAGTTTATATGCCGCATGAAATAACTTTTGCTTATTATTAAACTCGAAATTAAACGATATTACCTTTCTGATACCTATACGTTATTCGTAATAAGTATCATTTTTAAAATTTGATAGCTATAATATAGGTAATCGTAAAGCTAATATATTGCTGTTTATTACTAAGCAGAACTTATTATTAATTTATTAAATACAGTAAACATATATTGAATTGAAGTAGAATTTGATACTATGGATTATTTTCATAAATTGCAAATAATTTCAGTTACGAGCCAGTTTCTTTAACGCTTTTGATAAAACATTATCTATCATAATTTTACTTAAAATGCATAACTAAAAATATACAAGAATGCAACTAAAATTATTATTTATTTAAAAGCTTGGTTTCCTATTTAGAGGTGTTACGATTTGCTAAAGTTTTGGAATCTGGATCTACTAAACGATTATTCTGTGAAGGTCCTTATATTCGTTCTGAGAAATAATATAATTCAGTTAATGAATCTCATAAAACTTAGTAAGAATGCTTCGGCCAAGTTAAAAATAATTTATTATACCTACATATACAAAATACATACAGGGTGTCCTACTTATCGTGCTCACCATGGGTATCTTAGAAACGGTAAGAGATAAAAAAGGCAAATGGCACCAAATGTAGAGTTTATCAAGGCTTACTATTAAGTGCAAAAATATTTTAGTAAAATCAACTCGTTTTCGTTTCAAAGGCAAAAAACTGATTTTTGTCATTTCCATTTTTCCATTACAACTTCTTTATTTATGAATATATTTGAATGCGGTTTTTTCATTCTTAGAGCACTTTTTGATGCGGATTTAAAAAAAATAATTTTTGACAACTCTTTTAAATGTTGAGCTATTAACACGAACTTTAATTTTTCAAATACAAGCCATAGCTACATATGGCTTAGTTAAAACCCAATTTTTATTCTCTTTGAAGTAATATATCACAACAATACTTTATTTTTAGAAATAAAGGAGTTATCGCCATTATTTGATTTTTTTTATTTTTCTCCCTAACTTTTATGAAATACAACAAAAAACACTTAAAATATATTTTGATTTATTGTTTATAAACTTATTAGGTGCCTACGTATCATTCAAATAATACTAAGCTTTTAAAAAACTAAGAAATTAAAAATTCTTTATATTTTTAAGTAGGCCATCATGTTAAAAATTAGTACAAATAGATATCAGATTTTGTTGTAATAATTTACCTTTTAATAGCGAAGGTTTTATTTACGACTGATATGATATGAATGCCTGCTACATACGGAATATACGGATTTCAAGAAACAAATATCTACATCGCTTTCCAATTTCCAAAGCGTCCAGAGCCACACGAGATAAATTATTACAACAAAAACAAAACTTTCACAGATATCTATTTGAAACAATTTTTTACATGGCATACTTGAAAATTAAAGGAATTCTTAATTTCTTAGTTTTTTTAAAGTCTAAAATTATTTCAACGATACGTAGGCACCTAATAAGTTTTTAATCAATAAATCAATATAGGCATATGTTTTGAGTGTTATTTCTTTTATTTCATAAAAATTAGGGAAGAATATAAAATAAATCAAATAATGGCAATAACTTCATTATTTTTGGAAATAAATTATTGTTGCAATACTTATATTATTTTAAAGAGAATAAAAATTGGGGTTTAACTAAGCCTTAGCCAGCTATGACTTGTAAGTATTTGCAAAATGAAAGTTGACGTTAATATCTCAAAATTTAAAAGAGTTAATAAAAATAAGTATTGTAATTTTTTGAAAATCTGTATAAAGAAGAAAGAAAGAAAAAACTGCATTAAAATAGTTTCATAAATAAAGGAGTTATATACCAATAAAAGAAAAAAGAAAATAACAAAAATCAGTTTTTTGCTTATGAAACAAAAACGAGTTGATTTTACTAAAATATTTTTCACATACCTAATAATAGTCTTTATAAGCTCTACATGTGGTGTCATTTAACCTATCTTGTATCTCTTACCGTTTCCAAGATACCCATGGTGAGCACGATAAGTGGGACACATGTATTTACAGTATAGAATAGACCAGTACTATTTACTTTGAATTATATCAAATCTGCTAAATACTTAAGTATTAAAATTTACTATAAGTATGATCCTCGCTTCAGCTTTATGAAAAATAGTCAATAAAAATATGGAAATGGGGGAACGGCGTGAGTCATAAACTATTTTTGAATTTTAAAGTTAGTTCAAATCTGTAACACAAATTTCATTTTATAAAGACAAAAGTTCTTTTTATCAATACATTATTCTTATAAGAGAAGTTATTTCGGAAATATTTGTGAGTGGTGTGCCAATAACGTTTATACGGGGCTCTTTGACATTAATATTTTATAGTGTCATGGGGACAAATCACTTGCGAATGGTTGAGACTCTAGCTCTAGCAGAAGCATTAATTAAGTTAGTATTATCTGAATTTGACCCTGCTGGCTGAAAGGAACTATAATGTTTATCACACTACTGAGTTGACCTCTTATTTTTTATCTTCAATGAAAAGCTTTAGAAAGCAATATACTTGTACTTCGTGTTGATGCCCATCCAATTGTCGTGGTCTTCGTAGCCCTTAAATTGCAACATGTAGGAAAACTTATTTCGGGTTTGATTAAAGCCACTGCCAGTTATTTCGAAAAAGTTAAACTGTTGACTCCAAAACATCAAACCACAATCAATTAAGTCGGTCTAAATAGATCGTCTTGCTTATTTAAAAATTTGCACATCGCAATGAAAGAAATCGGGATTTTTCTTAAACTGATTAATAAAGTATCAAGTATCTACAAATAACTTCTTTGCAAACAACGCTACAGTCTTATTTGTAGTTGTAATTATAAATCGTCTAATGAACTGGCTCATGAACAAATAACATACCTACAATCAATTGTCTGTCAGAAAAATACTGATTCGTACCGAAAACTCCATTCTTCTAAATTAGTAGTATAAGAAATAACTTTTACGTTTCTCACAGTTAGTGACTAGTAGTTATTATAACGTTGCACACAGGACACAGATTAAAACTGTATCCGAGTACCATTATAAATCTAAGGTATATTTCATAACCACCTTGAAACTCACTTTTTGAATGCAATTAAGGAATTTAAATAGTTCCGTCGAATCATCTTCTTCTACTACTTGGTCCACTGACACAAAGGTTTGTCTTTTTGTGCGTATCTAATTATATATTTTAAAAATTTTATATCTCAGTTATGCACGGAAAAATAGACCAGCGGATTATTCATTTTCGCTTCTACATCCAAACCTGAGATAGCTTACGAAATATATACCAAATGTTGTTCATATATCTAAAACGATTATTCAGATCAGAATCCCAATGCTTACCTACTGTGTATTTTGTAAAGCAACAACATATTTTTTTTTATTATACTTGTTGGAACCGGCTCTGTAGTGTTTTATTGGTCGAATTGGTCATCAGACAGGAAGGGCGATCCATATCCAAATTTATGAATTTTTGTAACAAACTATCACCATTTGCCATTTGAGTTATTCATTAGATAGAAATAATAAGTTACTTTTAATTAATTTCCTTTTACATGTTAATAATTGGTAATATATTATTAATATGTTTTTAGTAAAAGTTATATACGTGCAATCACTAGATGTTCTGTCTTTGGATAATATTCTAATTCCGGCCAGTTTTAAACACTAACGTATTTACCAAAAATACATAATAAATTGAGCAGAAATTATTTACGAGGAAATTATGGTTTTTGCCTTTGGACTAAAAAGGATCATCATGTATGCAAGGCTTTTTAGATGAGTAATTGGCCAACGCGCTTAAAGCTTTTAAGTCGCGTAAAGCCCGCACTTCAACCTTTATACATTTTTAAAAAGCCTTCGTAAAAAGGTAGTCTGCACGTTATGTGGTGTTATGTATTTTCCTGGAAATGGTAATATGTGAATGCATTGGTTTTTACCCCAAAGTGAACGTATTAGCCTTCGTGATGAAGTACAGCTTTTAAGTATAAAAGCGCCACTCGAATAGATGAGTTTTTATAAAATGGCAAAGACGCAAAGGTAGATAGAGGGAAGATATTGAAAGAAAGTTGTATGAACTGAATACTTAATACGCCGCTACATACAATATACTCTCATAAAAATGATAAGAAAATTTGATGTGACCATTGTCCTAGCTTGTCATTTGAGATACAGAGTGTCAATATTTATTCTTAAAAATATGCATAATTATTGATTTAAGTGATTTTTATATTACGAATAAAATTCATAGAACTCTTTAAATGGAATATACAGGGCATTAAATAAATAATTGACTACAATATCAAAAATAAAAATAGAAAGTGTTTAAAGAAAGTAAACTTGTATAGCTCACTGCCTGCTAAGAGAGATATATTTTGATAAAATTAAGTAACTTATAGCTCTACCAAGTTCACAATTATACTTGAAATAAAATTGAATTATGATAAATTCCGGTCATAGTTTCTCTTTGATGTTGAGTTATAGATCGCAGGTTTCATAATTATGTCTTTATAAAAATAGTAAAAAGCACTGATGTTCAGTAAAATCGGTGACGGAGATGCATCATCTTCTCTCTATCGATTTATAATTCTGGGTAGATATTAATGGAAATAAGTATTTAACAATTATGTAATATAAGGCATATGATTTTTTGTACGAATTCCATGTATTTGACAATTTGACAATACGAAAAGGAATTTGTTGAACAATTATACATAAACATACAGAAGTAGCTAGTTAGCTAGTTCAACAGATAGTGGTTGAGAAGTGAAGATAAGGATGGCTTTTTTCTGTACCTTCAACTAATTTTCTAAAGGTATCATTTAAGGTTAAAAACACGATTTCAAATGTCTACAGCTCCCGAATTATCAACTTTACACCATAAGTGTGATTGATTCCTGAAATCAGTTCTTCCTGGAAAAGTATAAAAACAAAAAAATAAATAGGTTCTGAGAGCATCCTATTTAAAAAAAATACCACTTCGTCTTTGCATGAGAATTGAAAACAGCTATTATAAAATTTAATAAAATAATAATGCATTCTTCTGAGCCTTCCACTGTAGTTTTTTCTTTCAAAATTTTTGTGCTGCTCCGATTAATAATATGGCTCTTATCCCACGCTTATTCACAAATTTACCTTTATTAGGGAGCATAGAAAGAACCTTTTTAACTGAACAAAAAACCATTGTAATTGCAATTCATGACACATTGTTAAATTCATATATTTTTTCGTTTTTATAACTTAATTATTAGGTTACGGAGAATTGTAAAATGTTTTGATTGAGTGATTGTCGGTTATGAAATTGGCTGAATGAGAAGGGAGGACCGTTATAATTTGTTGCATGTAAATATTTACAGTGGGGCGGTGCGGCACGTGTCTGATAAGTTGCGAGGCGTGCTGTATCACGTGTCCACAAGTTGGATATAGGTATGAATACAGCCACTGATTAACAGGAAACACCTCTTCTCAACGGGACGTCTTTCAATTGTCTAGCATTGCAAGTTTCTAAATATATGCAGAATTTTATTGGGAATATAATTTATTCATTTCCTTGTTCAATTATTAAATTATTATTATTCAGCATTTAGGATTTTATTATACAAGTAGGTGCATTTTCATTTTATATTTTGCAGAAGTTCCAGCATACACAAGAATTATCGTAGGACACATAATGAAAAAATATATATTATAAAAATTACCTAAAATATATTAAACTCTCTCTGAAAAACTTCTATTTCAATATCTGAATCTACCAATAAACCCAAAAATACTTAAAAATACAGCTAGAATAAAGTCGGATTGGTAGGTATTTCCACTTCTACGTATCGGACACAACGGACGCATCGGACAAATCGTATTTATTTTACCATAATCGCACATTACATTCAGATTTGCCTAATAGTAACATATTTCCGAAATATATCATTCAGTTTTATTTCTGTTACCAAAATGAACACTTCAGATGAAGAGATATTCGTTATTGCCTGTGCTTTTAAGGAAGAAGAAAGAAAGGAGAAAAAAAGGAAAAAACGAAGATGGGTTCATAATAAGTATGGAAAGAAAATTTTATAGAGAATTTTTGCACCAATTCCCAAATATTTTGTCCTCTCTGTTAGTTGCTGTAGCGTTTATCTTTTAAATTATAAATTTCTTCGTATTGTTGGACTAACGGAATTAATAACCCATCGTCCATCTTAATATTTGAACTAATTTGAAGTATCTAACTTAAAGTAGTGGCGGCAAACTTTATTAAAAAAAATAACAATGCTTACAGGAACTTAAGCGTAAACACCTTCGCTTTCAGGAAAAAAATTAAACTTTGTAAAAATCAAACGTAAAACAAACAAAACAATTTTTTTTTTAAATGCAGTCAATGGGCCATATTCCCAACCAGGGTTGGAGTTATGGCCCTAGAAAAATTTATTTTAATTGAACGGTTTATTAAGAAAATTGAGCTTAGACATGATAGACAAATAGACTGACAACAAAAAAAAAATAAAAAAGATTGCAAATTTAAAAATAAAAAATAAAATTGTAGAAAAAGTCAATGGGCCATATCATCAAACCCATCTGAAAATATGGCACTTACAGAATTAACATAAATCTGAGCCAATTAAAAAAATGCAAAATAATTTTTTCCACTAATGTAAAGTAAGTATTTTCTATCAAGATAAAATACTTAAACAATGTGACGAAATAAATACATGGGCCATATGACCAGTTGTGTAGTGCACATTATGAGCAACAAGAAAAAACTCTTTCACAAAATTTTTAAGTAAAATAAATATGCCACTATGTAACACGTAACTTAGAGTGTCGATCCTCCAAAATTTAGGTTTGTTTTTCAATGTTTCCCGATGATTTCACCAAAACACTTTCATTAAACTTTACTATTCGAACACCTGTTGTGACGCCATAATGTAAACTAGCCGGTATTGCCGATATTGCCGGAAGTTCGGCTTGTTATTTACAGAGGACGCTTAAACGTATTGAAAGAAACTGTGAACGTCAAGAAGTTGGGTTTGAGGCGGTTAGTTTAAAATTTAAGGGCATTGAGCCATATGACCGTCCGGGCCATATCTACCGCCACTACCTTACTTATTATAAACTTCGACTGTTAGTAAAATTATAAAATTTGGTACATTGGAGATCTATTAAATTTAACATCTAATTATGTAAGACATCTTAAACACTGTGTCTGAACTGCCTTGTAGGTATATAATTTATTTCAAATTTTGATATAAACTGAGTTAAATAAGATCTACCACTTTTACCGCTTCCTTCCTAATCGGTCGCTGAGGTTCATGCTTTTTGTTTCCCACAGAACCTGTTTCCATAATTTTTTTCATGAATTATAAAACATATTGAAAACCAACAGTAGTAAATAGTTATTTCATTAACACAAAACATTTTCAAAAATTAAAATCTTATTATCAGTAGTTTTCTTTAGAAATTAAAATAAAAAGTTATTTTATTAACAAAAACATTCTCATAATGAAAACTAAAATGGTATTATATAAATTTTTTTCACTAACAAACATTTTTAATGTTAAAACTAAAATAATTTGAAATAATTTCGTGAGGATGAAAAGTGATTCCTAACAATTACAAATACCGATATCGATTAATCGCAAACTATTAAACGCAGCTAATAGTACAGGAAAAGTGTCCAAACTGAACAAGAACATAGTGAATATATCTGGGTGAATATTACTGAATATGCGCGCTGTAGATCTAGCAAAATTATTATCATTTTTAAAATAAATGCTGACAATTTCTATTCTCTCCTGAATAGAAGGGTATAAACCATTTTGAGAACTCACTCTAGTAAAATGTATCTCGATTTAAAATTAGTTGTGAATAAATTCATTTTCAGGGGCTATCAAATACTTATGAATCTTTCATTTTTCTAAAACCAACTATATTTTAGATAATTTAAACTATTTAGATTGTGTGCAATCATCAAAAATAAAATTATTTTACAACGAATCGATAAAAGTTAAAAAAAACAGTTATGTAGAGAATTGAAAGACCTTTCAAAAAATGTATCACTCGAAGCCCTTGCCATGTGAATTTTTTGAGGGGGTAGCTGTGTAGGGTAGAAGGATGATGCTAAGAATATATATACAAGTGTTATATTAAAATGTCTCCCTTGGAAACAAGATCGACGTGTTTCACCAATTTCAGAAAATGTTTACCTCCAAAGTTATACAGGGTGTCAACTTTTGGCTATGACGCCCTGTATATAGTCTAATTAAATAAGAAAATACTTCCCAACTCCCTCAGATTCAATAACAAATTTTTTTAAACACGTTTTACTGCGAAAGAAACCTGCATAAAAATATTATTGTCCCTTATTATCAAATATTTCCTATTACAAAATATGTTTTAATCTACTTTTATGGATTGTTTCACAATAATAAAAACAGTTAAACTAGGGTTAGGATAGTGTTGTAATGCTCCAAGAAAATGATGCCATCGTCCGTTTTCCCCTAGAGTGAATTTACTTCGACATCAAGCATCCTTCCTGTCGTTCTATCCCTCGTCCCTTATAGGACAGTGCCCATCAGTCAGAAATGATTGAAAAATAAATTCAATTTTCTGTTCATCGCTTCTACTCGACATTGGACTTTCCGTTTCTTAAATTTACGACAAATCTTTCGTTAATATTTTTTTTTAGTTGCAATCCAGTATATTGAATTTAAAAATCCAAAAAGTTCACTTTGTACGTACGTTTAATAAATTGCAATGACTTTTTATTAAAGATGTAAGAATCTACACAATAGCCTAGTGGGTAAATGCGTTAATAAGCAAATTAATTGAGAAAATCGATGGCTCGAATTAATCCTAAGACAAAATAAAAATGTATGTCTGATTTGCTTGTTAGATGGACAGGGAACCGTCGATGATCTAGATGTGGTTCGGACTTCACAATAAACTGTAGGACGTCGTCTCTTTTTCCTAATACAAAATTCTTTAATTTTCCGGGGGTTATATCGATAACTTGAGAGGCGGTTAGGAAAACATTTTGAGATTTTAAGATTTATGAAACATGATCTTTTCTAGAAAATGAGATTTTTTGTGTGTAAAATGTGTTATATTTTGATCTATGAATCAACAATTTTTAAAGTAATGTCGAAGCATGTCTTGGATTTTGGAGTTAATGTTTGTTTGCCTTAGTCTATCTATGTATAATAAACAATAAAATAAAATAAAGTTACTTAGATTTGTATAATATTAATACCTCTCTTCCAAAATATTTAATTTGTGCATTAAAATTTGACTAATTATTAAATGTAGGAAATTTTAACCCATTCTCTTCAATTTTATGTTGGCGTGTAGACGAACTAATCATAAAATTTCAATAAACTTGTGGACTTAATCAAAAGTTAAGTGAAGTTAAAAGTTCATGTGAAATTATGACTAAGTAGATATTTTTTAATTAATTTCCTGTTATTTGAATCAAAGATCTTGTAAAATCTGACTTTTATTAAATATTTAAATAAACTTTTTTATAATTTTGAGAGTTCTAAGTAGAATTCTATAAAGCAACATTAATAAGTGAATTTATTAATTTTCCTTATAACAAAATTAATTATAAATATATTGTGTTATTGATAGAACCATTCCTTTGATATTGTATCAAGAAATCAATAAGTTGAAATTACTAATTAAAATTTGCATTAAAAAGTGAATTGAAAATTTTATTCCTTTCTCCATTTTGATAGTGGCGTCGCGCAAACTTCGTTGCTATTGGTAGATTATAATGACTGCTCGAAGCATAAGAATGATTACTTTTTCAATTTGCCTCAGGACAGGCGTCCAGTTTAGAGGGTGTCTTGTTGTACAAACCTTTAAACCCTAACAACAAAGCAACAACAAATCGATACGGTTATATCAAAAAGTGAAGGTTGCGTAGTGTCTCTAAGGCACTGTAAATAAATTCATTGTAGAAATCTAAACATTTGGGGGATCGTGAAGTCAATTTTAAATTGAATTTTAGTCCAGTCATAGCGGTTTTGATTTTGAGAATATAATTAATATGTCTGATGAGTTTCCGAAACTGATTAATTTTCATCGTAGGGGAGAAGACGGAATAAGCAATATATTCATTTTTAGTATCTTCTGAAGTTTATTTAAATTCGCCAAACAGAACATAATTAAATAATATCTAAATTACCTAAGGGAGTAAATGTTTTAACAAAGAGACATATATAGGTACTAGGAATTATTTTATATTTATTTAAACCAAATGTCGATGTGTATTTCAGAGTAAACAGTGATTTGAAGTCTAGTACAATAAATAAACGGCATTCTAAATTCAAATAATTATCCCATTACTGTGTTTTATACAGATAGGATCATCTTCATCTACTATGCTCTTCCCACTGAAACCTTACGAGCGAGTGTGGGGACATAGCAGCTTAATATCTGCGTAGTATATTAGTCATATCCCAATCTCAAAAATTTGCACCTTTACAAGGATACAGAAAGGAAAATGAATATTTTCGTAATGTACTCCTTTACGGATTGTGAGATATACTAAACAAAGCAATCGATGTATGAGCAAATCAAGGTATGAGCACAGCTAATTTATGATGTGACGTCTCCAACCATTCATATTTTATTTTCTGACTTATCTTATATTCATTGATTAACCTTAGGTCACGCGATGAAGAACAACATTTCTGATACACGTGTCGTTAACTGCATATTATATATTTTTAGAGTATATTGTATCTACTAATTCCTATCAACAGTTAAAACACTTTGATCTTCTGTATGGCTCTAAGTGGCTCTTCATACTAATAGTTAGTGACAGTAATTTTTAATTCAATTAATTCCTTAAAAATATTGTCGTAATGTTTACGGCCATTACAGTCTATACTATCGTTACTTTTAACAGAAGTCGAGTTACTGACGCTATGAGTTACATATAATCATGCTTCTAGACATAACGTAACCACTAATTTTTTTACTCTGGTGCTTCACAGTTGACTGACATCACTTCACGAGACATACTTTTTGTTCTAATACACACAACTGGGTTTTTCATGTTCATTTCTTCTCTCTTCAGGTGCATAAGGTTAAAATAAATCAGTACCTTTCATAATCCCTTTATATGCAGATACGTCGTTATAAATGTAATAATTGTCATATTATTTCTCATTTGCTAATAAATCAAATTTCAGAAGATGATGTCTTAAAAGCTCTAAAAAAATTGAAGTCCAAATGTACTGCAAGTTTTGATAGTATCCTATCTTTTCTGGTAAAGGGCTGCGCAATAATATTTGCAATCCCATTAACAACTATTTTTAATCTATTATTACGAAATATATAATTTCCTGACATGGAAGCAATCAAGAATATGTCCTATTAAAAATAGTAACAGACATGAGATTGAAAATTATAGACCTATAATGATATTGAACAATTTTTGTAAAGATTTTGAAATTGTATTATATGACATTATTTTTCTTCATGTTAGGTCTTTAATTTCCTAAATCAGCATGAATTTATGGCTGATAAATCCACCAACGGCAACTTATTTTGCGTTACACAATACTTAAGAGAAGGCATTGCTATCGGAAATCAGATGTAGACTATACAGACTTCTCGAAAACATTTGACTGTCTAGATTTATGATATGCTACTTAACAGGCTAAGTTCACTCTTTGTTGATTTCCTCATTCCACATTTTTTCTTCCAATTTGCACAATACAAAACAGAGTGTACCATGGTTAGAAGTATATTGAAATATTTGCTAAGTTTGGTGTTCCCCAAGGCTCAAATCTTGGACTCTTATTGTTTATAATGTTTATTAGCGATATAGTATCAGACCTCCGATGCATGGTCCTCTCTCTTGTGCCGATGACTTAAAAATATATAAATTCATAAATACAAGAGATGACTGATCTGCTTACAAAATGATTTGCTTACATTAGAATTATGGTGTTAGATTCTTCCTAATCTAATAAGTTTTAAAATTTGTATAGAAATATAATTTCAAATCATTGGCGTAGAAGTTTAGAGTGGTCAAATACAGACAGAACCCCATAACTACGCCACTGCTTTTAAGTGAAAAACTTTTTGTAAATCAAGAAATTGGTCTTCTATCGTGACTATAGTGTACAAAGTTTGCACCAAAAATCTTTGTTTGTTTAGAAGGTAGATGAATAAATAGTAGGTATCTATAATTTTGAAAAGTTGAACTCACTGTATCTTGAAAACGAAATGTTTTAAAAAATGTTATAGGTAAGATTCCTATTATTTTTATATGTTATCAAGTTATCAATTAAAAACAGGAACACCCTGTATAGTCAATGATCACATCGTCAAGAGATGTGAACAATTCAAAGACCTTGGTGCAATATTTGCCTGCACGTTAACTTTTGTTGATCATATTTCCTATATTATCTGTGCGACTTTTAAGCTTTGAAAATATTCTAAAAAAATTTGATGACAAGGTTCAATCTTTAAAACTCCGTTAGGAAGCATTTTTCGATAAGGTGGTTTACGTCAAACTGACATAAAATTACGTCCAGAATTTTCAGTTTTCGTTTGTCAGGAGAGTTTCTAGGTACCCTGTCTAATAAATTAGTAAAACGTAAATCCTTTAAGGGAAAGCCGTTAAAACATTAAAAGAAAATCAACAAAGCAAAGGCCTTTTAACTAAATTACATTAACTCGATATTAGGGAAAGTGTTTGTAAAATGGCCACAAGCCGTATTAAAAAAAACATTTTCTTGTATTTAGTATTTTCATCAAAACATCAGTCTCCTTTTGATGATATTTTCATTGTAAATTATATGGAAAAGTAAAAATGGATTCTTGTTCAATAAATTCAGTTAGTCGATGGGACATAAAACGTAAAGTCCTAAATGTTTTCATTCAAATTGGTATTTACACAAGTGAAGGAGTTAAACCTCGTTTGCAAGTTGTCGACTTTGAATTGGTATTTCCCACCAATTTAAATAAAGTCATTGCACAAATCTAAACAATTCTTTGAACGTGAAAGAAATCTTAAATTGAATCTAAGCAATCCGCTCAAAAGTCGCTTCCACGGTAGTCGCGAGGAGCTGATTTAGCGTTGGCTGTCCATTAAAAAGTCATTAAACATCATCTCTTGCAATTACAAACTTGGACTGCTCCTCTTGTTTCTCCCGACTCTTTACCAACTAACCAGAACTTTGGAAAGTTTTACGTTCTAGACATCAGTTGTTCTTCTACTACTTTTCAAAAATAAATGAACATGCATAAGTTATGACGTATTCTGCACGTTTTCCAAATGGATTTTATCAGACAATTACGTGAAACAAATTAGGAGCGAATTTAACAAACTAATTGCATATTGCATTTGCGAAAGTACACGCGCATAAATTCATGTTATTGATTATAAATGTATTACTTAATTCAATCAATAAACGTTTCAAAATAACATGAGGAAGACATATATGTAAAGGTAAACGGAAAAAAGCTGAATTCTTCTACATATGTTTAAAATGGATTATTATGTAGTACCACGTAATCCGACAGCATGCCGCTTAAGCTGCCATCTTGAAAATATTGTCGCCTTTTCAACTTGGTAAAAAGAAAACGTTTAATAAACTGATAAGGAATGAATCATTAAGAAATAAAATGGAAGTTTTTAATACCGCAAGGGATTTATACTCGGGCCAAAAAGAGTAGTCAGTAGAGCCAGGGGCGTACGGATTTACGAATTTCATAAATTCCATAATTCGAACAAATGAAAGCGGATTGTGTTAATTATGCATGAATATGAGTTACCATGTCTTAAATTTTAAATAATATGCTTACATCTGGCAACATTATCTCCACGAATTAGGTATAGCAACGCAGTTGAACAATGCACATCCTTTGCGTTGCAGCATATGTGACGCCACTGAATGCGCTATCTAAGCCCTCTCGACGACCTTTATAATAGTCGAACAAATTATTGGGTACTAGGGCGGCACGTTCAAGCATGTACTTTATTTGGTTGACTATACCAATTAAACATAATGACCTAGTTGTGGTTTTCATCTCTGGTAGGCGGAGAAAACTGGATATATTTCTCTGAATTATATGGGATTATATGGTAAAACGAGCTGCCGCTTCTGTATTCCATAACAGCTAAATCCTTTGAAGAATTTCCGGTGAGTTTTTGCTCTACTGACTACTCTTTTTGGCCCGAGTATAGATACGCATTTTCTATACACTTATTTGCAACATACTTGCTAGAAAGACCATAAGGTTTAATTTTTTATAACTTTCTTTGATTTTTTTTGCAAACATAATAATAACATAAATATCCAATTTGATATATTTATATTGGTGCTCTACTTCTGAAGCTACAAATATTAAATCTGTTGGTCATAACAATAATTATTGAAAGCACTTTAAAACGCAATTACTGTCAAATTAATCATAAACAGACTTTAATACTTGGATGTTCATAAGTAGAATAAAGATAGGTATATCAAATTGGATATATTTTTTATACATAAGAATTTAATTCGGACGCAGACGATTGGAAAATATACGCAGAGAGACTAGAATAACATTTTGTTGTCAATCAAGTTAAAGGGGAAAAGATCAAGGTGCAGTATTGCTAAGTTCAACAAGCCAAGCGACGTTCAGACTCTTAAAAAGATTTTCATATCCAACAGTTATTAAAAACGCAGTTTTCAGTAGTAAATAGCATCTGGAAAGAATCAAGTTTTATAGTCTCACCCAGGGATCTTTAAATGTACCTAGCAGAATGGTATGCAAAAATTAAAGGTACCTACATTAACACGGTGTAATTTTGGGGCCGATCTAATAAAAGTACTCAAGGACAAGTTTGTCACTGGATTGTCTCCAGGCAAAGTACTTCATCGTCTATGCGAAGAGGATGAAGAAAATGCCCTAAAGGAATTGTTCGCCCTATCCCTAAAAGCAGAAAATATTGTCATGAAGTAAAGTTTTTATTTCTTTATGGAAATTTTCGCTAATCATATAAGTCACGCCAAGAAGCAGAATCATCATCAGTTAAACATGGTGGAGGCAGAACTATCAGCAGATCGAAAAGTCGAGGTCATTATTGAAATTCATATTAAAATGGACACCATGGCCGACAGGAAATGCGTGAGAAGCAGGAGCGCCATCACAGCCGTAAAAGGTTTCAAAACAATAACAAAAACCATCAAGGTAATAAAAATCAAAATCAAATTATAAAAAAATGTATTCATTGTGGTTCAAAACATAAAAAGTGACTGTCATTTTAAAGAAAAAATTATGCAATAAAATAGGGCATATTGCAAGAACTTGTTCTAAAAAACAGAAATAAACACACTTTTTATGCAATAGTGACTTTGTTTTATCTGCAATCAATAATGGAACGTACCTAAAATATTTTTCTAGCTAGAGAATGTTAAAAGATGGCTCTTTATTGAGAGGTTTTGTTGGCAGTATTTTTGAACCAGAAGGATTAATAGTGGATGTGACGTTTAATGGCAAAACAAAACAAAGCAAATTGTATGTCGTTCGTAGTGGTGGAACAAATATTGTAGGTAGAGATTGAATGGCAAATTTTCAGGTATTCAGAAATTAATAAAATTATTTCTAAACATGAACAATAAACATTCCAAAATTCATTTGGAACTTAAATGCAATGTTTCACCTGTCTTAGCAAATACAGAACAGTGCTCCTGACTTTTCGAGAGTTAGTTTACAAGGAACTTAAGAAACTTGAAGACGAGAGTGTAATAACGCAAATTGAACATAGCGATTGAACCACATCCTTTGTGGCAGTTATTAAACAAGATAAAACCATCCGAGTGTGTGGCGACTACAAACTTACTGTAAATAAACATCTTAAACAAATAAATAATTCACTGCCGAGAATTGAGGAAGAAAGCATAGTATTTTTCGAAGATTGATTTTTATTCTGCGTATAATCAAATTGAAGTTACGGAAGAAACGGCAAAGCTTTTAGCCTTGACGAGCCCTCGAGGAATATTCAACTAATCCGTATGCGTTTTGGAATAACCCCAGCAATAAGTATTTTCCAAAAAAACCATTGAATAAACACTGCAAGGAATCGATGAAGTGATAAGTTTTGCTGACGATATTGTAGTTTCTGGAACAACTGAAAATTTGGAAAAAGTTTTTGAATAATTTAAAATGTAGGATAAATGTAAATTTTTTGGAAAATAAATTGTTTATTTATGTTTTAAAAAAGATGACTTGAAGACTATTGATAGTAAGGTCATCATGAATGCTTAGACCGACTAACGTTAGTGAAGTACGTAGTTTTATAGGTTTAGTTAAATACTATTCAAAATTTGTTTCTAAACTATAGCAGACATTTTATATGACTTTCTTTTCTGATTACACTGATATAGCATATTTGATAGATAGTTTTATTCAGGAAGTTATGAATTATTGATAAAATACAAGAACATTGTAAATAACTATTCCTACTAGATTTTAAACTTTTTGCGTTAGGAAAGAGGGCTGTGGATGAAAACAATATCAAAACAATAACAATTTCTATTGTTTTCATCCATGGCCCTCTTTGCTAACACAAAATGTTTGAACTTTAGTAGGAATTCTAATCTACAATCTTTTTATTTTTGATTAATAATTCAAAACATCCTGTATAAAACTATCAAATATGCTATATCAGTGCAATAAAAAAAAACAAATCTAACTGGATAAAACTATATGGGGTGCTCCTTTAAAAAAAACATAGGTTATGTCCATATCTGAAAAAATCGGCATTCAATTGTTTTTCATTACTGTCAAATAAAAATTTAGCAAATACTCTGCAATATATACTTAAAACATTTCTTCCTGATCTCTACAATAAACTCGCAAATTCTGATTAAAATGTGTACCAAACAAAATGATAACACTGTACAATGTACATATTTCTAGTGATTTTTTAATACCAAGGTACTAACTACTTAGAATAGAAAATCACTGATTTTCGGAAAGGTAAATTTTAAAAATTTTGGTAATACTAAAAATTTCACGTCAAAGTTCCAAAAACCTCTCATAAGGAATAATATGCATCTGATCACTAGATACGGTAGAAAATATATTTTTCTTGCAGAATTTACTGAAGAGTCTATTTAAATAAAAAATTCAATTAAATTTTATGACAAAAACATTGTCTCACTACAAGGGATTGGATTCTATAAGAAATTAACATCTTAAATAATGCAATTCACTAATCATTTTTACAGGTTATGTTTATGCTTATAAATTAAATTGTTTGGTAAGAGAAATACTGGGTAGTTTATTAGCGTTGTCATTAATGTAAAACCTCATAAGGCAAATAATGAATGATATACTGAAGTAAAGTGGATGGAGAGCCACAAAGCTGATTACTATCAATGAACAGGGCTATGAGGCTCAATGGATTATATCACTTCATCGACTACACTAAATGCATGACCCTGGATTGCTATTTGTAGGGGATGTCACCCTTCAAAGCAACACCTGCCTTTGTCTTTAACGTTGAAATTTACATTGATTTTAGCATTATATACTAGACTTGAATATTGCTATTCATTACCATGTTTGCGTATTTGTATCCTGATTGTGCTATATATTTCGAGGTACAGGAGCAGTCAATACACAAAATAAAACCTTATTTTATGTTGTTTTTTAATAAAGCCATTTTGAAATAACGTATTTAATTTAATTTCACAACAATCACAATGTTATTTATTCGTCTTAGAAAGGACTTTCTAATTATATTTTCATTGTATTTACAAATAGTGTGAAGTATACTGGTTTATTTGTATATTGCATGTTATGTTGTTTAATTTTGTGATGTGTAAAATGAAATTATTTACCTATATTGACTTTGTTTATTGGCTGCATGATAATTGATTCTGAGGAAGATATATAGGATCGAAACCGGTCAATTATAATTGAAAAAAATATATTTTGTCCAATTTATTGATAACTGTGGACACAAAACACTAAAAAATGGTTATAATAAAGTATCTTAATCTTAACTAGGCTTCATTACGAGGCATATCTACATTAATAATTACACTTTTTTAAAAATTAATTATCTAGGTATTTAATTTCTTATATAGAAATGATGTTAAATCAAAGTTTTGGAAGTCAAACAATTTCATTTCAGAAAGATTTTAGTCTATCTGAAATCAAATTCCCGAACTACACATATATGGGCTTTTATCGAGAACCAAATACATCTACAAAAGCAAGCATAACGTAAAGGTTGAGCGCATATTGTAAATTGAAATCAATAATGAATGGTAATAGATTCAAGTTGGTTTTTTGATGTCGAATGTGATCAGATGTACCCAGCATGTCTCCCAGCCCTCCCTCTGTTCCCGGGTTCTGTTATTACCGCGCTTATCGCTCTGGAAAATTCATTACAATCTGTCACTGAAATCGCCTATATTTTTTTTTATCTATTTTGCTAAAGCGCTTTAATTGATTTTAAATATAACATACACGTTGTGATAATTATATTAATTACTTAATCAGTTATTATTTTATTAAAATGTAGTTCTAGCAATAAAAAAATATTTTAATATTGTTTAATGATTACCTATACATATTCATTAATGTTACTGATTCACCTGTAATCAATACTGCAATCGGATTAGAACTATGCAATATGTGCTTTTCAAGAAACTTTTCAAATTTAAATATGTAAATATGGACTGAAGAAGTCAAATTGAAAATAAAAGGAAAGAAACGAGCGTACAAAAAATACATGACAACAAGATTGGAAGAAGATAGGAATAAATACATAAAAAAAAGAAATTCTGCAAAACTAACAGTAGAAGAGGCTAAAATAAAAAGCTGGAAAAAATTCGGAGAAAGAATAAACTAACATAGAGGGTATACTAAAAGTATGGAGAGAACACTACGAAATTAAATTTAAGAACAACAGTAAAGAAGAAGACAACGTCACATAAACATATCAAGAATACACAGAAGAAGAAATAGAAAATAAGTAGTGGTAAAGATCAAATAGTACCAAAAATGATTAAATGATAGGGGAGGAGAGAGAAATAATAAAAGAGTAGATACTGAATATATGCATGGATAAATAAAAGAATATCAAATGATTGGACAAATAATATAACCTAAATATAAGAGAGATGAATACTCGAAATGTGGAAACTATAGGGCTACATGCCTATCATCAGTGTTTTAAAGATTTACACAAAAATACTTGAAAAACCTAAGAAAATACGTAGATGAAAAATGAAAATTAACAGACAGTTTTTAGACCAAATAGAACAACAACGGATAACATTTATACTTATACTAAGAAATATTATAGAAAAGGCAATTAATAAACAAAATATATTCAATTTTTTTAATTATAACAATTTTCGATATCAAATTAGAAATAAGTGTGCGTGAAATTTGCTAGAAAAATCAGATTGTTCCAAATTTAATGCACTAAGTAACTAAATGTTTTAAAATGATGTCACCAAATTGTGAATGGTAAAATGCTATGATAGCTTGTGGAATTAAAATTAAAAGTAAATGCATTTTTTATAAATACCGGATTTATAGGATTCTAAACTATAAGTGTTTCGCACCTATTTGCCATTTAAGTGAAAAAACGTGTACATTATGTTCTTTATTAAAATCAGTTTGAAAAAATGATTTAGGCTTTTTTAATAACTTTATTTAAATTTTAAATATAATGTAGGAAAGTAGGTAATATTCGAAATTTAAAGTCTATACCTTAGTAATGCTTTTATTTAAATTATTAATTTAATATAACAGACGTTCTTAAAAGAAAATAAAGTTGATGTTAATTTAAAGTAAACAGTCTAAAGTCCTAATTAAGAGACTTCGCCAAAGTTTAATTATTTATCTCTCCCATGTTTTATTTAGAAATCCAAAGAAAACTTGAAGTACCCAACAGCTAAAAGTTTTGCAAGTTTCTCTACTTAATCCTTATATACTTACTTTTTAGTTAAAGCCAGCTTGCCTTTTTAGTCCCCATTGTTAATGAATTGATAAGATGAGTTAGGTATATGTATATTATCAGAGTGATAAAAGAAATATTTCTTTGAACTTAAGAGGAGTTGAAGTTTAACGGCAAAAAGTGAAAACTTAATGAAATGGAATGTGTTTTGTCTGCAAATAAAATGAAATATTTGTCAAATACCTGTTGTTTTTTTACTAGTTAATTTTAATAACTACACAATTGAATAAAACAGTTCTAACGTGAGTTTTTGAGATGAGTTTTTTTTTAATATCGGCGTGCATTACCTATGCCTCACAGTGGTCAGGAAATTTTCAAAACAGTCAAAAATCGTTTTTTCTCAAACTGGTAATTTATCTCCATTACACACACGGGTAACTAAATAAAACATTGGAGCATTCTTAGAATTTGAAAAACCTATAATGAAATTATTTTGTAGCATGTGTTTAACGTGATTCCTCGTTTTGCGTTGGTGCACAAAGCCTCTTCCTCGTTTTATAACCAATTGTTGAAGTGTAACTGTAGCTAAAATAAGTTTCCGTATCAAGTGAAATTTGTCAGGAATATAAGAATATTTTAAACTTTTTACCTTTAAAGATCTTTAATAACAATACAATATAAAGACAATCACACTTATAACATGGAACAAATGTTTGTTGTTATTTAACAGTTTTATTGGACGAAAGAACTCTGAATAAAAAATAAATTAAAGTCTTTAAAAGAATACGAGAAATATACTTTAAAGATTTCTTAGCAATAATATGTATAAAATCTTACGCGCCTTCTTTTGTGCATAAAAAAAATCGTGATTTATTTAGGAGGGGCTTTGTAATTTTTTTCTTTACTTTTATTGTATTACATACGTTATTCTATATTCATTATATGCAAAATCAGATTATTGGCACTTTTTCAATTTTCTGGCCCACTGTTGATGAAGGAGAAATGCAATATGTTGAAATTAATATATGGTCAAATCTTTTGGCTTTGAACTCGATTCTCTATAATTATTATCAATATCCATGTACCTGTTTCAATTTAATATGAAATAGAAAAGTTTGAATTTAGCAGTGTTGCAGTGGATGGTTTCCTATGCAGCTCACAATCTAATTATTGGAAGTTCTAAACTTCGTAGAATAAAAACGAGATACAATATGCAACAGTGGATAAAATAGGGATAAAGTTAACAATTGGTATTTAAGTTTTTATTTCAAAGAGCGTGCCAATTTCGATAAACACGTCTAATACGTTAGTACTAAATAAATTGGTCAAGGATATGAGGACCATAAACTAGTTAAATACACTGGATATTGGATAATCCAGATTAATCGTATTCCTCACGCAGTCAAGGGTGAATTTATGCAGCATTCTTAGTATTAGTAATCATATATTTGTCTTAATCTTAAAAGGTTAAAACTCCACTGTTATACCTAAACGTTTATGCAGTCTTTGTATTAGCATTGGTCTAATAAAATTACCAACTTTTAATTTTCAGGACTAACAAGAGCCTTTTTCTTTCGCTTGACAGGCCAATAAAATTGTGGCTTGTAACTTTTTCTAACACTGATTTTTAATGTTTTTTATTGATCATTTTTCAGTTTTAAATTTTCCGCATAAAATATAAAACACTAAATACTGAATACTTTCGTAACTTACAAATGAATACATCATTAACAATACACAATAGGCAATACAACACTGTTACTTAAAAACACAAAGTAAACTGCATAACTTAGATGAACTACTCCTCCAAAAGCAAGGCTGCCTTTGCTTCTTTTTCAGATTTTCGCCTAAGCCGTGCATTATACGGAATATTTTCTAAAAGAGTGTAAGTATTTACTGAAAAGTATAATAATTTCCAAAGAAAAAAACATTACTTTATTGTAACATATGCATATGCATCGACGGACAGTAATAAAAGACGACAAATACACATACCATACAATAGGCAATAGATATAACAGAAAATAATAATGTAGTAGTTAAGGGAGATTTTAACGGTAGGATAGAAAATAATAATAATTATGGCATCGAAAAATGATTAGGAAGAGACGAAGAGACAAGAAATAACAATGGGACAAGTATTTATAAATTTAATCATACGATCTTGTAGTAGGAAATTTGAAATGTTCATAAAAGTATATACATAAATATACTAGAGAAGAATGAAGCAGCAGTGAATGATCATAAATCGTTCACTGCTGCTTCATTAATTAATGATTAATTAAAGATAATAGTAGGTACAGTTACTTGGTGATCTCACTTCGAACTAATACTGTTTTAAATTCAAATACTTTTGGATAGTTTGATTCAAATTGGGTCAAATATCAAATATTAAAAAGGAATAAGGGTGCTTTTTCGTTGGGGGTGAGTTTCACTCCAACTCAGGGGTTTCGAAAAAAAGAAAAAAGTGACTGTTGAAACGTGTAGATCATCCGCAAAAAAACCCTCTATAACGTTAATTTTGATTTAATACCCGCCGAGCTACAGGGGTTGAAAACGTTGATTTTTAAGAAAAAAACACTGATTTTTCAAAGGTTTTAAGCAAATTACTTAAAGAGGATCACATTTTCAAAGAAATTTTTCTTTACAAAAAGGTTAGCTACTGAAATAATAAAAATAATCCACGAAATAAAAATTTGTTTAGGCTCGTCGTTGCGGAGATACAATTCATGTTAGGTGCATTTGAACGTAGCCCTAAAAATGTCACATGCGCAATAAAGTTAGGTTTTTTTAAATAGAACACCCTATATATTTTGACAAATTTCAATACCTCTAAGCATTCTGATTACAAATATAATACACATATTTTATAATCGGTTTACTGGTTTTTGAGTTATTTTCACTTTATTATGCATACGTCAAAACAAAAGCGTTATTTTATAAACTCATATAATAAATCAATAAATGACATAAATCAACAAAAAAAAAAACAAAATATATGAATTATTGGAATAAATTACATAACAATTTCAACATTAAATTAAATCATTAACTTCGATACATTTCAAAAAACGTTTAATAAAATTCAACCGAAAAAGTGCTGCATCCAAATTTAGCAAAGTTATAATTTCTTCAATTTGATTTTTTAATTGTTCAAAATTTTCCATTGGTTCATTGTAAATTTTTTCTTTGAGCGTTCCCCAAAGAAAATAATCTAATGGATTCAGGTCTGGACTACGATCGATTTTATTAAACGTTGTTTGAAATTTAAACCGCTACTGGCGCTACTGCTAATCCATTAGAAGGGGGGAATCTACATAAAAAACCGTGTAAAGCCAGTTTTTTAATTTTTTGAATCGGTCGAAGATAAAAATAAAAATGGGGGTTTACATTAATAAAACTAACCCTGTACCTATTTTGAAAATTTTTGAGAAATTAATTTTTTTGGCTTTGAGGTTAAATAACTTAGAAGGGAAAAATTTTTGCTAAAGATAATAGGTTAGGAGATAGAAGTGTTTGAAGTTAACTCTTTACGTTATTTTTTAAAGGCGCATTTAAAATGAATATAGAAAACTGACAACCTTTGTACTGTTTTGGCCCACCTGACCTTAAAGAGGATTAAAATTTTTGATGATTTTTAGCGTTAATTGCAAAGGAGATATGACCGAAATAAGAAGTACGCCTCGTTTTAGCAAATTACGATATTGCTCGTTTGGCTGTAATTTAGTCTCAGATATTGCTCGTTTGGCTGTAATAAATACACCACATGTAATTACGACGTCCTTTATCCCAGAAGGATGAGCCTTGTGCGGGAGGGGGCTACACATTTAAAGACAAGGGACACACATTCAATATCCATGTATAATGGAAAAATCCCTCTCACAGTATTTTCCATTGCCACGACCGGGATTCGAACCCGGAACTTTTGGGTGAGAGGCAGGTACTCTACCATCTCGACCATCAGTCATATACATGTAATTTAGTCTTCGTTAATTATTGATTTTGATTGAGTTTAAAACAGAAACACAAATAAATGAAAATAAAAGATAAAAGAAAAATAATCAAAGCATAAATTATGAACTAAACAACCCCATCAAGCCAGTTGTTTCTTTCATTAACTCACCATGTTATTATATACCTAGCTAAATTTCTTAATAATTTCCTAAAACAAAAACTAAATTTTCAACCTCAACAGGCATGGGTCATCAAATGGCTCCTAACGGAGTGAAGTTGGCACCCCAAACGAGTTTTTTTAAAAATATCTCAGGAACTCTTAGAGCTACCAACATCAAAGTTGACATGCTATCTAATGTAAGTAAGGGTTATGAATTTGAATTATCAACGATAGAAAATATTAACCAGGTGCGTACTGAACTGGAGGGGGCTCCTATATTTTTCCCACCAATTTTTTTGTTTCTCATTTTCCTGCATTCTTGATATCGGAAATGAATTTCCTGAACAATTTGACGTAAGAACGATCCCCTTGTTGGGAAGCCGTTTCGAGAAAAATGGAATTTTTTGTTCATACCAAAAATTTGATTGCTGCTGTCGACAGATCTGGAGTTTATCTTTTAAATTGTAATGACAGCAATGCCGTTATGCTGGTCAAAGTGGTAGGAAGCTTAAATATAGGATTACTGAATATTTAAATAGTAACAATTTTGAAAAATCTTTGTAGACACCTTAAAATTCATAATCATATTCTTCCAACTGAAAATAATTATTTTAAAATGTTATATATTTGTGAAAATGGTTCACGTTTAAATATTTTAGAAAACCTTGAAATTTCCAAACACATTAATGACCCTAATGCAAATTTTCTAAATCTTAAATCTATTCACAATTTTCCTTCTTTCTTTTCAATATAATCATGTCCTTTATTGTGAGTCCTGCAGAAGACATCTTGCCATCTTAGTTTCAGTTCATTTACTATTCGTTTGTCATCCAAAATGTGTCGTTTTTTATATTTACTTGTTTAATGTTAATAACAATTAATGTTATAACAGTAATGATATATGACAAACTTTTAACCTTCTTCTCCATCAAATATTCTTATTAGTATTAATCTTTAAAATATTCCTAAATTTGTATTGTATTTAATAGACTTAATTTATTCATAAATTATTATTAGTTTAATTTTCTTACTTTATTCATTTTTACCTAAGATGGGCAATGGGGTTTGTCGTCGAGTTCCGTCAATCACCACACAGGGGTTTCTTTAAATTAATTACTGAATTTAATTTTGCGAAAAGAACCTTTTGTGTCGAACCCGGAGCTTTTCGACATTCGTGGTTGTTCATTTATTAATTATGATTTATTAATTGATTAATTTATTTCTTGCATTTATAAAAATTCTCTTTTGTATAATTAATAATAATAATAATAATAATAATAATAATAAAGTGATTTTTACTTTTACAAACAATTATATAGATAGGATTCAGTCTGGGTGGCGATATTCATATAATATGCTCTTCCATATAACCACCCCATAGAACAATAGAACAAAAAATTAACAAATAAAAAAAAAACAATAGTATACAAGAAACATGCAATCATGTATTGCGTTTATTGAGTATGAACATTTTAACCTGTTTTCTGAAAGTGTTAATACTAGAACAGGACTTAATATCAGAAGGAAGCGAGTTAAATAACTTAACAGCAGTGTAGCTAAATGAACGTTGAAATTGGGCAGAGAGATGCTTGGGAATTAATTTTGTTAAAATTTTTTAAATCATTTTCAAAATCGATTCATAATTTTTTATATATATTATTGTAGATTAGAATATTCCTCTGATGATGGCTGTGTAGCCAAAACTAGTTGGGATTTAAAAATATTTTGTACAGAAATAAAAAGGATTATAACTGAAAAGTTTTGTTTGCTTTTTTCTCTCTCTTCAATTAAGAAATTGTGTTATGCTGATGATTTAGTACCTAATACTGAAGGAAACAGAGAAACTACTACAAGGAAACATAAATATGTTCCATAAAGAACTGAAAACTAGAAATATGAAAATAAACATGGAAAAAACCAAAGCAAAAATAATTGCAAGTAGAATAAGAAGCATAATATAACGATAGATTGTGAAAAAATAGAAGAAGTGGATAAGTTTGAATACTTGGGAGTTACAATAAGCAGGAAGCGAACAGTAGAAGATAAAATTAATGAAAGAATAGCAAAAACAGGCTCAAACTATATGACAGTAAAAACAATTCCCTAGACAAATATAAAAATAATAGTAAAACATGCATGTGAATCATGGACGACACAGAGAGAGAAAACCAGGCTTTTATTAGTATAGAAACTAGATTCCTTAGGAAAATAGAAAACATGAAAAAATAAGATTAGAAATCAGGTCTTTCGAGAAAAACTGAAAATAACACCTATTGAATTAATCATAAATAAGGTCAAATAAGATGTTTGGGTCACGTAATGATAATTGATAAAACTATCATAATAAGACGTGTATTCGAAGCCAGAGAAGTAGGTAAATAGAAAAGAGGTAGACCAAAAGAGACTTGGACAGATAAAGTGAGAAAAGCAGTAGAGAATGGGGAACAAGATGGAAAGAAGTAGAAGTACTGGTATGAGATGGGAAGAAGTGAAAATAAATCTGGAAGAAATTACCAGAGAGCTCAACTCTCATATAACTCGATAGCGAAAGGTACAAGAGCTTAGAGTTAAGTAAGTTTAGTAAAACCAATGGTAAACGCCTTTGTTTGTCAACAAAAAAATCCAATAATTTACATAATAAATGTAAATAATATAAAGGGATATCAAGAAACAGAAAACAATGAACGCATTCAGCAGATTTAACTGTTGAGGTAACTGGATTGATTCTTTTGAAAATTATTAATGAGAGGCATTCGGTACTTATAGCAGTTGCAGCCACCCACTGTATTTTATTACAAGGTATGAAATATTTATAACAGAATAACACAGCACGCCTTTGACATTTATATCTGTATGTTTGATTCTAAAAATTAGTATGTTTTATTAGCGCTTATTCTTCGTACTGAATACATTGACTGTACTGAGAGTGATGTAACTGACAGGAGGAAAAATATTCAGTTCAATTTGCTCACCAAAAATAGGTACCTCAATAAAATTATGATTTTTTAAACGTATACTAAAAAAGACATGTTTTAAATATGTTTAAAACAAATAATATAAAAAACATTTGTTTTAAACATTTTGTTTTAAACACGCGAAGCCTGCTATAGGCAGAATTGCAAATTAGCAATTTTGTTATTCCATATTATATTTAAATTGTATACATAATGTTTTATTGATCTGATCCTTTCGAAATGAAAAAGTTTGAAATGTATGTTAAAAATGTTCGGCCGTATATTTTTTACATCATAATATATCCATGCAATCGTAAAAGCTGCAATTGCTTTTACAAACCACACCTGTTAAAATATGCTAATGTAATACAATACTCAATGTAAATTGAGACCTGCACTTAAAAATCCTTTATTGATAACATGTATATTTTTTATAAAGTGGGAGATAACATCAGTAAAATGTCGAATCGATGTGGGGCACTTTAAATGCATAAAATGCATGTATACAGTGTCATACTTTAGATGAAATTACTTCAATATCTTCGTGATTATACTCGTTTTTTGCTGTATAGAACAAATTCGTAAGTACCTTTGTAAAATATTTCAAATGGGTTGTTGCATTAATACTCCGCCTGCAGTGGTCAGAAAAAGAGAGCGGAAATATAAAAAACTATATTATGTAATTAATTTCCTTCATTCAGATAACCATATATACAATCAATCAGTTCAAAAGCCACGTTATCTGCTATTTTTCATATAATTTTCAGATAATAATATGATGAATGAGATATAACGATTTAAAATAGTTTATCACTTCTGTTACAATTCTAACATAATATTAAAGTAACTCTCCGCTAGGATTTAAATCTGCCTAAAGCATTGAGGATATAATCTGCCTAAAGTATTAAGCATTTAAATAAATTTTTTTGTATTAAATACCCTTTATACGATATTACAACCAAAATTTTAATTTGGGGTATTGAGGTAATTTCGAATAATTTTTCAAAATTTTTCAATAAAAAAATTGTGGCAATTTAATAGTGATACTTTAAGGTATTTTCTTTTCATAAGACATGACTATAGTAAGAAATATTTGTTGATACTACTCACATAGGAATTTTATTTTCTTTACAAACTTACTGTGTAAAAGCAATATTAGTTTTCATGTTCTAAGACACGAAACAGTTGATTGTATAAAGTTATAAAAAATAATTATATTAACAACAGCTTTGATATATTCCACAAGATTTTTTTTCAATAGCTCCGTACAGCAAAAAATTGCCGCTCGATTCGTCCAAATATTATGGAGGTATTGAGGTGGTGCCATCATTCGACAATATTTTCCGTGCTTTACTCTTTTGCCCAAATTATTTTCATATTTGCATTAAAATATCATATGCCTATATTGTTTTATTATTAAAAGATAGGTACTGAACCGTGTACTCAAGTGTGATAGCGACAGTGATTCCATGTCTTTAGGCACAAAGTGATGGTTACATTTAAACTGCTCAAACCGTCAGTATAGTGCTCACCCAATTAATTCAAGAAGACAGGATTTGGGTGATTACTACATCTATTTATTGAACTGAAACACCATCCAGACATTTTTTATTCATACATGAGAGTGACTGATACATTTCAGTACGTTTCTCATCAATCATCAATCTAAAATCGGTGCACATAGCACACACCTATAACAACTTCACGTCAATCTAATGCTAACTAAAGAAAGACTCGTCGTGACTATCTGTATCTTCCACTCTCTAGTCAAAACTTGTCAATTGTGGTGCTGTCTATGACGTTTATCCCACCCTATTGGAATTTGGAGTATTGAACACTAAATCTATTAGGTTGTCCTTCATATTTTCAAAATCAAAATCGAACCACTGATTATGCGACAAATTTTGCCTTCCTTTATACAGAGATTAAAAAACAAACTTATTTGTATCGACAATAGTGAATCTACTAGCATCTTCGGTATGTGCGGTCGAATTTAAATGGCAAGAATTATTTTACATACACACATACACAAAGGATAAAGGTGACATCGATGTAGTGTCCGCGAGCGTCTTTACCGTGAGCAGCAAAGCATCTTTGGCATGTTCGTACCCACTGAAACAGAGATTCAGCGAAGAGCTACAGAAGATAATCTTGTAAGAGACTTAAATTTTTCAGTGAACTAAATATAAGACTTGATGAATATCATAACTTGGAAAGAATTTAATTCTCATAATACGTCTTTATTTTGTTTTTATTTACGTATTTATTTTTAAATTTAGGATATTTTGAAATTATTCAGTTTGGGTTATGATCAAGGTCAAAATGAAAATTGCTTATTCTAATATACCAGGAATGAATCCTATTTCAATAGAAATCTATTTTTACCCTTGCATTAAACATAAAAAAAACATTTAGGGTTTAACGCTTTCACGGAGTTGATGATTTGTACAAGAGTTTTCGGGTTCTCTTCGGTGTTAAATATTTTGAATTTTTGTCATTTCGATCACCTTGTTTGTCGTGGTTTTCTTCTGAAGCAGAGTAGGTTGGTTTAAGCTCCTTTACTTATCCTTTTAGCAAGCGTGGCTTCGTTTCAGTAACGTGGCGTCGTAGGTTGCATAGCAATACACCATTAAGTTCTCTGTCATTCCGATGGTTCCACCATGCCAACCATGTGCATATCTGAAAGAAATTCCTATGTCATTTATGACCATTAAGAACTATTGAAGTTTCCTGATGTTATCAAATATTCGTTGCATTATTCACTTATGGGCGCTATTTGTATAATGCCAATTACTTCTACTTTCGAGGAAACATTACTTTAGAGCTTACAGCATTATTGAAAATATTAATATTGAAAAATAAATAAGAGTAACTAATTTGGATTATTATAACCAAAGCAGTTAAAATTTTGCTGCAATAATACATACAGGGTGTTTACAAAATAGGAAGACTTATTTGGGGGCTCATCTACTTATAAAATATGAAAATAAATTTCTACGAGTGTAATCATGGGTTTACAAAATAAATACTTGCTAAGAGCGCTACGATTCTTCGAAAGTAGCTCCCAAATACCGGTTATTGACTGAATCCCAGGAACTTTTTGAAATACAATGAGAGACTTGGTAGTCTTGGTACACGATGTAGTATTAATAATAATTATTATTGTACAATATTGAACAACTCGTCAATAGCGTGTGCGAAACTATATAATAAAATGATTTTACCGTATTATTTTATTCTCTAAATTATTTGACAATTGGATAGGTACTGGAATAAGCTAAGCTAAGTTTACATAACCAGGTAATCTTCATAAATTGCTGCAAGACCAACCGTTTATGAGATTATACCGCTCTGAGGAGCTAAAATTAGGAAGTGAAATTTCCTAGAATAATAAAACTTCTTTATTGACAGAAATTGAACGTGGTCAAAATGGTCAATTACATTAAAACTAGGGCGCTGATTCAATAGATCATTTATTTAATTATTTATTATAAATTAATAATAAATAAGATAACAGAAAATCGTACACAACAAAGCTAGATTACAGAAAAGTGATAAATAAAAAACAATAAAATTAAATAAAAAACTTGACGGTCCTTTGCAGTGATGCAACCTGAGGAGACATTGGAAATGACGTAGAACAGTTGAGTCATTGATTAAGGAATGAATAAGATACGCGACTTCAATGGTAAAGTGCAAGGCCAATTTTGGCGGCGAGATCTCGGTAAGTTGCGGGCATTCCTGTGATTTACGTAGTATGCTTTTGACAAACCTGTATCGTGTCTGGTTTTATATCATTAATAATCTAGTGGTAATAAAAATTTAATGTCCAGATTAATTTTAGTTTAAAATTATTAACGTAGTATGTTCTCTCTGCCAGCTATTTCTCAACGTTTGTTTGACTTTTAACCGTCACATAATTTTAAACTAAAATCAATCTGAACATTCAATTTTTGTTTTCACTCGATTATAAATTATATAAAACCAAACACGACACAGGTTTATCAAAAGCATACTACGTGAATCACAGGAATGCTCGCAACTTACCGGGAATCTCGCTGCCAAAATAAGCCTCGCACTTTACATTGGAGTCGCGCATCCTATTCATTCCTTAATCAATGGTTGAGTGAAGAGCTTCACTCAACGGTAGAACGCAAATCTTGTGAAATTTCGGATGTGATAAAAATGAAAATTTGTTGCAAAGTAGTAAGTAAATAGTTATTTTATTACCACAAAACATTTTCAAAAAGTAAAATAGTATTACCAGTATTTTTATTTAGAAATAAAAATAAAAAGGTATTTTTTCTGAAATCGCTCAGGAATGTCTACTTTCTCGGCGCAATTTCAGACCCCAAAATAGCGTATTCTAGTATTTAGTCCATTGCTAAGCAACCATCAAAAAACGAGTCCGGGAAAGTACTAAAGTAGTAAGTTTCCCGGGCTCGTTTTTATCTACATTTTAGACAGTAAATAAACATACGCAGACAAATTTAATTATTGACACAGTTCATCACGGCGACATGCACCGGCCACACCAAATATTAAGGCAACTTAAAAAGTAAAAACTACATAAATATCTAGATAATTTTAAAATTCTCATATTTTAAACGTATAGGTACCTTATTCATTATGCACATATGATCTGGTACTTGAGTAATAAAAATTTAAGTTGTTCATTTGACAGAACATTCGGCTTCTTTGGTTTATAGCTGTCACCTTGACGTTTCAGGAAAATGCATAATTTCGAATATTTTGATATATCAATGTCTTCCTTTGCACTAAGTGTTGATCTCAGCATGTGAGTAATTTGACTATAACGTATTGATGCCTTCAACTGAAGATAAATTAGAAATCATGACATTTTCAGATCGGGAGGTCATGTCTTTTTCGTGACAATAATCCATGATAATTTAAAGTCACATTATTTGCAGCTGTTACTCTCAGGTGGTGTCCCAGACACCAGTATGTCATCATGAAACTCATCATTGTCCATTTTAATTTGTAACACGTATTGAAACGAAATAAGCACTCACATCAATAAATAAACAGGGATTGCAAAGGAAATGATTTCATAAGCAATTAGATTGCAATGAAAAAATGTTATGTATTAATAAAAATGTCTTAATTATAATAATAATAATTGCGATTTCAGAAAAAATAGTATGTGTATCTCGTAGGAAAAGCACATTCCCGGACTCCGTGTTGCTTGTCTCGGCTGCGCCTCGACAAGCAATCTTCACAGTCGTCCAGGAATGTTAGGCTTTTCCTACTAGGTACACAATGTACTATTATTAACAAAAACATTTTGACAATTAAAACTAAAATGTTATTATACAAATTTATTTCACTAACAAACATTTTTAATGTTAAAACTAAAATAATTTAAAATAATTTCGTGAAGATGAAAAGTGATTCCTAACAATTACAAATACCGATATCGATTAATCGCAAACTATTAAACGCATAAATAGGTAGTACACACAAAGTGCCCAAAATAAAAAATAAACAATAACATAGCGAATTCGTTTAAAAATACATATAATACATTTCAAGAAACCGAGGAGTCCTGAACCGTAAAGGGTGAATCGGAGTCTCCATGTTGGAAAAGCGTGGGATGAACTAGGATTTCACATGTATAATAAAAATTCTCAATTGAACCATGAAAAATTTAAATAAATAAGAATGACTTATTATATTTTCATTTATAGAGACATTAATTTTTGACTTATTTATAAAAAAAAATTTCTCAATTTTACGTTTGTTTCTTTCATTTTCTGCTTGTTTATATGTGAATATATTCTGCAAAATGAAAAAAGTACCTACATAATCATTGTATAAGTGAGGATTTTCGAGTAGTTTAAAATTTTATATTATATTGAATGAAACATACTTTCTATCTAAAGAAGATCGGAATCGATAGCATCCGTCTCCTGGACAATATCTTCCAAATTAATTTCTGAATTCTCGTCGATTGCATCTAAATCTTCTGCGTCGTTTAGATCCTCGATAATTTTATCCATGTGTGAATTTAGACATTGTACTCCCTATTTCCATAAATTTGTGATCATTAAACCTACTTTTCTGTTGCGGTTGCAGGAGAAAAGTTGCAATATTGATTCTGGTGTTGGCACAATGAGTGTTGTCACAGGTTTTAAGGAGCCGTTAATTTTCTTCTATCACCATTGTTGTGGATTTTTTCATTGCTAAACCATTTTTTAAATTTGTAGATAACTCGTAATGAATGTTGAGCGACTGCCTCTGAAGTTGGTAGTAATAATTCCAACTTTGATTTTTGTTTAACAGCGATTTTTGAATTGAGTAAATCTATATGAGTGATTTTCCTTGCACCGTATACACGTGGCAAAGCGTTTCACCAGCCTGTTTTACTTATGAGGGGTTGAATTCTTGTCATTGAAAGTTCTCACTACATTAACCAACTGCATTTCTTTCTGAAGAAGTTTGAATTTTCCTTTTTGAAATATTATAGACGTGGTATTACAACCACTGAAGGCATGGGCCAGTAAAATTGTATTTTTTACACATTAAAATTTTTCCATTTAATTTTTCCTGTTCCTGGTATTATAAAAAATATATCCTTTTCTTCTGAAGTCAAAGTGATTAATAAAACAAGGAGATCATGCAACCTCCTCACCGACTAGGTACAGATGTTTGTCCATTATTTGATATTTCAATTGTTAACACATCATCCACATCCACATCATCTACAGCTTGTTTTACAAAGAATCTTTTATTTTAAAGAATTTTTGTCAACATTGAAATTAATCGGATTTCATTTATATCATTTGGCAAAATTTCTTCTTAAGGAGGGATGCGATTACTGAATTTTGCCGCACAAATCCAGAACACATATGGTATAGTTTTTGGCAATTTCGAAAATTACATAAATTTTTCTAGCAGACACGCCAAGATAATTGATTTTACTAAGTAACTGACCTACGTTTTTATATCTGCATTTGTAAAACTTTTTTGTTTAAACTTCCAGTTTTTAGAAAATATTTATTGGTGTAACAAAAAATACATATGTTTATTTTTACTAAATTCACTTATTCAGTACTCTTTACTACGGTCATATTATTATAAAAATAAAAAAACACAAAATAAGTACTCTTAGTTTTTTACCGATTGTAACAAACTCCGAATATAACGAACCATTTTTGATAGGTACATCTTTAGTGTTTGTTATAACCGGACTACTAAATTATCTAAGATCATCATTAAAATTTAGTGTTTCACCAAGATCGAGATGTCGAGAAGTCTTGTCTTGATCTTGTCTCGACTTCGAGAAAAGATCAAGACAAGAGTTTGATTTCAAATATCGAGACAAGACAAGAGTCAGGTTATCGAGAACAAGACGAGACAAGAGTCAAGTCATCGAGAATCAAGACTTCTCGATTATTTGCATAGGAATATTGTTGAAAAATGGAAATAAATAAATATAATGTCCAATACTTATAGAAGATCCAAGATATTTTATTTTAGAAAATATTAAGTAATAATAATAAAATTAGTCGACGTTTTTTTTTTAATTTGGGGTAGCTCACGAAAATAATAACAATGGGCACATTTGCAATATCCAAATAATAAACGTATAATTGTTATAAACAATTTTTTTTTTTTTGTAATTTTTTCTTTTTTGGGCTTATGCAACTTATAATGTGCTAGTGTATTAAATATAAATTTATAAAGATTATATAATGGTAACAATGTATGCACAAACTATTTCTCCATCAAATAATATACGATGTTACAGCATTGTTACCATTATATAATCTTTATAAATTTATATTTAATACATTAGCACATTATAAGTTGCATAAGCCCAAAAAAGAAAAAAAAAATTGTTTATAACAATTATATGTTTATTATTTGGATATTGCAAATGTGCCCATTGTTATTATTTTCGTGAGCTACCCCAAATTAAAAAAAAAACGTCGAAATTGGCCGGAAAATAACGGAGATATGACGATTTTTTCTCGCTACCCCAATTTGAAACTCGTTTGATAAAAAATTCACCTGTCCCTTGAGCCAAACAAATTGAAGACGCTCTAAAATCACTAATTATTAAAAATTATATTTTGACCTCAAAAAGGGCCCGTTTTCAATAGGACTTGATGAATTAACAAAATTCAAGATCTTATTAACAACCAGTTTCAATTTTGGCCATAAATATTAATAAATAAACGTTTGACGCATTAAACAATTTAAAAAATTATCTCGGCTCCTACATGTCCCAGAGCAACAATTTTTTTTTATAAATTTGTAGAAAAATACCAGCAACTCAAATATGAAAGATTTGTGCAGATACGTTCATTTGTTGTAAAGTCATTTGCAAAAAACGCTGCTCCGAAAAGTAGCAACGTTGTTAACGCCATTTTGACGGTCAAAATTATTGAAAATCGATACGCCCATAACAGATTCGTAAAATTGACGTCTTGACGAAAAAAATGAGCTGTGGTTGAATTATTTTTGATAACGTTAATAGGTCAATTTTTCATTAAACATTTGGGACGTTTTTAATAAACAAATAGAATTTCTCGAAAACTAATAAACATTTTGAAACGAAATTTTTTTTGTAAGTTGAGGGTAATGAGACACATATTCCACCAAAGTTTCAAGAGTCTAGCATTTTTCCTTTCAGAGTAAAAAATTCTTGAAATTTTCGAAAATTTCGATGGTTTTCGGCAATTATTTAAATAAATAACCAATGAAATGAAATCAACCGGGGCTTAAATTAACCGGTTTGGAATTACCTAGTAAACAGAAACATTCAAAAAAATTAATCTACTGCAGTCTTACTGCAATTTTTAAAAAACTTCAAATTTCATGATTTTTTCACATAAAAGTGACTTATAAACAATGTTCTGTTTATTTGATTTGGGAGGTATCGCAGAGGTATATTCCTTATAACTAAATACACCTGTTTTTACCTACGGCTATCTGAAACGAACACCGTTTTTTCTATTTCTGCAGGCCTAGCGGTGTTTACTGATTAATAACAGCACTCGATATTCGACAGCGGCCGATATTACACGAAGCACGTATGCTATGAAGAAGCTAGTGTTTATCGAGACCAAGAAGTATCGAGACTCTCGATATCAAGACAAGAAATTGATCAACGAGAATCGGTCAAGACAAGAAGCAATACGTTTCTTGTCTCGAAAATCAGACTCTTGAAAATCGAGACAAGAAATGACAACTTCTCGATCTCGGTGAAACACTATTAAAATTTGTATTGGATTATTAACTAATTATAATTTCAATTCTCCTGAATTGTAATAATACATAGATAATAGATAAAATTCCATCATAATAAAGGCGAACAGAACTTACTTGCCAAAAGGGTCCTAACAAAAATTTAAATTAATTCTGGTAATTCTAAAAGTTAGATACGAAACATAGTTATGAGTCTGTGAAGTACAAAATTATAATGACAAAGCAGGCACAAATGTAGGTAACAGTTGGTGGTATACTTTGAGAATAAAAGGAATAATACAGTCATAATATGACAATCCACATACTTTAAATCTAAAATAGTATATCTGCATAGCCTGCGGGTGTCGAGATGCGACAATACCAGATCCCATCTTAAGCTCTACATCTATATTTCCTCCAAATTTTAAATGTATGTATATTCAAATTTATTGTACAGTATCATTTTGCTACTAATTTTGAAGTTACCCCGAGGCTATATATATTTTTTAAAACAAATTAATTGTATATATATATTAAAAGCAATATCACTATTGGCAGGATCAATCATAATCTCATGAAATGAAATATAGCAATAAGTTATACGACTTTAATGGGAAAACGGTTTTATCTTGTTACCGTTGTTCGTACCATGAGAAGTATTTATTTTAAATTCTATAATAGGTATTTTATTTTTATCTACATTGGCCTACAGTGGGTTCTAAAATTTGGAATTACGAAAAGTTTTATGTGTATGCCGTTCTCAAAGTCGAAGTAATGAGGTTTTTACTGTTTTTAGGTTTATATGGCATTAACTATTCTTTATTATGTACCTACAGTCACTAAATACTAATCATATAGAACTTTTGATGGATATGTATATATGTAGCCTAAAATTTTGCTTTGACAGAAAGGTTTAATTTTATTAATTTAGAAAATATAACAATTAATATTATTATTACTATTATTAAGGGCGTAGAATTGCAGGGAAACCGGAACGATAAATTAGAGCTGAAACTCGTAAGAGTTGCCCTTTCTATTATTATCATTTGTTCTTTTTAAAATAGTATAATCTTTGCAGAAATGAACAGTATATCGTTGGCGGCGTTGGCGCGTATTTGAATCCAATCGTATAAAAATTTGGACAGTATTAACACCGGAGTTATTAAGAATGTTTCTGAAGAGACTATCAATTACAACGTAAATTGAGTAGTTAGAGAAAATATCTGATATCCATAGGCTAGGCATATTAAATAAACCTTGCCATATTATCATAAATGTTTCGGAAATAGGTATCTAAAGCTTTGGCTTAGGATTCTCCAAATCTCTCGATTGCATTGTTCCTTTCCCAAAAAATTATACTACTGTCGATCGTTTATGATACCTGATAGTTCGAGGCAGTTCGAGCAGCAGATGCCTGTTAATTGCTCCTTCAATCATTTTAGAAAGAATAAAGAGCAAGGCGAGAGGATGGTAATTATTTGGATTCATTTCGTTTTTGGAGTGTTGGTTGCACTCGAACAATCTTCCAGTTGTATTCAAAGAGTCGGCAGAGCACTGGAGTTAGCTCTAAGATACACATTTTGAGGACAATGTCATCAGGTCCTGTCGAGTTATTAGTATTCAAGTTTTTTAGAATATACCTAACTGCATGATGTCAGAACATTATTTCTGTAGAACCGTTTCTTGAGAATTTAGTGCTAAGTTCGAGGAGCATATAATCGTAAAGAGATGAACATATCTACTAATAACACTAATACATTGTAGTTTTGTTTTTATATTTGGTCTCAATAAACAGTTGTTTGTTCTGATTTGATTTGTTTTTGTATCACTTTTGGTAAGCTGAATTTTTTAGGGACAGCTTTAGCACATTGATTATTAAATTATGATTTATCTCGTCGTCTCATTTTTATATGAGACTGTTGTATCTATGGCTTCATACCTAATAGAAGTCCATGGGTTTTATATTGTGAACTAACAGTTGCATTATTTGTATTAAAGTATTAAGTAAAGAGTAACAAACCGAGCAAGTTTCGAGATTTTAGTATTGTAGTTTTTTGCGAATTATTCAAAATTATCTAATTTTTAGGGCTTTATAGCCAAATTACAAATACTTTACCGTAACACTAAAAATTGATGATAATCCTAAAGCTATTGGGAAAAAATACGACAATAAAATCTCGAAACTTGCTTGGTTTTCAATGATTAAAGCCAGGATTATGTTAGGGTACACATAATAGGTGTAAATATTCCCAATACAACCGCAGGACTTCTTGTACTTGACATATTATGGAATATACACGCTTGATTTACAACATAGCACAAAGTAAAAATTGCAATACTACAACACTACGATACTCATGCGAGATTAAATATCAATAAAAAAAAAATATCAATGGCAGACCTCTTCGGCAGTCTTTGGAGATAGTAAGTATTGAAATTATGAGTCTTACGCTGCTAGCCAAAACTAAAATTACATCGTCCTGTTATATCACCTAGTTGATTAGTAGACCAATAATATAAACGGTTATCCAAGTTTTCCTTCGATTAAGTATTTTGACTATAATTATTTCAGTTAGAAGAATTTCATACAAATACATACCTTGATCTTAATCTATACTAATAATGTTATATGTATACAATTAGAATTTTTAATAATTTTGTTGACATCCTGCATCTCGAAAAGGAAACATTTTCAGACTCTTATTTATAGGAACTTTTTTCTTATGTTGACCTCTAGAATTATTCCCTAAAATAGTTCCCGTTCATCCCGAAAAACCCTGTATAATTAAATGTACTTGCTACAACCAGGATTTCTGTTAACTCATTTCCTGAAATGAAATGAATACCAGCAATGGTTTTTGAGTAGCATACCGTTTTGCACAGTATCTCTTTAGAAATAAAGCAATTTGCATTATCTGTGCGGATTAATTTAAATAATCTTGAATAGTGAATAGATAAAACCAAGCATCTTATTTATTTCTTTACGCTTACTCATTGAGTAAACAAATAATATAAAGAGGCGCAACTGTCAAGGGGCCGAGATTTTAGTGTTGTTATTTTTTTGCCAATAACCACATATTTATCTACAATATTTAGGGCTATGCAACCGAATTACAAATACCTTCCCGAGGTACTTAATATTGATAACAATCCTGAAGCTATTGGCAAAAAAGTACAATACTAAATTATCGGCCCCTTGACGGTTGCGCCTCTTGTCTCTTTATATTATTTATTTACTCAAAGGCTTACTACAATAAGACATCAAAGGTAAATAGATATTTTCAGCTAAAATGCAAACGGATATTGTCTTGTATTTATATTAAAAAAACATTTTGAATGGTACTTTGCTTCATTTATTTTAAATAATAGGCCATGTATTTTTTTTGACAAACTACATGTATTTTTTATTGCTCAAAATTAAAAAATGTTTTACATAATTGGATTGTATGAAGAAAACTAATTTTTGTTGAGAATAATGTTTTTTGGATTGTATATCTAGATTCTCATCACTGATTGTAAAAAAGGTATGTCGTAATATTTTATATTGTATGTAATATGATAATTAATCTAGGCTATTCTGGTCTCGCCAAGTTGTCTAACCACTTTCAACCCTATTGGTAGTCATTTGGATTGAACGAAAAGTTATATGCGGGAAACAGACCGTGCAGGTATTTTAAAAGAGAATTGTCCCAAACAGGGACGGACTGAATGCTGATATCTATAACAATACATTTCGTTTCTATTGTTAAGGATTTCTTGATTCTTGATTCATTTACTTTATCATTTTAAAGGTGCTTAACGTGGCATGATCTACTTAGTTGAATTGGAATTCTGAAATGTTAATAAATTTCATTCCAGTCAGTCAACGAATAATAATTGTGCTAATTATTATTTTTATTAGTTGTTTGAGACTAAAACAGTCACTAGTCAGTATTTTATTACATATGAGCTACTTCAATAATATACAATAAATTCTATAGTTGATTTTTCCATAATGGAAACATATTTGTATTTAAAAAATGACATTTAAGTTTTCAGGCATTGTGTAAAACGATTATGCTGCTATTGAATATTGACATATTTATATGTATATCTCGAGAGATTATTATAGAATAGACCTTTAACGTGTTACTGATACTGTCGTTTCAAATTCCATCACGCCCACATCCACATCGAAAATACTGGACTTTGATCGATGCGCATTTTGTCAACTTAAATAAGATAATCTGATGCGAATTTGATCTTAGTAGAAATTACTTTAACGTCGTGAAGATTATGTATAACTAGGAAGGGAGGCATACGATTTTCTACTAGACTGAAAGAATTCAGTACCTACTAATCTCATGGACATTGGATTCCAGTCATATCGGCTGAATATGTAGTATGTTATGCTTCAAGTCATTCTGATCAAAAGTCTTTGTGGAAATAAAGTCCAAAATAAAAATTGATAGATTAGAATTTATCGAACGTGGAATTAGATAAAAAAACCCGCTGAAAAAATGCAATTTTTGCTTTTCTATAAAGATTTATTTTGACTAGAACATGATTTTACGAAAAGTTCAACGGGATTATATATTTCCTTAGAGCTGTTGAAAATAAAGCATAACTTTTATATGTTCTACATAGTCAATTTACATCCAGAAAAGGCTAAAAAATTTGCCAAAGTAAGCGCTATTCGAAAGTAGGATCAAAATAACCCCTTCAAAAAATGCAAAAATAGCATTTTTTCAGCGGTTTTTTTACTCTTGATAACTTCTAATCTATCCATTTTTAACTTCGTGTCCATGGATACTTTGATCAGAATTACTTAAAGCATAACATAACAATTTCCAGAAAATTAATACGAGGTTCTTTACTATCCGAAACGAATCGAGTCAATAATCGCTCCAAAGTCATACCAATTTTTGCTAATTTTATTTTAACCAAAGCGTACTAATAAAACGTTTGACAATCAATTTAAAATTGTTGTCTGAACGTTAACTAAGACATCTTAATACAAATTGCTAGAACAGTACATGGTATTAGTAAATACCTACCATAATATAATATTTGGAAAATATTTAGGATGGAGGGAGATATTGCTGGGATAAAACGGTTGACTCTGAAATTGAATACGGAATCAGAAACCTATTTTTTATTGAGATGTAAAATAGAACTTTCCCTTTCACAAAACGATTAATGTACACGTCACTTTTTCATCTTACCAAGTTTCCGGGACACCCGCCAAAATTTTCGCCATCTCGCCAGTCCGTTCTCGTTTGAAAAGTGCGTGCGGTGCCGTGGTAGCTGTGGTAGTATGCTGTTTCCATGGAAACCGCACATCGCCGCCAGGGCCTGGCTTATTGATCATCATCATCCGCCGTTGTGTGTTGTGTTTTGCAACATCCACAGCCTCTCGACGTATTGCTATTACCGGTGCCAGACACCGTAACAACGACACCTATACATATTTAACACACCTAAATTTCGACGCTAAATTAATAAAAGGATTTACTTTCCAAGGACCACCAAAAGGGATTGTGCAATTTAACGTACTTTCTCCCTTTTCTGTATTTTGCATATTTTGAATGTAAATACTTTTGGGTGAAAGGCATAAGTTAAACAAATTTGTCTTCATTTCTTTTGTGTGTATTTATATCGAACATATTTTCAGTAGCTTATAATAAAGTGATTATTATATTGGCATTCACCAACTCTCACAACACATACCTACTCAAAAGTTAGACGAGGAGTCTAACTTTTGAGTAGGTAACTTTAATTACAAATTGGTATGGATATTGAACATATAAATAAATAATAGTAGTAATGGTAGCTATTTGGTACACATCTTTTTTTTCAAATTATACGTGGTGTGACATGATAGATTCATCTAAGAATATTTTGGCATATAAACATTTGTGCTTTAGCCTTTCTTTTTCCAAATACAGGGCAGGGCGTCAAAGTTCAAAAAAATATATTTCTTTAAAAAACCTGTAAATGAAATATTTTCTTAACCGCCTCTCAATTCACCTAAGTAACCCCTGGAAAATCCAGGGATTTAGGAATAGGAATCAACAAAGATAAATAAATGGAATTTTGTGCCTACAACATAAAATGAGTAGTAAAATAACATTCAACGTGAACAAATTTGTCTCGAACTTTAAATTAAGGACGTATTATCAGGCTCAAACTTAAATTTACGGAAATATGGTAAAAGTAAAAAGTACACGAGTTACTCAGTTTAATAGAAAGACGAAGCCTAAAATTTTTTAACAAGGAGATTTGGTATACTATTTAAAAGATATGAGTGTGAAGTAAGATTTTTTAAAGAAGCTTGCTAGGTCATGGAAGGGGCATATTGAGTTATGCATATTGACAGTTCATGTTATGTTAATCGACTAAAGAAGTATTATGATTAACAGTAAAAATAATTCGGCAGATTCGAATGGGGAAGAAGACAACGATGGAACGATGCCGAAATAAGTGAAGAAGGTATAATGAACAAAGGCCTAGAAGACCTATATTTCCACAATGGTTATTGGATAGCACTACTAAGAAAAGAAGAAGAAATAGAGAGTGCGGAAGATGATATACATAAAGTCAATGTCAGTAATTTAAGAGTACCATAATTTGAAATCCCACTAGGCACTAGAATACGACCTTCAGAAAAGTGAGATCTGTAAAAGGTTTAGAATGCCTTGGTTGTGCTCTGATTATCAGTTTGCTAAAATTAGGTGAATTATTGAATGAATTAAATCATGCCTTAATTTTGATAATTAATGTTTTTGTAGGAATCAATAATTGATAACATGTAATACAAGTCCCTTATTTTGATTTTGTACAACCAAGGTAAGTATCGTTACCATCGGCTGAACGGTGTAACTTACTTCAAAAATAAAATACCTATGAGACATTGATTAAAACATAAGTAACTAAGTGGCTGTAATACGGGACTTAAGCAGACATTTAGTTGGTTTATTTTAACTTAAGGCGGTTTTACTGCTGACGAACTAACACAAATTACACCAAACTAATCGTAATTTTCATAAAAGACGAAACGAACATAAATTAATTATAGATGTATGACTGCTATACTTAAATCTCAATAAACTGCAAATACAATTTCCTCATTCTGCGAAAAATAACACAGAGGGTTAAGGTTTTATGTTTCATAAAGACCACACAGGTAAACCTTTATCTACATCAAAAAGAAACTGATCCAAATTGGAATTAAAATGAACTTTTTATGGGACCAATTGTATATAATATGTCCATGTCCAAAAATAAGAGAAATATTATTAGTTCAAAAAACGGCCTGTTACTTAGAATACATGTTGAAATTACGTAAGAAAGTTTATAACCGGAAACTATTGAATATACAGAGTAAGCCAAGACAATATTACAGGATCAAGTGCCTTTCTTTAAAATGGAATGCTATGCAGGATCAGTACATTTTTGACGCCTATTTCTAGAATTCTTTTACTCCTATATTGTAATGTCTATCTCCTATCCACTTGGATGTATTGGAATTTTTTGTTAAAATATGCCATCTGCAGATGCATATTGCAAAAATGACTACAGTCATAAATATTTGTAATAATTTTTTATTTATTAAGCAATAGGTATAAAGTTCAAGAATAAATTTAATAAAAATAGAGGGTCTTTCAAATAATTCAACAAAAAAAATTATAATAAGTGCTTCACATGTTGCCCATTTGAGACACACATCTCTGTGTGCTTTTGAAATGAAGCCGTTTAGTGGGGTCATCTCTTCCAATCCATTAAAGTGGGTAGATAGTCTGATCGCTTTACTGCTTTACTTTGTAAATATTTTGTTCTTTTCAGTATTGGATAAGCAATAAAACCTCAGTAGTATAAATTGTCTTGCACAAACGAACATTTATAGCATTTATTGGCTGTCAGTTCTCATTTGTATCAATTTTAAAACATTGTGAGTTTTACAAAATAAAATTTAATAAATCAGAACTTGTAGACATGACTTTTGTTTTGGGCAAGTCGGACATTTATAAACAACGGTATCCTGAAAGAAGGATTTTTCTTGCTGTTAGCAGCTTCCAAAACCTTCTCGATAGATTTGAGGACACTGGAAACGTAGAATACAAACAAAGTGAACGAATAAAATGCGTTGCTAACGAAGAAAATAAGTATTCTATGGTGCTGGAACTGTTGAGAATCCCCATATTAGCCAAAGAGAAGTGAGTTCATTGTATTATTGAATAGGTATACGTTCTGTTGGTCGAATCTTAAAAAAAATTCTTGCATATCATATTCAAATGCACCAGGAACTACCTAATGACGATATTCAAAGACGTCTACAGTTTCGTAATTGGGCAAGAGGTAAAATGCAAGATGTTATCTTCTTCGATAATGTTTTATTCGCAACTTTTCATAAAAATGAATTTGAACAGGCACAATTTCTATTATTCTTTTTCTCACTTTTTTAGGCAAGTTGATAATCAGCACAGATGGTCTATAAACGTATGGGGAGGAATTATCGGAGAACATGTAATAGGGCCCCATTTCTATGATGGTACATTGACTGGAGCTATTTATCTTCATTTTTGGGGAACTATCTGCCACATTATTGGTGAATGTTTCTAAAAGGATTCGAAATAGGATGTGGTTTCAGCAAGATGGTGCTCCACCACATTATTTGAATGCAGTAAGGAACCACTTAAATAATATCTATCCACTTCATCGGATTGGAAGAGATAGTCCCACTAATTTAGTGGGGATCTAGCAAAAATGAATTTCTTTTTATGAGGATACGTGAAGGAAATTGTTTATAAAGACACACCAACAACAGTCCAAAACATGAAGGAAAAAATATAACTGCTTTTAGATCTATCACAAGGATAATTTTAGGAGCAGTAGAAACCTTATATTAAAGCACAGAGATTTTAGCATTTATTATAATTTTTTCTGTTGAATTATTTGAGGGAACCTCTATTTTATTCTTGAATTTTGTACTTATTGCTTAATAAATTAAAAATGGTTACAAATAGCCATAGTAGGGATACAAAAGAAAAATACATAACATTTCATTTCTACATCACATCGTTGAAAGATAGACAGTGTGTTTCGTTTAAAAACATTGAGAAATCTCAATTCAAAAAGTTCTAAATTAAAAAAACATTTTTGGCCACCCTGTGTAATTTAGGGTGGCCAAACATTCTCGTAGGTAACTAGTATTCCCATATTTTTTTCTTATAACCTCATAGTTGTAATTGTAGTGATTTTTTCAATATGCATCTGCAGATAGCATTACTTCAACAAAAAAATTCTTTAGTGGTTGGGATATAGTCTATAGGATGAAAAAGAGTCTAGAAAGTGACGTCAAAAATGTACTGATAGATACATTTCATTAAAAAAAAATCACTTAATCCTGTAATATTGTCTTGGCTCTCCCTGTATACTCGAAAATAATTTCCGGTATAGACTTTATTATCTTAGTTGACTTTTTCAAATTTCTATCTTAGAAATCGAGCTATGGAAGTCCGAATCATTGTTGCCTCACTCTGTATATTAAGACTATACATACCTACATGATATATATTATATTATCTCTAATAGATTATTTTGTGAGTGATAGGTACTCAATCCTTTTTCATTTACAACGGTAGGTACTTTTTTTAATTTATGCAATGAATTTGTTTTTCTCATTTTCTTCCTACCTATTTTATTTTTTTTTTAAATGATTAGCATTCGTTATAATGCTATTAGAAGAGACATATGCACTTATTAATACATAATAATCAATTTCATTGATTATGAAAAATAAATCCTATAGTGTCTCTTACCTTTTTATCTATCTACCATGATTTATTGACTCGATAGTATGATGGCCACCTTTGGCACCTTTTGCCCCAAAATGTTTTCTATTAAAATAAAATAAAAGAATCTGAATATTTTAATATGTTTTGTTTCCATTTGAATTGCCTATTTTCTTTAAAAATATATATTGATATAGTGTGACCCATTTGAAATTAGGACACCTCTGTAAAAGTCCAATTTTGATCAACTTTTTTTTAGATTATTGCTCATGGAAAACGCCTTTTTGTGGCAAATTAATAAATTTCTATCACAAAAATCAAAGTTGATCAAAATCGGACCGAAAATAGCCACTTTAACAGAGGTGTCCTATAATTTCAAATGAGTCACACTGTATGTATACTAAGAACAAATACTAAATTGTATATAATAATTTATATAACACATTTGTCCTACACAATTGTTTATAGGTGTACTTCTTTCCTATAAATTGCATTAACCTTGATGGGTCCTGTAGATACCTACTAGATTTTAGAAAAAATAATTGAACATTTATTCTTATTCCACCAGATTATAATTAATACATAATCTGTTTCCCAAATTCAGTCCTCAGCAGATATAAAAAGTAATAAAACAAACCTATTTCAATTACAATTTAATTAAAAACCTATATCTAATAAATTTCATCTGGTTTCTAAAAGCGGAGACAAACAAACGGCAATATTGTAAAAGAAATCAAAGCGGATATCACAATATTAAATATCTTTTAATTTTCCGGTCTATTAAACTCCAGATACAATTGCTAAAAGTATTCAAAGGGATAACGAGATAATTTAGTTGAGTTCGTTGAGGAATTATACCAATTTAAGTGGCGCTTCACAGCGGCGAGAAGATCAACTGCACAATCCTGAATTCTGCAATTTGTTGGAATGTAAACATAAAATCTGTATTCCAGTAGGGCTACTTGCTCACCCTTCCGCGGACAATAAACCCTGCGCATTCTGCTCTTGCAGCTGGTAGCCGAGAGATATTGATTCACCCAGTAAGTATTTTGTAACTACTGTGCTCGTTTACACCATAACCTTAAAAATGAGTTTTTTTATGTTTCTATTCACCGTGGTAAAATAGTGTAAGTATTAACCCTTTTTAACTTTTAATAGACCCCGTTTTCATTTATGGGTTTATACAATAACATTGATGTTTATACATATTTCAGGAAATATTTGAAAAATTTAGGTAATAATAAGTACCTACCTAGTACCTAGTTAGTCGTTGAATTTGCATTTTTATTTAAAATTACTCGATATTTCAGGAAAACATTTAAGTTATAACCTAGTTAAAAATTAAGCATAATGAGCCCGACTCGTCGGAGAGCTCAGGAGTGGACCTTAGCTTCAATTATATTAACAGAATTTCGTAATCTGCATTTTTTATATTAATTTTCTCTACAAATGATAACTGTTCTTGCGTGTATTTTTTTAAAAAACACTTGTTTTCGAGCACACCACTGGAGAGATTTTTGTGGATGAAATTGTTATGTTAAAGCATCGTTTCATCAGGTTGCATAAAACCGTAAATCCTTCTCAAATTTTTTTTTAGTGGTGATACAAAAATGTAAACGTCTTTGTTTTAAATAAACAATTATTAACTAATGTTACAGGCACACGTCGTATTTTTTTTCATTATACAAAATACGAATTTTATGATTTTATTTGGTGACTTTTAACGAAGTTATTTTTCGAAATAATAAAAAATAGAGACATGTCTGGTATTTCACCTGCTAAAACATTAAAACTATATTTTATTTAAAATAAAACATTTGTTCTTGTTCTTAATTATCATCAATAGTAAAATTTTAATAACGATTTACAACTTTATGTTGGTATACCTCATGAAAACATAACCTTAAATAATGTTCAGCATTGTGATGTAGTGATGGTTTAACAGTATAGATAGGTGCCTACTTCATTTCTTAACAATTCCCATAAGTAATATTCTTATATGTATACAAGGGTAATATTCAATTGCGTTAAATCAAGTAAATTAAGACAACCTTTCTATTAATCAGATAATATCACTATTTTGTTGATTTAAGTTCATTGCGTTGGTTTAAAGAAATTCTTAGCAACTCAGAAACTGTCAGAGCCCATTACATCCTCAATTCAGATATGTTTTAGTTTTTGGGGGTTAAAATTCGATTTAACGGAAATGTGTTAGGGAAATGGGGTTGCCATGGTAACGGTTGTCATGGTTACCAGTATCTGACAGTACCATTCCCAAGGTGGGCAAATGATTGGTTGAAGAGTTAGGTACTCCAAAATAACGGAAATGTGATTTAGAAAAAGTGTTGCTATGGAAACAATTGTCAAGGTTATCATTACATATTGGTACTTTTCCCATGGTGGGCACTCGCTTAGTTAAGGAGATAGGTACTCCAGAATAGCGGAAATGGTTTACGAAAATGTGGTTGCTGCGTTTAAACAATTGTCAAGGTTACCAATAGCTAATGGTACTACTTCCATGATGGGTACTAGCTTAGTTAGGGAGATAGGTACTCCAGAATAGTGGAGGTACTCCGCAATAGTGGAGAATTACTAAAAACCAGTTACCACGGCAATGCTTACTATTGTAGTTTGAAAAGTTTAAAAGGTTTAAAACAAAAAATACAAATATTAAATCATTATATAACATAACCATGTTGGCACATCTAACCTAACGTCACGAAATCCGTATAAAGACGTTGTAATTTAATCATTTTAATATGTCATTCAATAACATAACCAAATTTCGAACCGTCGATCGGAGGCGCATTGTGAAGGAATTCTAAAAACGTTACCTTATTTCTTGATGTATTCCATGGGAAAAGTACCATTATATAATGGTACTTTCCCATTTTATATGACTGATGGTCGAGATGGTAGCGTAACTGCCTCTCATCCAAAAGTCCCGGGTTCGAATCCCGGTCGGGGCAATGGAAAATACTGTGAGAGGGATTTTTCCATTATACACAGATATTGGATGTGTGTCCCTTGTCTTTAAATGTGTAGCCCCCTCCCGCACAAGGCTCTTCTAGAGCCTTCTGGGTTAAAGGGGATGGTAATTACATGTGGTGTATTTATTTATTATAATGATAACTTTGAGAATTGTTTCCATAGCAACACTTTTTTCTAAACATCTCCGTTATTCTGGAGTACCTAACTCCTGCAACCAATCATTTCCCCACCTTGGGAATGGTACTGTCAGATACTGGTAACCATGACAACCGTTACCGTGGCAACCCCATTTCCCTAACACATTTCCGTTAAATCGAATTTGAGCCTTAAATACATAATTTTAAAGTGGATTTAATTTGAAATAAAACGATACTGTGTTTTTTTTTAAATCGGTTGAATTTTAGAGAACTTCTGGACAAAATAACAATTTTTTATTTACTTCTTATTAATTGCTAATAAGGTATTATACTTTTTCAATAAAATTCAAGATGGTGTTTTTGACGCCCCGTACTAAATGTTTTTATTTTTAGTTAAAAAGTAATAAAAATATCACAACTTTTTTCATATCGCCAGCAGACATTAGATGAGTTCAAATTTCGTTGGTACCGTACGTGTCTTGTTAGTAAAAATTTAGTCATCATGGTGTATACTTTAGCTGAGAGAACCGAAATAGTTCTATTGTATCGAAAAAAAAACGAGTTGCTAGACAAACTTCTAGGGATTTTAACTTGCGGCACTCCGACAAATATGTTGATCATAAGTATGTAACGCGCCTAATATAAACATTTTTAACCACTGGTACTGTTACAAATAAGATAAGGGATGCACCGTGAGTGCTGGATGAGGGTATACTTAAATGAAGTTCTTGGTAAATTTGTCATGGGCCCCAATGCTTCTGTGAAAAAGTTGCTTCATTAACAAATGTTTTTGTTGGTTCAGTGCACAAAGTCTTAAAACTGCATAAATTTCACCCATATAAAAAGCTTTCCGTTCAAGAACTATTTGAAGAAGACTTTAACCGAAGAGTAGAGTTCTGCGAAACCATGACTGAAAAACAACGAAATATCTACAACGAATATTTTCTTCAGCTACGAATGTACGTTCTTCCTTCATGGATATGCCAATCGACATAATTGTAGATATTGGGATAATGAAAACCTGCATTTATAACGAGAAGTCCACACACACCGCCTGAAAATAAATGATTCGCCAGGTATTTTGGGAAATGCTATAATTGGTCCTCTTTTCATTAACGAGAATCTTACTGATCAACTACACTTGGATATTTTAGAAAATAGATAAGTACAATTGATCCATTACTCACAGAAAGCATGGAAAATCAGGAAAATAAGGACGATGTTCCCGCAAGATGGTGCCCCGCCGCATTACATTTTGCCAGTAAGGAAATGGTTGGATGAGAAGTTTCCAAATAAACGGATAGGCAGAAGAAGTTTCATAGAATGGCCTGCTAGTTCCCCCGACTTATCTCCTGGATTTTTTCTATGGGCCTAGGATTTGAAAAATCGAATAAAAATGCAGAAATATTTGCAGGCAAACTTTTGTGAAAGTACGATCAGAATTTGAGCAGAGATTGTATCACTGTCTTGCTACAAATGATACACCCTTTGAGAATTTAATCAAGTAAATGAACAGTATTTTAATTTTAGATCAAATACACTTTAATAACAACTTATTAGCAAATAATAAAAAATAAATAAAAGATTGTTATTTTGTCCAGAACTTTCTTAAAATTCAACCGATTTTCAAAAACACAGTGTAGTTGTATTTCAAATTAAATACGCTTTAAAATGATGTATTACAAGGGGAGGGGGGTGATCGTATTTAAGATTTTAAAGTTGGGGTTGCTAGGAGTTAGGGGGATGAATCATGAATATCATGATTCTGTTTTAGATATAAACAAAAAAGTCTGGCTGATTGGTATACCGCCAATATTATCCAACGAACCAACCAATACTGGGGGTGGGGAATTTCCAAATAAACACAGTGTATAATAATATGTATAATAATATAAAAAATATTAACTAGTAGTGTTGTCATGGTCGGACGAAAATTATTTGTAAGATTAGGAACAAAGTACCTTCCCATTTATTATGAAAAATCAAATATATCACATCGTGATCTTCTTTATTGAAAGAAGCTTCTCGTTGTCTATAAGTGATGTACTCACACTTCATAAGTTTGACATCTGCAATTCGATAAGTGTATAAATTCTAAAACGAATCAACAACCAGCCTACTTCGGTAAGGACTACATCGGGTGACCACAAAATCATGCCCTTTTCTCTTCTTAATCTTACAAGATATGAATATCAAATTTGAGCACGTCAAATATTGTCCATATTTGCGTTGATTTGACCGATTAGTAATTCTGTGTTTCTTCCTGTTTCATCGAAAGTGATACTAGCTTTAGCTTTTTAAATGAATCGCCCTGTATATTTCACATTTTTTTTTTAGAGGTGATTTCTTAATTTTTAGTTATATATTTTTTTAAATTTGTTTATTAGTTTTCATTTATATTAAATATAATTGACTGAACCATGGAAGAAAATAACAATAATTTGTATTTATGTGTATTATATTATAAACTAAAATAAATTAAATTAAATTAGTGTTTGGTACCAAATTATTTGCAATATTGCTTTATTTAACTAACCCAGTGAACAACATTTTAAAAAATGTCATAATTTAATTGTTTAAATAGACATTAAAGCAAGACGAAACAGTCTTTAGGAGTCCTGGCTGCTAAAATAAAAAAGTGATGAAAATGAAAAATTATACCCTGAATACATAATATCTACACTCCCCGGCACAAAATTCCGCCACCCTAAAATTTTGGTCAATTTTGATGGTTTATAACTTTTTTATTTTTCATCTGATTTTCATGAATTTTTCACCAGTTTGTAGATCCATTTATTGTTTGTCTTTTTAATTATTTTAATAAGTCACATTTTTCGTTTAGGCTATGTTATACAGGGGTAAATCAAAATGTTGTTTTTTGTCGAAAAGTCAAAACACCCTGTGGGAAAATTGAGGCGAATAATTTTGTTTACAAACTGTTTGATGTAATCTTAGACGTATTTCGAACATTTTGTTTTTTGATTCATCCCATTATCTCATTTCATCTGCGAGCAGCAACATTTTAAATGAAACGCTGATTTGAAGCTTATTTTTATTAACAAAAACAAACCCTAACCCAAAACAAACATTTTAGTAACGTATATTTCGTCCCCTCACAGCAGTGATAGCTTGCATTCTTCGTGGGATCGAATGAATAAGATTACTTATTCTTTCTTGAGGAAAAGCCTGATATTCGTCTGTCAGCGCCAGTCGTAAGTCTTGCAAGGTTAGTGGTTGCACAGGACGACGACGAACTGCTCTTTTAAGAAGATCCCAAAGATGTTCGATTGGGTTGAGATCCGGGCTACATGCGGGCCATTCCAATCTTGGAATTTCAATCTCATCCAGATATTCGCTCACTACCCAAGCAACATGAGCAAAAGCAACGACAACTTCTTGGAGGATTTCCTCTATGAAACGGTGGGCGGTTAGTGCTCCATTTTCAACAAAAACAAGATCGGTACGTGCATCGGTAGAAATACCCGCCCAAACCATGACTGAACCGCCGTAATATTGCATTCGCTCTGATATGGTACAGTTTGCATATCTTTCATTTCTACGTCTGTATACCCGTTCACGACCATCCGGCGACCTTAAACAAGTCCTGGATTCATCTGTACTGTCAAACATTTTGTTAAAATAACCGCATACTTAGCCAAAGTCGATAATTTTTAACTAAAAATCCAGTACAATTAACAGTGTTTCATTTAAAATTTTGCTGCTCGCAGAAGAAATGAGATAATGGGATGAATCAAAAAACAAAATGTTCGAAATACGTCTAAGATTACATCAAACAGTCTGTAAACAAAAATATTCGCCTCAATTTTCCCACAGGGAGTTTTGAGTTTTCGACAAAAAACAACATTTTGATTTACCCCTGTATAACATAGCCTAAACGAAAAATGTGCCTTATTAAAATAATTAAAAAGAAAAACAATAAATGGATCTATAAACTGATGAAAAATTCATGAAAGTCAGATGAAAAATAAAAAAGTTATAAACCATCAAAATTGACCAAAATTTTAGGGTGGCGGAATTTTGTGCCGGGGAGTGTATTATGTTTTTTAGAAAATACATTTAATTAAGAACAACTATACAGTTTTAAGAAAAAAAATATAATAAACTCGTCTCTCTGTTTTTGTATTTGTAATAAGCTCTGCATAGTGTATATTTATTTATATAATCTAGTGAAACAAAGACCTAAAAGCTTTATCAAACATAACAGGTGTTGTTTCACCCCTCATAAATATACTTGAAAATTTGGGGACATCAGAGTCTTTCAATTTCCGATCAAGTCATCGAAGGCACCCTTTCATCAGACTGAAACTAGGGAGTACTTGAGGCCGACACTCTTGATGCACATATGGAGCAGCACGCCCTCTATCTGTAACGAGAGATGTTATCAGACGCTAATGACCCTCCCTGGGGTCACACATGGAACCCCTTCATTAGCCTGTCATTACAATCTGCAATACTGCTGTCAACACTTACATTTCAATAAGATTCAATAAAAGTCTATAACAGTGCTCAATTTTGTCCCCTATTTTTATTTTCACCCTTGTATTGTGAATATAGTATGTACTTACTGGTATTATTTATTAATTTGTATGGTCAAGAAGTACAAAACACTGAATTAAGTATTCTCGTTAATTTATGTGCATTTTAGATAAAAGGATATTTTCAAATTATAATATATTATGTAGCTATTTCCAGGGACAACTTTTTAAAAGAATATTTTTATTATTATTATTAATTCCTCCTACGTACGAGGATATGTCCAGAAATATAACTCATTATTTATTATTATATATATTTTTATTATACCTATATATCAGAATTTTGATAACAAATATAAGTTAGGTTATAGAAACTTAAATCAATCAGAAAACCAAAGTATTGAATTATTATTCTCCGTAAAGAAATTATATAACTGTCAAATTAACTAAATCATTGACATTTTATTTAACATAATATTTCTCTATTTTTATGCTGGTAAAAAAATTGTAAAATTTTGTTATACATTAGATAACAATACTATAATTTAAACAATGATAAATACCACTGTTTTAAAAATGGAAACAATGATAATACTACTAATACATATTTCTATTCGGTTTACAAACTAATATTTCATATCTCGCTGGAAAAAGTATGTACAGATTTCTTTATTTTTGTGTCAATTGTATCGTCTTGCTTGGGTCGAGTTCTATTTCATAAATTTCTTCTACGAGTAAAGTGACTTTATTTGAAAGTTTTTCCGACTGTAATAATGAGTGAATATTGAAAATAAGTTTTTAAAACAAAATTTTTATGTTTGGGCATTGGACAACTTAAAATTTTTAAATCACATTTCATGACTATGAAACTGATTTTTAAAAGTTAACCTTGTTTATTTTCATTTATTTTTTGAATCTTTGCTTGGAATTGTAATAATTTAGTGTTAATAAATTTTTAAAAAGCGCTCTTTAAAAATGTATTAAATTACACTAAATTATTTCACCAAAACCCTCCACCGGACAAGAAATTCTCATTACAATTTTATATTTGCATATTCGACCTGCACTTTCTATTAAATTTTCTTATCTTATTTTCTATGTAATTAGCTTTCGAAAATCAAAATTACATTATTTATTTATTTATTTTTTTTGGGGAAACCATTCAATTTTCGACACATACTGTAAAAGACTTTCTGTTCCTTCTAGGCCAATGTATCACCTATTAAAGTAAGGGTACTTATACTTAATACACCCTGTATATAGAAAATTCCAATTCATTTCTCATGTTTCTCTTAGTTTTTCGCTATAATTTAGAATCACTTTAGTTGATACAATGAAAATATAATTTCAAATAATAATCCTTTGTTTGTTATTAATTATTTCTAATTATTTTTTTAGAATTTGGCGTGATTCCCAGAAATAAGTTTAATGAATATTAATCTAATAAAAACTTATTGAAAAAGGGTTAATTTTTCAAAAAAGCACAAAGTCTCCACATGTGTAAACAAGTTTATTAAGTAAATAGCATTAAGTTGTAAGAAACGGTACATGTTTCGGAGATATATACTTATATATCCGAAACATGTACCGTTCTTACAACTTAATGCTATTTTTTTCTTAATAAACTTGTTTACACATGTTGAAAAATTAACCCTTTACATTTTTACTCCACTTTGAGTTATGGACTACTTCATCGATTTAAAAACTTATTGAATTAAATGAAGGTTTCATTTAAAAATAATATAGTTTTAAAATAAGTTTAAATTATGCATCATTATATATTTTTGATATATCTGTTTGTTTCAGGTAAAGTTTATCACGTAAAACTTGAGGTCCAATATGAATATGATAATATATACATTTTTAACATGTATATCATCATTTGGTTATGCGAGAGGTCCTCATCACCCACGAGGGGAAAAAGTTGTAAAGAGACATACTCACTATAAACCATCAAGAGAAACAAATGAAAAACTAACAGAAGATTTAGCACTTTTACATGATAGGGAACATATACAGGTAATAACGAAGAATGAGTAAGTCTGGCGTTGTTAATATAATGTTTCCCATGTTGTTATGGATATTTAAAATTGTATAATTTTAAATATCTATAATTTATTTAATACTGTTTTATTTTTATGGTGGATACTACATCCAATAACACTTTTTAATTCTGGAGGGGCTGGGACCTTTGATGTAATGGTAGCACTGACGTAGTTTCCATAAACACTCTACTCAACGCACGTTTCGCCAACAGAAGTTGATGTACTAACAAATTTTAATCGTCTTTGGATTATGCCAACTTGGTTGGTGAAATAAGTGTCAAGTACCTTGTTAGTACTGTGCTTTTTGTGGAAACTACATTGGTGTTTTTATGTATGAAAACACAAAATTAGTTCTCCAATTTTCACTCAATAAAAACTTAATTGACCGTGGAACTTTTTTATTTTTAAGTACTACAAACATTATTCGAAAATTTAATATGAAACCTCATTAAATAAATATAACTAAGAAGGCTACATTTCTATAGATATGTGGATAAAATGCAAAAATTCAATCTACTATAAAAAAGAGTCATTAAATGTCTTTAAGCAGAAAATACATAATTTTTAACCACCAGGATGAACCGTAGTTCGTCTCTAAGATCTTAATCTGTTTACTTCTTACAGAGGACAGAGAACTAATGGCCGATGGTAAGGTATTTATACTGGGGTTGGTGCAACGATTGATGCAGTGGGTGGTTCATTGTGTAAAGAAGGATGTGTAGGTAGTTAATCGAGATATTCATGATTTCCAAGCAGTAGAAAGACGAAAATCATCGTCCCTTTTGTTTAAACAATTGTTACGCTTGATTTCAACCGCTTCATGGATTATTGTTTTTTTCGTAAAGATACAGGTGCAATGGTTTTTGTGTTGTGTGAAGTGTGTGTTATGAGTATCGAGTCGGTATTGAGGTAAGGATTAAGGTAGGATCAGATTTTTTGACTGCTTAAACGCTGTTCGTATACTCCATTGTTAATGCTGGTTTGTCCAATGTAGGCGTTTCAAGTCAGAGCAAGGTATTTCGTAAACACCATGGGAGTCGTTGGAGACTTGGTCTTTTGAATTTTTTATTACATCTAAGAAATATAATTTTTTTGTTGTTGTTTTTGACGACTTTTCAGGTTCTATCTGTGACGCCCTTGATGTGAGATAGGAAAGTTTTATACTGTTCATGTAGTTCGATAGATCTTGTTTGGGATGGGTTTTGTGCTTTGTGAGAATCTGATGAATCATTTTATATGTTTCTATTGCAACCTTTTTGTAGAAGTGCTTGTTTTAATGTTTGTAATTCAGTTTGTCTGTTATGATCTAACTGTTGTCTGAGAGATCTTGTTACAAGGATGTTGATGACAGAAATAAGTTTTGTTGAATGGTGATGTGAATTTGCATTTAAGTAACGGTTTGTGTGGGTAGATTTTCGATAGAGTGTAGGGTTGGTGCACATTATCTTTGGTAATGAGGATATCTCTAGAAAACGAAGATGTCATCAACGTATCTTAACCATCAGGTCGGTTTAAAGTTTGGAAGAATGAAGGGCATGCTTAACATCTTCAAAACTAAACGTTTTATTACATGTTTACAAATAAATTATTTCCTGTACGCTGAATCAGTTTCTTAATCACAGCTGGAGAACTCAGGCAAGCTGCAGTATTAGTTCATAATTTAAAAAATAATGTAAAATGTTTTAATCATTTTAATGGATGATTTGCCACAACCTTTAAACAGTTAAACTTTATAATATATTCATTCACTGTTGCTGTAGCTCTGCTGCTCTTATTAAAAATCGCCAATGCACTGAACACATTTTTACTATTTGTAATTAACAGGAGCATTTAGAAGATACTATATCAGAACCAGACCTTTATGATATGACCGACGAAGAATTAGAGTTTTACTATTTTCAAGTACACGATGGAGATAAAAATTCGAAATTAGACGGATTAGAAATATTACAAGCTATACTTCATACTGAACAGCATGAAAATAAGGACGCTCACAAAGACAATGATAACACAGAGCAAGTTTCAACTTCAAATCCAGACGACTTCAGTTATTACGTTGGTAAGTTTTTCTCGTGATTTTAAGTCCTACCTTAAGCTACTTTGCCCTGAATTTTTATTTTATTCTTTGTGGTAAATAACACTAATTTATTTTTAATGAACTTATTGTCCCTTAGTAGATCTTACTTTGCCGTTAGTGCTAATGGAACCGCGCACTATCCTTTGAGATATAAATGGTAGGTTTCGTATTTCTGTGATAAAGTAAGTTAGATCTTTACTACTTTACGATAAATTAGGCTACGAAAATATTTACAGGTTAATGTTGATTTAGTAGGCCGTAGTCCTGGAAATCTTTATAGCGCGAACATATATACATTCTGTAGTTTGGTGAAAGTATACATTTTGTTAAAAATAGTAACGAATGCATTTTTGTTGAAGTCTATTGGATATCAGTAGCAATTTTCCAGCAATAATAAATAGAAACTTAATTTATACCAGTATCCTGAGTTCACTACATACATGATAATAGTCCATCAGGGCATTTCTCTTAAGACAAGTTGAAAATACCTAGTTTTATTTTATCTTACAACCTTAACTTTAAAGTTTCTTATCAATGTTTTTATTCCTATTAAATTATTTGTAATATTACCATTACTTAATGGTCAATTTAAGCAACAATATTAATATTACTGGTATTAGTAGTTGTCGTAATCTTAAAAAAAGTTCAAATTAAATTGTAATGCTTAAAGCATGGTTTAGTTTAGACAATACCGGCTAATGGATTCAGTAACTGAATTCAATAACTGGATTGAAAATGGACCTCGAGTTTACATACTTCCAGTTACTAGAACCAATACTGCTGGATTGCATTATGTTGTCACTGGAACGAACTTGTTTGTACGTATCTAGTTGCACTAATTGGATGTAAAATTGGGGGTGGGGTACCTGGAATTTAAGAATAGAACGACGTCTATGAACTGGATTGGATTAACAGTGCTGGACTGGAATAAAAATGGTGTTTATACGAGTCCAGTATCAATCCAGTGCTGGACTGGATCACTAATACTTTAAAAGGTGATTAAAACAAAATATAATTAACAAAGGTGCCTACCTATATCTCAAATATCGTGACATGTTTTAATCATCCACGACCTGATTGACGAAACGTTTGTCAATATTTTGGTGTTAATATATCAGAGACAATGCAATATGGAATTCTCTTTAAGATAGCTATAAGAAAACATTTAAATATTATATTAATTTTTTTGTTGCAGAATTAATAGACCAGGTTTTAAAAGAAGATGATAAGGATGAAGATGGTTACCTAAGCTATTCAGAGTATGTTGCAGGAAGAAGACAATCTAGAGGAGTTGGCGATGTTAAGTTAGTTTGGACGAGTACCTCAATTTTAAACGGATGAACTTTATATTTTAATATTTATAAACTTTTGATAATAAATAGTAACTATTCGTTTGAATTATTATTCTACTTGACAAACAAATGAAAATATACATCAAATATTCAAAATAAATAATATGTATTTAATATTTAATACAATAATATTAATATTAAAATAAACTTTAGATTATATTCTACAATAATAATTAATTGAAAACTATGGCACATTTTAGGTAGGTATGTGAACTTGGCATTACAACCGCAGCTACTAGCTTTATCATTATTAATTACTAATTTAGCAAAAACAAAACAAATAAAACTACAAATGTGCTAGCCTAGTTAATATAATTTATTCGTAAATATGTAAAATTTGGAATGGGTTACCGGTTAGGTACCTGCTTAATATTAGATATGTGACGAGGGGGTAAAATATAGAAAGAATGAAAATAATAGTTGATGGGAAAAAATAGAACTGTCTGACATAAAAGAATATCATAAGGGTTGAGAAATAAAAAGTTGCTAGGAGGAGAGAAGAAAGTATTAATAATCCATAAGAAATAGTTGGAGTAGAAGAAAGTGATTATTTGAAGAAAACAAAAGTAACAAGTTTACTTCATTAGAGTTCCAAACGAATTGTTCGTTTAAAATTGCAACTGATTCTTGAGGTATTTGTTTAGGTTTTCGTTAACAAAAGAAAAGAGAAAGCAGCGGTTATCCTGGGCTATGCTTGAGCCTGTGAACGAGTTGTTAATCAAAGATATCGAAGGTATATAGGATAGGAATCAGGGCCCCCATGAGTGAAACTAGATAAACTTATTCGTTTATGTATGTTAAAGAAAATAAATAACATATTACCTGTATATTGAACTTTTTACTCTTTTTTGACTCGGAGTGCCTACAAAATATAAAACAAAATCCTTGAGATCGAAAAAGAGATGAGGAACTTAAAAATCAATTATCAATAAGAATATAGAGAACAGAGAACAGAAAACTGTATTTATCTTCAACCCGACACTGAATTTGAAGTTCTAGAAACTATTAGCAAATTAAAAAATCGAATTCCACAGGCCTTGATAATTTCTCGATCAGTCATTAAACATGTTCTCTTCAAATTGCAAAACCAATAAGTCATATTAAACCAATGTTTTGTAGATTGTAGAGCTTGCTTAAAGTTCCTAAAGTTATATGTTTACACAAATAAGGAACAATAAAGACTTAAGTAATTTTAGTCCTATATCCCTTTTATCTGCTTTCTTGAAAATTTTTGAAAAATTATATTCGAGTAGAATTATTAAATTTCTTGAAGTAAATGAAATATTCTCCGCGAATCAACACGGTTTTAGAGACAAACACTCTAGGTACTATCTCGGCACTTGTGAGTATCTTAAGCCGCGTACAGACATGCATTCGTTTCGTACCACCGTCGCGTAACACCTTTTTGCGCATCGATGATACTGTGTGCGTATCGTCGTCGCGTATCGTACGAGCGAACATTCTATCATTCCATTATTTTAGTATTTTGAAATAGCAAGTTCCTCCCAAATATCGTTCTTTTTTATTTTGTTGTTATATTTGGGGTGTTTTGTATCCCACAGAATGTCTTTATATCCATACACCTCTATAAATTTAAGAGTAATTTCTTCACTCCACTCCATATATGTATAGCATGACGAAAATAAAAATAAGCTATACTACGATACGTAGACCCGTCCAGACATTCAAACAAGTGGTGCAACGTCAACGCGTATCATTTCTTTGATGTAACACTGAAATACCGACAACTGATGAGATGCCTCGACGTTACCATGTTATGATGTTATGCTACGAAGCGCCGTTCGGCGTTCAGACTTGTTACGCGACGGTGTTACGATATGAGGTTTTGTTGCATGTCTGTACGCGGCTTAAGATTATGTTTATAAAAATGTAGATATCGGCAATAAAGTCATAGCAATTTTCATTGATTTGTCAAAAGCATTCTATTACGCGAACCATGAAATTCTTTTAAAAAAGGTTGAATGCTATGGTTTGTGTGGTCAGTGTAACATTCTATTAAAATCATACTTAACTAACAGAATTCAGTTATTTTTTGGTGAACTATCTGTACATTTACAGAATTAGAGAATGATATTGGAGTACCGCAAGGCAGTATTTTGGGTCTATTACTCTTCCAATATACAAATGATGTAGAACAGTTTGTTTGCACATTTTATTGTGGAGGAAATGACTTCTTAACTTGAAAAAACTTTACTGGTGCCAGACTAGTTATGAAGAAAAAACAGTTTCCCTTCAATTTCATCTTGTTGGATCTAATTATGGCTCTAGTCTTCTTACAAAATTTAAAGATAAATCAATTCAGCAAGTGGAATATTTTAAACTATTAGGAATAAATATTGACCTACCTATCACTTAATTGGAAAGAACATGTAAATTTCATTTGCAAAAAATGTACAGGTCTATGCTTTGCAATAAAGAGGTTAGGTCAAATGGCCGGTATCACTATTGTAAAAACGTTTTATTACTCAAACTTTGAATCAAGAATTAAATATGATATTGTCACAAATGGCCCATCATTTTAAATATTATATGCTGCAACACCCTGTACATGAATTTCCTAATCAAAACTAGTTCAACAAAGTAGGTTCACATGTTTATGTTTTGATAAGTTTGATAGTAATTTAATGCAATCATTTTCACAAAGTTTTGCTGACGAGAGAAAACTCGCGACCGTAGGTGAAGGAATGAGGTGTTAGAGTCAGTTGTTTTTTTTGGGTTTGTCGAGGCAAGACGCCTCAAGGGTTACCCCTTCAGGGCCCCTCAGGTTAAAGTGCATTCTCCTCCCCAGGTTACTCTGACCCCCGTTGTAAGTAATAATATTTTCATAATCGTGATTGTCTCTTTATTTCAATAAACATTATTATTGTTGGAACCTTGCCTAATGTTTTAATTTACTAAATACCACCCTTATAAATAAAACCCTCTCGTGTGCCAAGCGAGTCGTTCATATTAAAGTATTGTAAACTTCTTAATATAACTTATGCCCGGCACTTCCACCATATGTCACGATGGGGTTGATCTATGTTAACGATATGGTTTAAACTCTCTACCATATATCGTGACTCAGGGGTTGATTTTACTGAGACAAATACTAAGACACTAATATAGTTATTTTACTAAATTGTAGACTCGCAATTTAATTTAAAAGTCTTTTAAGGAATGCATTTTATTCAATCGAAGAATTGTTGTGTTGAAAATATATATAGGTATACTTCACATTTATGTATAACTCATACTCAATTGGTACATTTCTACCGGTTTTTTCCCCCCCTTCATAAGTTTATTTATGTATTTTTCTTTATTTTTACCTGTATCTGAGCTGTCCTACATCATAATTGTATGATCGCTTGGATTAATAAAGATGTTATTATTATTATTATTATTATTAGGTATATTGTGTACACACAACATACGTATGCATTATACATTGAATAAAACTAACGGTATATTATTATTTTTTAATTAAACTCAACAAATATGTAATAATTTACAAATATAATATTTAGGAGATACACTAAATATAGGGACTATTAAATAAATTATAAATAAAAACAAAGAATCTACAAATCAGGTTTTCAAAGGGTAGCTCGTAATAATACACTTTTTACACCTACTACAATTTGTATTAAGCAGGAGATAGACTAGAGCTCTAGTGAGTTTTGTCGGACACAGCCGTCACAAGTGTAAACATCGTTGTGACTTGTGAGTCAATTTTTTAGAACGTTCGTTTTAAGATCTCACAACGGCGTTTACACTTGTGACAGCAGTGCCGACAAAACTTCCGTGAGATTTTTCGCTAGTCTATCTCCGGCCTTAAACTCATGAGATATCACATAATTCACATATAAGCCGCGGATAATTTTCACTGTACAAACATAATTATTGTATTCCAAACTTATAGGTCAAAAATGGATGAGAACGAATACCATTTTGATTATAATAAATAGAAAGATTTTTTCCTAATAAGGATGTGTGTACAATGTACATATTGACTACAGTTTTTGTCCAAGCTTATTTCTGATTATGAATTGCTGTTATAATATAATGTTCTGCTTATTGTGTACTTCAATTTGCCATAACTCCATAACCGTTCTGAAATGTAATAAGTCTAACATTCGAAATCAGACCAATTTCTAAAGTTTAAATGGAGTGATCAACTAATGTTCTCAGTTCTCTAGATGTATTTAATACATCTTTAATGTCATGCGTTATGTAAAATTGTTGAATGATTATGTAATATGAAGAATATAATTTTATATTAAAACTTCCCAAACTCTTCTTTGTCTTCCTCCTAAATGCAATTCACCCAGTAACTTACCTATTTTTTTAATTTATAAATTCACATTCACTAAAATATTACTGTTTATTATTACACTCAAATCTGCTGCAAGAACCTCCTGCTAATCCAATATTGGCTGCTTGATCCATTTCCTGTACAACATATTCATAGTTTATGTCTGTATCTATGGAAAACATTTTAGACACCTTCAAAAGCATGTCTCCAGCCGCTACGTATTTCTTAGCTTGCTGTGGTTGTTGGCAAGAAATATTTTGTAGGCATCCAGGGGAACCTATTAAAAATAAAGTTTGTTAAATAAATTAATATCTTGAGATATCAATTTCAAATTTGTCCTTAAGTTATTGTCATTGTCATAATATGAATGATTTACAAAATATGAATTAAAGTCAATCAATACGAAAATTAAGTATACGTATACAATGTGCGTGTTCGGTAATGGGCTCATTTCGGAAAATTTTTTTAATTCATATTCCGAAAGTACACCTTGTAATTAGTAAATGTGCAAAATATTATAGTTATTTGTGTATCAAGGCCAAAAAGTTGATCTTTCTCGACCGAATCTGAGGTTTGCAACCGAGGCGCAGCCGAGGCCAAGCAAACTTCGGATAAGGCCGAGAAAGATCGTTTGGCCGAGGTGCACACAACATTTTTTAGGCAGCTGTCTCAAAAAATAAAATAAAAATATTTTTTAAATTATTTCGTACAAACTACTACTGCAGACGGACAAAATTTTGCGAGAAGCCTTAGTAGGCTGACATTTTTAATTCGTTTGACAAATGAAAACGTCACTGGATAGTTTATTGACAAGCCGTGCCGTTTCTGCATTAGCAAAAATGAGTGATAGTGATAGCGATAATCCACCGGAAATTTATGAATCTGCAAATGCAAGGTTGGAAATCTACGTCTGTTTTTCTTTAAGCCTAAATCCATTTCAAATATTATTATTAATGATCAATTAATACATGAAACCGTAATGAAAATGCGGACGTGAAGTAAAAGCGGACGTGAAGTAAAAGCGGCCGTGAAGTAAAAGCGGCCAAAAAACATAAAATTGACAAATGAGTACAAAGAGATGACACTTTAGGAACGCTGTCAGATCCGTGAAACGCCACTTTTTGTGACAGCTGCCTAAAAAATTTTTTTTTCAACTGCTCCCTCAAAATAAATAATGAAAATAGAGCGCTGTGACGTCACACCACTCGCAGCGGTCGGCCGCTAGCTTGTTTCCTATAGTTTCATACCGTCGGCAGTTACTACACACACGGCGGAAGTGGTAATTTCGTTCATCTTTTAAGTGCTTCGTCCTTGGTACAGTGAAATCTAAATACTATATATCCGCATAACTCATAGAACCAGTGGAGTCGGGTGGTGTGACGTCATAGCCGTTTCAAATATGTTACGAATTTGAAATCAAATATTAGGGTTAATATTAACGCTAGCGATCTAATTTTTTCACTATATAGTTAGAGGATGAAATACTTACGGAAAATGCTAAAATAAATTAAAAAGCAAATATCACGAAATGAGCCCATTACATCGCAGATCCGAGTAAAATGCAATAGATTTTTAGTCACGTGATGGAAAATTGCTCCGATGCTTGGAAAATAAACGAACGGAATTAGTATTTGGTGTCAAACCTATATGTCATAATTAACCTAACCACACTTACACACCGGTATGTTATGCTCTGATCTTAGTTAACTTAACCCTAAATAATTCAACTATGAATGAGAATTTAATCCGATAATATCGTTCGAAAATGATATTTTGTAAGAAATTGTTATTCTACACACTTACGAGGAAACTCATGCAATTATAAGTGCTTTCATTACATCCTCGTTTCTATTTGAATATTTAGACACCTCGCAAATATAAGTAATAGCTGTGTTTGATTCAGAACGTCCTGGACTAAAGTCAGCGAATTATATGAACTGAACTCGAATTGCTAGAACTTTAAAAACTATTTTGTTCGGTGTACAAACATGTACAATCGGGATTTTTACGTTTGATAGTTGTTGTCAAAGTGATATTTATTTTAAAACTACAGTGGGAAGTTGTAACTTTTAGTTCGGGACGTTCTGGACTGGGTCACCAAATACACCTATTTTCGTTTTTTCATTTTTAACAAATTGCCTTTGAAAGATGAAGTTTTCATCACACGGTTAGCTTTTGTGGTTATATTTATCTGTCAAAACAAGAATTCACGCATTTTGAAATATTTGTCAGTTTCCTCGGTCTAAAATATCCGAGCAAATCGAGGACATCTATCAGGACTCCTCTAGAATATTCGAACGGGGCAGATTTATTTTTTTCGTCTAAATCTCCAATAACCGAACGTATCTTGACAACTTTGAGGATATTTATGTCATTACCGAACACGCACATTATGTCCCCGGTCCCCGGATTGAGTCGACAAGAGGGAAAACTTCTTTATTTTTGATATAACGAATGATTCCTCATAAAAGTTTTTATTCGGTCATAAATAAGAATGCAATTGGCAGAAATAAGATTTCAGGTACAGGGTGTCCAAGAAAATCAATATGTAATGTGAAAATAATACAAGAGTAAAAGTAACCTGATATTTAGTTTTATACAAAAATTTCTAAGGAATAGAAGACTTGGGTTGTTTTAAAACTACCAAATCCGTGGTAGAAACGTCGAGGGACAGTTTTTTTTTTAATTCTCATTTAAAAATGGTGATCATAATTTAGGATAAACATTTTAATTTCAGTGTCAATATAGTTTTGTTCCCACTAAGTTATGGATCACTATTTTTAAGTGTAAAAAAATGTTCGTTGACGTTTCCATCACGGATTTAGTAGTTTTAAAACAATCAAAGTCTTTTATTCCTTTGACATTTTTGTATAAAACTAAAAATCAGGGTAAATTACTCTAACATTATTTTCACATTATTGATTTTCTTGGACACCCTGTGCATCAAATCTTATTTATGTCAATGTCATTCTTATGTATGATCAAAGCGAAACTTTTATGAAGAATCAAATATTTCGTAATATAAAAAGAAAAGTTTTCCCTCTTCTAAACTCAATCCGGGAACATACTGAATATCGGAAATATTGTGTTGTATTTAATCGTTCACTTTGAAAATATTAACTTAATGTGAAAACTAATAATAATTGTAAACTTCCAATATTCATGGTAACGAAAGGAACATGAATGAAGATTGGTGTATTTACATAAATTTTTGAATCAAATCATTTTCTTCTCTTCCCGACGAAATTTGGTGAATAATGAATAATTTGTAAATAAATATTGTGAATAAAATAAATATATATTTTAATCATTTGTATTTTGCTATAAATCATGTAATCCGGTTTTTTAGCTTCTTTTTTCTTACCTACCTGTTAAATAACTCAAAAACATAAGAATCTCTTCATCACTCAAAAATGTTTCTTCTCCATCCATACTTCTTGCATAGCCCCCTTTCCAACTCCCTGCTCCAAGAGATCCAGCTGCAAATATTAACGCTTTCAACAAAACTAATACCAGTAGGTTCGTCAAATTTAGGGAGACCACTTGGGAGGATCCGGAGCCAGTAGTAGCGTATCCGCGGTTCATAAAATTTGATGCTAATGATGTGAGCATACTTTTAGCGTCCAATCCCCTAAACAAACAGTAATTTTCGTATGAGATTTCTGTAATGTAAATATACTAGAGTGGAAAAGATCTTCGCCAGTAAATTTTTTTGAAATAAGCCATTGACGTAACCAAGGTTTTCTTTTTCGTGTTTTATTATTGCAATTTATTGATTTTGTGGACGCTTCAGTTACATTATTTAGTTTATTTATGAAGATTTAACATGTGTTAACATTTTCATTTTGATAAACTTCTTCACAAGTTTCGTTTTTTATCATTCGTTTTAGCATTGAGTTATTATCCCTTACTTGTTTCCAGCCTTTGTTTGTCTATTATTTTGTAATTTTGACTTTAATGTGTCACTTACGTCTGTCTATAACCGTTGGGTGAAGAATTAGAAAGAGGCGCAAAGTGAAAAAATTATAAATAGACGCAACCGTCTAATATTGCTGGCAGTGAGCTTCCTCAGCATCGTTCAGAAACTGTAGTGTGATATGGGCCAGTTGTATAAAAGTGGTTCAGTGTAAGTTCAACTGAACTTGGTTCGAAACACCATTCTTGCAACAATCGGTATCATTGAATTTTGAAGTAAGTTCAACTGAACTATCGCTGAACCACTTTTATATTTTATATGACTGGCAAAATTATCACACTCGTAAGAGCAACAGTATTGCTTGAAACATTGTGAAGGTAATATTGTTGTCTGTACGAGTGTGATAATTTCAACCGATTTTAACCGATTTTGTGGAAGCGCCATCTATTGCTCACTGCCAGTAATATTAGACGGTTGCGTCTCTTTAATTAATAATTTTTTCTCTCAACTAACTAAATAATTATAAAATAGCTGGTAATGATTATAATGTAGCAGCTATATTATTTTTTATATAATTTTGTTTCATCGTGTGCAAAACAATATGATTTATACAAGATTTTGAATTACTTTCGGATTCCAGTGGAGATCCTGTAAACAAATTTTTTTTCAATTTTAATTTCTTTTAGTACATTATTTGATGAATTTAAGTAGGTAAATATACTAAATAAAAACGTGACTAAAAAAATTTGTCTCTGCCTATTTGGCCACATATAGAAAGGCCCGAAAAAAGTTAAAATTTGTCATAAAATTATAGATTAAGTTTCCTGATATACTTATTTCAACCTTCCTAGGGAGTCTTGAATCTGATACAGAAAGGGATATTTTTCTAAATTAACACATATTATACAATTTACAATTACTTACATTTTTTAGCATACAATTAATTCATTAGGATCAAAATATTGTTCAAATATTACTTACCTTTCAATTCTATTAGCGTCACTTTCATCCATAACTGCCGCCATCGTTGAACCGAAAATTACACCGGAACACAAAATCATGACCACGAGTTTACATTCCATCTTGACTATAGAACAAGTAGTAACAGAATACGAAGATAATATTGCTTTATATATTTATATAACGCAAATATTATTATTTTATCATTCATTTCAAGCGTAAAAAATGAGTAAGTGCGTAATTATTCTATTGTTTTGTCGTCAACTACTATTGTTTCTGCTCCATATCATGAACAAAATATTTTTCGTTTTCATTAAAGGAAACATTAGAAACTTTTCAACATAATGTACTTTATTGTTTATGTGCTTTCTTTTATGAAGTCCTTGTTACATATGTGTAAAGTATTAGGTAACTCATATATTTATAACAATCAGTCAAGTATGTACTGTCTGGTTTTTAAATATCCAAGAATATGACTAAACCTAGCTCTCCAATGGGAAATTGGATGCCGTAAATTCGAGAAGATAGGAGAAAATGTCATTTTCTCAGAGTTGAGATCTAAGGGTAGAATTTAAGGAAGAGCTCTGATTGGATGACGAAGTCCATTCAACTTCGTTGCGGAAAGAATATTAAAGTGATATTTGACAGTCATGTATTTCAAGCAAAAATTATAAGCGACTACTACGCCTTGGATAGCTACCGAGATCGCTAATATGGTGAGTATAGTGCCAAAAAGTAAATGGACTATTAAGAAGTTCCATCAGTCACCTGGTTCGATTTTCAATTATTGAAACCAAAATTTTTGTACAGTTTGGATTTAGATACTGTAATATGATTCTAATTTAAACAAATTATTAACAGTTAAAATAGGCAATTTTGATGTTATGTTATGTTTCGGGTTCGGACTCCACAATAAACTGAAGGGCCTCATCGTCTCTCTTTACCTAACACAAAATTCTAGGATTTTTCGGTAGTTACTTCGGTGACTTATGCCTGTATGCACCGTATACCGACAAGCGAAGCTTAAGGTTTAAGCTCGCTTAACGCTACGATTTTGTATGCACCGTAACCACAAATGTGTTTAAGCTCGCTAAAAGTTAAGCGGCCAAATTCGGCGGCTTAAAAATTTAAACCCGGGCTTATTTCAACACAACCTCACTTTTTTCTTGTTTTGCATTTACTGACAGAAAGGCCTGAAGTTAAAATTGTTTCTGTTGAGTTTTGCGGAATTGTCGAATTGTGAAAGGGGTATTTAGCGGCGAGTACCTTATTAGTTATTATGGAAATTGAAGATATTATTATGCTGGAAGACGATAACGATATCTTAGATATTATTGACTTTGGATTTCCACGGAGGGTTTTTAGGAGAATCAACTATTTTTTGAGGAGATGGATGATATGGCCTTTTATAGAAGGTTTAGACTAACGAAGCATACAGCATTGTATGTTCTGGAGCTCATTGAAGATGCTTCTCGAATGTTGTAAAATTTGGAACTCTTAACTTTTCGCTCATTTTGCTAAATAATATGACAATTAAATTCTAGCACAATGATAATATAACCAAAATAACACAAACACGTGCAGGCAAGAATCTTTTTTATAAATATAATATTAAATCACGAATCACGATATTTAAATATGTTCAAGTTCAGCGAATTAACGGATCACGGACGACAACGGACAAATAAACAATTTTGACTTTAAATGACTTAAAACAAACAAAACATTAAAATTCCCTAAATAGATACTGCGTTGCCACGTTTTCTTAACGCTTATCTAAGCCACGTTTATTGTTCAGCGCACGCAAACATTTAAGCTTAGCTCAAGTTTTAAGCGCGCTTACGTAAGCTTCGCTTATGAAACAAAACGGCGAATACGGGCATTAGAGGCGTTTAAGAATAGTTATTTATGTATCAAGGCATTAAAGTTAATATTTTTATCATGAATGTGGAGTTTAGTTGATGAGGCCCGTAGGGCCGAGGCAAATAAACCACATGAGTGATAAAAAGGAACTTTAATGCCGAGGTGCATATTACATTTTTTTTTAAATCCAAAAACTATGAAATTAAGATTAATTAATTCTATTTTTCAAATAATTTTCAGTTACATTAAGAAATGTCATAATTATTTAAAATTTTAAGTGACATTAGGAAATGTCATAATTATTTTTAAATGTCAAGTCGGAATAATTTTTTATAAGAAAGCCATTATTTTTAGCAATTATAATAGTGATAATACAATTCTGATGTAAAAAACTGTATTTATTTACCTTTTGTTATAACACAATTATTATTACAAGCAATAAAAAATTAATGTTTACGTTTATCTGTCACCTCGGCCAGCCTCGGCCAACTACAAAAATCGCACAATAATGGATTATTTTAATGACTATCTCTATCACTTTAATGACGATTTTGGGGTACTTTAATGCCGATTTAAAAAAAAATATATTATTTTATCCCGTCCGGAAAGTACATTTGTAATGTACCGGAAGCCACCGGAAATTCATTACGAACCAACCACACACTGTTATTATACCTTTTGACAGTTATTTGACATATAAAAATTTACCTTAAATTAAAAAATAGTGTCAAAACTGTCAAATGTCCAATGATCTAATAATAGCTGCGTTCGGGTTACTCACTCCTTTAACTCTTTTCACTCCAAGTCTACTTTTGACGTCTTTTGATTGGATAATAGTAGACTTGGAGTGAAAAGAGTTAAAGGAATGAGAATAGCCGAACTTACTTAAAGTAAGCAAGTCTCAAATTATACAAATAGACAATTAATGACGGGATGAAATAAAATATTATTCGATACACGTCCGTTTAGGATATTCTGGACTCGGCTCCTTCGTCGCCTCGTCCATAATATCTACTCGACTTTAACAATTCACCTTCCGGACTTGTAACGAAAATTACTATTTCTAAATTGAATTTAAATTTCGCGCTTGACGGTACCTACAAAATAATGGCGCAAGGTCACATAAATTTGGCATGTCGATATCAGAGTTGGCATTTGAAACGTCGCTTGATACAAGCCACTGTAATTGCAGTAAACCGACAGCGACGTGGCTGGTTCTAAATGCAAGCATCGTTGTATTTGATTCAACTTTCTGTCTCACTGAATGCACGGCAGCAAAAATTGTTAAAAACTGTTTGGCACTGAACGCGCCCCAGGAGGGGCAATGGCTTGACAAGTGCATATACCTCGACGGAACGCAGTCTGGTTGTTTTATAAGCTGTTACTTTATATTATGTTACCATAGAAACTAATCAATAAAACTATTTTGTCAGTTTTTGATCACTTACCAATAATGCCTATAATAATAAAAGATTTTATATGGAGACAAACTCCAAGTGATATTGTACTGCAAATTTCACTAAGAGGCGTGCATCAGTCAAAAGCCGATGTTTTTACTTCTGAGAGATATATTAAAGCAACGTTTGAACAAAATTTCTTTGAAGTAATATTACTATATCCAATAGACGTAAGTCGAAGTAAATGCACAATAACACAAGCAGATATAATATTTGAATTAAAGAAAAATGATGAAACAATCTGGGAATCTTTAGAACCAAACATACCAAAAAAGGAAATGTTGACATTAAAAAAACAATTGCTGGATGAGGAACACTTACGGTATCAAACCGAATTGAATGAAAAAGGAAATAAAATGGCGGAACTTAAAAGAGTGGCAGTTCGCGAACAAATTGAAATCGATACAAAAAATAGAGAACAGATAGAGCATATAAAAAAGCAAGAGGAATCAAATGCTTTGGGAGACATAAATCAATGGTCAGATACAATAGCCTTAAAAAAAATTAGCCTAAGAAATAATCAACAAAACAGCAATGCCAAAATTAAAAAAAGTATTGCTTCGAATGACGCAAAAAAATTAATTATGCCATCACTAAGATCAACAAAAACGTTAGAAATTGATTTCACCCCTCGTGAATTTCCTACACCAAGTCGAGAATCCAAATTAGATGAAGAAAACGAATGGTTGGAAAAACAGGCGGAAGCTCGAAGATCAGCTGGTTTTATCAGTGAAGATATTCGACCAGAGGAGAAAAATCCTCAGTTTCTTAAAGCAAAAGGAGATGAATTTTTTAGAAATAAAAACTATTTAGGAGCAATAAGTGCTTACAGTTTTGGGATCAAGCTATGTGGAAAGTTTATCGATTTATATATTGCCAGATCAGAGGCCCACTTGACTTTGGGTATGAATCATATGGTAATTTTCTATATTACGGAAAGTCCGATTTTTGAAATTTTTTTGCTTTTAACATACGTAGTTTTGCCTCCTGAACAAAAAATTCTAAAAAAAAATCGGCGGTCGGCAACGGTTTTCGAGATATTTGGCCCCAAAGTCTCTGAAAGTCGTATTTTTCCACTGCCATAATCACTTATTTTCACCAAATTTCTCACTTTACTCACTTTACTCACTTTAAAAAATTTCAAAAATCGGACGTTCCGTAATATAGAAAATGACCAATCATATTAATATTATACTAATATTACCAATTCAAAAATTCTTTCTTATCACAGATTTAAACAACTGCTACCTAATTGTATAATTGTTTGTCTCAAACAAAACATCTAAAAAATTAATATAGATATTATTCTAAAGTAGGTAATCACATTCTGTGGATGGCCATAAGGCTCTTAAAATCTCTGTGATTTTAATTAGACCAGTAAAGCATTGGAGCTGCACATATAATTATAACGTTCATGTTCTACAGAAATGTATGATTTATAAGTTTTAGCATAAGAGGAAAATTGTATAACTCAGAAGGAAACTTTATTACTTATAGCAAGTACGAAACATACTGTATAAGTTCTATTTAATATTTTGAAAATATTTTTTAATTTGTTGATAAATTCCCAAAACTAAAATGTAAAATGCTTAGTAAAGTATCGATTTGATTTAATGGTATATGACAATTTTTCAAAATTATCTTCTGAAACTTTACGTTTTCAACTATAAACAGTACACACACAATGCAGTTTAATTTTAATTATTATTAACAATATTGGGGTAAGCTATAGAATACGTTAAAGTAAAATTGAGAGAACATAATTACAAAAATTAGTAAATCACAAAAATGACGATAACCAGCTGACCTGTTAGATAATTTATTCACAGACTACTTCAAACTTATTATTCTTTTGAACGAACTTTTAAAATATGTTTGTTTAATTATTTTATTTGTATTAAACGGTAGCCGAGCGGGTAAATGAGTTGATACGTACTTAATAAGGTGCGAAGATCGATGGTTTGGATTCATCCTGAGGCAAATTCAAAATTTATTTCTTGATTTGCTCCAGACTTAGATGGAGGGAGAACTGTGGATGCCCTAGATGTGGTTGGGATTCCACAATAAACTCTAGGCCTCTCTCACTTTACCTAATACAAAATCCTAGGATTAAACTACTAAAAATTAAAATTAAAATTGAAAATAAATTTACAAAAACAAAAAATTTAAGGTTATGTCAGTCATATGATATATACGACCTATACCAATGACTATCCGTTTTTGACGTTACAAAAATTTAATAAATTACTTCGGTTTGAAAAATTTTTTTTGGCCTTAAATGAAAACTACTAGCAAAAAGAAAAAATACGTCAGAGCTATTTTAAAAAACACTATAGTCTGGTCTCATTTGCAAAATTTCGAGGAAGAGTCCATTGCATTATCACTCAAGGGCAGCAGTTAAATGTTGTGGATCATTTTCTTATCCTTCGGATAGGTCGAAAACAATATTAATAATATCTGTTATCGATGTGATGATCAAATTTCAATTTCTTGTATGTGTTATTAATTATATTATTGGGGTTACAGGTAATTTCAACAAAGTAATTCAAGATTGCACTACAGCTTTGGAGCTCTTAAAACCAGAAGTTGCACTAAATTTAGAAGAGAGGGCATTATGTATCGGAAGACGTGGAGTAGCACTTTGCAAAATTGACTTAATAAAGCAGGGCATCGGAGAATTAAAAGTTAGTTTAAAACTAGCCCCAAACGAGTACTTTAAGACTATTTTGGAGGAAGCTGAACAAAATTGCCCATAATAAATAGGACAATTAATTATTGATATTTTATTAATTACAAATATGACAGTAAACGTATAAATTAAGTATCTAAATTTATTTATTATTTAAAATCTGATGTTCTTTAACACCTAGCGGACAAAGCAAAGCTTTAGGAGATGGGTCTCTTCCACGTAATTCTCTAAAAGTTTTTTTTCGTTTTCCTACTTCTACGTTTTCCGTACACTGCTGCCAAGTGTTCTGTCGAACAGTTCGAATACTTGGTTACGAAGGGTGATCAAGAATAGAAAAACATGCAATCACTCCAAAAGGAATGCTTCGAATTTACCCGAATTCGTATCAAATCGAATGATGTCGAAAATAGCGCCCTCGGACCGTACGAACGAATAGCTGGATCGCTGCCTCATATGATTTCCATTCGGCATGCTAAAACCTCAAACGAGGCATTCGCCTTGCCTTGGTTTGCCTCGTTTGCGTTCGTACTCAGATGTATACCCACCCTAAGCCAACTTAATAAAATAACTTGTAATGTAAAACAACTGCAATGGATATTTACAGTTGATCGCTATATTTTCCACCATTTTCAATTAAAGATACCTTACGACAGGCGTTGTAAAGGGAATTTATATTACATTATAAATATCTAAAAAAATTAAAGCATTTTTCTTGGCATTTTTTCATTTCAAAAACCAATTTAACCACATTTCCGGTTAAACCAGAAGTCGTAGAAACATTTTTGATAGGAAAATGGATTTTGACGCACTGTGTCATTACCAGTTTTTATTTATGTTAGAAATTGTAGAAATGGCATGCTGTTATTTGCGGACCCAATATATTTTTTCATTATACCATTCTGATATTATGATTTATCATTACTCTATTCTTCATTGACATGACACCAATATCGGCCTAGGTCGATAAAATTTATCATTACTCTATTCTTCATTGATATAACACCAATATCGGCCTCTAGGCCGATAAATGAAAATGAAAAATACTGAACGACACACGGTCGATACGCAAATATCAGACGCGATTGATAGTAAAATCTCGGCTTCGCCTTGATTTTACAAACTTCAATCTTGTCTGATATTTGCTACATATCGGCCTTATGACGTTAATAACTATTACGGTATTGTGTATTTGATAAAACAGCAGAAAGTATTCCACCTCTAGATCAGGACGAAAACCAACCAATCGCTGTGGCATCACCATCTGTTCCAACTGAAATTTGAACTTAGGGAGATATATAACGGTCAGCTACAGTTTTTTCTCATGTGTTGTGATTCACAATTTTATGAATGTAGAGAAAAGTAAGAAAAGGTAAAAAACATAATAAAGCAATAACCTTAAAATGTGGTTAACAAAGTTGATAAATAAAACAACGATAAAAAATTTTCTTAACAATATTATATTTTAACTCAATAAATACATTATATATCGAATGTCCAACACATTGGGACACTTTATTAGCTTTATTATATCACAACAAAAAAAGTTGGTAACTTGATATACATAAAATGAATGATTTACTAACATTTTCCATTCCAATAACTGTTTTTCATTATTTAAAAAAATACGTTAAAGTGTAAGTTTCAGTATTTTTGCTATTTAAAAAATAAATAAATAAAAAATTGCAAATAAATTACACAGCCCATTATTCAATTTATAATTAACTTAGTTAAATGGACTTTAATTTCAAATTTGTAGTAAACTTTTCAAATGTTTAATGTCATTTATGTTTTGTCTATATAACTGACAACTTCAAGTCGATACGATAAATAAATGTAAAAATTTTTGGAATATAAATGAAATATTTCAAGTGTTCATTAATATATTTTATTCTCGTTCTGCTTATGAAACGTAGCATAACCAACTATTTGTTTCTATGAGGAGAAGCAGATAATAGACAATTTATTGAAAGAAATATGTCAATAATCGATATTAGTTTGCAAAAAACTAAAAAGTTTGATAGAATGCTAAAAAGGACGCTTGGAAATAAATATTAAATTGCAGCAATTGAAAATTAGTTTGCCAGTATGAAAAAGGAAACAAAGCAAATAATTTCACATATCGACAAAACATGTAGAGGACTAGATACCAAATAACTACACAACTAAACAATAATATAAATGCAAATATTAAATCAACATAAGATGTTGATGAAAAGTGAAAATTAAATAATATAAAGTTTGTACTTCGATACTGTCCAAGAAAATAACATTGGTATTACTGATGGTCGAGAGGCAAACGCACTTAAAAAGTTCGGTGGTTCGGTTCCCGGTAGTGGCAGTGTGATTAACTGTGAAAGAGATACTTTCACTGTACACATATATTACGCCCGTTGTTAGTAAATGTCCCCTCCTGATCAACATTAGTTCAGGGATCCATGCAGGGCACTTCCTACTGTACGTGTATGTTATTTTTTTCTTAAGCTCACTATTTTTACATTATTTATTCATCAACACATCACTGCCACAATAATAAAAAATAGTATAAAGAATGAGATATAAAAAAACTTAATTTTCAAATGTTAAATAAAAAAAATAGTGACATGAGCTTACTGTCATAAGTATGTGGCGAATCCACTCTTATAATCAACACATGAAATAACAGATTTATATATTAAATGGATTCATTTGTGTGCCCTCCGGACACTCGAATTCTTCAGCAAAATATTCAGAACTCCGTACAGAATTAATAATCATATCCCTCATGGAAACCTGAATATCTTTAAGATTGGGGGATTTTATATTATTAATCTCTTTATAGCAATTTATTGTTCCAAACTGTATCCAAAACATTTGCATAGGAGTGTATGGTAGTAAGGTTAGCTTCTCTTCTTCGTAATTTTCCTCAACCCATTTAACGTATGCTGCGTAGGCCATATCAATACCAATGAAGTCAATCAAATTCTCCATGGATATTTCAGTCTCATTTATCTAAAAAAAACTTTTTTGTAATTATATATGGTTGGTTTATTTATACCATGTTAGTAAAGATTGGACAATATTTCTATGGTATGGTTGAAAATTATAAAAGCAGCACAATACTAAAAATTGCCAGAAACCTCAGAAAAAGTAATTTCTCTCAATTTCGTAAAAAAACGAGAAATGTTTTAGAAGACCCTAAATTTTATTTCCTCCAAAATACTATATCTTTTAGATCTAAAATATATGAAGAGACGAGTAGTTTTAATTAAAATATTATCTCCAACTATCTTCATTACTGGAAAATTTGGTGGTTAATGAGCTACTGAACGAACTGTGACCGTGACACAGGATTCACAAGCATACGTGAATAATGTAACTATTACGGTAAGAAATTCGACATAACTGTTTTAAGCTAATATAAAGATCGCTAAATATAACTTGTGATAGAATTCTCCGCCAATTCTTTAAAAACAGATCTAATGCTGTTCATCAATAGAGGAAAAATGGGATACTTTCAGTTCCCTTCGCTTATAAGGACACTATCGCGTTTAACTTATACAGTATGGCATCTGGGATTATTTCTAAACTTATGAACTGTGTAGACTTATGGACTCTTGTAGATGTTCAAACGAGGAAAGCTTGAATTTCTTTGTGAATGCGCAAGCGAATTTTCAACTCCAAGTTGAAAATATGTCAAGTTTAAAGATTACTTAAAACAGAGGAACCTATTTTCAGAAGAAGCCAACATTCAACACACCTTCAACAAATGGAAATAACGTGGAGGAATGAATTTCTTTTCATGGGTGCGTGGAGGCAGTGGCAGTTAATGATGGAAGGATAACGCTTGTTCGTTACATAAGAAATATTCTAGAGCCGATTGTGATCCAGTACGATTTTTTCTTAGAAGACAACTTCGTGCTAATACATGATAAAGCACGATCTTAGCTTGCCAAGAAAATTACAGAATTTATTCAAAATAAGTTAATTAGCCAACTTGCAATCCCATCGCGCCCAAATGGGACAATTTAGATGTGTATTTATCGTATGATTATGGTTTAATTATGTGATTATAAATTGTCCGGAATTGCATGAAAACCATAACACAGTGGTATAAAATCAGAAAAGATTACAAAACAACAAAACAAAAAGATTATTTACTGGTCCTGAACAGGTATCTTGCCTCTCTGATTTTGGCTGACTAATAAACAATTATTGAGTTCAAACCTCTGGGATGAGGAAATCATAAATATAAAAGGGTACTTGAAGAATTTTACTGTAACGTGGCTGTAGGAACTCAGTAAAGAGTGACCGACATGAAAAGTAGGATTAATTACAGAACACTATTCTCTAAATAAACATTTTTATGTTTTAAAGATGAAGGATAAACCTATCTATCGGATGCATATGAATACCTTGAGAGGGAATTTTTGTAAACGTAGGAGTTACAGAACGAAAATTGGAAAGTGCATTATTTCGATCGTTTTTAAAGGTCTTTTAGGTAAATAGGCCGATAAACCTTAGTATCATGAATCCACTCGTAATTGTTAAAAAATATTCCATTATATTATGCACTTCATTTAAAGTCTCACTTATTGCATTAAATTAGTACCGTCAACTCCTCTAAAGTGGGACAGTTTTATCACATATTTTATGATAACAAATAAACGATACGACTTAAATTTAATCAAATCACTGGAAAGGTGCGAGTGTAGGGATGCCCAATAGATGAAATATGATTTTTGTTCTCTTAATATCAGTTGGTAATTTTTTTAAATTTTTTGTTGGCGTCCCAATTTAGATTATGGTGAAAGTAAATTGGGACATTCATTAAATTGCCTGTAAAGAAATGGTAATTTATATTTTAGGACAGTTAGTGTTTACATAGATTAAATTGGGACACAATAACTATTTTAAAAAAAATTTAAAGCGAAAATTAAATTAAAAGAAACGATATAACAAAGGCATTATATTTAATAAACATAAATAAAAACAGTGTTTTATAAAATATAAATAATACACAGTATATACAAATGTAGAATGCCAAAAAAACAAATTTGTTAAAAATAAACGATACTTTATAAGTAGGTACATAAAAAAAATCTAGGTGCTTTAAAACTAAGTAATTCTGTAAGTATTAATCAGGTACTGCTCAGGCTCATTACTTAGTCAGTCTTTTCTCTAAATCCAAAGTCAAACTAAATTTATGTTTGTCCTTTTGAATGATAGGTGGCCTTAATAACATCACGACTTGACTTTATGGGAAGACAAAACAGTGGAAAGGTCCTTTGAAAGCGCATGGCAATTGATTTGTATTTTTGTCAGATCCTGACATTCTAAAACCTGAGCTATAAAAGTTTTTTCTATTTCTTTTTTGGTTCCTTCATAGAAAACTACAAACACGATTTTTCTTTAATTTTAAAAAATGTAGTTTATCGATTTGATCATTTAGGATAGTGTGTCCCAAGTTACCTACAAATGTTGCTTTTTAATAATAAAAAAATGCTGAACCTTTACAGTTATAATTTTTAGGTTATAATATGACATTACGTTTACTACAGAGGCTTTATAAAAGCCTCTGTAACGTTTACTAAACATATTATGGGACAAATTTAGTCAGACAATTAAGTTAAAATGTTTTATTTTATGACGGTTATTCAACTGATGGTATTCGAATATAATATGTTCATTTAACCACATTCAGTAAATTTTTAGTAGTTTCGTTATCAATTACTAGATGTCACAACAGGATTTATTTGAAAATATTACGGAACGTCCCATTTTGCTATCACGTCCCTATTTAGAGGAGTTGACGGTACTGAATAAAAACATTGTGTACAATGTGCTTAACTATAAAAGTCAATTGAATACGATTAACCTCATTAAAGTAGAACATTTTTATTCAAGACTAAATACCAAATTACTTAACTATCAAATTAAAATTGGTGTATTTCCCCTTACCTCTTCTCTTACATCCTCTTCAAAATTCATCAGTTCCTCTTCAATTTCATAATCAGTGGAATTACTTAATATTGTGCTATTTAACAATATTATATTATTGATAATTCTGTGAAGAGTTTCTTTGTACAAAGCCATAATAATGGTTCTCTCTTCCTTCAAACCGTAAGTATATTTACTAAGATCACGTGCAATTTCACGACCGATAATAGTACCTAGAGCTCCATAATTAAAAAAATTTGGTCTGTTTGTACTATAAAAAGTATCTTGAACGATCCCTGCTGAAAGAACTAAAAATGATAGAACCAATCAACTATTTAATATTACTAATGTTTAGCAAATTAGCAACTTCATAAAATTTAAAATGTACGTTTTTTGGTAATAATTTAAAATTAGCCGAAGAGGCACTGTATCTGAGTAGTTTCCACTGGACACTAAAGCACTGAATATTTAACACTCGACGCACGTTTCGTCAATAAATGGGGAAAGCATTAAAACTGTCAGGTTTATACATTTCCAGGTGACACCAACTTCGATGAAAAACTCTACGTCCACCGATAAGTCCTCGTATTGGTCTCCAGTGGAAACTATTTCAAAAGCAAAATAATAAGCAGTTTAACTGTGAATAAAAATGTCCTCTTAAAATATATCAATTTGCCGTATTTTTCGTAAAAATGGAAACATTTTTATTCATAAAAAAATATTCATGGTTGGTAGTCATGATTTAAAGCTTGGCTTCGATCCCATACTCCAGTACTAAGCTTTGAGTAACCTAGATTCCTTAGAGAGCCACTATTTAGATCAACAACTCGGAAACTGTTTGATAAACTTTTGCAATGAATTTTACATTCTATTATTATCTTAATAACTATCTACTATTAAAATTGGATCCATCTTCTATTTTGCAATGAAACTTGTGCACTTATTCCTAAAAATCTAAGTGGTTTCGTCCAAAGTCAAAAACTACTACTAACTACGTATACTATGGATAATTAAATTAAAATGACAGAAAATCCTCGAAGACTGTAGAGCTAAAGTTGAAACTTTGTTTATTATTCTTGGCTATAAAATACAGCACACATACATACAGCATTGTGGTAAAAAATATATTTACTTACATAAAGTATTGCCTACGAATTCAACATAAGGTTCAAGTGTCCTATGTAAAGTATCATCTTCTGAAAGTAGATTTGCTGATACAGACAGTTTTTTAAAATCAAATATATTTTTTTCTCTAACGATGTCAATTATATTGTTGGTTGTAAATTGAAACTAAAAATAAAAATTGTATAATAGTAGTTTACTCTACAAGCATATAATGGCCTATTTTATTCACGAGGGTGAAAGTTTACGGAACGAGCCGAAGGCGAGTGACGTAAATCACCCAAGTGAATAATAGCCATTATATGCGAGTAAGATACCCTATTTTATCCACGACAATTAAATATTTTTGATTATATCTTTTACTGAAGAAATTTATAAGCACTATATATTTTTAACATTTTTTATGAGCAGGTCGTGTCAAAAAAGCAGCCTGTCATAAATTAAATTTAAACGTCAACGTCGTTTACAATTAATTTCGTGCTTTGGCGCACATGGCCACTTTAATGACATTTTTAACAAATATCTGATACGTTGTCATAGAAACTTTGTTCATTATACACTGCAATGAATAATCCAATCATTATTCACTGCAGGGAATAATGGATAGCAATATACTTGAGGAAATAAATACATAATGCATACATTATTTAGTAGTCGTGGATAAGAGTCTTTTTTAACTTAGAAATAATACTTTTTATATATTAGGTTTGAATATTCAAGAAAAATATCAGTAATTAGAATATTATCAATATTCAAAACATGAACGAAGATATTTGAGGAGCGAATATTTTAGCAACATTTTTAACAAAAAATCCAAACAAATATACAGAGTGTTCCTTTAAAAGCAACTGACTTTGTGATTCCTTTATACATTATTCAAAATTGTCTGAAAGTTGAATACTTTTGGCATTCTTTAATTTTCATACAAAATCTAGGTTTTAAATAAAAAAGTAGAAATTTTGCTGTTTGCTGAAAAAAAGTAATCGATTTTTGTATCAAGTAGTATGTTTTTAAAAAAGAACGTCTGCTGTTGTAAATGAGGATTTTTACGTCAGTTATGACAATTAAATTATTTTGACAATAATTCATTGGCGGGGTTATAAACTTGCGTGCATAGAAATCGGCCCACTGTAAACTTTTGACTTTAACTATTTTTTTATTAGAAACCATTCATCAGATCAAAGAAAAATATATACTGTTTGAAAGACAATTTAATATGCTTTAATATGAGTCTAAATTTATTAAAATTTATTTTGGCTTCTTAAGCTTAACACAGTGAAATTAATACATGAAACAAATTAACCTTTTTTTATTACTAAAAGAAGTATGGTTACTGAATTAACTCTTAATTTTTTATAATGGGTATGATCCCCTGTTGCCCTAATAACATCTCTCATACGATTAGGCATAGATCTAATCAAGTTCGCTATTGTTTCTTGTGGGATGTTAAGCCACTCTTCTTCTACTGCAACAATAACGTCTGGGATCGAGGTTAGGGCACGAAGTCTAGCTCGAATTCTTCGTTTTAGCTCATCCCATAAATGTTCGATCGGGTTTAGGTCGGGACTGTATGCTGGCCACTCCATAACCCGAAAACCGACTTCTGTGATGTAATCTTGTACGATGCTAGCGGTGTGCGGCCTTGCATTGTCATGCATAAAAATAAATTCGTCTCCAATGTAGTCGACGTAAGGTACCACATGAACTGCTAAAATCTCCTCGATGCACCTAGCATTCGTTAAACCTCCTCTCCCATGACCACGGTCGCCCCTACGGATGATAGCAGGGTCGGATCGTGCTCCCATAGAAATTGCACTCCAGATCATGCAGGAGCCACCTCCATAAGCAATTCGCTCTTCAAAGCAGCATTCTGCAAATCGCTCTCTTGGTCTCCGGTACACTTTTCTTCTTCGGTCGCTACCATAGAGGCATATCCTGGTCTCATCTGAGAACAGAACAGACCCCCACTGTTCTAATGTCCAATTCAGATGATCCCGTGCAAAACGCAGGCGTGCTTGACGATGAGCTGGGGTAAGTTTTGGACCAATCGCAGGTGTTTTAGGGATCAGGTTACTTTCCTGCAGTCTTCGTCTTACTGTCCATTGACTAATAGCCTCTCCTCGTACTTCACGGAGCTGTTGTTGCACTTGAACCGCATTAAGGCGACGATTCCTTAATGTTGTTGACACAATAAAGCGGTCATCACGAGCCGTTGTAAATCGCTTTCTGCCTGTTCCGGGTCGCCCATGAAAGGATTCAGTCTCTTCATAACGTTGGCACACTCTTCCGACCGCTGTGCGTGTCATATCCAGTTGTCGAGCAAGAGCTCGCTGGCTAAGTCCATTTTCGATTAAAGCAATTACTTGGGCGGATTTTTGCGGTGCAGTATGCATTAAATTAACACACTTGAAAACTAATCAAATTATGAAAAAGAATAATGTGCAAATTTCAATTGCAGAGGCAATAATTTCAATCTTTCACAAGTTTAACGATAAGTACTCTTGTTAGATTTAAACTCATATTAAAGCATATTAAATTGTCTTTCAAACAGCATATATTTTTCTTTGATCTGATGAATAGTTTCTAAAAAAAATATAGTTAAAGTCAAAAGTTTACAGTGGGCCGATTTCTATGCACGCAAGTGTATTTAATTTTTTAATAAAAAATTAACAAAGAATATAAAAAAGATATTTGGTAGATCGTCCATTCTTTTCTAAAATACTTTGTAATCTTCTAGCCATACTTAGAACTAATTAAATTTTGCATATTGTAATTTTGTTACAAATTGTTCCACTCGTTTTGATTATCATCAATTAGCTCTTCTCATATTTACAACGGGAAAATCAGTCCATTACTTTTTTCGGCCGCTATAGTAGGGTGAACTTGCCAGTAAATGAACAGTTAACAGTTCTAGCTTGAATAAAAATTGTATTCCAAAAAATAATTATTTATAACTGTTTTCTTCTCCCATAAAGTAGCTAGGAAAAGGTTTAATAACGCCAATCAATTATAGAAAACTAATTTATTTTGTCAAATAAAATTTATGTCCAACATAAAACTGAAATATTACTTATTTACTAGTAAATGAACATGAAGGTCCAGTAAATGAAGCGTCTCAAACTAGTCAATGAACACCCATAAATGCTAATGGCAAATAAACAATTATTTCATAGACCTTGGTCGTCCACCCTGTAAATACCCCGGGAATTTTCCAAAATCGGGGGATTGATTTTTTTGATAATTTCATTGACATTGTACCATATTTGGTCGGGCTTCTGTCGCCATTTCCAGAGGTTAATTCCCCCTCTCTCCATAGCGCTAATCTCAAATTCGTTTTAATTTATATTCGTAATTATTCCAGGATAACGATTACGTTCATACATCACGATTACATATTCACCTATCATATAAGTTTCACTGATGTTTTCTTTATTTTTTATCGCGCGCTTTTTTGTTTTAGTGGTGGCAGGGACTGTATTCACAGATTTTTTCTTTCCTGTTCTTGCTTCTTTCTTCTTAATTTTTAGCTCTTCTTGGTCCCTTTTCTTTTTCTCCGCTAAGGCTTTCATCTCTTTCCATTCTTTAGAAACAACAGCAAATGGCAGCTTTTCAGTGCTTTTCCTCTTTTTTGGCCCGTTATTCTCCGACTTAGGCCAAGTCAAATGCTTATCCCATATTTTGTCTGGAGTTTCACTACTGTTTACTTTATCAATTTCTACTATCTCCTTATTAGGTTCTATGCCCTTCTTTAATATTGTCATATTGATAATATTTATAGTTTTATTTTCTTCTACAACTTCTTCATTTCTACTATATTCACCATTTGTCTGGTCTGGGACTCTTAGTTGTTTAAATAATTTCATATGTGTAGTAATGTCTTGTTCCTGCAGCTCCTGGACTCTTTCAATGTCATCTATCTGGTCCGTTTCCTTTCTTATGGTAACTATTTCATCAGTTTGCACCATTTCGTCTATAATTACTTGTACCTTACCATCATTTTCAACTTGTTCTGTTCTGTCATTTTCGTTTTCTAGATGTTCCTTATTACATTGTGTAAGTTCTGATCTGCCGTCTTCTTTTTGCCTGGATCCATCAGTTTCCCTTACCTTGCCTCTTTCTTCCGTTTTAGTGTCGTCTGTTTTGTCACTTTCATTCTCTACAACACACACTGCTTTATCTTCCTTGTCAATATCATCAAGTTGTTTTATATCATTTTCTTTTTCTAAAATGTCCTTGCTTATGTCTATCAGTTCAATTCTACTGTCTTATTTGGAATAAAGGATTCACAAGACAAAGGTCTTATTTTTCAAGGTCAAAACCAAACCTAGATAATGATCTTCACGTAAAAACTTGTGTTAAAAGTATTGTAAACCTTCAGATCAGTCTTGGTGTTGACTGGGTTTTTGTCTTGGAACGTAAAACTTGACAAGGCCAAGATCAAACCTCGTGCATCTATTTGGTATGTATGTTCATTTACCAGACATTATTAGTTAATGAACAAATGGCAAATTTCCATTGTGTTCACCCACTGGTTTGACCAATTTCTAGAGACCAGTGAATGAACATTTGAACGTTTTTCACGTTCATCTATTGGTAAAACTATTTTATTGTTCATTTATTAGCTTTGTTATTAAAAGAAGGGTTACTAAAAGTGTATTCTCATAGATTTCAATATGGGTTAAAAAAAATCAGCAATTCCAGTAAATGGACATGTTGTTCATTCACTAGAAAAGTATATTTTTTCCGAACCAGTGGGTATTTTTTGTAATAATTCCAATTCTAACCTCAAAATTGACTATCTGGTGGACTAATTCTCTTATTTAGCCTATTTTAAAGTGATAAAAGTTGACAAACATTTATTGTATTTAGATTTGCTAAAAATACCACCTAAATTCCTAATAGAATAAAGTTGCTTACCTTAGTTTTTCCAACTCTTCACTAAAAAGCGCGAAACACTACATTGGAACTCTCGATATTGCCGCCATGTCTGGCGCATGCGCTCTAAATAAAAACAGAAGGCTTGTGGAGGGAAAGTTTTACGGGCAAGGTAGGGCAGCAAATAGCGTCTGAGATTAAACAATTCCTTATTTTTTAGCGATTTTTGTTGAACTGTTCATTTACTGGTACCTGTTCAATCACTGGCATGTTCACCCTACATACATTGTAGCTATGTCAGTAAAAATAAATAATAATAATTTAAGATATAACAGAAATCATAATACCATAATTTCTTACACTGTTCACTCACATTAATGTACTTACATCATATGTATCTAAAAGATCTCTTAGTATGCCTTCACTGAAATCTATACTAAAATCTATGTCTTGATGACCTATCATTCCCTCAATATTGTTTACTTTATTTACAACAGCTTCTTTTGTATCTACATCGATCCATCTTGCGTTACTTAAACGTTCTATAAACTGTTCTTTTACATTGTTAATCATATTCAAAATATTTAAATATTTGTCAATGTCAATATGCTTAAAGATAAACTCGGTTTCAGCTACTCCAGGAAAGCTAAAATTTGTAGTATTTATTTCTCAATGTATGGTTTTTACATTATTTTAGAGAATAAAAAACAACGGTTTTACCTATTTCGTGCAGCTTCGATACAGTAATCAAATCGTGTAGATTCATGGTGCACACTATATGATTTCCTATAGTTTCTATATTTTACAAAATATTCTTGAATTGATGTCGACAAAAAAGAACCAAATTCTTGTACGATTTTCCAAATGATGTAATTGGCCTGAGTTCTAAAAATGCGCTAATATTTTATAAGAGAGTTAAATACCTGGAGAAATACAAAGTGTGAAAATAATATTAATACTTAGTAACAAAGTAATATTTATCCAAAATAGTACACTTAATTATAGTAGCTCATCGAATTATAAGAACAGATTAAGTATAAATATGCCACTTTCATAATTAATTTGAGGTTCAGTTTTATTATTTTAACACTTTTACGTGATATATAGATAAATAACCATCCATAAATTCATTACTAGTAACTTTAATGCGCTAATCAATACTGATTGTTTGGGCACTCTCTTCAATAGCTAGCGACATGCAACTTTATTTAAATTGTATCCTCAGTCCCACACTGCAACTACGTTTAGGATTTAACTGAAGTATTACGGAACTATAATAAACTCTACTGTAAATTTGTTAATTACTCATTACCATTCATGAACCCAAATTAATTGCAAGGTTATGAATGGGATGCAGGTAATGTGACAGACTCGTACCGCATTCACTAGTCTCGATCATAGCTCTGCCATTTCATGTTTCACACAAATATTTCTTTTGCCTCAGACAGGGCCCTTATTTCATTAAAATTATACTGAAAGTTCGTAATTATTTTAAACATAACACCTTGTATTTAATTGAAAATTTAATTCTATTAATTTTGTTGATTCGAAAAATATATACGGTTTTAAGATATCACGCCTCTTTTTATGTAGTTTTTAAAGTGAAAAAAAAATGTTTACTTGTTGCAAGTTCCTGCAAGTAATAAATTTAGTTCCCTCAAATACGTTTCATCTGCGTACGTTACATTATTTTCTGAATCTGTATAATTTGAATCATCCATGATATTATTAATTAAATGTTTCCATGACATCCTAGGAAAAACTTTGTCCAGTGTAGATAGGTTCATAGGTTCTATAGTGTTTTCGGCATTCCTTAACATCACCTAAAACACAAATATAACTACTAAAGTACTAAGTTATTTATACAATGATCTCGCATGAAAAATTTTATGGTGAATTACCATTAAATAATCATTGGCGATTATAAAAATAGTTAACGTTCATAATGTGCATATGTATGTACATGTCTGACACATCGGTAATATTTGTAAATCAGGCACTAACCATTGTTGTCATATATACAAACAATTATGTTAATCTTAGTAGTAACATCTACTATCTTTTTTATCTGAATCTATTTTATTGATTATAGTTTTCTGATATATTTACATTTAATCCTGTTTTAGATATAATATTTAGAAGTATCTAATTTATATTGAGCTGATAAAGACAATAGATAAAAATAATGAAAAAATTATATTTAATTTAACCCACCATATACTCACAATTTCTAGTTCTTCTTCAAACATTAAAACTTTCTGCATTTCACTTGTTGCTATTGTTCTAGATGCTCCTAATAGCACTGCAGTTTCCACCATTAAATTCACATCCATATAATTTCTTAAAAAATCATTGTACCGAGACGTTAATTTCGGAATCTAAAACAGATTAATGATTCATAATTTAGTATGACAATTAAATATTTTGTTAGGTGAGGACAATCTGATTTGACTTTTTGATTTATACTATATTGATCGATGATAATTTACAGTTAAATAAATTTGAACTTATCAGTTGTTAAATAATATGATAGGTAAATTACAATAAATTATCCATTAAAATATCAATTGATTTTATTTAAATTTAGTTATGTAACTTACACGTATTTCATAAAAGCTTTCATTGAATAAGAATTGAAAATACCATTGAAAAGGGAATCCGAGATTCTTGCAATGTGTTATTATTTCACCCAAATGAAAATTATCCTCCACCCACTCTTGACCTTTAATTACTGGCCATCCACCAAGTATTTCCAACGCCTTCATAAACGTCCTATTATCGTCCTCGTCAATTGCGTCCATGTTCATACAAGCTTGATAAAATGTTTTTTGTAGTAATATAGCTTTTCGTTCATCTCCGGTAACCGATTCTGTAATTATGGCATTTAATTTATTTGAATTTCGTGTATATTGTATAAAATATGGACTATTGTTTTCGATATCCTTATTCATGAAATTGCCACAAGTGAATTGGTAAAAATCGTCGCATGGGTTCGTGGTAATATCTAATACAGACATGATTTCTTGGACTGTATCTAAACAGTTTTCGGTTGAACATCCAATATCTAAAATTATAAAATCTTCTAACTAATATAGTATTATGTTTCTATAGTTCAAGCTCAATTAATTGCAAATATACTCCGAAATATCAATCCGTTGGCTGGCTTTGCAATTACCATTAATTTATATTTTTAATAAATTAGTTATTACTTCAGGTCAAACAAAAGAATTAATTTTTTTTTTTACCTGACGCCTATTTAATTAGTTATCTCAAAGACTATTTTATCTATGGTTATCTTAATGACACTTACCCCACTTGATTATTCTTTGATTTTTTTTTAATGAAACATTGTCGGCCTAATAAAAAACATAAACAAATATGATATCTACGGTTTTCGGGGTCGCTGGTTGCGAATCTGATATCAAATTTGCAAAATTCAAAATGGCAGATCCAAAATGGCGGGGAAGCTATTCAAAAGAAATTTAATTTTCATTATAATTTTTGTTTCTTACGTTTCTGGGATCACTTATTACAAATCCGATATTAATTTTTCAAGATTGAAAATGTGGAGCAAGATGGCAGAAAAGCTAATGAGGAAACGTACACTTCGACGTTGAAAACCTATTTTTTAGTAAACAAAATATTTGCTTTTTACAACACGAATTGCCGTTTACTAGCTATATAGATTAAAGTCAACCTATGATTGATTTTACTCAAATTATTCTTAAAGCTTAATTATGTAAAATTTTAGTTTGGGTTCAAAATTGTCTTTACTTTTTAGTTTCATACAAACACAAAGGAAATAATAAAAAAAAAAAATTCCAAATTTACGCAATTTTCATCGTTCTATGTCGCAATCATCTTCTGAGTCTAATATTCTAATATTGTCATCGTCGTCATCACTGTCATTATTGTTGTCGTTAATGCTGTTGTCTCCACCGGGCGTCCATATTTTCACCAGTCTCATTTGTGCTACTATTTTTCTCTAAAAGCAATGTACTGTCGTCTAAGAACCAACCAATTGGTGGTGAGAATTGAATACATTCAGCATTAGTAGAATTTTGCCACATAGAATTGAAGAACTAAATGCGTAAAATTTTTTGCTGTAAAATACGTCTTGTCAAGGACAAGGCAGTAACGTCCATTATGTACAACAAAATGTCTAACGTATTATGTAGCATAGAAAAAGAAGTACGTACATTTCGGAATTTAGACAGATGCGTAGGGGCTTTATTCTCGAGCGCGCTGATGTCTACACAATATAAATGAATTAAGTCGGCCATATTTGTTTGTTTGTTTATGATTTTTATAAGGCCGACAATGTTTTTCGATAGAGGGGACCCTATACTTTCATTTAAAAAAATATCAAAGAATCATCAAGTAGGGTAAGCCTCATCAAGATAATTAATTAACTTAATTAGGGGAGTCAGGTAAGATAATTCAAAATTTTTAGGCCGAAAATTTTTTTCGTAAAATATGCACAATATTGCATAAAATATAAAATTTTCAAAGAATCATCTTGAAATTTAAATGACACTTTGACCTGAGCTAATGGGCTCATTTCGTGATATTTGCTTTTTAATTTATTTTAGCATTTTCCGTAAGTATTTCATCCTCTAAGTATATAGTGAAAAAATTAGATCGCTAGCGTTAATATTAACCCTAATATTTGATTTCAAATTCGTAACATATTTGAAACGGCTATGACGTCACACCACCCGACTCCACTAGTTCTATGAGTTATGCAGATATATGGTATTTAGATTTCGCTGTACCAAGGACGAAGCACTTAAAAGATGAACGAAATTACCACTTCCGCCGTGTGTGTAGTAACTGCCGCCGGTATAAAACTATAGGAAACAAGCTAGCGGCCGACCGCTGCGAGTGGTATGACGTCACAGCGCTCTATTTTCATTATTTATTTTGAGGGAGAAGCAGTTGAAAAAAAAATTTAATATTTTGCACATTTACTAATTACAAGGTGTACTTTCGGAATATGAACTAAAAAAATTTTCCGAAATGAGCCCATTATAAAAATTCACTAAAAATATAATTTAACGGAAATCGGAAGAGTTGGCCACCGGGTTGATATTTTGGGGTATTTTGCGATTAATTGAGCCTATTTCTAAAGAATCATTTGGTGAGGTGGATAAGATTACGGTCGGATAACTTAAAAGTGAAAAATACGATTCACAAAAAATAACTAATTTATTTTCGATAAAACATCCGGAAATAAATGATATATAATTACTATTTCATCAAGTGCGGTATTTGTTCTTTATAAATATTTCTCAAAGTGACATTTTCGTTTTAAAATTGCGTTTAAATATAGAAAGTAACAGGCAAATGTCAATAAGCCTATACTAAATATTTTGACTAATAAGGTCCAATTTTCAGTTATGTACAGAGTGTATCAAATTCGATGGTATTTGGGGTTATCTTTTCTAAAATTATGAGATATAAAAGTCGTCCTTTGTTTCAGACTTTGATTAAATTAAGAATATTTTTCGAAATTAAATACGTCTATGGTCAAAGGGTAGGTTTATGTTTTTACTGTTTTTACAGATATTGTCTGACATGCCTTAAAACTCTTGCATTTCAAAATTCAACGAAAATATGTAAATAATATACTGTCTTATGCATTTTAAAGATTTCAAATTTCAAATAAGTAATCACTTTCGTAGCAGCCTTCTGTTTTAAAAAAGAAACATATTATAATATATTTCTTTATTATTAATGCGATTATTACAAGCTTACTAAATTTTGTAAATCCGTCAATAACTCGGGTATCGATATTAGTCATTGTCCTAATAGTAATCTTTGCTCTCATTTTTTATTTATTTGTAGAAGGAAGGAATATTTCTTTATAGATATAATAGAATTTTACAGTAAGACCAACAACATTTTGTAGAATATATTCTAAATTGCTATTATACTTCAGTTGTGACCTAATGGGTGAATTTGATTTTGAAAAATATTTTTTTAATATCAATTTAATCAACAGTTGAAATAAAAAAATATAGGTCAATATGGTCGAAATATAACATGGACGGTGAAAAAGTGAAACACACTGTATAATGTACCATACATACTTATTTTTGGAAGTGATATAAAAAAATGAATTAAATATTATTAAGGAGGACAGCAAAAACTACTGACAAATAATTACTACAGCTACAAATTTTAAATACATAATGGTAAAGGTGAATGAAGACATCTTAAAATTAAGATTCGAGTTTGATTTTTATAAGGTCACTTCCAAACGTCAACTGTTGACTTGTTTAACACATACCTAAAATTAATAAGTCATATCTAAAGTATTATTTCACGCGTTAAAATAGGTAAGATAGGTAAACTACAATTCTTGAACTTCAATTCTTGAACACATTTTTATAGAAAAGACCGAAAACTCCTAATAATATTTGGTAATATGGTAATATGATAAAATTCTAATACAACGTAGTATTGATTTTTGGGATTTTTTTTTTTAATTATAACAATTTAATAGTTTATCTATTTTGTGTTTAATAGTGACGATAAGGCTTAAGTTGATATGTTATATTTTTGAGCGTACATCAAATACATTTATTGCTATTAGTATAAATAATTATTATTAAAATATGCATGTAATCAAGTGAACTGCAACGATACATCGAGCGTTTTCTGAATTTTATGTACATAAGAGATTATTTCTGGCATAATTTTACTTTATCAAGGTCAAATTATTTTGTAAGTAAACCAAGTTAAAAATACTTTTTTCTTCTAATAAATATCAAAGACATTAGTGCTAAACGAATTTAAGAACCGATGATCTTGAAATTGTATACAAAAGCATATCTACCTCTTCGCTCTGAACAACTTTTTCCGAGACTTTTTAACATATTTAATATCTCTTAAGGAAAGACATTGTTAACTGAAAAGATTGAAGTAAACGAATCTGAATAGGTTTTTAAATATCTTAAAGAAGTCACTTGAAGATATTGTAACTGTTAATAGTTTTCACTGACGTAGAGCGCATGCACAAACACAATAATCTGAATTGAAAAATAATATGGTCTTTTACACATGTTTTCAATCGGTGGACACACTATATAAATGGGTATCTATGAAGTGGCTAATGGTGCAACGTTTTCCGTTAATATTATTATTACCAGCATTCTTTAAATAAAAAACAAGGTACAAGGTACATGCAATTTATAATATGTGTTTTAGTCAGATTTATTATTACTTATTTTATATTTGTGCTTTAATTTAATTTTTACAACATACCTTCATTTCCAGCTATACTAGAATATAAGAAATAAACTCCTGCGGAAATACCTGCCAATAAAATGAGACATGTCACTGCCCATACCCACATATTCCACCATATCTTTCTGTTGTTTTTCTTAGAATATAACCTAAAATAAAAAATTAAAGTGAAACAAAGTATTGGAAACACAGGTTACTTAGGTACTTACTCATCGGTCATCTTGTTTTTTAATATTAGGTATAATGCATGAACGCAACATTCAACAAACACGTCATACGTTAATTTTATTGTGACCTTTTTAATTGTTTTTATAATAGTATGCAAAACTTAAATCTAATTAAAACAAGTACACTGAAAAAATTTAAAACCATCTCTAACCTTGTAACACATTGGTTTTGTTTAACAAACTAAATTATTAGAAATTATATTTAGTTAAAAAGCGTACAGGGTGACTGCAAATTATTACTGTAGGACTGAAACAGTTGAATAAGAATTTGTTTTCTTACCGTTTGTTTCAGTAACTTATTGAATTAAAAATAAATAATTATATCTGTTTATTTATATCAGTACTTAAAATAACCACTTCGACTTTCTTATGAGTTCATATGTTTGAAGACTTCATTTTCTTCTGTCCAAAGGGCAAAGAAGTTCTATAAACATATTGAGGTCCATATATATATGGTTCATTTAAGTTGACGATGGATTACAATCTCGTTGATGTTTAAAGGTACAAAATGTTAAATAGGGCTCTCGGATGGCTCCCCCTTCCTATCTGCAATCAACTTCAAAATCTTTAAAAAAAAACTTTCGAAAGATTTATCAGACAAGAGATTTTGACTGTGTAAAAAATGTGTCCTACCTCCACAATTCATACCGAATAATATGATTTTTTCAAATGAAAAGTAATGGACATCATTTTTATATGCGAATTCAGTGTCAATAGAATTTTTAAAATCTATGCAATTCACTATGATAATGGCTTTGTTATTTTTCTAGTAATGTAGGTCTCACATAAATTGGAAAATTTTTAAATACCTACTTATAAACTACGCGGCAATTGAACTCGAACACCTTGTATTTTGGATAGTTTTTCAAAGTATGTAACTCAAAAACTAATAGATCGATTTTGCTCAAATTTTGACAGGTGTGTGATTGTTCCTTTGGCCTTTTAATTTTCAGTTAGCGATCCATTTTCACCTACTTGCTCCAAGATACAGGGTCAAGAAAATGTTCGTGTTTTTTTGACAAAATTTACTAATGTATTATTTTCTTGTGATTGCTTATCAGATAAACACTCGGTATAATTAAAAAATAATCATATGGGGTCTCCACTGTATACCTACACAAAACAATTTTTCAGAATTTTTTCGCAATTTTTCAGAAAATCAGAAAAATATCTTTATCATTGTGGTGGGCCATGATATCTACAAAAACTCAAAAACGTCCCGAGGTACTAAGGTACTCTTCTTTACTATACATCGAATATCTACCTAACCTCTCTACATGCAAAATGGGAGTCTCTTAAAATTTTGTCAAAAAACAAGAACATTTTCTTGACCCTGTATCTTGGAGCAAGTAGGTGAAAATGGATCGCTAACTGAAAATGAAAAGGCCAAAGGAACAATCACACACCTGTCAAAATTTGAGCAAAATCGATCTATTAGTTTTGGAGTTACATACTTTGAGAAACTATCCAAAATTCAAGGTGTTCGAGTTCAATTGCCGCGTAGTTTAAATGTTTGTCAAAATGTAAGCTAAATGAATGTGTCTAGTTAAGTGAATGAATAATAAGATGTCGTATTGAAATTGTTACTAAAGTTAGAATCATTTTCTGTTAAACCAGAAATGCAAATACTTAGAAAATAACATGTAATTTTATAAGCAACTCTATTCCAAATATTTTAGAAAAATGTACAAGATACACCAATAACTATATTTTTATATACCTAACTTCTATTTTTAAATTATAATTATTTTATAGAAATTAACATTATGGCAATAATTTAACGATTCACTCTGTATTTCTGAATCCTACGTACATTTTTGGATTTGATCCAATGCGGTCGCCAGATGTAAACTCACAATTTATTGAATACAAAAAGTATTTTTAGGTTTAAGGTCATTTGACAAATGGATAACGGTTTTTCAATTTTCATATAGATAGTAAAAGTTGTCCATTTTCTCGTTGAGATTTTCACATGGGTATTTAAGAAATATTGATTATTTTAAAGAAACGTCTGTGCCTATACTGAAATGGGTATTACGACACAGGCAGTAAGAAACTTTAGTTATATGGATAATAAATAAACAATATTTGTTGTTTAATAGAAAATTAAAAGATTGATTTATTTATAAATATTATAGCTCTTTAGATAACATTGGCCACGGTTCTATTCATTGAAATATGATTTTATAAAAGAACGGTGTTTGTGGTAGGGTTAAATAATACAAAGAATTTAACTAATGTCACAGACCTCAAAAAAGAAACATGATGCAGCTACGGACACGTTTCGGAAGTACCAATTGAGTGAGTACTGTGTGCTGTAATTTTTAGCCATTAATTAATAGTTCAATAGCATAATATATAGTTTTTGATCTAGTTCACACGAATCCATTTTCAGCTACACTATTCTGATGAGGAGCAACAATTCCGAAACACGTGTCCGTAGCTGCATCATGTTTCTTTTTCGGGGTCTGTGACAAAAGATAAATTTTTTGGTTTTATGCCTTTTTTATTTCTAACAATATTGAAATAAAAAATAGATAAAAGAAATTTGGTGTGGGCTAAACTTCTTGAGGTGCCCCTATAGTATTACCAGTTTAAATATATAGGTTGTTTAAATGTCAGAAAAGACACAAAGAGTCCCACATAACAAATAGACAGACCATTTTTTGATAGTTCATGTTAGGCTGTGTAGAATGACTTTTTTCCTGCATTTAATAACGTATTTAGTTGGTTGCCTAAGATTAATATAACCTGGATTTCATTATGAACCTGAATTGACAATGTTTCATCGACGCGATATGCTTCCAGTACATTGTAATATTTACATAATAATGGACGCCGTTTTCCTGAAAGTTTTTTCGGCAGAATTAAAATGTTGGTAATTGATCTATATTAATATTAACCACAAGAAAGAAATTTTTTGGGGAAGTTAAATAAAATAGAGAAATGATTTTTGCCATTTAAGAAAGAAATGTTAAATGGAGTTCACTAAATAAAAGATCGGAACACTGATAACTAAATTTATTCATACGATCTGTATACAACGACAGCTCAACAAATACTAAACTAAATAACTAAATATCTAGTAAGACCTCAACCGACAACTTATATAATACTGACAAAACACTTAATTACAAAAACAAGGATAGGAATTTAACAGACTTGGTTACTTTATGATTCCGTAACAGAAACATGATGCAGCTACGGACACGTCCTTCATCAGCGTATTAATATGGATCTGTGTGAATAGGATCAGAAACAATAACTATGAATGGTTAGAAAGTGCACACAGTATTCAATGTGTGTTTTCGTGCACCATGTGCCAATTTGCGGCATCAAAATAAATGATAACAGTCAGCACATAGGGCTCTATGTGTACTGCCCAATTTCTTCCTGGGCAATATAATTTTGTTTAATTATCAATCCCATGAGTGAAAAAAGCTCACTTTTCGCACGAATTGCATACTGTATTTTTTCTACTACCGAAATGGACCTAAATTTTCTAATAATAATGTGAAACGTCAAAATTTACCTATTACGTCAAAACTTCATATGCCATTTAAAAATCACAATACTGTTATAGCCAACGTAATTTTAAATCAGTCATGTCAATTATTTCTTTGTCTAATGTCAATGTCAAGAACATAAATGAAACTCCAGAATCGTAAAAAATGCAATCATTATTGTTAAAGAATACTGAAAATTAGGTGGCATGTTTTATAATAATACCATGATATTAAATAAATGGACTACATAAAATTAAACAACCACATTTAACGTTTTAAAAATTAGATATAATTATTTTAGGTGCTCTAATAGGTATGCAATTGTTTAGTATGTTACGTTACGCACTAGTGCGTAAGGTAAAAACACTTTACGCACTAGTGCGTAATAGTGCGTAAAGTTTAACTTTACGCACTATACAGCGTGCGGAAAGTTAGTACTTTACGATCGGTAATAGAAAAAATATATTTTTTTAACGAAAAACTGGTTTTTCTCTTATTATTGTGTTTTTACTATTTTTCTAGTAGTCTATGACAATTGAGAGTTATTGATATTTTGACGTTTGTTAATTATAGTTGTCAATGTTTCTTTTATATTTAGTAATCTAGTTTCTAGTTTATTGTTGCATTGAGTTGTATGTAGACATGGATAATACGTCGTTTCACAAAAGAAAAGGAAGCAAATATGGATTTGCCAGAAAATATCCGAGAAAATGCAGCTAAAGCCACAGAAAATTTATTGCAGATTAAATCCAGACCATTGTACGACAAGGAATACGAAACATTTATTCAATGAAAATTGGAGTATGACACTTGCTTCTTTTCTTATACAACAGGGCGTTATAGGTAATAATGCCCGCTCATTATGCCCTATAGGGTATATAATGAGTGTGTTTATGGTAACCGTATACAAGGTAAAATAAACAAATAATATACAAGTGAAAAATACTATAGCTATTTGTGTAACCAGTTACGAAAGACTTTATTTTGTGTAACGAGTGGAAGTGACACGGGTTACACAAAGTGATCTTTCGTAACGTGTTACATACAAAATTTTTTCTAATTTTAAACATTTAAAAATAAAATTCTTTAAATAAAATGTTTAAAAATCATAAAAAATTAAGTATTCATGTAATCATAGTTACCTTTGTTTCTGTTATTACGCGCATTTAATTTTAATGTCAAAAGTGACAAATGACAAATGTTATTAATTTAGTGCATAATGCAGCACATAATATCATGGCAAATTCAACAAATAAAACTTCTTCAGGAGTTAATTTGACAATTTTCACAAATTGTACCTACATACATAGTTAATATTTATAATTAAATAATAATAATTCCTATAAACTTGTATTATGTTTTGAATATACGTTGTTTCTATTTCTACTTGAGAGTTCTTTATTTTTCGTAACTGGTGATGTAACGAACTTCTCCTCACCAGTTAGGAAAAGTTTAACTTTTCATAACTGGTCATGAAAAGTAGAACCTTTTGACACTTACGTAAGTTTTGAAAAGTGTAATTTTATGTCAAAATTAGAAAAATAGTATTTTTTGCACAAAGCCACACCACTTGTTTACACCACACATATAAGTACATAATTACTACACATTCTCAGACCAACTTGTTGTGCTAAAGCCGGAAACAGTTCTTCGCGCTGATGTGGCCAGCGTCCCAGAATTCTATTGGTCGTTTGAATTTTATCTCTCTCTCAGAAATAATTCTAGCCTATAAAAGCGACGTATTTGTTTGAAATTGTATAGCGAAAATGTAACGTGTTACTAATTATGTAAATTTTTCAACACTTCACAACTGAAAATTAATCGTTTCAATAATTCCGTAATTGTTTCAATTTATAGCTACTGAAGGAATACCGCATCAACAATTGCGTAATATTCTCAAATTTTAACCATTGAAAGTATGACGTTTTGTAAGTTACGAAACATTTACGTTTGTCTAATTAAGAATAACATTTGTTAGGTAACTGTTTCGAATTTTTTCAAACCCAACAAAGATGTTTTGTACTATATTAAACAATTTCAAAACAAATCTCTCAGGCAAAAATATATTTAAAGAATCTGTTTCACATTTTGAAATATTCTCCCAGAGTTACTTATTTGTGACTTAACGGTACGAAACAGTGACACTCTGCGTTTACTGGGTGGTTTCTCTCAAAATAAATTAACACGGAAGGAAATCTGAAAACTATTCTGCAAATACCTAACCATTAAACGATTACAAATCTTTAGGGCACCTACATGGCCTTAGAAGACTATTTGTTACCAATATACTCGTACGATGGATACTTTGTGGTGTTGTTCCAGGTAAAACTATGTAATAGTAGAGTATTAAACTAATAAAGCATAAAGCAGAAGTTTCCAAAAGATCTAATCATTATAAATTATGTATTCCTATGATGTGATTTATACTGTGATTAAATTCAACACATTTTACAGAAGTGGAGTGTTTACTGTTTACTGAGGGGTGTAAACACGTGACAATACCTATATAGGTATCTATTTTGTTTAATTTCATTTAGTATCTACTATTTTGATTAAATGTTATACTTAATTTAACTCTCAGCCCAATTTGCGGCTTTTGATTTCGCTTAAATTCAGAACAATTTGTAATCTCTTTAATAATAATTTGATTGATTGAGATCTTGCTCCTATTAGTAAGTGTAACTTGTTAGACTGTGTTAGACAAATATTGTATACTTTAACTGACTTGTGTAAAACTTGTAAAAGTTCCTAACATCAATAAAATTATTTCTATTTTTTTATTTCTATTTCTATAGATTCTGAAGGGGAATATAGTCCTAGAAACCGGTTAATTTCAATAATTGTTTTTTTATTTTTTGTTCTACCCACTATTATAGTCCAATCAAATTAACATTATTTTTTTCGAAAAAGGAAAAAATTGTTAACAGGGATTTGGCAGTTGGAAATGGTAAAGTGGGGTATAATAATCAAAAAAAAAATCCATGCACTAGCAGGAATGTTCCGGGGGGGATTTGGGGGGTCAAAGGGGTCAATTGTGTATTATTGCGGTTTTCAGATAAAATTGAAGTCGGAGAGAAAAATATTTAATAGAAAAGTTGTAGATCGTCAAAAAATCTACAACTTTTCTAGAAATAAATCATTTTTTCAAATAACCTCAAAATATCCGAGAAAAATGCGAAAAACTGGTTTTTCTGTTTTTAATTTTTTATTTCTATCACAAAAATTTAATTTTGACGAAACTTGGTGGAAATATACCTTTTGGTCTTCTAAATATCCTCAAATTTTTTCAGACCAAAAAATTCATAGGTTTCCGAGATATTCCCTTTTTTTGGAAAAAAACACTTTTTTTTAAATGAAATTTGTCCTTCAGGGAATCATCGCACCGACTTGATTTAGGTCTTAATTTCTTCGTTTTTACTTATACTTTTTTAGTAAATGATAAAAAATAGTAGTCTCCATTTAAAAACACGCTCAAAAATGGAAAAAACAAAAAATGACTTTCGCAAAAATCAATTTTTTTTGTATATGTTTATAATTTATTGAAATTTTTATATAATCTTATAAAACTGATTACACCATTGAATTTTACATAGAAAAATACAATCAGGTAGGAGGAAGCAACATGTTTCAATTTATTCTCCAATTTTTAATATTACATATTTACAAGATAATATTATAATTCATATCAAAATTAACACTAATTAACACAAATTGACACTACCTAAGTTTACGTTTTTTCGACACATTTGTGCTCTCATTTTCTGCGTTATCATCGTATTCGCAGGTTTCTTCGACGTCGCTCGAATATTCTTCTGATTCTTCTGAGTTGTTTTCCGAATTCAATGAAAACCGTCGCTGGTCGATTTCAGAATTATCTTCCGATTCCTCAAAATCTTCTGAAATTCTTTCAACATTCAAGCAATTACCCGAACCGTGACATTTTGTACATAAATCAGTACATCGAAGTCCATGTTTTCGACAGCCACATCTGTTGCCTTCGCAACTGGTTTCGCAGGTACAAGAAATTATTTTTAATAATTCTTCAGGTATGAGTGAATCTTCAGTAAAACGTGGCATAAGAATAGTTGAACTGTCTACAATAACTTCTTTCCAACCCCACTTTGTTGATGTTATTTCGTTTCCAAGCCATGTCTGAAGCTGGTGGTGTGCCCTATAAGAATGTTGTGTAGCTGTTCCAACAGTTGGTGGTAATTTTTCCAGTTTGAATGTTGATTTAGCAGTTGATGTCACATATTGCTGAAATCTTAAGTTGTTCAAAGATAATCCGTGTTTGCCTTTGTAAATTGATGTAATTAACTTACAACCATTCCGAGCAATAATTCCTGGATCTGCATCAGTCTCATAAAAAGGCATTACTAGCTCTGTCAACTCTGGATTTGCAATCAGTGAATTAAATGTTGTTTTTTTTCCTTTTCCTGTAAAACCAGAGACTGTATCGCAGCCAGTAAAACAATGTAAAAATCCAATGCTACATCGGTAATCTTCATGTATAAAACTGTTCGATGAATATATGGAATCGCCTACATTGCCTGAACCTGGCCTTAAAAAGTACATATCTGCATCATTGAAATGTAATTGATTCAAAATAACCAAAAGATCGATATCTTGGCCAACAACAACAACGGTTTTTTTACTTTCTTTGACAATTTGTACAGCTGTACGAATAATTAAAGAATCTGCGTCTTCCTTTGCTTGTTGAGTTGTAAATCCTTCGAAAGTTAATGCTTTTGATAACAAAAACAGCTGAACGTTTAAGACGGAAAAATTACTCGAATACTCCTTTCTTCCAATTTCAACTAGAAATAAAAATAACATTTTCACAAGATAAGTTTTTGTCAAATGACAAAAATAAAAATGCATTAATAAATGAATTATCAAAAGCATTAACTTTCGAAGGATTTACAACTCAACAAGCAAAGGAAGACGCAGATTCTTTAATTATTCGTACAGCTGTACAAATTGTCAAAGAAAGTAAAAAAACTGTTGTTGTTGTTGGCCAAGATATCGATCTTTTGGTTATTTTGAATCAATTACATTTCAATGATGCAGATATGTACTTTTTAAAGCCAGGTTCAGGCAATATAGGCGATTCCATATATTCATCGAACAGTTTTATACATGAAGATTACCGATGTAGCATTGGATTTTTACATTGTTTTACTGGCTGCGATACAGTCTCTGGTTTTACAGGAAAAGGAAAAAAAACAACATTTAATTCACTGATTGCAAGTCCAGAGTTGACAGAGCTAGTAATGCCTTTTTATGAGACTGATGCAGATCCAGGAATTATTGCTCGGAATGGTTGTAAGTTAATTACATCAATTTACAAAGGCAAACACGGATTATCTTTGAACAACTTAAGATTTCAGCAATATGTGACATCAACTGCTAAATCAACATTCAAACTGGAAAAATTACCACCAACTGTTGGAACAGCTACACAACATTCTTATAGGGCACACCACCAGCTTCAGACATGGCTTGGAAACGAAATAACATCAACAAAGTGGGGTTGGAAAGAAGTTATTGTAGACAGTTCAACTATTCTTATGCCACGTTTTACTGAAGATTCATTCATACCTGAAGAATTATTAAAAATAATTTCTTGTACCTGCGAAACCAGTTGCGAAGGCAACAGATGTGGCTGTCGAAAACATGAACTTCGATGTACTGATTTATGTACAAAATGTTACGGTTCGGGTAATTGCTTGAATGTTGAAAGAATTTCAGAAGATTTTGAGGAATCGGAAGATAATTCTGAAATCGACCAGCGACGGTTTTCATTGACTTCGGAAAACAACTCAGAAGAATCAGAAGAATATTCGAGCGACGTCGAAGAAACCTGCGAATACGATGATAACGCAGAAAATGAGAGCACAAATGTGTCGAAAAACGTAAACTTAGGTAGTGTCAATTTGTGTTAATTAGTGTTAATTTTGATATGAATTATTATAATATTATCTTGTAAATATATAATATTAAAAATTGGAGAATAAATTGAAACATGTTGCTTCCTCCTACCTGATTGTATTTTTCTATGTAAAATTCAATGATGTAATCAGTTTTATAAGATTATATAAAAATTTCAATAAATTATAAACATATACAAAAAAAATTGATTTTTGCGAAAGTCATTTTTTGTTTTTTCCATTTTTGAGCGTGTTTTTAAATGGAGACTACTAATTTTTATCATTTACTAAAAAAGTATAAGTAAAAACGAAGAAATTAAGACCTAAATCAAGTCGGTGCGATGATTCCCTGAAGGACAAATTCCATTTAAAAAAAAGTGTTTTTTTCCAAAAAAAGGGAATATCTCGGAAACCTATGAATTTTTTGGTCTGAAACAATTTGTGGATATTTAGAAGACCAAAAGGTATATTTCCACCAAGTTTCGTCAAAATTAAATTTTTGTGATAGAAATAAAAAATTAAAAACAGAAAAACCAGTTTTTCGCATTTTTCTCGGATATTTTGAGGTTATGTGAAAAATTGATTTCTAGAAAAGTTGTAGATTTTTTGACGATCTACAACTTTTCTATTAAATATTTTTCTCTCAGACTTCAATTTTATCCGAAAACCGCAATAATACACAATTGACCCCTTTGACCCCCCCCAAATCCCCCCCGGAACATTCCTGCTAGTGCATTGATTTTTTTTTTGATTATTATACCCCACTTTACCATTTCCAACTGCCAAAGCCCTGTTAACAATTTTTTCCTTGTCAAAGTGTAATTTGATTGGACTACTATTACTGCGGAAGATAATAAATACAATCAAATATATTAACATACATTTTTATTTAACATAATCAATATAATATATTTGTTTAACAAACAAATACTATATGTATATAAAGCTTTAAAATACAAATCTTTCAGTCAAATCTGTGCAATATCATTAAAGAGGAAAGTATTATAAGTGATTTTCCAGGAAAAAATACTTAAAAACGCATTAAAACATAAATTATTAATTGAACAGATTCCTGAAGTAAAATTATTTATGCTATACATTTATTTATAAATAAGACAGGCAGCTATGTACAAAATATTATCACTTGGGAAATCCATTTTATTTACTTAAATAATACGTTTAAAGAATAAATTAGTATACACAGTAGAAGTAATTGCATGGTTTTTAAACAGTATTTTATTTATTTATTGATCTGAAGTTTACATTCAAATATTTCCTGAAACATTAGGGAGTTGGTCTTGAAGACTAATATTAGATTAAAAATACTTTATACAATTGCGTTTGGTTGGGAGAAGAAAATAAAATTACATATATGACGTTTCCGAAGTATATGCTGAAAATACAGGCTAATTATTCCTCGACATAATTAAAATAAGGGCTTTATCAAAATGTGGCCTAAAACGTTTCGATACCATAAAAAACATTTAATGCAAACATTTTAAACCTATGTAATGTAAAGTTTTGCTGTGTTACCATTGATTTATTTTTTAAAGTAAGATAAAATTATGATTACATATTTACTATAATTATATTTTTGCTAAATTAATAATGTCAACATATTGAGTAGGTATTAAAATAGAAAATATTTTTCAAAAGAAATATAAGAATATTTTTTATATCAGAACTAAACAATGGCAGAGGTAAATATAATCAGTGGGTTGCAATGATTTTTAGTTGAGAAATTTTAGAAATATTTTTTACATGAAGCATTTTAGAACAAACATTTACGTAAATTTTTTTCTTAAAATAAAACACGAAATCACCATTAACATTCAGCATGTACTTAGGAAGCACCTTGTATTGTATGTATTTAACAAGAATTAATACCAATTCTTGATTTCTGTGAGTATAATACTAAAGGTATTTGACAATATTCAATGTATCTCATATAAAAGCATATTAATTTACGAGACCTTTAAAATTTATCGTATGTACAGGAATTTATAAAAAAAATAGTAGATATGTCACTTTTCTCACAGAGTCAGTTTATTTAACGATGTTATTAATAACGTTAAAAAATAATAGTAATAAAGAAATTATATCCACTGACATCAAATGTTTATTTTGTGGAGATTTGACAGATACTAAAGCATTTAAAATCTAAAAATTTCATTTTATTATTATTGTTTAAAAATATATATTTATGTCAACATATTGCTAATTTTTTACTTTTAAGCAAGTAACTATTTTTAATATCAATTGCAACGGTAAAGAAGTGAAACCGTGAGAAAAATGACGCTTCTCATATTGAAGGCAATACAAACATTTTTTATTCTGAAGGGTCGTAGAATAAATAGTGTTTGTAGATTGTTTTAAAATCGCTGGGATCTCCCTACTAGTGAAAAAGAAATTCTTCTTATTAATTGTATAAACATAAAATGGCTATGTTAACGATTTTTAATATCTAATAATGCTCTATATACGAGTACCTATGTGACAAGGATTCTTTTCTGATGCAAAAGAAAAAACATGCTTAGATATATTTAACATTTCATTAATATTGTAGTATTAATTTTATTCACCAGTAGTATACTGATGCACAATTAAATCCTAAGAACCAGCCAGCAAATTATATTTTTGTTAAGTTAAGTTAAGTTAAGTTAATCACTACATATTTGTTAAAATAATTGCAATTAATCAATTTAATGTGCAATTTTGGGAAAGTTACTTTATTTAGCGTTATTGTTGTCTACATAAACTATATTTAGAATATAGTTAATTTGGATGCGATCAGCACATTTAGGTAGTACTTTCAAAAGCTTAATTTTATTTTCATAAATAGCCTTTTATCAGTCTGCATATTATTATTATTATAAAATGATCAGTACTCTAAAACACTTTTTCGCAATTTACAAAAACATTACTAAGTAATTCTGAATCAACTTAACACATGCATTTTTGCATGCATACTTCTAGTTTAATCATTAATAATAATATTAGTTATTTACAAAGGTGTTAGGAAGGTAACATTATACTATTTGTTTCATAGGAAACTACCATAGAATATTCGAACAAGATCCACGATCCTTATATCGAACCTAAAATTGTAATTGTCATGAATTTGGCATAACTTTGTTGATAAGAAAATACAAATCCATTGGTTAAAATTTCTTATATTTCTCAGGTAATTTTAAAAGTAATTATGCTGCCGGTGCTGAAAAAGGAATATTTCTATTGCAACTAAACTTCGAACATTCTCGCAGTTTGACAGCCTCCATTACTTCTTGTAGGTGATGAGAAACAGTCTTCACAACATCAGGATGAGCCCTAAAACAGAAAGTCAGATCAATAATATTTTTGTACTAAACCAAAACTTAGTAGGGTAACATATTTTTTGCAATAATTGTATCTCAACAATGAGCATGCCGAAAACCTGAAGACAATCATTATAATGCAATACTTTAAAATCATTTATGAGTATAGTCAAATGATATTTAGATAAATTAATAATAAAGTAAAATGAAAGGCAAAAGAAATTTGTATTCTTTCACAATAATTCATATTGGTGGTGTAAAAAACTACATAATCTTTAAATATCCGCTATTGTGGAAAACATTGTTTATTTCCAAAGTATAGAAGTTGATAATTTTTTTCAGTTTTTATTTTTATTAAACATTTTAATCAAATCTAAATTAGGATGTGCCCAAATGACGTATCTTTAAATATTTTTTGATACTTTTGTTACCAAAGGAATTTATATTTCGTTATGTAATGCATAAATAGGTATGAAGTATTTACTTCAGTGAGATAATCATATTAATATAAATAATGAAATAATAGAAAAATAACACTAAGGAGTTTCTCTTCATAACACAAGTGTAGTGCTTAACTATATAGGAAATCAATAATTTAAACAAGATTGCAAAATGATACATAAGCTTTGGTTCCTGTTAGTCTGATCAGAATCAAAGGCGTACACACAGATTGGAATTCGAACACTGAAAATTCACAGTGTTTGGAACTCACGCGTTCAACACAAGTACATCAATAAATTGATATCTATTTATTTATTTTATTTTTATTTTAAAATTTTTCAATAAATTAATTAGATATTCTATTGGTAACCTTTATGAAATTGTTATTGAATGTTAAATATTTTTATATATTTATTATAAATTATAACATTCTTTGTGAATAGAATAATCTCTGAACATTTATACACATATTTAGAAACATCTGACTGAAAAAGAAATATTGCAAATGACCATTCACCCATTTCAATTTACTTTACAGTGACATTAACAAACAGTATTTTGGTAAATTACTTAAGTGTCAGTGGTGGCATACCGAGCGACCAGAGATTGTGCTCGCCCCGATAATTCCTAAAATGTTTGATACAGAAAATTGACATTTAGAGGAATATTGTAGAACTAACTATGTGATTATAATAGTTACATGAAGTTTAAATTTCGATAGTATTTACCGAGTAACATGATTTATTTAAATGGAAAAGTAGTAAGTAGATAAAGCACCAAATATATGAATATTTGCATTTATGCGATCTAATGCTGCTTACATTTCAAAAATTTGCTTAGTACTTTTTGAAATGTAAGTTGAATTTTAGCCAAACTTTTTACTAGGTAAACTATATTTATAGTTTTTGTAGTTTTCATTGTTAACAAATCTCCTCGAATATTATTCCTGTTTTATTTTGTTCCAGAATGGGAAGTAGCACATATGTCACAGAAACATGTTCGATGAACCTTATTTAATTATGGAGTCGGACGTCCATGGTTCAGGTGAAAGTAAGCGTACGTAGCTTAAGGCAAGTCAACATTCCAAACTCATCTTTAGCAGGTTTCCGACCGGTAACATATTAAGTTTTTATTGTTATCCGCAGGAAATTGCCCAATTTCTTCCGTGCGCGAAATACTCTTGTTACACACCTGTTTTTTCGCAACCATTCATATGCCAGAGAGGTGTATTAAAATGTAAATTATTGCAGTTACATAATTTAGATCTTTTAAGTCTTATTTAAATTTCCTTCGCGTCGCATTACTTGTGGTGAAATACAAATTGTTGTCAAGATTATCATAAGAATGTTAATCCGAACTTAAAGCCTAAAATATACAAGGACAATTATTTAACAATGCGGAAGTATCTAAAATTATTTTTTATATAGTTTTTTAATTCGGAAAATATTCAACAGGAACTACGTTACCCAAGAGCTTAATATTTCATAAATATACATATTTGCGGATATTACTTTCTCCGACAGTGGAGTAAATTATTTTGAGTACAAAAATTGTTCAGTCTTATCAGGGATACAATTTCTTCTGTGTGTACTAAACCTCTGTGAACTATGCACAAGATCGTGTTAATTCATGCAGTTCCAATCTATTTTCGTGATTGTTGAAATGTTACCTCATAAGAATTTTTTTGGAATTTATTAATAATTTCAAATATTGGTAGCATTATGAAGAAAATTTAAACAATTCTTATCACCAAGTCGATTTGACCACCTCAAAGAACTAATAGAAAAGTTATTCACAAGTTTATTTTGGACTGCTGCTGAAATCAATGACAATAGGTACATTTTTCAATTTTTTATGATATCCTAAATGAGTTAATTTTTTGGACGTAATCATTAATGACATAATTTAAAAAAATTAAATTAAACACCATAGGTAATAGAACCCACTTAATTCCTGAGGAAACCTGTATGGGAGACAACGAACACAAATGAAAATAAATTATATACCGATACTTTTACCATAATTAAGCTAAAGCCAAAATAAATAGTGAACTCTAGGTTATCACTGTTATCAGGATATAGGAGAAAACTCACCGATGAACACGCAAACAGTTTATTAAAAATGTTCTCTCTCTTTTATGTAAGTCTATTTCCACTATCAATGGCAACCACTGAGGCCAGAAAGCGAGCTACTTCCAACCCGAAAATTTGGTTGAACCTCATTTTTTGAAGGGTAGAAAATTTTTCCTTGCTTAACATAGAATAAATTGCAAAGTATAGTTCCTTGTTGTCAACATCCTGATTTTTTAAAATACCCTTCAAATCGAATTATTTTGCATACATATAAGTAATAAGAGCAAAATAGTTAAGCACCTGTTCTTTTTTCATTTATGAAATTAGTGAAATTATTAATTGGTAGAATTCAGAACTTATTGTCAAATTGCTTTATAACCTTGTACAAAGAGAGTGTTTTTATATCATCAGTACCGCCTAAATCCTGCTAAAATCATGTGCAATTTAAACAGACAATGCCTTACGGACTACTGCTTTTATTCACCAGATGATTACTTAGGTGTGGTGCGCTGGAAACCGGCATTAGTATCAAGCAGACCGCTCGGACAACAGAGAGATGAGGCTATGCTTTCTCCGACCTAGATTGCGGTGTTTAACCATGACTCGTGAACGGAGACAAAAAACTACTTTCTACTATAGCTAATTGTTCTTGAAGTAGCTTTGAAATACCTTTTTCAAGTGCATAGTGCATCCAGTTGGTAAATCCATTGCATTACGCAACGGTTCGTGTTACGCAGTTAACGATGTTAACGATAGACAATGTTAATTTATTTAGACCATTGTCAGATGTAATTTGAATATTTTTACAACCATTAACGTTCATAATCATCTCGATCTAACAAAATATATTAAGAATCTATTTATTTAATTCTTTAGAAAAATAAACAACAATTTACGAACAACATGAAGTTGATATTTAAATTTTATTTAATTAAGACAATTACTATGGTAAATTAATTTTAAAGGTCATAAATGACAATATATGATTAATCTGAATTAAAACAACAAAACAGATACATACTTGCTGTTTTATGAATATATTAATTTTGATTTATTTCAAATAGGGAACAAGTTTCCTTCAATATTTTCATTTATGGTGTTAAACGTCTTCAGATATTAAGAAATTCTCTGAATAGAAAATGATATTCATAAAATAGTTCATACACGTTTTTTTGGTGACATGATTTTAAATAATAATTCAGCCAACTCCTATAACTATAAATAGTAAGCAAGTTTGTTTTTCCATGTAAAAGATATAAACCAAAAATGTGAGATAGTTACATGATCATTTCCTTTTTGTATATCTTTCCTAGTTACTGAATCATTTTATTATTGTTTTTAAATAATAAAAAAAAAATTATTATATTAATCAAGATTTGCATTTCATTAACGTAATATACAGTATTTTCTATAATACAGTATTTATATCTATGATTCACCGGAATGTGAGTCCTTAATGCACATGTTTTAAAATTGTTTTCTGTCGGTTATTCCGTTTCATTAGACCCGTTAATTATTTTACTATTTTACAACGTTATTTTTGTTTTACAAGGATTTAAAATTTCGAAAAAATCGAGAGATCGTTTTTGGTTTGTCCACGCATATTCAATAATTCAATTACCTTAAATCATAGCATCAGTTTTATTTCTGTCTGTGTTTTGGTATTCTTCAGTCTTCAATCCAGTCGAATGTTAGTTTGTATCGAAATGATTATATTTATTTGTTTAGTATACTGACACTGTATATTGAGACATTTTATTTACTAAATTCACTAGTTCTTTAGAATTTACTTTTATCTAGAGCAATAATTACTGAAGCTCAGATCATGACTCAGAAATAACAAATTTCTACAAATGAATAGTACTATCACATTCCTCATATTCTTTTCTTAATTTCACTTATGTTTGACAGCTTTATTTTTCATGGATAAGTCCCTTAATAATTTCTGATGTATTCATTATTAATATAATTTTATTGACGTGTTGAAGTAAGTATTGCCCGCTAGGGATTACACATAAAGTATAATTTATATTGTAATTTGAAAATTTAAAGTTAGTGAACCTCACTTCAGACTTCAGCACTACAAGAGTTAAATTAATTTCCATAATATGTTAAAATACGAAAAAAATACTTATAGTTTACCAAAATTGCGATTAAGAAAAATAAAATCTATTGAACCAACACCAATAAATGAAATAATAAATTCAAATCGTCTTATTTTTTTGAGCTAAAATTTAACGGATTTAAAACTACTGCTTATATTGTAACAATCTACTTACGATGACATTAGTGAATCCATTTTCTTTTCCATAAACAGAACTTCATCAGGATTTTGTTGAATCATAACTTCACAAAATATCCTCTTGGAACAAGGAGTATCTGACCAAAAGTGAGGAGCAGACAAACTTCTTAAATTAAAGTCTTTTTCTACACTAGTTGCCAATTTTTGCATGTAATATTCATCTTCAACATTTCTTCTGAACCTTCTATGTTCATCTTCTTTATTGTGTTTGGGTTCCTCCATGATAAATACTATATCATTAGGATTGACTCCTTGAAGAGATCTCATATCATTAGGATTTAAAAACCTACCAACTGCCGCTGCTCCCAAACCTAGAGCTGCTCCTCCAGCTACAAGTCCTAGAGCAGGAAGAATTACTGATGTTCCAGCAGGAGTTATTAATCCCATTTTGTCTTGAGCTCTTTGTAAGTTTGTTGAAAATCCTAAATTATGTGAAATTTTTTGTGTTGCTTCCACTATCGGTTCGAATACTGGGCGAGTTAATTGATGCATTCTTTCAAATCCGCTTTGAACGTTGTCTTTAATGCTATTGGTAATTTTCATCCAAAAGGGTTGTTCAGTCTTGTGTTTTATATAATAACTGTTGTAAGGATAGTTCATAACATCTTTTCTGTAATAATCGACACTGTTCATATTGTCGTAGTATTGTGATTGTTGTCTACCACTATTCATATCTTCGTGTGGGGAGTGTGATATTTTTTCTTTGTATGAGTCTCTTATTAAATCTTCTTCAGGTGTTGCTTTAGCGGGTTGTACTCCTAATTCTGGGTGAGCGTATTGTAGAACAGGTGTACGAACTCCTTCATTGAAAGTGACTGGGCTAAGTTTAGTGCTTGGTGGACTATACAATGCTGAATTTGGATATGAAGTTTCTCCCGGATAGTACAACATTCGTCTTTGGAATTGTTGAGAATTATCTTGTTCATAAGATCTATATCTTCGTGTGTTAAAATAATCTTTTCTCGATTCCTGGGCATTAATTTCTTTAATGTAATCTATGAGCTTAGTGTCGACGGCTTTAGAGTTATCGGCTTTAGTAAATGGGCCAATATCGGAGGAACTAAATTTAATATAAGCGTTATTACTGTCTTCTGCTTCTTGTGTAGAACTTTCAAATGAAATATTATCTCTTATAGTAAATGGTCCTAACGGTTCCTTTTTGCTCTCTGGATTTTTAAAATTATCTTCTTTTGTAAAAGGACCCACTGATTTTGAAGGTATTTTCGTTTTGGGTGTTTTGCTAGCAAAAACTAGTTCACCGACTGGTATGGCCGCCGGTGGTGTGTATCCTTTTTCGTATGGCACAAGTTCTCCATTTATGACCCTTGCGTTTCTCCATGTTTTAGTATCTGATGGGTCATCAGGTACTCTTATTCCGTGAATAACTGGTATCCCGTCCTGGTCCATATGTATTACTGATCGTCCACGTTTTTGGTCTTTATTATTCTTTACGAGGACTTCATCAGACCGAATTGTGACTGGTTTTGGCAGCACGTGGGGTATTCTGAAATTTAAATTGACAATCAAGCATAGTAGCTTCATATTAAGTTAGTAGCAAAGTGATTTAATTAGTATCATTCTATGGGTAATGTTCATTTAAGAGTAAAATGATCAACTAAACTAATTTAATCTGCCTGTTGAGTGTTGTGGCAAAACAGTTTAGATATTCGATTATAATTCTTTTTGGTCAGTTTAATTTCCTGTTTCTCCCTTTTCAATAAACCAATTTGTGACAATTCTTAATTGGTAAAAATTGAAAGGAGTGAAATTACAATATTAATTGAAAAAGTAACAACCAGTATATTTTCAGAATTTGGGAATTCAATGAATATTCTCTTTGAAGAAATGTATGATTCTCACTTATAAAAACTTAGATATTCAGAATGCATGAATCTAGAAGCATTAACGTCTTCTCCGAGTATTTGAAATATTTACCACCTATTTACGAAATGATAATTTTTTAAAAATTATAGATTTGTTATAAATATTAGGAAAATTTCAATGTTGATCCCATAAACACAACCTACTTGCTGGTATCTAATTTACATATTAAATTTGAAGTACTCAAGACAGGCTAGGTTATTTGTTAGCAGAGTATCAATTATATCGCACCGTTTACATAGTTTAGAAGAAAATGTGTTCAGAATAATAAGACCCAACCTCAATAAAGTTTCAATAAAATATCCTTTCATTTGACCCTATGTCTTGACCTATAACTTTATTGCGATCGCTATCATCCATATTTATGGATCACGTTATCTGTTAGCTTTGAGAAAGGTTAAAGGAGAATAGATATAATTATAATACAATATTTAAGTTGTTACCTGTCGCTGTCAATAACATTTCCTAAGTTATTGGAAACGGTTTTAATCTCATTTTCACTAGCATTTCTAACGACAGCGATGGTATCCAGCCTTATAATTTTAGGATGATAGTACACAGAAGGTAATGGTATCCAGTTAGCAAAAACAGTTCTCGTGTACTGGTTAGTATGACTTCTTTGATCATTTGCATTTTCATTATTTAATTTTGGATAACTTGAATCGCTGCTATATCTAGTAGTTTGGTAATTGGTTAAGGGGCCTGAGGAAGGTTTTGATTTGGAATCTCTTCTTTTTACGATCAGCTGTGCAACGCTACCATCTCGAGTCATGACGTTTAATGTCTGAGTGTCCTCGGGGTTCAGACTCCTCGAAACTTTTAACTCTGTTCTAGTTACTGTCACTGCTGGCGGCTTTTTGCTGATATCTGATGTCTGGCCCATTGCAAAAAAGCATAATAGCAGGAGCACCTGTAACAGACATATGCATAATTACTTAATATAAGAAAACACATGGATTAATAAAAGACAATAATATAAAAAAACTAATTCTAGTTCATTCCTGCAAATAACTTTTCTTTACACATATTGTAGTTCATCATAAAGTTATTAATTTTTGTCACTCAGTAGATATCATTTTTATTTTTATTTAGTCAAATTATAACTAATTGAAAGTTATTATAAACGGAAATTACTTATATAATAGTCATTTCCAGAATAATGGTTTGTAAAATACTAGCAGTAAGTTGACCCAAGAACAGCCGGAAGAAAGGCTACCACACTACCGCAAGACGAATCTTATTCATTATTGTTGGTAGGAACCCTCAAATAATTAAAAATTTGAAATATATGAAACATGAACAGTATTGACAAAATATCGTTATCGTTAATCAAAATAAATTTTTTCTATCAATGTATCTAAACGAAGGATAGATGAAGTGTAGTTGTAGGAGTCTTAATTATCGTACTAATTTCTATTATAGATATATTTTTGAACATAAGTTTATATAGGCAAGCAATAAGTAATAAACCTATAATGTCAAAATAAATAAACTGTAAACATAAGAGAAACATTTAAATACCTACTCATTATCATTTGCAATTTTAATTGGACGAAAATATTATTACGGAAATATATCACTATTTAATTTAATTAATAATATAATACATTATGTAAAATCGAGTATATTTTAACTTGGCATCTGTATGAGTTGATATTGCGCGTACGATTTCATTTTCTGTTGCACACAAAGTTAAAGCAATAGCCCGAAAAAATTGGTCACGTATGTCTACCGAGCTTCTCTCTCACCTCCATTGAGACGGAAATATGCAACATACCACTGAAGAGAGAGATAAATAATCTATGTTTTCAATAAATTCAGCGATTCTCAAACTGTGAAAATTTGTCAGTCGTTATTGTGAACTATTATTTATTTGGGTTAACAGTCGTCTCATATTAGAATTAAATTAGTCTTTATAAGAAATGTTTAAGTTATTTTTTGCGATAAATATATATATTTTAAATTATATTAAAAGTAAAAAATGTTCCTTCTTAAAATTTTATTTTACTAATCCGTTCCTCGAATTTTGTTAAAACCATCTTTTCCCTAAATATTTTTCTTTTATTATTCTGAGCGAGTTTGTCTCTTAAGTAGGTAAATAAAACCAACTTTCAGACGTTACTTATCCGATTCTCAGACGAATATCCACGGCTTTTATTTTTTATTTAAATTTTATTTATTACACATTACCAAATACGCCTTCAATCTTTCGTATTTTAAATTTCTTGCTAAATAAATAGAATTTTGCGGTGCTGGCCGGTGTCAAACAAAGCCGAACACCTGATATGAGCGTGATATATCTATATTTTAACCAATAAACACACGTTTTCACCCTCTATATACAGTTTGCGGATTCGAGGAGTTCTAGACAGAAACCTGTCGGGATTATTATTTTAGTGGTAAAAAATTAAATAGGAATAGGAATAGGTAAACGTGTATTCGTGATGGTAATATTTAATTAGGAAAATATTAAATTGTAAAAATACATTTGATAATTATGAAATTATGGCAACTAAAGTGGGCGTCTTAAATGAACAGTCAAAAAAGTTGGTTTTAAATTTAATGGATTATTTTATAAAAGAAAGAGAAAACGAAGGACCGTTGATACCACTTCAACAGGTTCATGAAAGAGTTTCTGAAGCTTTAAATATAAGTCTAAGAACAATCTGCAGGATTAAGCACCAACAAATTAATATTGTCTTGACAAAAAAAAATAAAACGATTTAGGAAGAAACCAAAAACTTTGGATGTATGTGATGGTGTTAAAATGGAAATAAGGGAAGTAATTTATAATTTTTATGAATCAAAAACACATTTTACACTCGATACGTTGAAGGAAATGCTGAAAAATAGGGGAATCATAGAATTATGTAAGGTAACTCTCTTAAAACTTCTAAAACATTGTGGATTTAGGTATAGAAAAGATTGTAACCGTCGCGTCGCCCATACCTCCCCGCGGTTCTTGCTGGACTGTAACAATATTAGTTTTCGAACAATATTAGTTTTCGATCATTATTCTTTTAATAATAATTAATATTGTTATTGACTGAATTGGGCAAATTATTTTTTGTTATCAGTTTCATTTGTGCCCGTCAGAATGACACTAAAACGATGAAGTTAGTGAGTTAATACTTCTTAGCATTTTATGATAACACCTTTAATATTTTTATATAATTATTTAGCGACAGCATCAGTGTTATAGGTGAACTGTTTGAGAACCGCTGGCATATCTGACCCATCGAATACATCTTAGTTCAGACGACGAAGCGACCTTTGGACCGGCCAAGTTAAAATATACTTGACTATACAACAAGCCTATAAGAAAAATGTCTTATTTCTCCACATATAAATAGACATTTACCAAGTGATGTTTACTGAAATATCTGTTACCACGATTTCAACTTGAAAATGTAGAATATTTTACAGGAGAAACCTTTGTTGTTAAGAAGTCCATGGCAGCGCATTATACAGGGGCACAACTGAGCAGGTTTCGATATTTTAGTATGGTATTTTTTGCCAATAACATCAGGATTGTCATCGTTTATAGTGCTCAGGGAAAATATGATATCAATGAAATTTTAACAATATATTATTATGACGTGCATTGAACAATTTTTTGTTTAATATTAATCAGTATATGGTATTCACATTTTATTTACCTGAGGGGAGGCTATGGTATGTTTTTCTTAGGTTGTCTCAGGGTTGTCTACTATTGACAAAACATTGAAGTGTCAGATTTAATTGATTGTCACCGTCATTTATTTTTGGCTGAATTGCCAAATTTTTTATTGATGACATTGCTGTGCTTTCTTTAGGGTCTCACTGTGGCAACTATGTAGAACCAATTTGAATTTGTGGTTATGTTTTTGACTTTTCAACATAACCTCAGTAATTAAAACAGTCATTCATACCAACAGAATTCAGATTTTCCAAGGCCTCCCCTCATGTAAATAAAATGTGAATAGCATATATATCATCAAATAAAAAGTTCCAAAAATGATATATAGGTACTTCTTTATAATAACAATAATAAAAATTAATTTAATATGTTTAATAAAATTTATAGAAAACAATCGCCATGTTGTTATCAAAAGAGTCAGATTTTACGAACACTTGGGCTTAACATATAATAAAAACTGAAAGTATGCACCCGCTTATGGCGCAAATATGTGTTCCCATTTAAATTCGTTCATAAAATGTAATCGTTTTCCATGAATTTAAAAAAATGCAAAATCTGCGGGGACAATACAGTTCTTTAATTAAAAAAAAACACAGGACCATGTGTCAAATCCAATGCCTACCTTCTTATAAGATTCAAAAATAAAATCCCGCAGGGGCTTACTTTTACTTTTCAGGTTTTTTTACATCTTAGACGTTATTTTTTGAACAAATACCAACATGTGTATATTGCTGGAATCAGAATTTCCTCACGAACAAGAAATATACAGAGTATTGTTAAAATGAGAAAGTTAGTGTTACTTCCGGTTAAATATAATATGTCAAATATAAACCATTTAAAAAAATCACGTAGTAATATTTATAAATGCACCAAATGGCAACTAACTATTCCAACTATCTGAATAAAATTGAAGTGAATACTATCAAGGTAGATACTTGATATCAACTTTAAATCAAAAGTAACAGTGAAAATTATACAACCGTACAACCACAATACTGGTAATATAGAAATCATACTATTTTTGACCATTAAGGAAATCCTAGAATGACACTTTTTATAATACTCGAAACCCGCATGCCAGATGTTTCAATTATAACTTATTCAAAAGCGATGATTTTTAATTAGACAGCCTTTATAAAAGGAGTTCTATAAAGTGGGATTTTCTTTCAACACAGAATGAATAGCCTTATTTTGTTAAATATAAAACTGTTTACACGGGTTCTCCAAAATGAGTGTTTCATAATGAAGGAGATATTTACATTGGAAATATAGATATTTCAACTTTTGAGCCTAGTCCTATTTACTACAGGGTTTTTCGTTAAGATTTCACCCCGCATGGACCCCGCAATGATCTGTCTACCTTATTTAATGAACCATAGAATGTACACCTGGCGGGATCATGCTGTATATTTTCTATTTGATGTGTTTTTAACTATTACCCTCAATAAAATTGTAACAACTTTAATTGACATATTTTGAAATTAATCCTCACCCGAAAAATAAAGTTCCAGTTTTAAGAACTTAGAACACGCTATCTATACATATATAATAGTAGTGACCTTAAACATTTATTTTATATTATGGTACTGTGTTAAGATTTGACTAAGTACTAAGCATCACCATTACTGAGAATGATAATAGAGCGATGTCTTCATTTTAGTATAGTAATCACTTAATTACCTACTCACTTTATTGAGTGTTATCATTTCACGATTCCTTTATGTAACGGAGTTATGCAGATTAGGTCGAGTGCTTAACAATATGAACTGTTGTTCTTAAGTATTGTGTTGTACCCAAGCTGGTTTTTATTTGTACAAAAATAGAAGGCTACAGTTAATTGTATTTTGACTTTTAATTTTTCATTATAAAATAAGTAAAGAACCAAAGTGTATTTTGAAATAAGTGGAAACAAACATTAGAAAAAAATAATCGATTTGAACTATCTACAAAGGTGGCAAAAACAACTGAAACCAATGATAGTCAAATTTGATTTTTTCAACGGAAAAATTAAAAACTGAGTATGGGTCTCGCTTGCATTATAGGAAATTACTTTATAGGCCTTATTAATATCATTACATTTACTTATGATAGTAATTCTTGGGCCACTGAACTCGCTGAAGGTGTAAAAACTTATTACAAAGTATTTTTGTGCTAGTTGCATTTTCAGATTCGATAATTTGAAATAAAACAATTCAGAAAAACTGAACTGTATGCATCTATTTTCTTATTTAAAAAAAAAAATGGACTTGGTTACGTTACTTTTTGATTATTGTATCCCTTAGCAATATTACTATCAATAAATTCACTATTTAATTTTTGACAACAGGCAAGGCATTCATAACAGTAACATTTGTCCTATTTATTTTATTGTATAATTATAAAATATGCATTTGGAAAAATTCAGTTAAGTTTGTAATATGTTATAACGTAATATAAGAACCCATAAATACAGAAGTTACAACTTACATTCATTGAAGTGGCCGATCCGAAGAAAGTTCATAAGAAGTCAATAACATTACGTCTCATCACCTACTTTCACCTATAATACTTTGTTTTTGTCCACTATAGTTAAGTATCCCTATATAAACTATTAAAAGGTTTCAAAGAGAAAATGAAATATCAATAATTCTTTGGCAATGACTGACTGGTGGTATTATTAGCCAATACGTCATCATAAGCCAATACAAGTATTGTAGGTTTTAAGTATGGACAAAATGATGTTATTTAAAAATTATCGTTTTTATTAAAGAATTTATTTACTTGTGTCAAATAACAATACAGAGAAAATTAAGACCAATAATTTCCTGAACATTTCATTGCGATTCAATACTAGCATTGAGTGCCAGGCCAGATTTAACAAGAGACGCAACCACCGTACATATAAGACTATGACGCAACCGAAAATGTTCTAAAAATGTAGTACATATATTCTTTGCCAATATTTAAGGCCACGCAGTCTGATTTTAAATACCTTTCTCTAGTACTAAAATGGACAACAATCCTGAAGTTATTGGCAAAGAAATATAACACTAAAATCTCGGTTGCGCCTCTTGTTATATCATGTTTCAGTCAACGATGCCAATAAATATTGGTATCAATGTTTTTTTCGTTATTATGAAGTTAGTTAATTTACTTATGGTGCTAAAATAGAGTACGACTTGATCATTTCGTGCAATTGAATGAATTTGGTAGAGGTAGAAATTGAAAATGTTGAAACGCATGCAGTGAAAATACATGTTCTAGCAAACGTTTTTGTTTTGAATGTAGACTCATAAAGTAGGCATACCCGCTCCCTGTAAACCCATCCTTTCTATACATAAACGGTTATAAAGAACTGAATCGCCGAAATCAAGGAATTTTTAAGCATTAAAAAAAATTTTAAGTGAGCGAAGGATAGATACATTTAGAAAAGAATTGGATTCAGGGTCTTCAGGTTTAGGGTTAAATGTGTGAAAATGGTGACACTAATTTATTAAGCTAAGGGACTATTAGCGTGAGAATCGTAGAATTGTGGTCTAAAATAAGAATGCTTGTAAGAGAAAGAACGTAACATATAAATTGAGTAAGTTATTGTTTATCTAATATGAAACGAAATGAAACTAACCTTTTACTTCGTTGTTATCTTGAATATTAATCTAAATATCTATATTTTCAATAAATGAGTAAGAGCTCTAAATATGATGACTATGTATATAATTTCTATACAAATTTTCATATTTTTTTAAATTCTATAAACCTTGTTCGAAAATATATAATTACTTTGTTCATGACAAAACCATTACTTGTAATTATAAATAAACTGTTGTGTATTATTTTAATATGTCATTAACATGATTTGCTTGACTGTTTAAGTTTAAAAAACTTCATGCGCCGGGTGACTATACATATTTCTAAGACCGTCACGAAACACTTACTCCAAACTGAACAGAGAAAAGTGAAAGTATACTCTATAATTATGTACTTGTTTGAATACAGTTACATCTCAAGAGACACTGCACTTGTAATCCAATAAGGGAAACACAATTTCATTTTATCCTTTAATCATCGACCATCGACCACAACAATACGTGCCATGATTTTTTAATAAAAAATTTATTACAATAAAAATAAATTCACTTTTAGGAGGTGACATTTTTAATATTACACAATAAAAAACAGTAAGCTAAAGGAACAAAATGAAGTAAATAAAAAAAATAAAAAAGATGTGGAAATTGACGCCAGTATCTTGAAAAAATAAGTTGAAACTATTTTAAAAACTTGTAGGGAATGTAATTTTGTTCTACAAATAAATATTATAACGAAACGTACTTTATTAATATGTTACACGGTTGCCCAAAAATTAGTGTACGCAACACGCCCGGAAACTGTTTTCTCGCAAACTTCCAGGATTCGCCCTAAGTATTTTCCGGACTTAAATTACTACTTATTCACAATCATATACATAATGCTTCAATTGCCAGCTTATAAAAAGTTGGGAAATAGACAATTTCTAAGTTACATTTCCAGCTAGCCGGAAAAGTAGCTTTACCTGCTAGTTAAACGTCACTCTCCCGGCAAGTAAACGTCACTTTGTGGCAGCAAATCTTCTGGTTGTATTTTCTGCAGTATCTTTCAAATCTGGTGGAGTACATTTTTTTTAGAATTTTGAGCGAATTTAACAGAAATTATTGATAATAACAATGCTTGTGAATGTGAAAATATTAACTTAATTTGACAGAACCCTCAATGTCTTGTTAACTAGCCGCAACTTTTTACTGCAGCAGTCCTGCGTTTGTATCTGCAGATAACAACCCTCGGCTGTAATAAAGTACTTCCCGCTCGGTATGTAATGTACATTTAATGACAAGTTTCTATGGATACATATCAATAAAATTTATGTGACAAAATCCCAAGGGAGTATTTTAGATTTTTGCCAATAAAAAGGAGTTTTTATTGGAGTATGTGACGAAAATTAAACAATTTTATTGGATGTAGATAAATGTGACACATAGTCTATATAAAATATGTACCTAGTGGATTTTCAGATGGTCAGACATGTGAAAATCTCAGTATGTCATATTAAACCCCTCGTTTTTAATTTTTATATGTCTTTTGTTATAAAACGAAATTTATATAAATTCGTGTTTGCTTTTATATTTTTTGTTATAGTCTTGTATTTCAGCTTAGATGGTATGTTATAGAAACTTCAATTCGATTTTGTTTTTGGGAGAAACTATATATTATTATTTTCTTATTATTGATGGTTGATTTCATTATTTTAAAGCAAGGAATTAAGACAGTATTGGTACTCAGTCGACACAGAATTTAATGCTCTACATTTTTGGTAATAGTGGGCATTTCGATTAAACGTTTAGTTTCGGAGGAATTCGAGGGAAACCGGAAAAAAAAATTTCGATTTTTTTTAAAACATCACAGCTGAAGTTCGACTCGCAAAGCGGGACAAACTCAGATTATTCATATCAGAGACTTACTTGAGTCATTAAAACAGTTTTCACAACTCCACCCGTTTTTGGAACGCAGCCCCTTTTTTTTATCTAATTTTACTAGCCTATTACCGTCTTCAGATTTTTTGTCTACAAAAAATAAATCAATCCATCCATTTATCACAACAAAAAAAATTTGACGACTGTAGTTGTATTTTTTAAGTGAAAACTAGATGAATAAATTATTGGCAAGGAAATTATCACTTGCCTACTTTTATAACCTCTACCCAGGAAATAACTATTACAATGATATTCAGTTTCTACTGAGTATAATTTATTACCATTTAACATATTTAATATAAAATTCATTCAATTAATTATTGTTTACAAACGCTATACTGACAATGTAATAAGGAAAAACATAAAATACATTAATTTTGATCAATCATTCCAATGTTTGCAATTGCAATTTATTATTGCCATCAACACATTAAACAAAACTTAAGATCAACATTCTTGACCTGAAAGTGAATTGTGGATTTATTAATTGAATAAATACCATTCATTATTACGTTTTATGTGTGACATGTTAATTTATGACAACAGAATCAGTTCTGAGGTTACATTTTTCTTTTTTCATTGGAAATAAGGGTTAAAATAAATTATTATTAATAATAGATATCTACCATTAAATTTTAATTGCTTAACTATATAATTTCACTGTAAGTATTTATAATTCATTAATATAGCTGATAACGCATGTCTTGGAATAATATAATTATTGTCATTTGATGTCTTTGATATATGGTAGAACATTAGGCTTAAGCCATACTTCAATACATAATTATCAAAGTTTTCCGAAAAAACTGCAGTTATTATTGTGAAATAAACAACATTTTTAGAAAAACATTTGCAATCCATTTTTTTCTGAAATCAGGAGGGAAATTGGCAGATTCAAATTTCATCAAGAACTTTTTGATTTTTATAAAGTACCAGGTATCTTTAGGTAGCTTTTATATTTTAATTCGTACACAACTAAATAAAAGAAATGCAGATTAAGCTGATATAAAACCCAAATAAAGTTATTTATAAACAATGTGGTCTATACGGACTTCTCGAAGGCTTTTGATAAAATCAATATCAGTTGTTATTAAATAAATTAAAAAGTTTTGGATTTAGTGCTTCCTTAATAACATTTTTTTTATCATATTTAGTGGACAGAGAGCAATATGTTTTATACAATGGATACCGTTCGGCTGTCTTTATAGCTACTTCTGGAGTTCCTCAAGGGTCCAATCTTGGACCTCTACTCTTTTTACTTTTCATCAATGATTTGTTTCATCATATTCATTGTAATAAACTGTTCTTTGCTGATGATCTTAAAATATTTAGTAATATTAATTCTGAATTGAACTGTGAAAGCTTACAAGAGGAACTTAACTTACAAGATTGGTGCATATTAAATAAACTTTATTTAAATGTTGGTAAATGTGAAATTTTATCTTTTACCAATCGAAGAATCACTACTAATTGTAATTATAGTAATAATGGTATTATTTTATCTAAATGTGCAGATACCAAAGATTTAGGCATAGTTTTTGATTCCCAACTTTCGTTTAATCAACTTATTAATTTAAAAATATCAGAAGCTATGAAAATGCTTGACTTTATAATAAGAAAGTTATTATTATAAAAATTTTCATAATTTACAAGCCTTAAATACTTTATACTATATCATTTGTGCGATCCAAACTTGAGTGTAAATTTGTTTCATATAATATTAAGTGCATCTAAAAATTTGATAATTTTTAGAAATTGCCCCAATTTTTTATATATATTACATATTTTTAAAGTTGTCAAACTCTAGTTCAAATTTCAAGAAAGACTAGAAAATCACAATAAGATATTTGTCAATAAAACATACTCTAATTTGATTATAATTTATTTTGCTGTATTATTAGCATCAAATTTATAACTAAATGATAATTATTGCAAGTACGATAGACATTATTTTGTTCACTATAATAATTTTTTCTTAAAAAATATATTTTATGAACGTAATATCTAAAACCGTAAATAGAATTAGTGAAACACAACTGTAATAACTGTAATACCCACATATTAATAAACTGTTTCCCATTACAAATAAAAATTAATTGGTGGCATAATAAACGATGCAGTGCACATGTTGCTCTAAATACAATGTAGGTCAGCGTCAGCATCAGTAAATACTTAATTCATATTTTGCAAATTACAATTTACAATATGAATACGGCGCTGTTTATAGTTATAATTTTGTTATTATAAAAACAGTTAGCAATTTAAAGACTTAAATTTATTTTTTACACACCATTTATCAGCTGACCTGGATATAGACATTTTTACTTTCATGTTTAAGATTCTACTACAGAATACACTTGTCATACAATAATTAAGAACTTAAGTATTCAATATGAATGTTATTTTAACCAGTAGCCAGTAGCGCAACTAGCAGGCGGTGTTGAAACATTAGGAAAAAGAAAATAGTCTTATAAAATTTATGTTTTTTTATAAATTTTGTATTTGAATAAGGATAAGGAGATTTTAAGTAAAAATCAGAACAACCGGTAGTGAGTTCGCTAATGCCGAATGTACTGGGTACCTACAACTTTTTTTCTCCTGTGTGTGTGGTGTCTTTAAGGTCATAATTTTAGTTGAATTTATTTGGCCCGATCTGACAAAAGTGTGAAAGAAATTCATCATTTTCATACTTTACCAAATCATTTCAAATCCGTTAAAAGTAATCTTTTTCGATATCCATAATCAGGAAAATGGAAAATATATACAATTATTTCATTTAACAAAAAGAGTTGGCACCTAAGAATTCAATTCTAAACATAAATGAAATAATAGAATACCAAAAAGTGCAATAAAATCAAAAAGGTATCATAATAAATGTTATATTTCGCGTAAACGTTCGGTACCTACATTTTTGTTCAAACATAGAGATACAGAAGTATTTAGATACCTACTTAGAAAATTGGGTTTCTTCCCATATATAACTATTTAAGTATTTTCTAAATTTCTCGCATGCTTTACTTAAGATCTGTCTCAAATGTCTGCCTCACGAAATTCGTCGATGCAATTGGTTTCTCAAACGCATGAAATACATTTTTTTTAAGAAAAAGGAAAGATTAGTAAAACTTTATTACTGAAAAAAATTTACAAATTATTTAATAAGATGTTCAAACTGAGTTCCGTTAACAGCTAGGCACTGTACAAGTCGCTGTCACTTTTTTGACACTTCACATGCATGGCATTCTTAAAATTTTTAAATAAAAAAAAATGTATTTCATGCGTTTGGGAAGCCAATTGCATCGACGGATTTCGGATTTCTTTACAGCGTTGAATAGTCTATTAAAATACCTTTCTTTTGGGGTATCACAAAGGGTAGGTTGCCATTTGAAGAAAAAAAGTTGGGGTGGCTGGGGGAGGGGGTGTGTACAACTAGAAATTATAAATCGCACCAAAAGTTGCGTAATTGAAAATAAAAATCGACCTGTCCAAGGTTTTTTTTATACAATCAATATTTTAAAAGTTATGGTCATGTTTCAATACTTTTTACGCACGCGTATGTAAGTACATACAATCATTTTTTTTTTCATTTTTTTGTCATTAGAAAAATTAAATAGTTATAGTGTTTTCATATTTTACAAAAATTCAAAATACATTATTGTATTAAACTCAAGTAGTAACTTCAATTTATTTACATTACATTTAATACCTATTTTACGATAACTACATTTAACATATTCCTTTCTAAAACCAAAACGTACTATACAGAATATATTTTACCAAATTTTGGTAAATGCTGGGTAAATATAAATAAAAATAATTTTCGAGATTCAAAAAAAAACAAAACGTTTGGATATGAATTTTAAACAAGATCTTTTTAATTAAGAGAAACTACGTTCTCTGATAACCACTAAAAATTGTATAATGAGTTGTGTAATAGAAGAAAATATTATAGGCATTAAATTTAACAAGAATTCAATTTTACTTTGAACATAAAACTTAAAAAATAAATAACTAATGATAAGTTGATAACCAGCACAGGTGCGTAAACGTTTATGGAGGAATTATTGGAGAGGCATATTTCTTTAACGACACATTGATTGAATCTTATCTTTATTTTTTGAAAATTTATCTACCACAATTATTGATGATATACGAAATAGAATGGCAAGATGGTGTTCCACCACTTTATTCAAATGCAATAAAAAACCACCTAAATAATAACTACCCACAAATGAATTGAAGAGAGTCAATAATAATGTAGGATTGGAATAAGGGCTAGAAAAATGTAGAAGAGTAAGCATGAAATTCCGTTAAAAAAAACCCCTGGCCCTGTAGAATCATCTTGGCTTACCGTGTGTATATTCGAAAATAATTTTAAATTTACTTGGATATCGTTGACAGTTTTTAGAAAAAAATTTAAGTATCTAGTTTTTAATCTCCATTTATAGAAACTTACTTTAGTGTTGATCTGTGCTTGTGTTATTGTAACAAACATGGCTGGCGGACGGGTAGACGGACATTGTTTAGAATCTGATGACTAACACAGCAACGATTAAAGAGGCATATTTGTATTCAAAATTTTGTATATCTATAACCATCAAAATATGTGTTTCAGTAGTTGTTTCCGGATAGTGGTAAGAAAGTTTTCTCAAATATTGCCAATTCACAAAATTCACTATTTTATTATAAATATTGTTTACTAATTATTTTTTCTACAAGAATAACAGAAATGTTTATTACGACAGAGGATGATGTTTAGATTTAAAGGTGATTCTTTATTAGAATTATTTTAAAAGAAGAACGTGTTATTAATTATTTATTTTGTTATTCATTAATTATATCTAAAATCAATATTCGTTCGTAGAAGATAATATAAATGTTTTCAACATATTAACCTATTTTTCGAGGTGAAGGGGAATGAAATTTTGCAAGACGAAAAAAATGGCAATAAAGATCTTCTCTGGTATGCATATCAATGATCAGATGAAGCATATTTATCAAGCTTAAACCAACCACAACTTGAATTTGAATTAATTAGAGTTAATGTTACATTACTACAAATTTATTTCTATATAAGACGGAAGAAAATCAGATCTAAGTATTTTTAAGTGTGACATAATAAAATTGGTAACCTCTCTTTTATACGACTAGTTTCGAATCTCTTCCATCCTCGAATTTATGGAGTAAACTAACTACATATTTAAAAATCGTGCACGCAGCACTATTTACTACCCTATATAAAATTGTATATGGCGGAATGAACTCATTTAAATAAAATTCCAAGCATATAGGTACGGCTTTTCCGAGGGCTTTTCAAACCTTTCTTTAATTTTTTTACATATTACGTTAACTATGACTGTTTTTAGGTATTAATTTTACTGTAAGTATTAAATAATTATTAATTAACTGTTTACTAACGGAAAAGGATCGCCTGTCATCTGCGGTTTACCGACAGCCTAAGCTTTTGGTCATTTTAAAGTTTAAGGTTTCTATGAATTGTTATTTCAATGATTTTGAACGCACAACACCACAATTTGTATGGTAAGTTAAATATATTTAATTTCAATATATGTATTGTTTTTAGACGTTCTGCATTTTGTAATATTAATCCAATTTTTATTATGTTGTTAAAAAGTCCAATAGATTTTATATTTGTATGTTTAGAAGTGAAGCATCAATATAAATATATCAAATCTAACCACCTCAATTTTTTGTAATTATTTATTTTGCGTTTTATTTCCTCAAATTTTTTATTTTTCATCCAGTTTGATACATATTCTATAAAAAACAAAAGTACTCGTAATTACCCGATAGTAAAACATATGACTTAATTCTCAGATACCTATGCAATAAAAAAAAAGGTGTTTTGTTATTAGTGATACATGACTAATTGGAATCGTTTTTTTATTTAGTGCTATCCATTATTGGATCTTCAAAATGCCAATGAAGAAGCATAAATCTTGTAGAGGAATTTAAAAACTTTCATTTGTGATTAATTAAAGTTAAAACAATTAATAAACAATTGCGATTCGCGCCTAACACTAATATGTTATTTTTATTATTATCTTTAATTAGGTACCCATTAATAAATTATTTATAAGACATTTAAAATTATTATATTTGAATTTAGAGAAAGTTTAGTTTCTTCATCATTTTCCCCGTAGAATGATTAGTCCTAATAAATACATGATAGGCGCTAAATATAGGTATAGGTGTCTGTTAATTAATAACTTAAAATTGAAAAAAAAATTAAGGTTAAAAATTTGAACTGTATAAATTCAGCAAACGCTTAATCCTTTCACTGTGTGACATTAAATAGTTTTTTCAAATATTTATGGGACTAGGTATTTATAACATGGATAGTTATTTATTAACATTTAATTTAAAAGAAATATTAGCAAATAAATAACTTTACCTATTAAAACCCATTCTCATCCACGTCTAGCGGATTTACTTGCCTACCTTATATGTAAAAGTAAATACCTAATTGAAGTTAACGCGAAAACTTCAGAAAACAATTGAGCATCGCATTACAGAGATATAGCTATCGACATTCTTCTTATGTAGCACCCTGTATATTATTACATCTTTTGATTCTTCGTTTTTTCCTAATTTCATCGATATGTACACTTAAGCTATTATGTTTTATTTTTTAGGAGATATAGATAATTACATAATTTAAATTACAACAATTAATATATAATTATATTTTATAGATATTGTTCAAACTGCCTTCCTTGCTTTTCTACACATAACCTATATCTTTTTTCTAAATTATCTGTATCCCGTAAACAATAAAAGATAATAGCTTACGTGCTTATATCGATGAAATCAGGAAAAGAACGAAGAATCAAAAGAAATAATAAGATGTTACATAAAAAAAACAAAGTTGATAGCTATATCTCTGTAATGCGATGCTCGATTGTTATTTTCTATAAAAATTTGAAATCCTGGCAAAAAATTAGTCAGTAAAGCAATTTTTAGTTTTCCGATAAATTCAAAATCAATAAAGTTACAGTAGAATCTAACAATTACCTAGTCAAGTAAAATAAATAAATTATTATTATTAATGCTATTATTATTAATAAATTTTAGAAGGCAAACTAAAAATTTAGAAATACTTATGTAGGAATGTACATGTTTTTGACGAATCACTTTTAAAATAAATAGATGTGTTGATAATATACATGTTTGGATCCTTTCTCCTTTTTCGTTTTTTATCTTCAACGTACTTGAAAGTTCTCGATAATGAATTCTATCATTTATATCTTCAAAATCGATTTACCTACATTTTCTATTGTAAATTGAATATGGTTGTAAACAGTAAACCAGGATATAAGTATATAAAACTAAACTAAACTAAAGATCAATTAGGAATAACAGATAAGAACCAAAACTGCGTGAAATCTTTAAATTGAAAACAAATGTAGTGATGAAATTGAAAATTATTTACAAGAAATGAAATTGTCATTATGTTTTTAAGAAAGTAATTTTTCATAAATTGAAAAATTCTAATAAATTCTAAACATCAATAAAGTGCTTTCTACACTTAACCTTGGATGAATTGATTTAAAATAACAAAGTCTATTATTAAAAAAATTATCCAGTGACAAAATATTTATAAGCATTGCCTTTAGTAATTACCTATATTTTATTTAGGCTTTGTTTGGAACTGCATTTTCCGATGCGAAAGAAGGGATATTTCCTGTTGGTTACAGATTTGTGTAGTATTAAATATGTTTCTTATAAAGTGTCTTCCTGACTAATGAGAATATGGATGTGCATCGAGTTTCGTAAGACAAGACAGGAACAAATAATTGTATCAAAGTAATGAGGAAAGCCATTAACACTCAACTGAAATATCTCAAATCAGCAGGTACGTACGATGGTTCGTACAGACTCAGGTATTTCCAATGAGTCCACTCTTTAAAGTTAATAACCAATTTTCTACAATATTTAATATTTTAAAACAATTTTGGTGGTATATCTAAAAAAGGTCCGGCTCGTGCCAAATGTGCCAAACTTGGCAGACTTTATCTTAGGGAGGCTTAAAACTTTTATTTTTTTGGTTATTTTTTTAAGTAATCTGGATGAGAAATTTTTAAATCCTGAGAATTTCTTAAAGTATTACATCTACCGGGAAATGGAAAAAAATAGAGGATGCCCTCAAAAACAATTCCGTTGAATATTGAGGAGGACGCGTTAAGCTCGAATTAACTGATTTTTTATGAAATTTAATTTATTTACTGATCGTATTATTAATAATTGACAATCACTGGTATGCACTTGAATGCTTGTGTTAACTTCTCTATAATTTTGATAATTACATTAACATTAACAGTAAACTTCAGTTAAAGGTAAATCATGTCATCATTTAAAGTCAAATTTAACAAACTTCTTAAAAATATGTAATGATCTTGCTCTATTAATTTAAAAACAATAAACTTTAGACATCTATGGTAAAATAACGCGAATAAGATAAAATGTGTCAGGTTTAATTTATTAAATAAAGATTTGTCAGAATTTATTATTTTATGAAAATATAAATCATGGAATAAATATATACTTCCAAAGGTTTAAAAATCTAAATAAGGTTATGAGTTATAAAACATTAATCATGTCAAGATCAAAATTAGTATCCATCATAATTCAAAACGAAGTCAAGAGAAATAATTTTATTTAACTAATAATATTCATTTAGAATTGCCTGTTTATAGATCAGCAATTTTTTTATAAGTTGCATTCAAGATGGACATTATTTCTTTTTCTAGGTAAATCATTATATGTATTTTACGTTTAAGTATTTTTAAATACCCATATGTTAAGATCTCGTTTTAATTTTTAAGTCCAATTTTTGTAGAAACTTAGGTAGGTATATAGAAAGAATACTAGTATACATATAAATAATTTTTAAAGCAATTGCAGGTCTAAAATCTAAATAAGGATTTTTGTTGGTAATTTAATATTAAATGTGAAATGAAAAACAATTTGCTTTACTCCACAACAATATTTTTGAAAAGTAGCGTTATTATGAAACTAAAATATTTTTTATAATAATTTTAAAGCAGATACGCTTATATTTATTACATTCAGCTATGAATTAATGTCCTTTTTGACTGTACCAAATAATTAAGTTTTATATTTATTTATTTTATAATAGTCATATGTTTCAATTAATATCCTATTTTAATATCTACGCTGTTTGTCTGGAAACTATTAATCATATAATATAGAAATAAATATATTTGTAAACATAATACCCATTCATGAAAAATATTTTATTTTTTATTTATTTCCTTAATACTTTTTATAGTTTTCGACTATTAATTACCTATTTGTTTTCATTATCAACTTTTACTAGCATATGGTGGCCGTGACATTATTCTACATCGTAATAAAGTTCTGCGTACTAGTTTAATTATTTTAATAAAACTATTTAAATTTTATTTCTGATTTCACTTTCTTCATTCCGTTAAACATCTATACTCGATCTGTTCGAAACATAGAGCTCGACTCCTCCCCATTAATTTTATGGCAGCGCAGAACGGTCCACGCAATAGTCAGTTTTACACGATGGAATTAATGAAAGCTGTGATAGCTTCAACAAAATTTGTTTATTATACGTGTTACATTGTATACTGCAGCGATGTTATATTGTTATAATGTTTATTCCCATTAAAGTTTCTATTATACATTTGCAATTTTGGACTTTTAAAAATAATACTTATTCCCACGAAAATGTAAACGACGTTTTTTTATTATGTCCGCACTGCGCAAACTCACGATACTTTGTTTATTTCGCCGTCTAGACGTAACGAAACGACCAGTCGCCGATTGCTGGCTGGTTTGTTTACGTTTGTATTCGTTTTTAGGTTAGGTGCTTTTGCGAGTAATTTCCACATACTTTAAAAGAACGTATGTGGTTATTCCAGGCAAAAAAGTTAGTTTGTGATTTACTGTAAGGCCCTCCGCACATTAAGCTACTACAAACTAGTTACAAAAGTATGAAGCGCACACGACGCTACTGAAAGTTTATAAAATCAAGTCCCTTTTCGATTGTTGCGGCTTTGTTACATGATACAATAAATTACATTTGTATCATGGCTTTGTTACATTGTGTTTAAATAATTATTCTGTTACTGTGATTAAAGCTATTGTTGTTATGGTGTTAAAAAATTTCTAGTGATACTGATAGTAGTGCTTCAAGTGATGAAGATATTATCCTTTATTTTAATTAATCGTATAAGAAATTTATGAGAGATATCAATATAATATAATAATATAATATATGCTCATCATTTCAATCATTTCAAAACCTGTGTAAATATGAACATGACAGTTGACAGTGCAGGCCGGATCCCCATTTATTCGCGTTTTTCGTAAGTTTAGCGTTTATGCGTTTCGCGACAATCCATAACATAAGCTGATTGCTGATTGGTCTGTTGCAAAATACGTAAAAGTTTAATGACGCAAGTTCTTGTAGAGGCGGCCTTTCAGTCAAATCTAGAAAGTTGCGTTGTAATTTGGGTTCTATAAATACGACCAATAGAGAAATTCCATTCAAATTTAGCGGACATTTTTGGGGCGGAGTGTAATTCTATCTGTTGGACAGACAGAGTATAGTTCCGTATCATAATCGAAGTGTATGACAGGAAACAAAGTGGGTGCTTAATAATATTTGTTACATCATTTACATTAAAACTGCCTTATCATAACTTATTGTACATCGTATCAATTTCTTACCTGGCGAAGTTACATACATTATTACATACGTATATCAGAACCGGATAAAAAACAAGAAATTCGTTATCCTGAACTGAAACATCAAAACATTAGATATAATTTACCGAAAGTAAGACAGAGTCGGTAGGCTCCAGCATCTTGTATATTAAAGTATATAACTAAGTATAAATTTGAAATTTACGCAGTGGCGGTTTTAACATGCTTGTCGCCCCGGCACTATTTTAAAATGCTGCCCCTACTCTTAAAAAATATAACATAATATATACTATACAAAAAATGTGTCCCATCCCATCAAAAAGAATACTACTTAACGTTTTTTCATTAAAAAACAAAGCCGACAGGCGGCCGCCTTTGATCATTGATTAAAAACATGGAACACAGGAGCAAGAGTAGACACATAATAAATATTACCTATTTTTTTAAAGGCTTATTTATTACAATTTTCTTTAGTTCAGTTAAATCGTTTAGAGAAATTGAACGAGTTGTAAAAACTTTACTACATCTTTATAGTGCACGCAAAAAAACCGGCCCGTTTCAAGTTTTTATCGGCATCAAACGAGAGGCGGTTTTTATGCGTCTTATTATCAAGATGTAGTCAACTATAATTATTTATCAAACCCCAGATAATTTATTTTTTATTTCGTTAACGGACAAACGATTTACGGTTTACTTGCTTAAATGAGATTTTGCCGCCCTTGAAATTTTGCCGCCCCGGGCACTCGCCCAGTGTGCCCAGTAGTAAAACCGCCCCTGAATTTACGTACATACAAGTATATACAGACATGCCAGGCAGACATCATAGGTACTTTTTACTCCATATGAGTTCATAGTGTTAATAAAATGATATAGGCTGCAATTTCTTATCTGTGAATATTAAATGGTTCTTTATATTGTGAAGTCTAATATATATGTACCTACTTCATTAAATTTAAAGTACATATCACAAACTAAACTACTGGAAAACTGAAGCGGACCAAGCAAATTTTTAGGTTAATTTTGAAGTCAAATATTTTGTAAAGTTTCTAACGGGTTTCCTCAAAAAAAATTTTTGTTCGGCATTTTTCGGTTTCTTGTTTATAAGGAAAAAACAAATTTCTGAAATTTTAGATATCCTTCTTCGTTCATAAAATTTGGATTTTTTCAGGTAGTAGACTAGTAGACCTTACTGTATTTTGTGTGATTGTAATTCCCTAGGACTACCTCTTTTGCAATGAGTAGGTACATTTTAACTTCTTTCATTTCGTGGTGACCAGCGACGAACCCACATCGGTAGGTATACCATTCACGAGTTGAAACATCATCCTTGAAAGTCTTTTCATTTGAAACGCGCTCTGTATACTGGATGCACAAATACCTAAGTAAGATATGGCTGTTTCTTATTCTTTTTTAATAAGCCATTTTATAAACATCAATACAAAAATAACGAAAACAAAAAAATACATATTTTTCTGGCAATAATAATTAGGACAAATAAGAGTAACAAAATTGCAATAGGCGCGCGGAGTATGCAAAATGTAACAAGTTCTAACAGGTCCATTTTGATTTCAAAAGGGCAGAATGAATAAACGAATATTTTTATTATTAATGAAATAATTAACAAAGAAGAAATTTGAAATATTGTTATGTAGGTACTGATATGTTTACATGCTTAATGTGCCTTAAATCCTTACTGTTAAACGGAAGAATTTGGGCTAATGGGAAAACTAATACCTGGTGACACCTCCCAGAAGGTTGGAAACCTCCTGACACCGCTGAGCCATACTTCTGACCAGGATATTAATAATTATTTGTTGTGGTATGTTTTCCCATCCTCCCCGTATTTATTGACAATTTTTACATAAGTTTAAACTTCCAGATCTACACAGTTACCAATTTTCATCAATATGTCTCAGTGACAGATCAACGGACAGATGTTTCTTGAAAACATGTTTTTGGCTAAAAATAAATTTAAAGTTCATAGATCAGAGATCAAGTTTATATTAAAAAATATTTTTTTTTTAGTGTTCTTGGCGCTGTTAAAATATATTACGTAGCATGTTTTTATTTCAATTGAAAGTTTTAATTTTTCATAATGATGTAATGATGATGAGAAAATACTCATTTCATTATCTTCAAACGTATTTTCCTATTCTTTTCATACTGGCCGCATCCACAACTATGAACTTATAGTCTGAGATAGGTCGTATGAGTAATTGTAAGCTTTCGAAATTTTATTAAAAGATTCTTCAGCTTTAAGTCGTGAAAGACATTTTATAAAAACTGTTTTAGATATAATTAATGTCAAAAACATTTTATTAAAATCCACTGGATTTTTACGATCGCAATACTTAATTTCATTTAGTATATGAAAAATTTATATTTATTACCACCTCAAAGTAAAAATAGTTAGCAGAGAAGACGAAATAGTTGCACCAAATTCTTACACCGCAGTGACGTTATTTAATTAAAGGGAGTAACAAGACCCTAGAGTAATACTTTTATATCAAAACTTTCCATCTTTTATATATATCTGTGGCGACTGGCGGTTTGTAAGGTAAAACTTTCTGGGTACACAGAAAGAAGAAGTAGGTAGCTCAAATAATATAATAATAAACAAAATGAGGCTGGCAATTTAGTCTTGAGTAAAACAACCCAAAAAAGTGAACTTCATCAAAATGGTTTATATGGCGCCGAGAAACTAAAATCAAAAATTTTCGTACTAAGATCCAAGAGAATAATATTTTTTGATCGAAAATTATTTGTGAGGATGTTGATACTGCGAATAATAAAATAATTGACAATTCAATTAACGTAAAAACACATTTCATTTTTATTCTGTTTCGGAAATTTCTGGCGATACGGGTAGTAGTACTTAGTAATTAAATGTCGTCGTCGTAGTCATTTACAATATCTTTACGAAAACATGGATTTTGACAGTTTTCAATAACATTTTTGCAGAACAATAATTTCTATATTGTTGGCGTTGAGTTCTACTATGGTTTTGTTTATCTAAAAGAGTTATTTTTAATTCATTATTTTCATCATTTTTATAAACATCTCCTATTGTGTAAAATGATCATAAATAAAATATTACAAAACTGCTTATACAATAGTTGCTTCCGAGGTTGCTTCTTTCCTTTTATGATTTGAATGGGAGTTTTAATACTTCAGGTTGTAGGTAATAAGTACTAGGTACTATTATTTCAAGGTAATGACAATGATTAATCGTACCCGTAAGGTGTATCGTGTTTGTTTACAAAAAGACAAATACGAGTGGTCCAGGTACTTTGTATATATGACGGTTTTTTGCTACTTTCCATCCAAAAAATGTGATTTGTCCAAATTTTGCTAGATTTATTTCAAACTTTAACGCCTCAAAACTTAGTAGAAGTAAATGTAAAGTATTTTGATAACCTCAAGAAAGGAGAGACACGAACAAAACGTCTGATTATTAATAATATTAATCTTAGAGTATAAGAATTAAGACATTATTTGATCATAGTTTCCGAGAGTACGATAGCTCGTCGTCATATAGGCGGAGGGCTGTTACTTAGGGACAATGTGCTTGAATAAGGTGTGATTAAACTATGAATTATTTATGGATGTTCAAGGAACATTCCATAATTATATTATAAATTATTTTTTACTGTTAACAGTATTTTTCATGTATTTTCTTCAATAATTTTGTTGTTTCAATTATTATTTTCAGCACAAAATCGTAAATGCGACATTCTCAAGAATTATTATTAAATTATTAAACTGTGAAGCGTGAAAACTTGTAATACACAGTCAATACTTACTTTTTTACACATAAACATATTTTTGAAACAGAATACGTGGTGTGCAATATCAAACGATTGTTAAATGAAAATAATTTAAATATTTTACTCGAATGTTCAAGTACAAACAACATTCAAGTAGGTTTACAATATTCAGGTAGGTAGCATGGGAAACATAAGTCTTGGAAACCAGAGCCAAAAATCACATTTTATTGCCTTCTGCAACAAATTTTGATTTTCATAAGATTATTTGAACTTAATTCTGCCCCAAATGAATCTAATCAAAGTTTGTAACGTCAAAAATTATATACCTATTTACATATTTCTCTTTTTAGTTATTAAGTAAATAAAATAAGTAGATACGTCAAAAAGATAAATGATCCGAATACGATTTTAAGTAGATATAAACTTTTAAATAATCTGTTGTGACAAATGTAAGTGTGCCCTTTACAAGTAGATATATTAATTATATGTCAGGTACACCCATAGTTTCGTCCTATATTTTCGACGTGACTACATACCTATACCTAAAAATCACTTAAAATAGCTATCCACTTTTCAACCCCTACTCATAATAAAAAACTATAAAATAACACTGAATCTATACATTCATATTTATAGTCTTTTGTATTAATTATTACCTAAATAAATTAATATTTTTTTAACAAGTTAGGTATTCTAGAATGTCAATGCCAATTTTAAGGATATTCCTTGGAACATATTTTGTACGAAATTACACAATTATTTAAATTTAAGAAGTCAATCATATTATGTGATTCCATCTTAGAAATGAAAAACGACCTCTTCCTCACAATTTAATTTGTTATATTAATAATAAAATATTTGGGAACTCGATACTACCAACTTAATAGTAAATAGTGAGACGTATTATTCATTTCTATATATATTTTCGTTCTATATACCTACATTTAATAAAAATATACAAAAAAGCGAGCTGTTTTATTTGTTTTTTGTTAAATTTTGAAAATAAATGTGATCAATAATGACACCTTACCTTTGCGAACCCCATTTTAAAATACATAGCTATATCGTCAAGAAATAAATAAGTTCAGTATAACGCGTAAGCACTAAGACCACCGTATCCTTTGCACTAATAAATCACCGACACCGACGAAGATGCACACACTCGTGGATATGTTGCAGCTCACGCTCAACAATCACCGGTTAGTCGTCTACTTGCTAGTTGAAATCACTCAATGAAACTCGAGCCTGATATCAGCCGCGTCTCGTTTCATTCTCAACCACTTTCCACCTGCTTATTGCTTCTATCGACCCACATTTGTGATTCGCACCTCGATGTACGGAGACGTTATTTGCTTTCCTTATGCTGCCACGGGTCGAATGTTTTCGCTCCATGTGTTTTAAATCAACGTTTTTTTTTATATCTGAGACCCCTAATTAAAAATATTTCTAAAGGTCACTAGAAAATCAATTATACTTGCTTTACTATGAATATTCAGCGAATAAAAATTGTTTAAAATTTTTATATTTACATTAATTTTCTGATATTTCAAAAGATTGTAATTGGTTAGAAGCTATAAAAAATGTACAAACTGTCATGTAGTTTATAATATTTAAAGCGTGTCATTTTATTTTTTATTTTAAAGGCTACCGGTTTCGGAGATCTAAAAGTTACATATTCATACCACATCATCAGACCAGAATTTTATTGAATCGTGCTTGTAGATTATATACGGTCTTGACAAGTCATTGTTTAAAATTATTTGATAATCCATAAGTATAAATAATTAAATGATCCTCCACCAACTAACACATAAAACTTAAAAAAAAAGACAAATCTTCCTCCAAAACGTCAAAGCTCTCTGAGTAAATGAAACTGAGAGACTTTAAAATAAAAAAAATATACTTACTGTGAAGAACACAAATTTTAATTTTTTTATTATTATTTTTTAACTTCACTTGTTAAGGTCAATTCTTGTAATCCAATTTTCACCCGTTTCCCATGTACGATTGTCCGAAATTGTGGATGCTTAATTATTTTCTGTAACAAAATAAGAAAAAATCCAAGCACTTAAAAATCCAAAATGGCTGCCAACTTTTCCAAATATAAACCTATTTCACTCAAGATTATTAGGTACCTATACCTACGAGGGTGTTTAGGGTTGCTGACTACGAATATGGAATCGGTTTATAATTCAAGATGGCGGAATCAAAAGGGTGGTCCAATCCAATTTTGGCCCAAATAAAGAACATTCATTACATCATCTGCATTAGATATATCTCCAATCGTTAATTTAATGTTAGGAACTAGTCGGAACTACAAAGTGATTCATTTCCTTCAGCAGTGAAAAGTAGATTTAATTTCATGAAGAAATGTTCATATAAACGTAGGTCCTATCTTTTTTTGATCAGAAGTTATCGATTTTAAAATGTTTAAGTTGAAAAGCATAATAGTAGCCATGATTTAGTAAAACAAAATTTAGAATCTATCATTCTAAATAATCACCTGTCAAAAATAGGTTGTGGCTGTCAATAGATACTTTCTGTCGCGATTTGTTAAAATTCGTATTTATGCAATTTTACAGAAAATTGTTCAGAATTTATAGGGCGTTTAAAATAATTGTCCCTTTTAACACTACTTGTAAAATTGCACATACATACCGGGTGTAAATGAAATTAGGCTCACCCCTATAACTTTTTTGTTTCTTCAGATATCATTTTGAAATTTTGATAGTTGCAATAACAAGTAAATTTAATTAATGCATGTTAACAAAATGATTCTAGCACTTCCGGTTTCACCGGAAATGACCGTAACATCTGTTTTTTAAATGGAACACCCTGTATTACATAGTAGCCATGATTTAGTACAACATGTATTACATTTTTGGACTCAGGGATTCATTCTGCATACGATGATTTCAACTTATTTTTTGGATAATTTAAGTTGGCATCTAGGAAGCCATGACTGCTGAAAAACTTTTCTTTCTGAGTCATTGAGTATTGGAAACACAAAATCATGATATTAAGTGAGCTAACTTTGCTTTTATAGCCATTTATAAGTACATCTCGGAAATGGTTTTTTCGATATAAGTATTTTTTTTAAATGGAACCATTATACCTCATTATGCTATTTTCTTTTTTTACCTACATTTCGATACCAAACACTTCACCATTAGTACTAAAATAAATTTGAACTAAGGTAAAGTGTGTTTTATAAGTTATTCATAAACTAATGGTGAAGAGTTTGGTATCGAAATGTAGGTAAAGAAAATTTCTATTAAAATAGCATAATGAGGTATAACGGTTCCATTTAAAAAAAATATTTATATCGAAAAAACCATTTCCGAGATGTTTAAATGGTTATAAAAGCAAAGTTAGCTCACTTAATATCACAATTTTATTTTTCCAATACTTAATGACTAAGAAAGGAAAATTTTTCAGCAGCCATGGCTCCCTACATGCCAAATTAAATTATCTTAAAAAAATGTTTTAGGTTATGTTTCTTCCTCGAAGTTAACACCATCGTATAATACAAATACGTAAGGAACAGATAATAATAAATTACAATAAGTATTATTCCTTTAATCTTACGAAATTAACATTTCTATGCAAAGGGTAGTCACGAGCCACACTAGTAATTTTAATGATTACATCTGGTGGTAAAGGATCATGATCATATTCGGATAAAGTCCAGACTCGGTGTGTATTAAAATTGTACTAAAACAATTGGACAGTCCAAGAAAGAAACGATTACATGTTTACGATTGACGAAGATTTAAAGAAATTAATAATAAGTTTTCTGCTCTTGAGACATTTTTCCATTAATTCTTACACAAAGAATTGTCACATGCTATATGGTAATTTTAATAATTACACCTCGCGGTTATAAAGAAGCGTGAATGCAATAAATCCAGCAGTGAGGAATTTATTTTTAATTTATGGAACTCCCAATCCAGTTATACTCAAATCATATTAGTATCAATTTATATCCTTCGCTTATTCCAAAAAATGATTATTTGATACTACTGAAGGTATATTAATATCCTGGTCTTAGTTTTATTTTATTACTATTTCTTTGTTAAATAATATGTAAATGTTTAGCTTCTATTTTCTTGGACTTTTCAATCCTTTAAGAATAATTATATTTTCGTATTATAATTTGACCTATATTTTTCTTAACTATAATGTGTACTTAAGTATGTTATTGGGTAGTGACCTGAATTGTTATATACTAAAGAATTTGAGCATTGCCATTCTCAATTTGCCTTAAATTAAATTCATTAAATATTTCAAACTGGTTACGTATACTTAGACTCACTAGAGTGTTTTGTATCAATTCGTTAAACTTTGTTACTAGATGATAGCTAAAAACGGCTACTTAATTGTAACAAACAAGAATTGAAATAGCTATGATAAAAATCTTTTTTAAGTTTAGTTCTGAAAAAATAAAATAAAAAACATCATAGTTATTTAAAGAGTGCGGCAGTTCAATGTTACTTATAAATAAATATAAACAATTAACGTTTCTACAAAAAAATAATGGGTTAACCATTATAGATTAGGTGGAAAAATTAACATTTACTTTTGAAAATTTGTTTCTCACGTCATTCTTGTCTACTTTCAAGTAGAAACGAAGCATATATAACAAAGACGTAATAATGGAATACATATAGAAAGTGACCACACGTCCTAGAGAGTAAAAAATGTAAGAAATGTGCTGAAGCTGGTATTATTACTCCTAACAACTTTCTTAGCATTCCAGCTGACCGCACAGGTGTTTTTTACACTTGTTCTTATAAATAAATCTGCAGATTTGCCAATTTAATTAAACATTTAATAGCGCAAATTATAATTTTCTTTTTGATTAACAATTGATATAAAGTGAAAGAGTGTTAATATGAATCATTTTTAACATATGTAGAAACTTTATGAGCTTAAATTGTGTACCCTGATATTTTAATTTACCGTAACCAATTGCAATTGCTCAGAACCTATTATTTAAGATATGTGTACAAGTTGATATGATATGCAATGAATTATGCACATAAAATTAAAAGTAACACATAAATCAAATGTCAAAATTTTGTGTTTATTGTATCAACAGCTCTTCAACGTTATTCAAAATTATCTTACAGTGGAATCGCGGTTATAGCGAAATTATAAGAGGTTTCATTTGGGATCAAAATGAGAATGCTGGCGAAAAAAAAATTGAAATACAATTTGCGAAAAAAATTTTCAAAAATCCCTTGGAAAGTCATAATATTAAATATATTTGAATTTTTTTAAAAACATCAGAATAATTTTCGATACAATTTAAGACAAGGTTTTTTGCTTTTGAAAAAATATTAATTGTTGGAAAAGTTACCAGCATTTGAAATTTTTTTAAATTAGGATTCGATCCATTAAAAATTTCAAATGCTGGTAACCTATGGAAGAAATACTATAAGTTAAACATTTTTATTTTATATCTAAAGACAAACCAATTAATTGGGGTGAGAACGTTATAGGAATCACCCTGTACCTAGTTTAAAAGTCAGTTTGTAAAATTGTAAAATAAACTTTATGATAAATTATTGTGTTTTATCTACTAAAATTATGATTATTAGATACTAATATGCGTGTATACGTAAAACAATATCAATATATTGTTTCATTTGAATTAAGTATCCCCAACATACAAAATTTGCTTAAATTATTTTATTTTGACCAGGCGCAAATTTTCATTTTGGCCCGCCGCAAATTTTCATTTTGCAATTCGGCCCGCCACCGAAAAAGTTTGCCCATCGCTACACTACAAAGACATTTTTAAAACTGATGAGACAGGTGTTTTACAATATAGCCCCTGATAAAGCTCTAAAATTTGAGAGAGAAACTTGTGTTGGCTGGCGGAAAATGATCCAAAGTGGTAATAATAGTATTAGTAACTACAAACAGAAAAACAGTTGTTGGTAATAAGTAAATTCATGAACCTTAGATGTTTCAAGAACAAACAATTATTCATCAGAAAACAGAAAACAGAAATCAAACAGTAAGATGTGGATGGTGAAAGAAATTTTTATAAATGAACTTCTTGAATAGAATGCCGAGCTAAAAAGAAAGAATTCTCATCCTGACGTTGCGTTGATGCCTTACAACACCAGTTCAAAAGTAGGTAGTCCATGGACCAAGGAGTGATATCTCTGGAAAGCCATTAGAGGAAAATTTTACTTATAAAAATGTTCGGTGCTATTAATAATGATAAACATTTTTCTGCTAGCCTCCTAGATGATGTAAATTTTGTCCATATGGCTTGGCAGAAGGTCAGAAGTGAAACCATAGTAAATTGTTTTAGGCAAGGAGGATTATCTAAATTGGAACATGAATTTGACTCAGATGATAAACTTCCACCTAATAAACGGTTAAAGAAACATCAACTTTAACGACCCTTCGTTCGGTTCTTGCATGCTTTAGACTTTGGTCCCTCCACTCGCAAATTTATTGTTTATAGTTTCACCATTCCAATTTTTATTTTTAAGGTTAAAATTTTTTCTCTAAAAACAAAATTTAAAATAAGTGATCATATTTTCACCCTGTATAGTCAAATTATACAAAACCTGTCAGAAAATAAAACATTTATTCTAAAACAATATTTATTATAAAAACAACACAAAAAACTAAATTCTTTAAAAACAGAACATGTAACTGATATTCTCTATAAGGTATAAAAAATTATCACTATTTTTCTTTGTCGACTTGGTCTTTTACATATAATTCTCTCAATAAATTTTTTCTAATGTTTCACTTTTTATGTTTAACCCAGTTAAATCATACAGCTTTTCCAATTCACATTTTAACATTAAATATTCTTATTATCTTTAATACTAAAATCCCTAAAATCGGGGACTAAAGTGCCACTTTTGTTCCCTAAGGGAGTAAAAAGATTTTGAATCTCTACGGGAATAAAAGTAAAACAATAGAAATAAAAGTGGCACTTTAGGCCCCGACTTTAGGGACTAAAGTGTCACTTTTTCTCCCTCAATAAAATTAAAGCAGTATAAATAGAATAGATGTTTTAGGTTAATAACCATCATTTTTTCTTTTGAGAAATGCTCTAAGTTTTGCATAATTCGCAATATAAGTTGTGACAGAAATTTAAAACACGTTGGGAATTGTATGTATTTTTTAGTTATGTCAAAATCTTAGCTTACTAGAATTCCCGTTGGTTTTTAAACTTATAAGCATAGCACACAAATATTAATTTATTTTTTTTAATAATTGTATTAAAATTTGCAATGAGACGAGGTTTTAAAAATAGTATATGTACCACTGGACTAAACGATTTAAGTACCTTTTAATCCCTCGTGTGGCAGGGTTAAAAGACATACTTTAGTCCCTTGGTATATAATATACTATTTTTTTATTGTATTGTACTGCAAATTTACAATCTACTTTAGAGAAATACAAAGTAATAAGTAAATGTTTTGTAGGGATTTTGACTCGAATCAGGCACCATCCACTGATGGTTCTCTGAGGTTCACCTGGATAGGTCTTCTGGCCACAATCTCCTTAGCCTCCTTGCTGCAAGTGGTTGATTAAAGATATCATTTATAAGCTGGTTACTATGGTCAGTACTGTGATTTTTATGTTTGATTGAATATGGCCTTATAACATCCTTGATAAATGGTATGCCGAGATCTTCGTGTAACGTTTGATTTGAGACATACCAAGGGGCATCTGCTATCATTCGCAGGGTTTTGGATTGGAAAGTCTGAAGGATTTTTGTATTAGAAGGTTTACTAGTGCCCCATAATTCTATACCATATGTCCAAACTGGTTTTAATATGATCTTATATAAAATTATTTATTTTCTATAGATAATTGTGATCTTTTTTTTATTAGCCAGTGCATGTTTTTAACTTTCAGGTCTAGTTGACGTCTTTTCATTTTTATATGTGTTTTCCATGTTAATATTTTATCTAAAATCTAAATGAAGCCCAAGATACTTTACCTCTGTTTTTACTGATATTGGAGCGTTATTTATGCTTACTTGTGGGCACATGCCTCTTTTTGTGGTGAAGGTTATTTGTGTAGATTTATTCGTGTTGACGTTAATTTTCCAGTGTTCAAGCCAGTTTTGCAGCTGATTAAGGTGATTTTGCAGTTAAGTAGTTTTCTATTTCTGCATCGTCGTTGTTATTAATTTGTGGTGTGGTATATACGCTGGCGAGGTATTCTGCGAACTCGTTTGTCTTTACCACTTTTGACCTTGCCCAAGTTTCATTGGGTTTCCTAATTGGCGGAGTAGCAACTATTGGTCTCTTAAATTTCTTTGTAGCTTTCCATAGTGAATGGTCTACAGGAGACAGTTTGGTAATATATGATTTAAACGTTTCGTTTCTTGCTGACTGTATAGCCGAGCTTAATTTATGGGTAAGTCTATTTAGATGAGTTTTATCTATGGGGTTTCTAGTTAGGTTCCATCTGCGACGGGCTGTACGTTTGTCATAGACAAATTCTCTGATGTGAAGTGGTATGTTATGGTTTTCTTTCACTACCTTAAGCCTTTCAGGTGTGGCTTCCCATGCTGCATCTTGGATCAATTTTGTTAGGTATTGGGTAACTTCTTCGATGTCTTGATTATCTTTTAATCTCTTATCTAGTCTGATGTTACAATTAATGTAGTCTTGGAACTGTTTCCAGTCAGTGTTTTTGGTGCACAGCCTAGGTGGTGTTTTTTTCCAGATTACATTTGTGCTCAGGGTTATTATAATAGGGCTATGGTCGGAGCTTAGGTCTTGGTTTGATTCTATTAAAGTGTTTATGTCTGAAATTCCTTTGGTTACAGCAAAGTCCAATAGATCGGGAATTTTGTTTATATCGGTAGGCCAATAAGTTGGTTCTCCGGTTGATAAGATATTTAGGTTATTTTGCTGTATAGTGTTCAGTAGATTCCTACCTTTTGGCGTAGTGAGTCTGGATCCCCATGCAATGTGTTTAGCATTCCAATCGCCTGCTGTTATGAAGTGCGAGCCAAGTGTGAGAAGGTATTCTTGATATTCGTCACGAGAGATAGTGTGACGTGGTGGGCTGTAGATTACAGCGATAGTCATGGGTCGGGATAGGGCCTCCAGTTTTAGGATTGTGCTTTGGATTTTGTTTGTGATGTATGGTTGCAGTACGTAGTGTTTTAAAGTTGTTTTGATAATAATAGCTGAGCCTCCATGAGCTGTTCCATCAGGATGGTTTACATACTGTGTAATATGGTATTTTGATGACTGTATAATATACTATTTGACACCAGATTATTATTACTGTTCTACATATTTTTTTAATTAAAAATAACTTTTTACTTCTTTATAATATATTAATAATAAATAATAATAAAATACTTTTTTTACTGAATACACACTCATGTAAAATACATGTTAAATTGTTTTAGCATTGTCAATTAATACAATATAGGTAATACAATACAGTTAGAATAACAACAAATAAAAGGGAAAATTTAGATAAAATCAGTTATTATATAATACAAAAAAACAAAAAAAATACCTAGTTATATAGTTTTAATGCAACGTAAATAAAACTTTTATGTGTATTGTGTAGTCTATGTGACGGTAGTATAATGTTAAAATATTTATTATATTCCAGCTTCAAGCTAATGCTACTACAACCTTAAAAAGTGGTTAAGAGCATGTAAGAGAGGTCTGAAGGATATATACCAGTTCAATCAAAAGATATGTATGCGAGAACCATTATTATCATAATAATCGGATATACTTTTCCGCTTCACTTTCTAAATCTCTCCACATTTATTAAGAGGGAACAAATAGGAAATAACACATTGACTTTTTTCAATTACCTATAAAACTTCACATGTAGTTTATTACTTAGAAAGTCTATAAAAAGTGTGGAATATTATATAATATATCAACAATTGTTTAAAGTAAATCAACACAGACTCGGATGGCCTCAAAAAATGTTACAAGCAATTTTTTATAGCAGCTTGAAATGAACTTCATCGACCTGTGGTGCTTCTTCAGATAACCACTGTTGTTCGTTTAAAAGGCCCATCTTTCTAGCTATCGAGTTAATGTTAACATAACTCTTAATCCCTAATAAAATAAAATTTCAAAATCTTATTGATCTATTACTTTTTCCATTTGTATCAGTTTAATATTTCAATTATGATTGTTTCAATTTATAATAGACAATTGTTGTTTTTTTTTTCAGTTGAGGTTAAAAAAGGTTAAATAATGTTGGTTGCATTGTTATTTTATTAAAAAATTATATTTTGTAGTTATCATTATATAATAATATTAATATTACGAAAACAAAACGGATTATATTGTTTACGTTTATGCATTAATATCCTTGCAATTATTTGTATTACTTTGTGATATCTTTCGTAATTTTAAAGGAATGTCTCCGGTTTCTGGTGCTAACAGAAATGCCTTTGGATGAAAATTCATCTCTGGGTAGTTTTTACATAATTCAATCTCAAAGTTCGCTATGATATTCGCAATTGCACATTTTACGCTTAAAGATCCAAATCTAGCTCCTGTAACAGAAGGTGTAACGAAGTGATTTTTTCCGATCAAGGAATGTTCAATTTTGCTTTAAATATTACCGTCACTTGGGTACACCCTGCCGCTGTTTTAGTAAGTAAGTCCTGTTTTAATTAAGTTATTAATGAGTTGTTAAAAAGTCCGCTGGTAAACAAGCAATCAAGTAATTAATTGATTAATTTTCGACAATACCTCGTATAAGTAAAATCCGAGAAATATTATAAATAATGGCCGAGTCGGAAATAAAAATCATTCGTTATTAAAAATGTTAATCCTTGCCAGTTTTAATCCGTTTCTTTTTGCAACATAGTATAGAAATTGCAAGTAGCGCATTTCCGGTTATCGACGCTCTGAACGAATACTCCAAATTGCATAATCCGCTTGCACTCTGCAACGAGCGTCGTGTTGAGCACACGATCCCATCGTGTCAAATCAGTACGCCCCTCTTAACATGCCATATGGGCACGTCAGAAAGGTCATAAAAAGGAAGAATCGCCCTGGAGTGGACATCAGATCCGATCCACCTTCAGAAGTGCCAGATCGAACCAAAGCCGTCTACAGTTTCGCGCCGCCGCTCCGAATTAAATAGCAAATCCTATCAGAACGTGATTCCGAAAATTATTTTGGTAAGAATACATCGTCGTGCACTGCATTTTGCAGGTACTGCTTTCAGTTAAGTATAGATATTCAAAGGTTTTTGTGTCCGCACGTATTGTTGTATTATACTACTCAATCAAACCAGAGCTAATTAGTAATACCTCCGTTGGTCTTTTGTTTGTTAATATATGCAGCAGCCGCTGAGGTCTATTCGCTAGGGTCACCTCAAAAGTTCCACTGAATAATAGGTTACCGGAAAACCTACGATAAATCTAATAGCCATTATATGCATCAGCTGAGAGGAATTGTTCGCTAGGGCCTTCCAAACGGGTGATCTGCATAGAACTGGCTCGCGAAACTTACGTAATAATATAATAATAATATAAGCATTAGCAAATAGCTCTACGTTTGTGGCCGTAGTTTGCCGTGTATGTAAAAATTCTATATAACCTAGAGTATCTATAGCTGATCGATTGCCCGCCGTGCTTAATTCATCCTAGTGGAAAGGTCCGTTTGCTTGTCGTACATAAAAATTCATTAATCCCACGTATCCGAAAATTCCGACGCTAAAAACACGTAAAGATTCTTGATTGCCAGCACGACTTGTTTTTATCATTTTTGAAATAATTTTATACACTCGACTGTACAGTCGTGGAGGTTTAGAGTAAATTAATTTGTTCATTATTATCCTTGAATAAATCCATTATTTTAAAAAGGTAAAATTCACGAGTTATTATTTCTGTCATTTTAATTTCTGATTAATCCGTTTGAGTAGGGGTTGAAGTCCTTTAGACAGACCCCCAACTTGCGACCTCTGGCTATCTGTATCTCCATCTGTTAGCTACCCCGGATTGCTTTCCCAGATAGGAAAGCCAGAAAGTGCTGTCCTTTGCACTCAAAAGTTAAAGGGCTGGCGCCCGAGATTTCCGTATAAAAGATTACGTAAGTATCTGGAAAAGGGCGGAAACCATTACAAAGGTTATAATCAGTTATTATTAATATACAAGACAGTTCAGAAAATCATAACTGTAACCGTGATTTTTTTTCCATTTAGGCTCAATCAAGAACCTGTTTATTGGATATGGGTATATAATTCAATCTTGACGCTGTAAAATGTAAGTGCTAATAATTATTGATAATGGTATAATAATGCAGTGTCAAGTTACACATGCACACAGATATAAAATGAAGTACAATATGATACACACTATTTACACGCCATGATTAATATTTATTGAAAATAAATAAATAAATAAATAAATATAAATCCAATATCAAAATTATGTATATTGTATAGGCACATCCAGAGCCGACTTTGATATTAAAGTCGGCTGTGGTACATCATATAATTAAGGTTTAGTTCTAGGGGTAAAAAGATATTAATCCAAACCAATTTAGTTATATTCAAAATACATTTCTTAAGGAGATACAATCGTCCTCATGTTTTTATGGAATATACCCAAACATTTTTCGATTTTATTGCTCTTCTTCTCGTATAAGTTTTGTTTTGGATTCAAGGCATATTCGATACACTGCTAAATAAAGGATGCAGTCGGATGCACCTTCTTTAAAAATTGCATCTCGTAATTCTTAAAAATGTATAAATTTTTTCTTGACCATCAAATTTTGATTACTAAATTAAATAATTATGAAATAAACCCGGATATTATTAACTTATTATACTCTTATCTCTATAAAAGACAAGCCTATATTAATGTAAATGGTTATCAGTCTTCTTACATGTTAATTAGTGCTGGTGTGCCTCAAGGAAGTAACTTGGGGCCACTACTATTTCTCTTATTCATTAATGATCTGCCTGATTTGGTTAGTAACTCTTCTTGCCTTTTGTTTGCAGATGACTGTAAACTTTATCGCAGAATAGAAGGCATTTATGATTGTACTTTGTTACAAGAGGACATTGACAGGATTTCTGCTTGGTGCAATAAATTTAAAGTCAATCTTAATATTAAGAAGTGTGTAGTTATGACATTCTCAAGCAAAAAACTATCCATAAAATTCCCTTATTCTATCAATAATACGGAACTTTGTCGTGTAAATGAGCATAAAGATCTTGGTGTTCTTTTTGATAAAACTTTATCTTTTAATGGTCATATTCGGCAAATATCCAGTGCTAGCTTTAAGAAACTGGTTTTCGTTATTAGGAACTCAAAAGATTTTACTAGTATTGAATGTATAAAAACATTATATAATAGTTTTGTAAGGTCTAACCTTGATTATTGTCAAATTATTTGGTCACCTTTTTACCGCAACTCTATCAACTTACTAGAAAGTACCCAAAAAAATTCTAAAATACCTGTTATTCAAAAAAACTCATGTGTATGATTATTACGCCCATTATAATGAGTTGTTACTTAAATACGATTACAAAGCACTTGAGCTTAGAGGGGCTCATGCCTCTATAATTTATGTGTATAAACTCTTAAATCACACCTCAGATAATTCTTGCTTTTTGTCGATTCTACCAATCAATGTACCTACCCGACTGAATAGAAATTACGACTTTTTTTATGTTCCACAGCTTAGGACAAATATGTACTATCGCGGCCGAAAAAAAATAATCGATTTTTTATCAAGTAGTATGTTTTTTCGAAAAATTTTCCTTTGTAAATGGGAGTTTTAACATCAGTTATGTCAATTAAATTATTTTGACAAGAAATCATTGGTGGGGTCGTATTTATTAAAAAAAAACTAATAAGAAATAAGTTGTTAATATTTTTTAATTATAAGAAAAAATTAATTAGTATGGTTTTGAGAGAAGCAGAAAAAGGCTACATCATCGCCAAACTTGGAGAAGGGTGGTCTCTTAACAACGCATAGCAAGTGAAATAAATTGCAGTAAAGGCACAATTCAAAAACTAAACAAAAAGACAGAATACCTTCCGCTATTAAGTATCTGTTTTGTGCAAATATTCTTCATCAAACTTATAACCCCTGGGACGGTAAACTCGCAGTTGACCATTGTAGCAGGACTGAAATATCTTTTCGTCGGAAAACACCACTCGCTCCCAGTAAAAATAAAAGTATTTGCAAACTGCATTCTTGCCTCTTTATTAACATCTGTTAGTCGGGGCTTTTTAGCACTGGCACAGTTAAATAGGCCTTGCTCTCGCAACCGTTTTCTTGCTGTCCTAACAGCCGCTGGGAAGTTGGTTTGCTCTTTGGCTTCAATAAAATTAGAAAATGGGTTGAAATTCACATAGTTAACCAGGGTATTGTCGTTTTCTAGAGTACTCTTTCTTGTCCGCCCAGACCCACTGCCTTGCTCAGATCATGAGTTTCTATCCACTTTTTGTTTAGTTTTTGAATCGTGCTTTTGCTGCAATTCATTTCACTTGCTATGCGTTATTGAGACCACCCTTCTCTAAGTTTTGGCGATGATGTAGCTTTTTTCTTCTTCACTCAAAACATGATAAGGCATGATTAAGTAATAAAAAAATTATTTTTGCTTAGTATGACAGTGACGTTGACACTAATAAAAAAAATATTGGGATTGATGCGACACTGAATAGAACCATAGTTACAACGGGAAAATCAGTGGATTACTTTTTTTCGGCCGCGATAGTACATAGCTAGTCCACTAGTGAGACTCTGTTTACTGGGAAATATTGCACACTCGAGATTTGATCTACATATTTACTACCAGTTATTCTACACCAGTCAAATTAGACAAAATTAGGGCGATCGGTGGAAAAAATTCCCAGAGATTTGGAATTTTTTTTTAAACGCTTCCTTCACACTTGAGTAGAGATATATCAAAAGTCCCCGAGGGTGGGGGGTGAGCTCGAGGAGGGGAGGGGGGTTAAAGGTACCATTTTTCAGTTTTTTGTTTATATCTCGGAAACGATTACTCCTATCGATTTTTATCTTTATACCAAAATTAAAGCTAACAAAATATACTACAAATGGTTCACCGCATTTTTGTCGTAGGACTAACCGTAAGCGAGCTACGGGCTTCTGAAGTTTTGATTCTACATAAATTGCATTAAAAATCCTTCCAAACACATTTCATATGGTAAGTATTTATATTTATGGAAATAGTGTGTGTAGAGCGCCCCCCAACTAAACTGGCCTGCCTGAAGGGGGACTCTTTTTTCCCCCGCGGATGAAGGAATATTGCCCTACAGGGCGACAATTTGGCAACGCAGAACTCCTTGCGTAAAAATTCAAGTTCACACTTGATTGATGGTGGATTCCTGTTAAATCGAGCTCGAAATCGAGTCAGGTGGGGTATAGGATCAACCTTCTCAGTGATATTTAATCAATATGTGACTTACTTAAAAAAACACTATGGTGAATACTGCACAGTCGCACCACCATCACCAACGCATCAGTCGACATTGATTTCACCGAAGATATGGTAGCGACGACTCAGCAACACTCTTTAGGTAATGAAAAAAATAAGGACAGATTCATCAGTATGCTGTCTCGGAAAGGCAGAGGGTTTAGAAGTTAGACAGGCTGATGCTGATGCGGATACAACTATTATACGGTGCGCTTTGAAGAAAGCAGAATGTGATTGTTCACCGCTTGTCATTGGCGAGGATGTGGATCTGCTGGTACTGCTGATCTTAGCTCCAACGGAACGAGAGATAAAGTTTTTCAAATCTGGGAAGAGGAATGAGGGAAGCAAAAGTTATTACCCTCCAAGGAATTGCACTTGACTTTGCCAAGAGCATTTTGTTCATTCACGGTTTTAGCGGCTGCTATACAATTTTCAGAAAAGGTAAGTCAATAATTGCTTAATTACTCATGAGGGACAGCATCCTACATTTGATCTCCAACGTATTTTACACAAAGACTTCAACAACTGAGGAAGTTGCAAACGCCGGGGAACAGATGTTCCTAGCAATGTACAACGCCAGAGTAACAGACCTGGACAAATAGCGTTACGCAGCATTTCTAAAATCCAGCACAAGGGTGAAGTCAGACTTCCCCTCTCTACCACCAACTGAAGGCTCTGCACTGCAACACTTATACAGAGTCTATTTGCAAGTTCAAGATTGGCTGGGCAACAAACTGGAACCTACTGATTGGGTTTGTGCGAGGGTTTGTGTGAAAGGAGAAGATGGAGATCTTCAACCCTTGACAACTTTAGATCAACCTGCCCCAGCTGCCATCCTTTGAACAGTATTCTGCAGCTGTAGGTTGTGGGGCATGTTGTGGATGCCGCAAAGCAGGGTATCCATTGCTCTTCAATATGCGTTAACTGTGAGGGCGCGTGCACTAACGGCCCTCCAGTTGAAGACGACAATTCGGCATATGAGGATGACCCGGAAGACTTGATACCCTCGAATGAACTGTTGGACCCAATACATTCCCTTCCGCACAAGACTTTCAGAGTCTTCAGGGATAAAGGAGGTCGTGTTGTTTATTCAATTTACAAAGTTTTATTCAAATCATCTCTATTAAATCATCTATCTATTAATATTGTACTGAACAAGACTGTAATTCGGTTTCCAATGTTTAGGTTGAAGAGAAAATGCAGCATATGAGGACGACTCTGAATACTTCATGGACCTCCGTGACCCAACACCCTGCTCTAATGAAGTGTTGGACCCAATAAATTCAATTTACAGTCAGTTTTTTTCAAATCACAATACTAATTCTGTTTTAAATGCGGATAAAGCACATTTTTTTAAATTATGTTTCTTTTGTCGCCCTATAACTCGCTTACGGTTAGTCCTACGGAAAATGCATTGGACCATTTCTGTAGGAAATTTTGTCAGCTTTAATTGTGGTAAGAGGGCAAAAACCGATAGGAGTGATCATTTCCGAGATATAAGCGAAAAACTTAAAAATGGTACCTTTAACCCCCCTCCCCTCCTCGAGCTCACCTCCCACCCTCGGGGACTTTTGATATATGTCTACCCAAGTGTAAAGAAAGCGTTTAAAAAAATTTCCAACTCTCTGGGAATTTTTTCCACCGATTTGTCTAATTTGACTGGGTTATTCTATATTTACAAAAAATGTTAAATCTATCACCTTAAGTGATATTCTGGATCCATATTTATGAGTTAGATTTTAATTTTAATTTTTTAGTTTTAATTCTATACTCGTTTTTTATATACCACGACTTATTTCCGTAGGTAGGACTGTGTTTATTAGTCGTTATTTGTGTGTGTTTCTATCCACTTTTTGTTTAGTTTTTGAATCGTGCTTTTGCTGCAATTCATTTCACTTGCTATGCGTTATTGAGACCACCCTTCTCTAAGTTTTGGCGATGATGTAGCTTTTTTCTTCTTCACTCAAAACATGATAAGGCATGATTAAGTAATAAAAAAATTATTTTTGCTTAGTATGACAGTGACGTTGACACTAATAAAAAAAATATTGGGATTGATGCGACACTGAATAGAACCATAGTTACAACGGGAAAATCAGTGGATTACTTTTTTTCGGCCGCGATAGTACATAGCTAGTCCACTAGTGAGACTCTGTTTACTGGGAAATATTGAACACTCGAGATTTGATCTACATATTTACTACCAGTTATTCTACACCAGTCAAATTAGACAAAATTAGGGCGATCGGTGGAAAAAATTCCCAGAGATTTGGAATTTTTTTTTAAACGCTTCCTTCACACTTGAGTAGAGATATATCAAAAGTCCCCGAGGGTGGGGGGTGAGCTCGAGGAGGGGAGGGGGGTTAAAGGTACCATTTTTCAGTTTTTTGTTTATATCTCGGAAACGATTACTCCTATCGATTTTTATCTTTATACCAAAATTAAAGCTAACAAAATATACTACAAATGGTTCACCGCATTTTTGTCGTAGGACTAACCGTAAGCGAGCTACGGGCTTCTGAAGTTTTGATTCTACATAAATTGCATTAAAAATCCTTCCAAACACATTTCATTAGTATATGGTAAGTATTTATATTTATGGAAATAGTGTGTGTAGAGCGCCCCCCAACTAAACTGGCCTGCCTGAAGGGGGACTCTTTTTTCCCCCGCGGATGAAGGAATATTGCCCTACAGGGCGACAATTTGGCAACGCAGAACTCCTTGCGTAAAAATTCAAGTTCACACTTGATTGATGGTGGATTCCTGTTAAATCGAGCTCGAAATCGAGTCAGGTGGGGTATAGGATCAACCTTCTCAGTGATATTTAATCAATATGTGACTTACTTAAAAAAACACTATGGTGAATACTGCACAGTCGCACCACCATCACCAACGCATCAGTCGACATTGATTTCACCGAAGATATGGTAGCGACGACTCAGCAACACTCTTTAGGTAATGAAAAAAATAAGGACAGATTCATCAGTATGCTGTCTCGGAAAGGCAGAGGGTTTAGAAGTTAGACAGGCTGATGCTGATGCGGATACAACTATTATACGGTGCGCTTTGAAGAAAGCAGAATGTGATTGTTCACCGCTTGTCATTGGCGAGGATGTGGATCTGCTGGTACTGCTGATCTTAGCTCCAACGGAACGAGAGATAAAGTTTTTCAAATCTGGGAAGAGGAATGAGGGAAGCAAAAGTTATTACCCTCCAAGGAATTGCACTTGACTTTGCCAAGAGCATTTTGTTCATTCACGGTTTTAGCGGCTGCTATACAATTTTCAGAAAAGGTAAGTCAATAATTGCTTAATTACTCATGAGGGACAGCATCCTACATTTGATCTCCAACGTATTTTACACAAAGACTTCAACAACTGAGGAAGTTGCAAACGCCGGGGAACAGATGTTCCTAGCAATGTACAACGCCAGAGTAACAGACCTGGACAAATAGCGTTACGCAGCATTTCTAAAATCCAGCACAAGGGTGAAGTCAGACTTCCCCTCTCTACCACCAACTGAAGGCTCTGCACTGCAACACTTATACAGAGTCTATTTGCAAGTTCAAGATTGGCTGGGCAACAAACTGGAACCTACTGATTGGGTTTGTGCGAGGGTTTGTGTGAAAGGAGAAGATGGAGATCTTCAACCCTTGACAACTTTAGATCAACCTGCCCCAGCTGCCATCCTTTGAACAGTATTCTGCAGCTGTAGGTTGTGGGGCATGTTGTGGATGCCGCAAAGCAGGGTATCCATTGCTCTTCAATATGCGTTAACTGTGAGGGCGCGTGCACTAACGGCCCTCCAGTTGAAGACGACAATTCGGCATATGAGGATGACCCGGAAGACTTGATACCCTCGAATGAACTGTTGGACCCAATACATTCCCTTCCGCACAAGACTTTCAGAGTCTTCAGGGATAAAGGAGGTCGTGTTGTTTATTCAATTTACAAAGTTTTATTCAAATCATCTCTATTAAATCATCTATCTATTAATATTGTACTGAACAAGACTGTAATTCGGTTTCCAATGTTTAGGTTGAAGAGAAAATGCAGCATATGAGGACGACTCTGAAGACTTCATGGACCTCCGTGACCCAACACCCTGCTCTAATGAAGTGTTGGACCCAATAAATTCAATTTACAGTCAGTTTTTTTCAAATCACAATACTAATTCTGTTTTAAATGCGGATAAAGCACATTTTTTTAAATTATGTTTCTTTTGTCGCCCTATAACTCGCTTACGGTTAGTCCTACGGAAAATGCATTGGACCATTTCTGTAGGAAATTTTGTCAGCTTTAATTGTGGTAAGAGGGCAAAAACCGATAGGAGTGATCATTTCCGAGATATAAGCGAAAAACTTAAAAATGGTACCTTTAACCCCCCTCCCCTCCTCGAGCTCACCCCCCACCCTCGGGGACTTTTGATATATGTCTACCCAAGTGTAAAGAAAGCGTTTAAAAAAATTTCCAACTCTCTGGGAATTTTTTCCACCGATTTGTCTAATTTGACTGGGTTATTCTATATTTACAAAAAATGTTAAATCTATCACCTTAAGTGATATTCTGGATCCATATTTATGAGTTAGATTTTAATTTTAATTTTTTAGTTTTAATTCTATACTCGTTTTTTATATACCACGACTTATTTCCGTAGGTAGGACTGTGTTTATTAGTCGTTATTTGTGTGTGTTAGTTTTGTTAGTTTTATAAGATTATTAGCAACAGGATTTATATTCTGTGTGTTCCTTATCAGATTAGAGATGTTTTTATATGTATATTTTATTTCTTATTCGCAACTTTGTAATTGGGCATTGCCTGTGAAGTTGTTCATAAATAAATAAATAAATAAATTATTATGTTTAAATAGCAAAATGCAATCAGACGGTAGTTAAGTAATCGGACTAATCGGAGTATTGATACAATATGTATGTTCCTTTTTAAAATATTTAGAGACACAGTTAGCTAAATCATCGTACGTTTCTACGTTTTGGGCATATTTTTGATCTAGGTATAAACAATTTACTGAACCTACTTGAAATGTCTAATGCTTATGTTTCACTTAAATCTGGCATCTTAGTGTTTGTCGCCGGACGTTTTGACGATAATTTGTCCATTTTCAGCCAATTTCACAAAGTTGCCAAATCGTTAAGTTTCCGTTTAATACAATGATGAAAACGAAAAAATCATAGATATACATAATGACAAAGATTTTGTTCAATACGGTTACTTCGTAACGGAGAAATGACACCCGATGAGGGGTCTTGGGTCAAATTCGGAAGTGGGTAAATGTGGTCCACTATGACATGGGGAAAATTCTCAGCCCTGGTAAAAGTACAGGTCTGTATAAGTACTGACAGAATTTGTTCTGGTACTGTCTAATATCATGCGCCTCTTTACCTACAGTTCTGGTGCAAATTAATAAATATAATAATGAATATTTTTGTATGCAGGTTCATTTAGCAGAATATTGGTTAAAGGGCAATGAGAACGGATGAAATTATAACTAATAGAAATCAAACTTTATGAAATAGAAAATTGTCCAGAACAATCCGACATTTGACGAATTCTGCGTCTGTACAGGGTCATCATGGAAAAGTAAAAATTGCTTCGCTGACTAAATTTTCGCCAGGAATTCAAATTTTTATAGAAAAAAAAACAATCGAGCATCGCCTTACAGAGATATAGCTATCGACTTTGTTTTTTCTTATGTAGCACCTTGAATATTATTATATCTTTTTATTCTTCGTTTTTTCCTAATTTTATTATGTAAGTTATTATCTTTTATTTTTGGAGATGTAGATAATTACATAATTTAAATTACAACAATTAATATATAATTATTTTTTATAGATATTGTTCAAACTGCCTTCCTTGATTTTCTACATAACCTATATCTTTTTTCCAAATTATCTATCTCGTAAAAAATAAAAGCTAGTACCTTACATGTTTATATCGACGAAATCAGGAAAAAAACGAAGAATCAAAAGATATAATAATATACAGGATAATACATAAAAAAAGAAACAAAATTTATAGCTATATCTGTGTAATGCGATGCTCGATTGTTCTTTCTATAATAAAAATTTGAATTCCTTTCAAAAAATTTGTGAGTAAACCAATTTTTACTTTTTCGATAAATTCAAAAGCAACAAAGTTACAGTAGAATCTAACATTTTCACGTGATGACTCAGTACTTCTACAGATTTTCCTGAGACAGAACTGTACCTTTACAGACTTATATCAGACAGATCTATCACCTGTTTCAAACAAGTAGAGGTCCATTTCAGATCTATTTTAGACAAATTTGTAAAAGTACAGAAGCGGAATTTGCCAGGCATCGTACTGTTCATGACAATTTTTAATTTCCAAATATCCGAGTTTCCACTAGTTTTAATTTATCTGTTTATCGAGGCGCTGGAACAAATAGTCCACAGCAAGTACAACAATTTTTGAAGCTAGCACATCTACAGGAGTGGTGACACAAAAGTGGAAACTTGTCTGCCCCTATTGATATATATATTTTTTAAGTTGTGAAATAGAAATCGAACTCCTAGCATAGCGAAAAGACATTGAGGTCATCCAGGTTGAATGATGACGTCATTTACATTTCTTTTAACTACCTTATTTTTATGGGTGGATTTTATACAGCCTACAGTCCTCTTATAGTCACATCTGTACAAAACCCACCTGCAAAACTAAGGATCGCTTTTAAAAAAAAATGTCATAACGTCATCTCTCTGACACGGCTGGCGTCAACATCAAAAATAAAATTGTAAAAATTGACATTACTCATTTTTCAATCCTAAAACATGGACTATCTGTTTAATATCAACAATTTTTAAATTCACCGAATTGTGAAAAGTATAACCTGCTCTCAAGAATGCGGTGTAAAATTTCACATTTAACGTTTAAATTTTGAACCGTTTAATGATGAGAATCAAATCAAAACTATGAATACTGACAGCAAGCTATATCTCAAAAAGGTCAATTAGTATCACATCTAATTATTATTCACTGTTTCTTTTGTATGCAGCTACTAATATTGACTTCCTAGTAAATAAAAATGCATTAGTTTGACAAATGTTTCATTGACCTATGGCCTCGGGGACATGTATAAATATTTGTACATATTTATATAAACAAAATAAACGTAAAGACAGAGGCAGATTAACCAGTAAGCAAAGGAAGCTAGAGCTTCGAGCACCAAAATTTAAAATTTGAGGGGCGCAAAATTTCCTGAATTTTTTTTTATTATTTAACTTTAAATTATTTGATCATACTTTTTCAACTACGGTCAAATTTTGATTGTTTTTATTTTGTTTAATTTTTTAAATTTCTTATTCCGTTTTTTAGTCATGGAATGGATTAAAAATCTATTTCAAAACATTTTATTTTTGGTTTAATTGCTTCGTTTTTTCATTTCATGTTCATTTAAAAAAAAAAGACAAATAAGGTGACGCAAATTTTGGTTCAGCTTGGGTGCAATATACTCTTGATCCGCCTCTGCATAAAGACGTATTTTGAGAATACCTAATAATAAAGTGGACACTAGTTTTATTTAATTAGAGAAGTTTTAATATTAGGTGATTCGGAATGTTATATGTTTCCTATATTTGTGATTTTAGACTACTAAACACTACTAATCATAATAAATGTTGACGGTTCATGAATTAAATATGAATTTTACGATGTGTAGTAGCAAAGACGATATACGTATCAGTTTTATCCTGAAATTATTTCAGAAGGTATTCGTCCATAAACATATTTGGGTAACTTTACTGGCAGTCCATTATAGTTTTTCCTCCCAATATAATTTTCACTATTTACAATGTGAATTTGACTGCACCGTTTAGCTTTCAATATTTAAATAATACACAATAGAAATTATGTGTAAGTAACGCCTTCAATAGTATTTTATTTATTCATATGATATTAGGCATTTTAATCGAATAAAACAACACCTTCATGAATGTTTTATATGGTAGGCGTCACACTGGTCATTATTTATTTCATCAACCACATTATTTAAATTTTAAATTTATACCTGGGTCATTTGTTGTTATAAAAATAAAATTGACATTGTCGTTATGTAATTTTGGTAACAAGGAAACATCTTGATTCTAATGTTTTTTCAAAGCTGATGATTTGCAAAAGTGGTCTTGGATTCCCGTCAACGTTGAAAATATTGATTTCTTGACCTTTCGACCATCTTGTCGACCGATACACTTCAGATGAAGACGACAAGAAAGTCAAAATATCAAAAAATATCAAAATATTTAACGAAGAGAATCCGAAAACACTACTACAAAGAAAAATATTTATTTCTTTAAGCAGGAGGACTGTTTGGGGAAGAACAACAGAAAATTGTTTACTCTTTAAGTTGACTGTAAGCATAAATAGATAGTCAAGATTAAGAATTTTCATTAGAAGGAAATTAGAATAGGTAGTGTAAAGGATCATGCGGTCATAAAGGGTGATTCAGTTTGGGTTTCCATATGAACTTATTAAAGAAAACAGGGAATTTTTTCCAAATATTAAATAGTTTGTATTCAGTATTTTAGATTGATTTATTACAATTACACATGACAGATAATATCGTTTAAATGACCGCTTCTGCTTCTAAGACATGACCTAATTCGTTTGTCAAAATTTAAGATTGTATTGCGGCACATCACAGACTCAATGTCGGCTATTTCGCTTCGAATCTCCTGTTTCAGCTCTGCAATGGTGTTTGATTTGTTCCTGTAGACTCTACTCTTCCAATAACCCCAAAGAAAGAAATCCAAAGGAGTAATATGCGCCTCACCTCTAAAAATGATTTTGTGCGAAAATTCGTTTCCTTGTTCATGCATCCATTCGGCAAACACACAGAACTGCAAATGATCTCTAGACTTCAGTTCTTGTGTTATTTGCATTTTGTAATGAAGTAAGTGTAAATCCTTGGCCATAGTTCGCTGCGTAGTGGAGTACGTAAGAATCACAAGATCCAATTGCTGTGATCGATGACGAATCAATATGCCGGGTTCTTCGGTGACACTTTGACTAACGAGCGACTTCTATGCGCAAGTTGAAGTAGTTTGACATTAGCTACGGATCCAGTTTGCTAGAATTTCTGGACCAAATTTGTAATTATGCTCTCCGAAGGTCGATTTTGGGCACCGAAATATTCACGGAATGCATTTTTTCTTGTTCACTCATTTTCATAATAGGCTTGGATAATTTTAACGCGTTGTTCTGTCGTGTATGGCACCATAACTAATTTTGTTTATGTTTATAGTTTACAAAAGGCAGTTTGTCGTTCACAGATAACTTGATGTCTCGAAAATATTGATCTATATTATCTGGAAGCTCTACTTGAATCACCCTTTAGATCCCTCAAGAAGTAGGTACTTTCAAAGTTTTATTAAGAAAATTTAGTATTGTCCAAAATTCAAAAACACTCTATGCATTATTTAAAAATGTATATGTATACAGTATATCTACAGTTAGAGTGGATAAGAACTTTCTTATTTCTCATTTTATGTGGAAAACTTATTCTTCATGCAAAATTTTGCTTTTGTTAAAAATATGGTTGCCAAGTAGTAAGTTAACATGTCATATACAGAGTGTTCAGATAATTAAAAAGTTTGAAAATTATGTAAGAGTAAACTACGTTCAATTTTAACAATATGGAAAATTGTCACTAAGAAAAGTCAAATTACACAGATTTATCCACAAAGTGGAATTCTGACATAAATTTTAATTCTAAACAACTTTTCTTAGTGATAATTTTTCATATCGTTAAAATTCAACGTAGTTTACAGTTCACTCAACGCAATCTGTATCTCAACATGGAGAAAAACCGTCTTTACTCAAAGCTGAAGATATTTATATACTCTAGTGAATGCCCTTTACAGAATTCAAATATCTCTATAAGTTTCCGAGAAAATGGCCCCGGGAGTTTTAACTGGAACACCCTGTATATATACACACATACTTATATTTTTATGAATAAAAACGTTCATGGCATTTTTGATTTTTGCAATTTAAATACTTTCCCGAAAACACTTGAAGTTTCTAGCACAGTTAGTACACATAAATGTAGTCTGGGCGTTAATCCGGCTTATTACCTAAACTCCCACTGGTACCTCTTTTTATTTTACATTAACTGTAAGAAAGTAATATCTAAATAATTGCAACAAACTGTATTTGCTTTTTGTATCTAATTTACAAGAACTACTTTCATATATAAATACGTAGATAATTATAAGTTAAATATCTCAGATAATAAGTAAATATGTACGTCCAAGTTCCGGTTTATAAGTGAAAATTCGACGTAGGCCAAAAATATTTTATAAATGAAAACGAACTTGATTTCTGAATTATTGTCATACACGAATATTAATTAAGCAACACTTTCTATTTATGTTTCAACGACACAGACCGCCAACAACTTGTTATTTTTTAAGGCCGTAAAAAGGATGGAAGCCAATTAGAATTACAATGTTTAGAACACAATTTATAAATTCTATAATGATGCCAAGCCTATGTGACATTCTGTAACAAATTATAGGATGGGTATTGGGAATGTATTTTTTATGAAAAAGAACTATTAGTCAGTGGCGTTCAGTTATTTATGGAAATATTCAGCACTAGATGACAAATGATTATATAATAAGGAATAACCTACAAAAATAAGGAAACCATCATAAGTAATAGTAAGCAATTTATATACAATACTAGAATATCAACGTGGTGCTGGTTTGTTCCATAACTTGATATTATCCGTTATAGATAGATAAAATGATATTGAATAAGCACGGCATATTTTTAACTATACTTTGGTACCCTGGTGCTCTTTTTGGCTGAGTCGTATTTAACTTGTTAAGTTAAGTAGAATTATTTAGTTAGAGAACATTAACATTAACAACATAAATTTCGACGAAGGCACAAAAAAGGTTGATTTTTCTAATTGAAATTATTTCCAATAAGAATTGACCTAGGGAAGAACTTTCACACCATAAATCCATAAAATGTTATCTTCAGGAGGCATACAATATTATCATATGTTGAAATTGAAAATTTACAAACCTAAATAACTTTACTTACTTACTTACTGTTACTTTAAATTCAATTTTTAAGGTCAGTTGGACATAGGTTGAAAAACGACTCTGTACTCTGTGAACTATTACTTGAGTTGTAGGCATGCAATCAATGCAATTAGTTTTTTGCGTTTGTCAGAGATGATCCTTTACTTCAAAATCACTAATCCTGGGATATGTAGAAAGTGGTCGTAATCACCGTTACTCTAAAGAGGAAAACAATTAAAGAAGTTAGGCACACTATTGAAATAAAAAATTGTTATGCACGTAGTAAAAACTACGGTGGTATAACATCATTATCCATATGAAGTATTTACTATACCTCGTTGTTTACCGGAGGATTTGAGCTTGTATGTGTAATCGAAGATTCGCTCGCCGGTTTTCATTATTCACGTTCGCTTTGAAATCCTAAATACGTCCACAAAAGGAAGAGTGCAGGTGAGGATAATTCCCGAAATCTGGTGATTTCCATAAAACTTTATAATAATTTACACAATTTTTAGAGCAACGAAACAAAACGTTCTGTACCAGGTGTAACAACGCCACAATACCTTTAGTTTTGAGGATCAATGATTGAAATTTGGAATATCCCATATACTTAATAATCGTCACTTTTTGAAATAGGTACTTACCTATAAATAGTTTTTTTCCACTTCCGGTTTCATCGAAAATAATATTAACTCTTAATTTTCAAATAGAACACTCTATATATTATTGTATTTTTGAATGCTGCATAATTTTCTGAATCCAATGATAACACATAAGTGATATTTCAAACGTCATATTTATTTTAATTTAATTTTTGGTTTTCCATTTAAGTGTGCCGATTTTTTCTAATTGCCCTGTGTAATGCTAGAAAAATCGAAATTCCGTCGAAAAATCACCGAAATAGTTCATTAATTGTGTTATTTGGTTATTTGTGTTTCTAGACGTTTGTATCGCTGGCATTTTTCATGCCCCACGCTGTCATATTATTATAAGCCGTTTATTTTGTACATGTACTTACAAGCAATTACTTAGATAATTAGAGAATAAGTAACTTGTTAATAAACCTTGTTAATTAATACAAATTTTATGGTTTAACAAGTTTTAGGTCAGTGATTTTGGGTTTAAGGCTTATTATCACTACTAGAGACATCGCGAAATATTAAGAGAATCGGGATGGAAATATTTATCTTGTTCAAGTAACAGGACTACACTACTCTTTCATCGTAAGTATACTCTAATCCTTTGTTTTGTCGATCGTAAGTGACGTTTTATGTATCAAATACCTACTTGTTGCCATTGGCAACGGGTCGTTATTTGTCATAACGTACCTAGGAAATTAAAATAAATTTGGGAGAATTATCTTGGGATATTGTGATGTTTTGAGATTTTTTTGGAAGTAAATCCAGATAAGCTTTAACTGCTATATCTTCTATATCCGACATTATTTTCAAAAATGTTTAGAACTATTATAATAATTTGATTTAAATTTATCTTGACATTAGTTATCAGTAGTAATACCACAAGACATTGAATTTTCGCGATAAGTCTGTAGATTTATTTCTAACGAAACTGAGTTGTTTGACAACACCAGGAGTCTGCAGGACGAGTGGTGTTTTCAAAGAACTCAGTTGAGTTTAGAAAATAAAAGACAGACTTATAATAAGATAAATTCAATCACGAGTGGTATTTTATTAGACTATTTCACGAACAAATATTTTGGTTGATAACTTCACTTGAATCTATAATTAATTTTTATCAAACTGTCAAACTTTGCTTTGCCATCCGCTGATAGTCCAATTAGAATTGAAAGACAGCTGGTGTTATTATCAACGTTTAATAACTAAATTATTAAGGCTGTGTCAACGACTCAATTAACCGTCCGCTTGTGAATCAGGAATAGTTGGAGGGAACGACCATATTCGTATTAAGTCAAGCAGCCACTATCGCAACCTCTGAACCAGCTTCTGGCCGTTGACTTCAACGCAGGTCGGGGCAAGCTTTTAATATATCGATATCCCCTATCGATGGATTAACGGTAGCCGTCGACAATGAATGCTTCCTCGTATTCAGGTTTCGCAATTTCCTGAACTAAAGTTACAACACTATAAAGACACTATGCACAATACACAATTCACCTCAGACGCTTGTCCAGACAGGGTTCGTTCACTCTTATTTAGCTTTCAGCCGAATGGTCAAATCGTCGCACAATGCGAGGGTCGTTAACTAATTACCACTAGAATGCAATAAAAGAAGAAATAATTAATACATATCATAGCCACGATACCCCCACAAAGAGTCAGCGACCGCGACGGCCGCGCGTAAAGGAGAGTGATCGATTGCCGAAAGAGTGGTAGTGGTGGTGGTGGTAGTGGTTCGCTGGCTTCAGGAATAACTCCTCAGCCACAGAAGTTTGCTAAATTTAAAAACTCAAAAATTTAACTTTGCATTGCCGAAAGAGAATTGTATTACTTGGACGTGAATGGCAATTTAGTAAGTGGGATTTTATTTTGTATGAATTAGGTAAAAACCTTTACTAAAAACTTATTGTAATATTATCCAAAATGATATATACCGTTAGACGTCCGTTAATCTTTCAGAAAAGTATTTCTCTTCGAATGTGATTTCACGAGGTGGTCACTTGGTACTAATACCAAAACGACCTGGTACCCTTTCAGGACGCCCACCAGTCGTTTCCTATCTGACTATTTGGATTTTCACCTCAGTTCCTAAAATTTAAAATGGTTCTATCAGACACGATCCCGGTAGAGACGATGAATTGGGGTAAGGCGAGGCCAGCTCAACCCTCCCATAAAGCTTTTGGTCACGGACTCAAGAGGAATTCCTGAACGCGAGGGTAGAGTGAATCTATATAAAATAATAAATAAAATAAATACACCACATGTAATTACGACCCCCTTTATCCCAGAAGGCTCTAAGAGCCTTGTGCGGGAGGGGGCTACACATTTAAAGACAAGGGACACACATCCAATGTCCGTATATAATGAAAAAATCCCTCTCACAGTATTTTCCATTGCCACGACCGGGAATCGAACCCGGGACTTTTGGATGAGAGGCAGGTACGCTACCATCTCGACCATTAGTCATATATACGCCAGTCATCTTAATCAAAAAAAGCAAAGTTCGCAAAAAATCCGGTAGTTATGAATTTTTGATATGTTGTTAGGATTCATATCAGCTGCATGAAGCCAAATTTGCAGCTTCGAAAGACTTGTGCTCGCTACGTGGTGGGGGAAAAAACCACGATATTTTTTTACTTATTTTAGTTTTTGGGCTATAACTCGTAAATAATGGAACCTACGTAAAAAATTATCTCAGCTTTTTTCAATCCGATAAAATTTCCTTCATTTAGAGACTAAGTGCAGTTTTGTACGACCAATAGGTTTTGAAATCAACAGCGCGGTGTACGCTGCCGCCAAGCAACTCGTCCCACAACAGCGCCTGGCAAGCGCAGTTGGAAGGATCGAGAAAGCAAAGCGGCGCGTACAGAAGATCGAAATTAAAATTCGATCAGCAAGACAACACGCTTCTCGAATCCAGAGTGTGGTGGATTATATAGTCGCAGGTACACCATTTACACCGAAGGTCCGGCGAGTGGCAGCCGGACTGAGACGCCAACACCACACTCTAAATCGGACAGTGCTGCAGACCATCAAGCAGCATTTTCTAGATAGAATTCGAGCACTCATGGCAATAAAGAAGACCTTGGTCAGGCGCATGCGGAGTTTGGAACAAAACAAATTGTTTCAAACAAACCCGTCTCGCCTGTTCCAAGAGCCACAGCGCGTTGTCGAGAATCCGCCAACTGTTGATAATGTCGAAGCCTTCTGGAAAGGAATCTACGAAGTCACGAGTCCATTCGATAACGACACTCCAGCTACAGCACACTTCGAGGCTCTCTGTCGTAGAGTCTTAGAAGAGCCAAACGAAGTGTGCCCGGCAATCAGTACGGAAGAGGTTCAACAAGCACTTGTTGGAACCAAGAACTTCGCTGCTCCGGGTCCAGATAGTATAAACAACTGGTGGTGGAAGAAGTTTTCTTCTACCCACCGCCATCTGGCCCGAGTTTTCAACTCATGGTTGAACGAGGGGCAGCAAATTCCGGACTGGTTTGTCGAGGGATGAACTACTGTGCTAATCCCCAAAAAGGGGGATCTGTCTGATCCAAAAAATTATAGACCGATTACCTGCCTCAACTCCTGCTACAAGTTATTTACTCGTATCTTGTATACCAGGATGTTGAGGTCTGTTGATCAGGTCTACCAACAGATAAGCGAACAGCGTGGTGCCAAGAAGGGCCTGGCAGGTTGCAAGGCAAACCTGCTGATAGACCGGTGTATTACACAGGATTCTGTGCAATACAAGCGGAATCTATCAATGGCCTGGATTGATTATCGCAAGGCATTTGATACAACATCCCATGAGCTTTTGTTACACTTGTTCGGATGTCTTGCGGTACCAGCACCACTAGTGAGATGCATTGAACAACTGTTGCCGCTTTGGAGAACTCGCTTCACCATAACATCCGGTGCCGAGCGAGTTTCGACAGAGTTGGTGACATTTAAGAGTGGAGTGTTTCAGGGTGACTCTTTGAGTCCGCTCCTCTTCTGCATCTCACTGCTGCCGCTGTCTGTTGGACTCCGCCAAACCCGCGGGTATCAGTGTGGGCCACCAAGTAACCGGAGGCATAAGGCCACTCATCTATTTTATATGGATGATCTTAAACTCTATACCTCCGGAGAGCGAGAACTTCAAAATGCTCTCAGGGTGGTCGAAGAATACACGCGGGCAATTGGAATGGAGTTTGGGTTGGACAAATGCGCACTCGTCCACCTCAAGAGAGGACGATGCGGGGAATTCCACGAAGATGCGCAGCTCGCAGACGGAAGCATCCTACGACATTTGGATGTCGGAGAGACCTACACATACCTGGGTGTGAAACGCCACATCCAGGATGTGAACCAAATAAAAGGATTCTCTCCGTGGCAAGTACAGACATCGACTCCGAAAGATTTGGTCTTCTGAACTTTCGGGGAAGAACAAGGTGTCTGCCACTAATATGCTTGCCGTTCCGATTCTGCTCTACTCCTTTGGAGTAGTTAAATGGCGAGTAGATGAGCTGCGCCAATTGGACAGGGATACCGGCAAGATGATGAATATCCATAGGAGTATTCATCCTAGATCGTCCGTTCCTCGTGTGTACCTCCCACGTCAACCGAGGACTCTTGAGTCTGGAGTGTATGCATGGCAGAGTAGCACTAAGTATGGCATGTAACATCCTAAGGAGCTCGGATCCGCTCCTACGGTTAGTGAGAGATCATGAAACCGTGGGATTTGGCGCTTTATTGTTTAAGGCAGCACAGAGGGCCGCAGATGAACTCGGTCTCGCATTCGACTACAGGCGAGGAGGCAGGCGAGGTGCTGATGCAGAATCAGTTACTGAGCTTCCGCCGAATCGTCTAACTGCCCAAATTAAAGCTGCCGAACAGAGGAATCTGTTCAGGCAGCACGTCGATAAACCCCTGCACGGTGTTTTCTTTAAAAACATAGAAGCACTGGGTTTATCGACAGAGCTGACCTTCGCATTCTTAAGGTGAGCGGGGCTGAAGTCGGAGACCGAGTGATTCATTGTGGCCTGCCAAGATGGTGTTATTAACACATTGGTCTATCGGAGTCGCGTGATGGGTGTAGAGGTTCCTGATATCAACTGCAGGTCCTGCCGTCAGGCGCCGGAGTCGCTCATGCATCTATTATCTGCATGTCCGATTTATGCGACTTTCATGCATCTATTATCTGCATGTCCGATTTATGCGACTTCGGCCTACATCCACCGACATAACGCGGCTTTACGAGTGCTATACTACCATCTTCGGCACTCGTACAAGATAGACCAAACACCAGTGCTGCCTTATATCCTCGGAGATATCGAGTCCGTTGTCGTGAACGAGAAATGCCGGATTTACTGGAACTACTCGTTCCCGACCGTCAGGCGAATTCAAGCCAATAAGCCTGGCATAGTCCTCCTCGACCATCAGACCAAGGTGATGTATGTCATCGAATTCTCAGCACCTGCTGAGACAAACATCGCCTTGAAGGAGGAGGAGAAACGGACTAAATACAGAGATCTCCGGTATGAGCTCCAAGTGCTATACCCAGGCTACTCTGTCAAGATGGTCGTCTTGATAATCGGTGTACTCGGAGGTATGAAGCCCACGCTGCTCTCCGCATTGAAGACCATGCCTGCCTGCCAAACATCGGCAGAATGGTCAAATGCAGAAAGCGGTCATCCTGGGATCCCTTCGTCTACTTAGGGCACACGAGTCTGGAATCTACAGTAACTAACCCTGCAGGATGTGGGGAGTTGCTGTAGATTATTCGCTGGCGCACTCTCTGTGTGGTGTCGGAGGCCACAGGCCACAGTTAAATGGAAACTGATAACTTTTGACACGATGTATATTAAATGAATTATACAATCTAGAAGTCGTTCGTGTGTTATTGCAGAGGCTTTTTTCGAATATTATAGCTATTAACATATCTAGAAATGTTATGAGTATCATAACTGCCGCAGATGTCGGTTTGAAATCCGAGCTCGTAGAGCGAGGATTTTGAGATCTAAGACTGATTCATAACGTCCGTGATATGTTCAATAGTTTATCAGTTTCAGAAAATAAAGACATTTTTAATAGATATTATAAGAAGCAGGAGCAGTAGTGATACATTTCAGTATTTAATTATTATTGTTTTGAGTTTTCTGTCTGTTTGTATTGATAAATAGCCCAATAGTTTCATTATTTATTATTTCATCTGTTGACAGTTGTTGACAGATCTGTATTGTAATATTACCGTACAAGCTGTTGGCATGGCAATAAATATTACTGTACAACTTTAGTTGTGACTTACTTACCAGCCTACTTTTGTATATGTAAACAAAGGATTAATATCCTGAAATCGATAAAATGTATATCAAATAGTTACTTATTACCTACGTATTTAATTTAAATAGTATATTAAAGGACATTTATTATATTTCACCTTAACACTAATAATAATTAGTATATAATTGACGAGAAGTAACAGGTCACTAAGTACTAATAAAGGAGTAGTTTGAAAAATGTATAATAAGCAAGCAGATACTGCATAACGGTCACACCCATTAGATGTCATGGCCAATATATCATCATTGTAAGTTAATAATAATTATAGACTTTCAATAATATTTATATTTAAGAGAATGTATCTGCATTTAAAATCTGCATTGAAAACGTGACTTTAATGAATGCCAGTAATGTCATATTAGGTACGTCTAATCATTAGGTACCTACCTAGGTACTTCAAGATGACAGTGACATTATTATATAACATGCATAAAAGCAAAAATAAATTACTGGCAAAATATAATATTATTTATAAAAAATTTAATTAGTGTCATAGACCCCAAAAAAGAAACAATGCAGCTACAGACACGTGTTTCGGAGTTATTACTCCTCATCAGCGTAGCGTAGCTTAAGTAATGGACCCGTGTAAATGAAAGTAGAAACAATAACTACTAAAGATTGAAAAGTACAGCACACAATACTCTAATTCGTACTTTCCTTCAATCATGTGCTAAATTTGTGACCTCAAGACGCAATCAGCACATAGAGACCTATGTGTGCTACTCTATTTTCACCTAGACAAATAAATACAAATACTTAAAAGAATGGAGTTTAGTGAGGTGAAGTAGCATAAGACATTTAGTTAGTCGTACTTTCATGAAATCATGTGCAAAATTTGTGGCCTCAACACCGGTCAATTACTTAAGCTACGCTACACTGATGAGCGTGTCCGTAGCTGCATTGTTTCTTTTTTGGGGGTCTATGACAATAATTAAATTTCTTATACAATTTAACCCCACTAATCTCTATTCCTTTATTATTAATATTTATTTTCTTTATTAGCGCAATTTTCAGAGAAGGATAGAAATACTTATAAATTTAACAACATCTGCATTATTAACCGCTGTTCAGTCCCTCTCGCCTCTTTTTTAGACCTTTTTGCTTTTTTTTATACCAAAGTCTCTCCACAAAGGTTTTTTTTTAAATGGTGGCCCGAGTGTCGTTCTTATACATTTTAGACGTAGGTCATCGTGTCGGGAATTGTTAAGTTCAAATCAAGGGCAGTGAACTACCACACAATTTCAAAAAAATTATATTATTAGTCTCTGAGATACAAGAGTGGCTTCATGAAACCTGCAATACCATACATAATAAATAAATAAACAACATGATGTCTAAAAAGATTTTGTACAGAAGCTGAAATTCGTCCAAGTCGCATAGTTCAAACCATTCATGAGTCATCTCTGACTTGCTCCTTGATTCTAATTCTGCTTGTTCACAAACATCATCGGTTATTATACATTATCACATGTATTAAAAACTCTTCGGGTGGATGCTCCCTGTAATTTGCCTTTAAATAATTACGTAGTAGTTGATAAACCAAGATATTCTTGTGTTTTTTATGGTTTTTTATAAAAATTAAATAGAGTTATATGCCTGTTTCACAAATATTTTTAATCACTCCCTGTGAAAAAGGAAAAGGAGTAACAACCGTTACAATCAGCGCATTGCAATATTTTTTTTATTGGCAGGCGTTAAATGGTTCTGGTTTCTTCGCATTTAAAGTGTATAGCTGTTTTCATTGCGATAGACCGTACTTATACATATACTACCTAAAGTGCTCAACATACTAACCGCACCGACCTTATTTTTGGTCATTTTTAAATCGCCGTACCCGAAGCCTGGGCCATCCGATTTAAACGACTGGCACATCACTCGAAAGCTTGTCTCTTGTAGAATCGGCGATTGGGTTGCTTTTTTTAAACAGTTAATTTCTTGGGTGTTATACAGGGTGACAAAAAGAGTGTTACAAAAATCTTAAAGTTTACCTCTTTGCAACATTGATAGGAGCATGTTTTTAAAATTCGTTTTTATGTCATACTGTACCTTTGGAAAGTACCTCTAGACGTTTTTGGCAGATTTTTTATTAAGGCTCTAGAACGAAAGTTACAGGGTTTTCCGAAAAGTGGTACGTTTTGTAAAAAATTTTACCAATTAGCTGTTTTCGCCAGTTAGGTCCACTAATTCAGGTACAGTCTACCCTGCATAAACCAAATTCCTATCTGGTTTCATTTAAAGGATATACAGGGTGGAATGTTTTACTTATGGAGGTCTCTCCTCGGAAAAACTACAGTTTATTTTTAAATAATGATCTTTCTAAACATAAGTGCGATTGTCAAGCCTTTATGAAGATAAAGGCTTGACATTTTGAAATATACAAGGCGTCTAATATTGTGCTAAATTTATTCTTTGCTACAATTTTACATTTTAAATGGGAATTCCTATTGCTAATACAGGTAATAATGCTAATAATAATAATAATTTAAAATGTAAATTTATAGCAAAGAATAAATTTAACACAATTTTGGACGCCTTGTATATTTCAAAATGGTTTAAGATAAAGGCTTGACAATCGTACTTATGTTTAGAAAGATCATTATTTAAAAATAAACTATAGCTTTTCCGAGGAGAGACCTCCATGAGTAAAACATTCCACCCTGTATATCCTTTAAATGAAATCAGATAGGAATTTGGTTTATGCAGGGTAGATTGTAGCTGAATTAGTGGACGTAACTGGCGAAAACAGCTAATTTTTTACAAAACGTACCACTTTTCGGAAAACCCCCGTAACTTTCGTTCTAGAGCCTTAATAAAAAATCTGCCAAAAACGTCTAGAGGTACTTTCCAAAGGTACAGTATGACATAAAAACGAATTTTAAAAATTTGCTCCTATCAACGTTGCAAAGAGGTAAACTGTAACATTTTTGTAACACTCTTTTTGTCACCCTGTATAACACCCAAGAAATTAACTGTTTAAAAAAAGCAACCCAATTGCCGATTCTACAAGAGACAAGCTTTCGAGTGATGTGCCAGTCGTTTAAATCGGATGGCCCAGGCTCCAGGTACGGCGATTTAAAAATGGCCAAAAATAAGGTCGGTGCGGTTAGTATGTTGAGCACTTTATATGAAATTGAATTCTCGTATACCGGGTGACACAAGAAGTAGTTACCCCCCCATTTTTGTTAGCATTTTCATAGATGAGAATTTCAAAATTTTATAGTGAAATAAACACAGAGATATTTTGACATAAATCATGTATTAAAACCACTTCCGGCTTAACCGGAAGTGGTATCAACTTTCTTATTTTAAATGAGAACACCCAATTTTTTTTCAATATTTGAAATCTACATAAAATCCCCTTTCTAATGACATATAACACATTGACATTTGCTTTCAAGATGGCGGCGAAACATTACTTTTATACTAAATTTAAGTTATCCATTGATTCGTCGCCAGAAAACAAAATGTGGTTGGGAGGCTGTGGAAACAAAAAATGATTTATTGTTGCTTTGCTGATAGCATGATTTGCAAACATTTGACATGCATAATGTCTACTAGGATCATTTTCTTTTTTTCGTGTATTTGAATACAAAAGCTGAATGTTTCACATTTTTTTTAAATAGGAACCTATATTTTTTATGTGATGTGTGGATTTTACATCAAATTATCTTCATGATGATATACGACATGTTCCCTTTTATTTATTCATTAGCAGCCAAATTCATCTTTGTCGTATTAGAATTGAAACTGAATTACAATTCTAATAAGACAAAGATGAATTTCGCTGCTAATAAATAAATAAAAGGGAACATGTCGTATATCATCATGAAGATAATTTGATGTAGAATCCACACATCACATAAAAAACATAGGTTCCTATTTAAAAAAAATGTGAAACATTCAGCTTTTGTTTTCAAATACACGAAAAAAAGAAAATGATCCTAGTAGACATTATGCATGTCAAATGTTTGCAAATCATGCTATCAGCAAAGCAACAATAAATCATTTTTTTGTTTCCACAGCCTCCCAACCACGTTTTGTTTTCTGGCGACGAATCAATGGCCAACTTAAATTTAGTACAAAAGTAATGTTTCGCCGCCATCTTGAAAGCAAATGTCAATGTGTTATATGTCATTAGAAAGGGGATTTTATGTAGATTTCAAATATTGAAAAAAAAATTGGTTAAGCCGGAAGTGGTTTTAATACATGATTTATGTCAAAATATGAGAATCTCTGTGTTTATTTCACCATAAAATTTTGAAATTTTCATCTATGAAAATGCTAACAAAAATGGGGGGGTAACTACTTCTTGTGTCACCCGGTATACGGCGAAACCGCAATAGGAACAAGCGAATGAGTATTGAAAGAAAAAAGACATTGTACGTTACATCGTGATACAGTAACAAGTACGGGAACGTGCTTCTTGTTGTCCCTCATTCCAGATTAAATGTACCTAACTATATAGGTATACCTGGTCTTCATTACCTACCGATTAAACTCTCCTCTTAAGCGATGTATGCACAGGAATTTATTCGCGCATACTATATAGGTATAAAAAGGAACACAGCAAACATGTAACACTCTGAAATATTATTTGTTCAAAATATATAAAGTAGAAATTTGGGAAAATTATAGATTACATAACTGTATACACTAGCAGTAGTAAGGACACTGCACCCGTATACCTTTTCTTAACTTGTGCAGTATACTTACTTATAATTATATTGTAGTATTAAATAAATAAATAAGCGCGTTCTCAGCAATTAAAATTTTTTCATAATCTTTGGGCTCTTGCAGTAGTAAATGAGAAATATATTTGACGTTTATAAATATTTTTTATTATTTACAAATATCCCCATCTGACAAATGGATTTGATATAGCCGAGATGGTATTTTTATTAATGGTAAAAAAACAAAAATTGATGTAAAAGGTAGATTGATATAAAAGGCATAATTATAATTATAAGTCGTACATAGAAAACAAAGTTATGGTACTAATTGATTTCTCCAACAGCGTACCACTTTCATTTTCACGCATAGCTGGTACAATGTAAATAGAAATTGGAATCTTTCATTTACAAGGCCAAGGATAAATTAAACTTGCAAAATACTTAACAATAAAACCATATTTAATCTTTTCTTTTTTATCCACAAGTTTTAAAATATAAACCAATAAAATTAGATCGAGATAGTAAATTGGAGTAAATTAGCCACTGGTTGAAATAATCACGATTCGATAGTGTTGATGACGCTCAATAATGGGCAAACATGTCATGTGCCCATCATACATCATTTTCAAGAGACAAACGAAAATTCTGTTCCATGGTGCTGTTAACGTCGCCGATATCCAGTAAATAATATTAAAATTACATACAAGCAGTTTCGTAGAGACTGAAGGTTTATTTTTGCAAATAATTCAACTGATTCACTGCTGGAACTTTCAATAGTCACAAATTGTGGAGTCGTTCGCACGACTTATGCTGATGAGCTTTCTCGGCTAAAATCCACGATACCAATGTTTTAACATTGAGTAATCGTTTTCAAAGAATAGATAAAAAAATAAACAAACAGATGCAACAAAGAATGGTTAGACGTTTTTCGAAAACTCGATTCTATTTTGGTAGTTTGTCAAAAATTGAAATTTACTACCTCCCATTTTTCCTTTTTTCTAAATATGTGAACTGTAAACTTAGTAGGCCTCTTGGCGTTTGGTCAACAACGTAATTGTTTTCTCGTCAATGTATTTCTAAAGAGAAAGTGGGGTAACAAGCATTTATTTTTAATCCCGAGACATTCATATGATTAACTGTTTTTTTCTTATTTTCAGGCGGAGACTTGAAAGAGAAAAGTTAAGATAAAACTTTGATAAAAGTGTTATATTTTTAATACGCTCATACAATTTGGAACAAACCAAATTATCTAAATTTAGATAAAATTGATTTCTTATAAAAAATGACTGGGAATTGGTGGTTGAAGGGATCGATCACGTTTGGATGCATTTAATAAAAACAGTTTTTTAGTGAAACTAGGTGGATTCGACCGAGTTTCCAATCCCCGTATTTTGAACAAAAGAAAAAATAGAAGATGAAAAATTTCTATTTTTGGTATGGCTGTAAAATAATCGCCTCTTGAAGAGTTCGAAGGGCCTCAAAAAATTCTTTATTGCGTCTACTTTAGTGACAATTTTTTTAAAATTTAAGTTTTTCTTTATAAACTTCACTCAGTAATGCTCGTACAATTGAGTTAAGCTCATGCTTATTCTTATTCGGTACATGTTTTAAAAATCACCTTGTTTGATTTAAACGCTTTTAATTAGTAGTCTTTGACAAGATTATTAAAACTTACTGTAAATCATCACCCGAGGATGTCAACTTGATTGGCGATAAATTTTCTATGTTTCTGTTATTAATTGTAAAATTATAATATTTTAAAGCAGGATCTTTCTTCTTGGTATAAGTATAATGAAACAAATATTGCATGTGGGTAAATAAACCCATGATTATTTGGAACACGTGAATTCGTTTATCGGATATATATAACTTGGCTATTTTTGTTTAGAATCCTCGAATCATTCGCATAATCAAAATAAATCAAATAAAAAAATTGGTTTTATTGTGTTAACAGTACTAACACAGAAAAGCTATATGATTAATGTTACCTATCTTTCGTCTCCCTAATATAAGCAAACAAAATAAACAATTCAGCATTACATACAAAATTAAAGGAAGTGATGATAGAAAGAAGAAAAAGAAAATAGAACAATTATCAACTAGACATAGAAACATGTAGGTATAAATAAACTAACGAAGCATTTGAATTATAATAAATATCTTATACAACTACAGCTGAACGATATTAATTAATTGACCTAATTTTTCTATCCTATATAGTTATATAAATCATCATTCAAATTTATTTAAAAAATGTTGAGGTATTAACAACGGATTAATTCTTATATTCACGGAATGTATATCTGATCTTTTAGAAATCAATTTAAATAAATAATTAGGTGAATTAAATTTTAACAATTTATATAAAAATATTTTAATTAGATACTCAACTCGTGCTGAATATTTAATGTGTTTTCTATAAGCTCTAAGACAAACGAACCGCATGCATATATTCTATATGCGTTGTAATCTATTTTGATCAATACGAAGAGAAAAATAGTAAGAATAAGTATACCCAGCAGCAATATTCAATAGACTTATGAATTGACTAGTTTTAGTTTGCTTTACTGATGCTTATGAAAACCCTTCACCTAATTTTAAAAATAAATAAAAATATTCTTTATTTTATTTCATCGATACAGTATGGAAATTACTTTTATATTTATATTGTATTTGCCTACAGTCTGAGATTTTATTGATTTCAACATTTTGTATCCTCGTAGTTCTCGGCAAGTAATTTGAATTGTTAAATAAATTGTAATAAATCTATTAGCGATACTCGTTACATTTATAAGGTATTTATATCTTCTGGTTTAAATAAATTATTCATAGTTTTACTATTCATTATTATTATATAGGTTTACTACAAAAATACCCCACTCTTTCACAACATTTTCTTTTGTTTTTCCATCATTATATGTCATGTAAGTAAGCAATTCCTTCATGATCAATTATTACCTCATTAACATACCTGTTTTTCATGAGGTCGTTTTCTTTCATTAATTATTTGTTAAATATTGTGCATAAGAACGATCTCTTTGTGTTTAATCATTTAAAATTGTGAGCCATATGACAATCAAAAGAGATAATGTTTTCTACTAATTATGTCTTCCCAAGATATGTTGTGGGTGACGTACAAAACTACAAATAAAAATTTTATAATAATTCTATAATAAACGATATCAGAGCTTACCTTTGTCTGCTCAACATATACTTTACATATACACATATGATCCGTTATACCGTGCATCCATAGTATCACTGCTATTTATGGTAATAATATTAGAAATATCATCTATCAAAGATTCAATAAGTATTCTCTGTCATCCTAGTAGAATTTCTGATTGTTTTTGTTTAACACGCCAAAATTAACTGATAAATTACTTACGAAAATATTTAAACCGTGATTATACTAAAAACAATTTTGTGTTTGGGAAATTCATTGCTAACTACAATTTTCTGAATTCGACGAATGAAAAACATCTTATTATGTTATAGTTCGGTATATCTTACTTAATGGAGTCAAGGAGTCGGAAGAGCACCCAACAAAGTTCTGCAGCAACGAAACGTCCCGTTTTCGAGGGTGCTGAAAACGAAAAATATAGTGAATAAAGTTTTTAGCGACCGCAACCCTCTCAAAATGGCCAATAACTACCCCTATTTCGCGATTTCCCGTTATGAGACTAGTAAAACCCGTGATTGGAGGAAATGGACCACATTAGTGTGACGTCACATAATTATGCAACCGTACGTACTACTAAAATAAAGTTTACACTGCTGCTAACTTCATTATACTTCTTAGTTGTTACAGCTGTCAAGCCAAATCAACTCTGTTGCTGCACTAGCCAGAGCAACATACTCTGCCTCTCTTGAAGATAGCGCAACAGTAAGTTGCTTTTTTGTAACCCAACAAACTGCTGCAACAAAAACTTCGAATAAATAGCCCGTAGTGGATTTTCGGTCTGTGTCTTGAGCCCAATCTGAATCGGAATATCCTATTAATGACACATTATTGTTCTTTGGTACAAAAGTCCCATGTCGATGGTGTCGTGTATGTATCTTAGAATGCGTTTTAAACCATTCCAATGGATTTCAGTAGCATTACTTTGAAAACGACTGTACAGATTAACAGCTGCACTTAAATCCGGTCTCGTATTCAGCATTACATACATTAATGACACCCGATGAGTTCCTGATAAGGCTTTGATTCAATGATAATATCTGCTGAACCTGTTTCAATTATTGGCTTAACTTCCATTGGTGTCATCGATCCTTTGCTTTCTTCCATATTAAAACGCCTCAAAAGTTTTTTTAAGTATGTTGCTTGACTGAGCATCATACCTTTATCGGTTCTGTCGATTTTGATCCCCAGAAAGTAACGAAGTTTTCCCAGGTCATTCATGCTAAATTCTGTCTTTAAAGCTCTCTTGATTATCTCTATTTCAAGTTTGTTGTTGCTTGCAATGATTATATCATCAACGTATATTAGAAGATAAACCTTCGTGTTTTCTTTGATTCAAATATGCAAACATTTGTCATTTTCCGATCTTAATAATCCCAGACGTTTGATAAATTCATCAAATCGTGCGTTCCAAGCACGAGGAGCTTGTTTTAAGCCATACAAAAACTTGTTCAATTTACAAACGAGATCTGGATCATGAACAAAACCTTGAGATTGTTTCATATAGATTTCCTCCTGAAGATTTCCATGAAGAAAAGCATTTTTTACATCTAGTTGATTTGCAAATAGATTCTCTTTATTGATCACTGATAAGAGTGTTCTCACTGTGGTTAAGCGTGCCACCGGAGCATAAACCTCTGTGTAGTCGAATCCTTTTCGTTGTGAACAACCTTTAACCACCAGTCTTGCCTTGTATCTTTCAATGTTTCCATCTTCGTCAGTCTTTATTTTGAAAACCCATTTACCTATTATTAATCGCCTTCTTCCCTGAAGGAAGTTTCACCAATGTCCACGTATTGTTTCTCTTCAAAGAATCCATTTCTTCATCTACGGCTTGATACCAGTCTTCTTTGTCTTCTCTCATTTTGATATCACTATAAATCTGTGGTACATCTTCAAGAAAAGTTTCAGCATTCAATGCCAAAACATTGTAGTCCTCCAGATATTGCGGCATTCTCTTCATACGTGTGCTACGACGACAAGTTTCAACGCCAGCATTTACTTCAATTTTTCCGTCCCCCAAATCTTTAGAATTGTCGTCAATTTCCGATAAAGAAAAAGGCTTGTTCTCACCAATGTCGTTCATTTCTCCGCCTTCATTTAAGTTCTTTGGAATGATTATTTCTTCTTCATTCTCCTTATATGATTCATGCCAGGTTCCTCGACTTTCATCGTCAGCGTAAGTAAATTTTGATTCATCAAAGATATTATCTCTTCCTTGAAGTATTTTGTGTTCTTCTGGACACCACAGACGATATCCATTTTTGCAGTATCCAAGCATAAGACATTTTTTCGTTCTTGATGCAAATTTTCCTTCAACAAGTTCCTTGGGCATATGCAAATAGGCTAGACATCCGAACACCTTCAATTTCTTAAGATTGGGCCTCTCACCGTACCACATTTCGGCGGGAACCTTGTTTTCTAACGCATCGGTTGGACTTCTATTTATCAAATAAACAGCGGCTAGTACAGCTTCTGTCCAGAAAGATTTAGATAGTTTCGAATTAAGTAACATACAGCGTGCCTTTTCAACTATCGTCCTGTTCATGCGTTCTGCCACTCCATTTTGCTGTGGTGTATATCGAATAGTAAACTCGAACTGAATTCCTTGTTTCTCAAAATGATCTTTAATTTCTCTCGAAACATATTCACGACCATTGTCACTTCGAAAACGACTTACTTTGAGATTGAAGTGAGCAGTTGCCATTGATTCAAACATTGTAAAATTAAGAAAAACTTCTGTTTTTGATGCCAAAGTGTAAGCAACTGTAAAATGTATGTAATCGTCAATAAACGTCAAGACATATTTCTTATCATCATAGGATTTTGGGCTAACTGGTCCAAATAGGTCACTGTGAACTAATTGAAGAGGTCGAGTTGCTCTGGTACGCTCGTGAACATGAGGCAATCTTGTTTGCTTTCCTTCTATGCAGTATGAACAAATCTGCGTAGTTTTCTTCTTCGAGTCAATATTGATGCCGTCGACTATATTTTGCAATTTCATTAAACCTCCTTCACTGATATGTCCCATTCGTTTATACCTTTTTCAATTTTACATATATTCGCTTTCTCAGTTTCACTTGAAAATGAAATTTCATAAAGTTTGTGTCTTAGATATGCAACAGCAATAACTTCATTGTTCATCAGAATTGTGCCTTTACCATCTTTAAATACGATTGTGAAACCATTCAAATCAAGTTTGCGAACTGACAACAGATTGAAGTCTAACTCAGGTACCAAAAGTACATCTTTAATTATTATTTTATTAATATTACCATTCACATTGTTCATTACATGTATTTCACTTGCTTCATTTGCAGTTAAAATCTCCCCTGTCTTTGCAATTCTTATTTTCACAGTCGCCCCCAATGGCTTTATATTTTTCAAACAATTGTTGTCGCTTACTAAATGCTCTGATGCTCCAGAATCCAAATACCAATTTACGTCACCTTTCTTGCTTCCAATGACAGCTGGAAAACAATACTTGTAATCTTCTGATTCTGATTCATCATCTGTTTGAATATCTGCTGCAATGTTGGCTCGCTTTGAATCGACGCCCTTTTTCGCCTTTGGTAGCTTTCTACAATCTGCTTGCCGATTTCCAATGATTCCACAGTTATAGCATTGATACGGAAATATGTTTTTATTGTTTTTGCTTAAAGAATTTCTCGATAAATTACCACTGAACTTTCCGCGTTCTACAGGAGCTGCAAAGGCCGTTGACGACTGTATAACTTTTTTCGTCTTCGTCGAGATTCCCAATCTCTTCGATTCTTCATCAAGCAGCCGGTTTTTGACAAAACAGCGTAAATTTTTCAGCCGACAACGTTTCAAGTGCAGTTACTACAACTTCATATTCAGATGGCATTGTTAACAATAAATGGCATACTATGTCTGTTTCTTCCAACCTGTCGATCGTAAGTCACGAACTAATTTATCGAATTTCAAAAAATGTGATTCCATTGTTTCTACTGACTGTATTAATTTCATTGTCAATAGCGTCTTTCGGATTAGTAATGACTGGCTATTCCTCGTCGTTCGAATGTACTTTTCAGCACTTCCCAAATATCATGGGCAGTTTCTTTGTCTTTCACATACTCTAAATGACTGTCTGCTATGCGCTGTACAATTTTTGACTTACATCTTTTGTCTTTCTTCTTTAATTCTTCCTCTTTCTTCTCTCGTTCTATCTGCGCTGTACTTGTTTCACTTATTTCCTCGTTAGGTAAATAAGTCATTGCTGTGTATCTTCTGCGTACAAATTCCAACAAATCATATTCGTCTAACAGTGTTTCCATTCTGAACTTCTAATTGTTGAAATTGCTTCCATCGAATAATGGAATTTTCCACTTGTCTAGTTTTATTATTATTTAATTTCGCAATAGGCCTGGGCCCATAACCTGTTAAATATAGCAGCAGGATTTAGATAGATACACAAATAAACACTCTGGTTAAATATTATTCAGTAAAGAATATATATTTCAACATACACTTCAAAACAAGTTGACATAAAAAATTATCAATAAATTGTTCTAATCTAACATAGCCTCCTTATCATCTATAATTAAATTATATATGTTAAATTGTCCATTTCAACAAAAATGAATTAAGTGTTTGAAGTTAGCTGCAAACTCATAATTTGAAATTTTGCATTCTTTATTCCTATTGGAGGAAGTTTCCGCCGCTTTACATATATTAATTTATAAAACTAAAATGAAGCTTTTATAAATCATACGTGGATACATATATTTTAACATATTTCTTAAATGTGAATAGGTATTGGAAGTCCTTAAATAATCTTTCAACATACAGAAATACTATAAAATTCCCGACGATGTTTTAGTACTATACATTATATAATAGTCCTTATGAACAACGCAATACGGGTCAAATTCCAATATCACAATTTCGGCCGTAAACTTGTATGCCTCTAGAAGTGGGGGTCGTGACGTCACAACTAATGTAGTCCATTGGCTGAGAAAATCATTAGGGATTGATAAAAAGGGAAGAATAACGGCAGGAGAAGGCCTTAAGCTACCCCTTGGGATTGTTACAACCCTTCCGGAAGGTTGAAAAATAAATTTTCTTTTCTTTTTTCTGTAATCTCCATACCCCCGTTTTTAGGGATGCTAAACAAGAAAACGTAAGTTTCATCAATGTCTGACCCTTCCTACTTCCTCAAACGGGCAAAAACCACCCTCTTAAGCTTTCACTAGTAGGCATGCTCGGCAGCGCGGAGTTGGAGGGGATTAGTTGAGAACAGAATGACAAATGAATGGTAATGGGGACAGGGGAAGGCCTGTCACAACCCCTGGGGGTGGTTATGTCAACGAGTTACTTACCCGTAAGCTCGAGAATCAGGAACAGTTGGAGTCAACGTCCGTATTCTTATTAAGTCAAGCGAGACGCTATCACAACCTCTGAACCATCATCCGGCCGTTGACTATCTGCGTAGGTATAGATATATATATAGATATAAATATACGGAATCGTCGACAATGGATGTCTCCTTGTATACAGGTTTCGCAACTTTCCTGGATAGATATTAGATTAAAACTTATGTACCATCAAGATACAACGCACAGATACAACAATTGTAATATTTCTTCCTTCCTTCCTTCCGAAATAGTTTCAGCACAGAGAAGAGCTAACATACTTGTTTTGTGGTTTCAGTCTGTCAGTTCAGTTCAGTAGTTCTTTTACATGTCAATGTGAATAGTGATACGTGGGTCGTGAACTGTGGACTAAAAAGATTACGGAGAACGGATAAGTTCTTTGATTTTATTTTGACAGTATTTTAACTTTTTGAAAGATATATTTTATTTTAATAAATTTAACATCGAAATTTAGGGAATTTTAACAAACCGTCGCCACCTTTATATTTTACAACCTGATAAAAAACATGAGGCGTAACCTTCGGCCGCTTTCGCACCTTTTGCTGTAGAAGTGCTGATGCCGAACGGCCTGAAAGCCCCAACGGAATAATTTCAGTTATTGTCGTCATTGTTACACAGTGAGCACGTAAAAGTTGGAATAAATTGCTTGAAATCGTTACAAAGCAAATGACAAAAATTTGCTCAAACACGTCGATTTTTAAATGAATTCTCAATTTCTTTATGTAAACAAAATTTTGTTTCAAACATTTTATAAAAAATTATGATGTCATCGGCAATTTTTTTAAATGGCAACCTCCATTTTGAAAAATCTTATTTGAAAAAGCACATTTTTCTACCTTTTACTTTTTAAATTTTATGGCATGTTGCATGACGAAATTATCGAGAAAAAAATATTGACTACTTTTAACAAAGTAATAAAACAAAAAATTATTTCATTTAATATATCAACTCAAAACAATAATTTTGTCGTCAAAGTTTTCAGTTTCAGTGTTTATTTATTATTCATTTTGTTTTTGTTCTGCTTTAATAACAATTGAGTTTGATATAATAATATAATATGTAAAAAAAATTGTTTGACAGAACACGAAACCTACTTTCCAAAGAGAAAATTTTTAGAATTTGAATTTGCGGCCTTCAATCTAGAGCGTTTGAAAAATATAAAAATTTTCACCTGCGGCGCATTTTATGAGTGAGGAAGTTAGTTCATTTAAAAGGGCCCGTCCTTTACAATTCTCTCAATGTCGCCCGACTACCCAAATGTAGAGGGCACGAGCCGCCACTGCTATTCTGTCCTTGTACCTACACATTTAATTTTCCAACTTACGATGTATTTTAACATTCACACTGTATATTTCCTGCTAAATTGTAATGAATTTATTTATTAAACACAAGTAAGCTAACAACATTCTTTATAAATAAATAGGTACTTTAAATTAATGGCATATTTTATTTGAAGATACCTACCTAATGAGTAATAAATCTTAAAAAATTATTTAATTATAAACAGTTGTTTCGACGTCCATCATCACTGTTTTATCCCCTACCGAAACCTGGTGAAACTCAAATAACTGCATTTAACTTGACTTGTCGTCATTACCTCACATATCCAAATAATCATTAAAATTAGGTAATTATAAACTATTTCTAGTTGGTATATACAGGGTATATTTTAAAATCACCGACGAACGGAAACTAAGGATAATATATTGCTATATATTATGTTTTTCCGAAAATACTTCCTAACCGAGCTAGGTCTCGAGCTAGGTACTAGTTTTGGGAAAAAAATTTGGTGTTTTTTTTAAGTTTTTTCAAAAACTATATAAGATATGTTGAGATTTGGTAAACTTGATGTCTTTCTGATTACAATTAATCAGATGAATTTAAGATGACTGGCTCAACCCAGTGGCGTAAAATCGTTAAAGTAATTCACTTAAATAAAAAAAAAACATACGCCCAACAAGACATTTTGAACAGTAATTATAAAATTAATAATTTCTTTTTCAATTTCTTTTTAACATACATATTTTTATTATGTTATAGATAACTGCGTTATTTTGATAAATTTTATTTAAAAAAAACTAATTTTATTTTTTTTTAAGTTTCATACTTTAATAGAAATTATCTCAAAACCGGAGTGTCTAATCGTAAAAAAAAAGTATGAATTCATTTGCAAAATAGAAAAGTGAATCTAAAATTCGAGTGTACCAAATCTCAACATAAAATCGTATCTAGTTTTTGATAAAACTTTAAAAAACTATATACACAAAAAATGTTTGCAGCTCGGTTAGGAAGCATTTTCCGAAAAACATATGATATAAATGATAAAAAAAATATTTATATAATTTTCGTCTTATTTTGGATCAAAGAATTTCCAGTTTCCGCTTGTCAGTGATTTTAAACTACACCCTGTATAACAGAGGCAATAATAATTATTGAATGAGATTTAGGTTGGATTTTTTACATTTACGCATAGTATTGAACTGCAGTCTTCATTTTTAACAGCTTGGAATATTTTTATAAGATCTTCTTTCTTGTTTTGTATATCGGCACTGAAAATATGTCAACATTAAGTAAACAAACATTAAAGTTAGTAGATATAAAAACTTACTGTTCAGAAAAGTTATTTAAAAGATTCTCCACATGTTCCTCAGAATTTTTCGAAATACTCGCAGTTACTAACAATTCGCATAACACTTTGTCTTCACAACCATTACCATTCAGTTTATCTAGATAGTTTAGAGAAGATGTTAAACGGCTGACTATATCTTGACGCGTTGGATCGTCCACTCTATATCTCGATTGCCTGCAAGAATTCAAGACATATATTTTTTGTCGCAGATAGAAAAATAGTTAATATACATATAAATTAAAATATAATACAGTGCGTTCACAATGAAAAGGAATAAATTCAATATAATCTGAACAACCGAACAACGTGGTTTTAGGTTTTGCCAAAAACACTCAGACACGTCGATATTCAATGTTGATTTGGCACATTCTGAGTCATACGGCAAGTTAACGTCAGTTCCGATTTTTCCGGAAGTGACATCAACTTTTTTATTTTAAATAACATCCTATATTTTTGTACGGATTTGTATAGACGACAAAAAGACGTTTCCATAGTATATTATATACCAAGGGACTAAAGTATGCCTTTTAATCCTGAGTGTGAAGGGGAACAACTAAAACCTCGTCTTATCGCAAATTTTAATACAATTATTTTAAAAAATAAATCAGTATGTGCGTGCTACGCCTTATTAAGTTTAAAAACTAACGGGAATTCTAGTAGGCAATGACTTTGACATAAACTACCAGATGAAGTGGGACAGCCAAAAAAATGCCTAATTTTGACTAGCTATAACTTCGACATTTCTTTGCCGATGTCAGATTTTTAGCCAGTGGCGGAAAGCGTCATCCTTGGTCTATGCGTCATTGGCGTCGGGTATTTTTTTGCAATTCCTTCTCGTTTACAGGGTGTAAATTTAGAGCCGTGAAACATTTCAAATTTTTTACCAATAATTTGGAAAATGTGGGTTCTAGAATTTTTTTTCGATGTTGGATGATCTGTTGGGCGGATACCTCGAGACGTCTTTGAGATATTTTTGATACATTGTGTTGCTATGGAAATATCGCCATATTATGAAATTTTGTTTTTCTTTAGTAATATGCTCTCTTTTAATTAAACAATAACAGACACCATTCCAAACTGCAACAAGGGATAATTTCTAATGAAAATGCGGCGTGCATGAAGGGATTTAGTAATAATAATAAATTGCCTTTATTGGTATTTACCGGTATTTACCAGGGCGAAGTTCAGCTGAGTGCATGACTCCCTGCTCTTCCACTTAACCCCAAAATGTACCTATGGATTTAGACACGAAAATTCGTTTTTATTGAAAAATTTCAACAGTTTTATTAAGCATTACAGTTAAAAAGGTGCCGTAACAGTAATTAGCTTGATTTTTACAAATTCAGAGGTGTTCAGTAATTTAAAAAAATTAAAATACCATTTTTTTTCCATTTACACATACATTGGCATCTTCGGTGGAGAGACTTTTCGTTTATGAATGCCGTTACAACCTCTACAATTCCGACGGACGATTGTTAACTTGGCAGAGACGGGGAGAACGTTACTTAGAAGAAAACATGAGTCCCCAAGTTGCATTTGGCGGTGGTGGATTGACAATTTGGGGCGGTATTCAACACAACGGAAAGACAGATCTTGTGGTATTTCGAGGCAATGTTAACGGCAGTGTGTACCTAAATGAATGTCTGATTCCGGAAATTCTACCGCATGCTCGAAATTACGGCGAAGATTTTGTTCTTGTGGGCGATAATGCTCGGCCTCGGCGAGCGTTATTAGTACACCGGTATCTGCAAGAGCAAAATGTTAATCGTAGTGAATTGCCTCCCAGATCTCCAGACATGAATAATCCTATTGAGCACATCTGGAGTTAGATGAAGTTGGAGTTTTCCAGAAGGGAATGTCAGCCAGAAACTCTGTACGGTCTTGAGGAGATGATTTTGGAGCTCTAGGAGTCAGTTCCTATAGAACTAATCAACAAATTAATTTTATTCAGGCTAGAAGAGGGGCCAACGCTTTATTCGGATTAGGTACTATTTTTGTTTTATATTCATGTTTTCTTTTTAGCTAGTTAAATAACGTTTTCATATTCATTTCACCTATGGGTTCTTTTTTGTACGCACCTTCTAAATAATTTTTTTAACTTCTAAACCCCCTTTTTGCACGCCTCGGAATTTGTCAAAATCACGCTAATTACTGTTACCGCACCTTTTTAACTGTAACGCTTAATGAAACTGTTGCAATTTTTCAATAAAAACGAATTTTCGTGTCTAAACCCATAAATACTTATGCACGCTGCTGGTGTTAACCATTTTCATTAGAAATTATCCTTTGTTGCAGTTTAGAATGGTGTTATTGTTTAATTGAAAGAGAGCATATTAATAAAGAAAAACGAAATTTCATAATATGGCGATATTTCCATAGCAACGCAATGTATCAAAAACATATCAAAGACGTCCCGAGATATCCAACATCGAAAAAAAAAAATTCTAGGACCCCTCACATTTCCCAAATTATTGGTCAAAAATTTGAAATATTTCACGGCTCTAAATTCACACCCTGTACAAAGTGAAAGGAATTGCAAAAAAAATATCCTACGTCAATGACGCATATAGACCAAGGATGACGCTTTCCACCATTGGCTGAAAATCTGACATCGGCAAAGAAATGTCGAAGTTATAGCTAGTCAAAATTAGGCATTTTTTTGGCTGTCCCACGTCATCTGGCGCGTAGTTTATAATATGTACAGCGTGTCCCACTTTTAATGCTCCCCCCTTCACAACTCAGTTATTAGTTATCCGATTTCAACCAAATTTGGGTTACTATCAACGGCCTTTGGTATGATCTTTTCGAATTAAACAAAACTTATTTTTGTCAGTGGCGTGCATTTTTTTTAAGAAAAACGGGGTCACTTTTTCGAGAAGTCATATTAGGCATTTTTTACAGAAAAACTAATGCAATATTATTAATCAGCATGCTTTGGAACCCCTATGTACAACATTTTACTACATTTTGATTAAGGGTTTCCGAATAACGGGCCCAATGAAAATACATTTTTTCAGTCGTAAATAACTGATAACTTGAAAACGGTTTGTGTTTCGAAAACAAGTCATTCGTCATTTTCGATTTAAGCTGATTTACTCTATCACATCATATGCTCAAAAGTTGGAAATGCTGCAGTCGTAAATAATCAAATTGACAACGGTTTATTTTTCGAAAAATTGTTTAATTTAATATCAGTACAACCTTTTTTTCTATTGGTATAAAATTGATTTTCAAGCTGTAAATTATTTACGAATGAAAAAATTTATTTTTACTGGGGAAACCCTTCATCAAAATGTTGTGAAATTTTCGGCGTGGGGGTTCTAAAGCATGCTGATTAATAATATTGTATTAGTTTTTCTGTAAAAATATGCCTAATATGGCTTCTCAAAAAAGCGACCTCTTTTTTTTTAATAAAAATGCACGCCACTGACAAAATTGATTAATTCAAAAAGAGGGGCACGGATCCCCCCCTTAGTAGGTCAAGGGTATGGGTTAAGTTAGAACTCTTTTTTAAATTTATTTATATTGACTTGTGTTCAGACGATAGATTTTTTTTCCTGTTGAATTACCACTTCTTAAGAGTTTCAATATTACTTTTGTGTTTATTGTAAACATTTCTAAATAATAAAGATTTCAGTGTCCCTCCCCAAATCTCTTGTTACGCTACTGATATATAGTTATAAACCTAATAAATCTATTCGATTTCTATTGTTTTACTTTTACTTCCTGAGGGGGACATTAGTCCCTAAAATCGAGGACTAAAGTACCATTTTTAGCCCCTACTTTAAGCCTTACATAATCCGTAATAGTAATAATAGCTATATAACACGGGACTAAAATGCCTTTTAATCCCTCATACTCAGATAATTGTTGCCCTCGCTGCTAGCGCTCGAACAACAAACTTCACACTCAGGATTAAAAGGCATACTTTAGTCCCTTGAATACCGGGTGGCCACGAGACTAGGGTCATGCTTATATCTCTTTCAATTATGAACCGATTTAGACGAAATTTGGTACAAGGATATTAGACCTAATTTCGGATGAAAATGCAGATATAGTCAAAATGGCCGACTTCCGGTTTCACCAGAAGCGCGTGTACCTTGGATTTTTTAAATGCATCACCCAGTATATTTTATGATTTTCGGAATCTACAACTCAAATTACATAAAATAGCGTTGCCAAATTTCCATTTTTTTAAGGAATTTTTCTTTTTTTCAAATTTATTTTTTACCGTAGAAGGCCGTGATTGGGAAAAAATCTGTTCCAGTTGATTCTAGTAACTAATATTAATAGTGATTTCATCAATTAAATCATTAACAAATGCCCCATGAAAAAATAAAATTTGCCAAACGTGTTTTTTTAAGAAAAAATCATTTTTTTAAATGGCACTTACTAAGGGCCATAATGCCATTAAATAGCAAATTTAATTACCAATCTAACTGCACCACTTCATCTTTGTCTAAAACTGACAACGACATTTAAAAAAATGATTTTTTCTTAAAAGAACACGGAATTTTATTCTTTCATGAGGCATTTGTTATTGATTTAATTGATGTAATCACTATTAATATGAGTTACTAGAATCAACTGGAACAGATTTTTTCCCAATCATGGCCTTCTACGGAAAAAAATAAATTTGAAAAAAAGAAAAATTCCTTGAGAAAAATGTAAATTTGGCAACGCTATTCTATGTAATTTGAGTTGTAGATTACGAAAAATATAAAATATACTGGGTGATGCATTTAAAAAATCGAGGGTACACGCGCTTCCGGTGAAACCGGAATCGGCCATTTTGACTATATCTGCATGTCCATCCGAAATTAGGTCTAATATCCTTGTACCAAATTTCGTCTAAATCGGTTCATTATTGAAAAAGATATAAGCATGACCCTAGTCTCGTGGCCACCCGGTATACCATTATTTTCATCAACTTTATAGAAATAAATTTGACTAATCTTGACAATAATCAATTTGACAGAAATATATACTGATAAAATATAGATAGGCCATATACCTACCTAATACTGCCCCAATGACAATTCTTTGCTTACCTGTACCTTATCTGGTGAAGCTGGGTACCTTATCTGAAGCTTTGTAATACATTATGGATGTTGTATTATCACGATATGATACATCGAATAAAGTATAGGTACAGCTTTTAAAATAGGTACTTACGTGTCATTCACTGAAGTTACAGTAATAACTGTAGGTGTTAACGCACTTATCAATAACCCAATCGGAATTATTGCAGTCAATAATTTAATAATTTTCTTCCAGGGATTTTCTCCATAGGACATTCCATTTTCATGTTCTTTTTGTGAACTATGATGAGGTGGCTTTTCAACTAAGTTGTAATCATAGAATGTCTTTTGCACTGGTGCAGGATTCTTATTTACATTTTCCCCATAACCCATCAACTTTTCCCAAAACCCTCTGGTAGGTTTAGGGGTTTTCTTCGATGTTTCAACAGGTTTATTAAATGAAAAACCTTCCGTAGTTACAGGAAAATTATTTAAGGGGTAATTTGGTAACTTGTCATTATTTGTTATAAATTTGTACGGTTCTTCGTTTCCAGAAGTATAAGATGACTGTGGGAATCTCACTCTGCTAACCCACGGTTTTTCTGTAGTTGTCGTATCAGTCCAAGAATTTACACTGAATTTATGGTTAGTATCCCATGAATTTTGTCCTCTTGGATTTTCTGACCATGAACTCGGACCATATTGTTTATTCCATTGTGGAGGCTCGGGTTTTTCAGTCCAACTATTAAAATAATTTTCAGGTAAATTACCGAAAGTCTTCGCTTCAGGAAGAGCTGGTTCTACAGGAAACCTGTTATATTCATAATACGTTTCTAGTTGTGGACTAGGTTTAAAATGTTTTAGATTAGTACCCTTCGTTTGTGTGCTTACCTTAAGTGAACTATTTAATGCCGTCGATGAGGTAAGAACTGATTCCAGAGTCCTTTCTATTTTTTGTGTTTGTAATGGTTGAGTAATCCGTTCCATGGAAATTGTTTTATTTTCATTAGATTTTGTGTCATTTATTACCAAAGTTGTATTTTTTGGTAAATCAAAAATGTTGGAATGTTCATCACTACTAACAGGACTTGATTTTGTCGTTACTTCATATGAATACACACTTTGTAAAAACAATAAAATACACAGAGAAAACATTGTACTTCTTTTAAGATTTTATTAAAAATGACTATCTACTTTGTTGCATTTGGATTATTTATAAACTTTTCAAAACAATATAACAATGAAATTACGTGACAGAGACTTAAAATTATTTGTAATATGTTCCATTGTGTTCATCCCTCCGTATCAAAGAAAGTTAACTCATAGCATTTTTATTAAGAGATTATATGCTCTAAATAATGTACTTATAAACATTATAAAATTAAATAGTGGAGTCAAATAAGTCGGAGCAGTAACAAATATTTCCGAATGCTTCGAAAGACACTTCTCCCTCCGTTTTCGAGGGTGCTGAACGCGAATATCGCGATTAGAGAATTTTTTATCCACTTCTATCCCCGCAAACGGCAAAAAACCATTCCTTTTCACGACTTTCACAGGTAATCGATCGGGATGCTGTTTCTTGGTGGTATAGTGGTGACGAAATCATCGGGGTTGATAGAAGGAAGTACATAAGAGCCTTTGGGGGCTAATTTTACCCTATCTGGGGGTGGAAAAGTAATATTATCGATTCTGTTGTTTTCAACATTTACCCCCTGTTTCTGAGGATGCTGACCAAGAAAAAAATAGTTTCAGGAGTGGCAAACCACTCCTACCCCCACAAACGGCCAAAACCACCCTTTATCGCGGTTTCTTGTCATAAACGTTCGACAACGCAATCTTGGAGGGAAATGCCCGGGGATTTAATGGAATTATCTAGGCGAGGAAAGGGTGAGGACATGGCCAAGCGAGGGACCTCGGGGTTCAGTCTACCTATCCTGCGGAGGGGTGAAATAGTTATTTGCGCGAAATGCTACTTTGGTGACCGAGAACGAAAGTTTTTTGGCGAGGCGCAGCCGAGTCAAAAAATCGTTCGAGATTACTAAAGAATTTCGCACACAAGTTGCAAACAATATTTTTTCCACAACGACTTTAATTCGATTAAACTAAAACCATCAAACGATATCTTCTATTATAGGATTGAATGCAAATTAACTTAAAAAGAAATAGTAGCTCAGGTAACGATGGTTTGTCAACAAACATTTTTCACGGACGTTTTCGATAATTGTGTCTGTTGAATATTGTGTTTATTAAAGTAAAATAACTTGCGTTCTCGATCACCAAAGTATAAGTATTTCGCACCTTTACAAAATAGTTATTTATGCAACAAGTGCGTAAGGTGAGATTTTTTCACGAATGGGAATTTTATATTTATATATATATATATAAAAGAAAGCAAATTTCGGTGTTATAACTAGTGCATTCGGTGAGTCGGACGAACATACAAATATTTGGGGAGTCAGCCAAACTACCACCTCCTCCCGTTTTCGAGGATGCTGAACACGATGGTGATGTTTTTTCTGCTCCCTGAGTTGACCCTACCCCCAAACGGCCAAAAAACCTCCCCCAAAGGGGGAGAATTGCGTATTCGACATCTTTCACCGGCCGAACTTATAACACCCCCCGTTTTCGATGATGCTGAACACGATGATGATGTTAGTTCTGCTCCCCGAGTTGATCCTACCCCCTAAACGGCCAAAAAACCACCCCCAAAGAGGGAGAATCGCGTATTTGACGTCTTCTAACGGCAAAACTTATGTCACCCCTGGTTATCGAGGATGCTGAACACGACGGTAACGTTAGTTCTGCTCCCCGCGTTGACCCTACCCTCCAAACGACCAAAAAACCACCCCCAAAGGGGGAGAATCGCGTATTTGACGTCTTCCAACGGTAAAACTTATGTCACCCCTGGTTATCGAGGATGCTGAACACAACGGTAACGTTAGTTCTGCTCCCCGCGTTGACCCTACCCTTCAAGTGACCAAAAAACCACCCCCAAAGGGGGAGAATCGCGTATTTGACGTCTTCCAACGGCAAAACTCATGTCACCCCTCGTTATCGAGGATGCTGAACACGACGGTAACGTTAGTTCTGCTCCCCGAGTTGACCCTACCCTCCAAGGGACCAAAAAACCACCCCCAAAGGGGGAGATTCGCGTATTTAACGTCTTCCACCGGCAAAACTTATGTCACCCCCCGTTTACTGTGAACACGTTGGTAATGTTAGTTCTGCTCCCCGAGGCGAACCAACTCTCCAAACGGCCAAAAACTACCCTCCAAGGGGGTTAAAAATGTGTTTCGTGCTACAAACGAGAAAACCCACGTTATCTCTCGTTCTTGAGTTACTGGGCAAGAGAAAGATATTACCAAATCACCTCGACAAATGTTGAAAATGATTTATATTTACATATAGTAAATAAGTAATTTTATGCATCAATAAAAATGTTACTTCACTTACCTCATAAAACCGCTCGTCAAAGGGGTAGTTTGTGTCCGTTCGAGGGGTTCGCGGGGATCGAGGTGACTTGGTAATATTTTCTCTTATCCAGCATCCTCAAAAACGAGAGATAACACGGGTTTTCCCGTTTGTAGCACGAAACACATTTTTCACCCCCTTGGAGAGTGGTTTTTGGCGGTTTGGGTGGTTGGTTCGCCTAAGGGCGCAGAACCATCATCACCCTTGTGTTCAGCATCCTCAAAAACGGGGGGTGACATTAGTTTTGCCATTGGAAGACGTAGAATACGCAATTCCCCCACTTTGGGTAGTTTTTGGCCATTTGGGGGGTATAATCAGCTCGGGAGCAGAACCAACATCACCATCGTGTTCAGCATCCTCGAAAACGGGGGGTGACACAAGTTTTGCCGTTGGAAGACGTCAAATACGCGATTCTCCCCCTTTGGGGGTGGTTTTTTGGCCTTTTGGGGGTAGGGTCAACTCGGGGAGCAGAGCCAACATCACCATTGTGTTCAGCATCCTCGAAAACGGAGGAGGAAAGTAGTTTGGTTGACTCCCCAAATATTTGTGTTTTTCGAGGTTTTTTTCCGACTCACAGAATGCACTAAACTGCAGGAATTTGAATTTGAAAACATAAAAAAAGGGTTCATAGGATACGACTGCAACCGCAGACACGTGTTTCGGACTGATTGGTCCACATCAGTGCGGTGTAGCTAAGTTCAAGGATGTAGATGACTTAGAACAAAAGGAAACCAGTTAAATCAAAAGACATTGACAGAATGGCACAGACTACGACGATGAAGTAACAACAGCAATAGCAACAACCTCCTCCTGTAGCTGCCACAGAGTCAAAACCCCCATAGCTGCCAACTTGTCAAATTTGACATTATAAGATCTGTCACAGATACTTATAACGTCTTATAACGTGAACTGGAGACGTCGCAATTCTGACGTCTCTGATTTGATCATAACATTGAGATAGAATATAAGGAGATGCTATACGATATAAATAGGTAAGGAAATAACGGTACCACTGGGCGGAGCTTGATGTAGTAGCAATATGGCGGCTTTAACAGAGTTGGATTAAGCGCGTTCTCACGATTCGATTTTAGTTGGGCAACTTTCAACTTTCGTAATCAACTAGTCGGTGAAGTTTTTGGTTCAAACGTCTTTTTAGACAAGATATTTAATATAGTGGAACTAGTTTTATGGGGCTTATAGGTCCCTTTGAAGGAAAACTGCACTATTAAATAAAATAAAAAATAAAATTTTATTCACCATTTGTAGATAGATACATTGTGTATATATGGTAAGTCAGTGTGTGAGATATATAAAAACCGCTGCCAATTCTGGGATCAAAACTTCCTCACCGTGTGGTGGAGTTTATAATAAAAGTAATTTATGACGTATTTTGTATTTTGACGTATTTTGATTTTTTTGACGTATTTGGTTTTTTTGACGTATTTTGTTTATTTCAACATTTGGACACAATATTATAATGGATTTGTATATTAGACCCTAATCTTTCATCACGAAAATTTTTTTTGTAAAGTTAGAAATAAAAATGTTGGGGTCCGGTAGACCCCCTTCCAGTGGACCGATTTTGCTCATCAACGAACTCAATCTTTTCCTTGGCCTCTAGAACGTGTGTACCAAATTTGAAAGCTTTATCTCAAAAACTGTAGCTGCTATCGCGATACACACACACACACACACACCGACACACAGACACACACATACAGACAGAAAATTTTTTTTGTCTGAAATTTTGTGTATCGTCATAATTCGTCGAAATTCGTCCAGAAATGCAATAAAAATTTTCAAAAATTTTTTCACGAATACATACCTTTCTCACTTTTGGTGAGGAAGTAAAATATGAATAAATATAGTTTAACAATAGATAAATACAAATAAACAATAGACAAATAAATAACAAATAGGTAAAGAAGTACAAGAACAACCATTTAAAGGTTAATCATTAAAAATAATTAACAGTCAATTAAAATAACAGTTTAACAAAAAGCAATACATAATATGCAATGCATGTTAAATGACGGCAACAAGAATTAAAAATTATGATTAAGAAATTCCAAAATAGAGTAGTATCCATTTTGGAGGAGCATATTTTTTATGGTGATTTTATACTTTGAGAAGCTCATGTTTTGGATATTTACGGAGAGTTTGTTGTAAAATAATATACAGTTATATTGAAGAGATTCTTTAAATTTAGATGTTCTGTGCACAGGTATCGATAAATTATTTTTATGCCTCGTATTATATACATGAAGTTCAGAAAGACTTTCAAAATTTTCCATATTACATTTGACATAAATTAAACATTTGTATATGTAAATACATGGTGCCGTAAGGATCCTTTTTTTAATAAAAGTATTCTTACAGCTTTCCCTGCTATCTAAGTTAAATAATAAACGCAATATTCTTTTCTGTGAAATAAATACCCTCTTTAAATTGGATGACCGACCCCAAACACATATATTTAAAGACAAATGCGAGTAGGCTAAAGCATAGTAAACATTGATAAGTCCTACTTCATTTAATGTATGTTTAAGTTGTAATAAGGCAAAGTAGGCTTGATTTAACTTACTGCAAACATAATGTATATGAGGTTCCCAAGACAAAGAACTATCCACTACAGTGCCTAAAAATTTCGAGGAATCACACATTTGTATGCCCGGTATGCCAATTGGACGTCTTAGGTTAAAATTTATAAAAACTGTCTTATTTTTGTTTAATATTAACCTGTTCCGATCACACCATATATTCATTTCGTCTAAAACATGTCTTACTTTGATATTGAGTTCTTCAGGTGTAGTAGCTGTTACAGTAATGGTAGTGTCATCCGCATACATGATGGTAACTCCATTTTTGATGAATTTTGGGAGATCATTGATGTATATTAAAAACAGTAATGGACCTAGCACTGAGCCTTGTGGGACCCCCAAAATAGCATCAAATATGTTGGACTGCGAATTACCGTACCTAACACTGAGACTTCTGTTTTGCATATAAGAAGTCAGACACTTCAGCAGATTACCTCTAATGCCAATCGCTTCTAATTTACCAGCCAAAATATCCTTATCTACAGAGTCGAAAGCTTTAGATAGGTCAAAAAGGATTGTTACAACATACTTTCCAACGTCCAATTCTTTGTAAATAAATTCAAATAGTTTGGCAGAAGCAGTTTCGATGGATCTACCCTTTCTGAAACCATGCTGACAATCACTTAATACATTATATTTTTCTAAAAATGATGATATTCTTTTACTTATAATAATTTCTATAATTTTAGCTATAACACTTAGCAAAGATATTTGACGGTAATTGTCTATGTCACTTTCACACCCTTTTTTAAAAACTGGTATAACAGATGATGTTTTAAGTGCATTAGGAAAGTGACCATTTAAAATAAAATTATTAATGAGGGGTAATAAGGGAACGAGTATATTAGATGATATACTTTTTAATACTTGAGCTGTTAATCCATCTAATCCAGTTGACATTTTGTTCTTCAATTCACGAATGGCATCAGAAAGCTCCAATTCACTAATCTCATGAAAGAGCATAGAATTATTTTGGATTACAGACACTGTGTATGGTAGCGATAAATTATAACCAAAATGTGTAATAACATTTTCCGATGCAACATTAGCAAATTGAACAGCAAAACAGTCAGCAACTTTATTTTCATCGGAAATTATTTCATTATTGATTTTTAATTCAATAGATTTTTTTAAGATCTTTTTTTTACTAAGTTTTTCATTTACAATATTCCATGTTTCTTTAGACCTATTAACTGCATTATTTATTTTGTTGTTATAGAAATGTTGTTTAGCTTGTCTAATATTTAATCTATGCTGTCTTTTTTTATCTCTATAAATTACAAAATTATTTTGATTTTGGGTGCCTTTTAAGTCATTAAATAGGTTTCATTAGTTCAATAGTACCAATTCCTACAGCCCTACTGCTTCTTAATTGGGTGTGTGGGTGATGGTGAATATGAAAAGTAAAACAAAAGGCAAATAAGTAAATTTTTCTTTAATTTACATACCCTCTAGTTCGTAGTCATCTTGAATTTGCATCTGTGGTTTGGAACCCATTTTATGTTAAATATATTGAGCGAATTGAAAAAATTCAAATTAAATTTGTTAATTTGTTAAACTACAAGTTCAATAGAAATCTCCACTATGCGTCTTATGAAGAGAGCATTAGACATTATAGATTATTAAAGCTATCTTCCCGTAGAACCATAGCATATGTATTGTTTCTTTTTAAGGTTTTTAATAACATGATCAACTGCAATTTTATCACAAATAGTCTTGCCTTTAATGTTAAGTATCATATCACTCGTACCAGTAATTTGTTTTATTTAATGATGTACTCTACTAATTATGCCAATAACCCTCCTATTTGTCAACTTCAAAAGCATTACAATGAATATTTCCATCATATTGATTTATTTTGTAATTCATTTTACCAAGTTAGGCGTCAGGCCATTTCAGTTTTTAGTTAACTCTTTTTATTATTATTAGTAGTTAACTATTTTCATTATTACTAGAATTTTTTATTTTTATTTTTTTTTTTTTGTATTCTGTATTCCTAGAGTTTGTGTTGTTAATTCACTAGTGAGTAGTGTGCGCTCACAAAATTAGTATGTGTAACCCTGTAATTGGGATTTCTGTAATTCTGTTGGGCTACCTTTGTTCAAAATAAATAAATAAATAAATACCCATGTTATATGTTGTTTCAGGATATATAAATATACAGTACCCCAAGAAAAATTATAGCCAAATTGGAAACAAAGACGGGATGATCGTACGTAAAGCGTAAAGCGTGTATTAAATAGAGAAAACGATCAGTGAATGTGTAACGCCCACACTCCTTCGAAGTGGTACGTACCAATCAGAAGATTTTCTCCAGGGCTATATTGAATAACTGACACACCAGCGCATCTTCCTGTAGCAGTCCTTTGTGTATTTCGAACGGTTCCTATGTTATGTCATTTTGAAGTTTAACTGCGGACCTGGTGTCAACCATGGTCATTTTAATCAGACAAGTTAGCTTCATTGGTAGGTACTCCAAGTTCGTTCATAGCTTCGTGCAACTTCGACCTAAGAATGTTATCATACGCTGCTTTAAAGTAGGTGACAAGTGGTGCATACCAGTGTTATACCAATGTCAAATTCTCTGGATTTTTCTAGGACTTGATGCAAAGTGAACATTTGGTTGGTAGTTGAGCGACCTGGTCTGAATCCTGACCTGACTGATATTCTCCGAGGTGGGCTTCAGAGAATGATTTCAGTCTTTCATTTAGGTTGGTCCTCCCGCCGCAGCTCTTGAAAATGTTCTGTTCATCCAGATAGAATATATTTTTTATTACCTACTTATTAAGTTTCCTCCTTTGTCTCTACAGATATTAGTTCATGGTTTAAAAACCTTTCTTGTCGCGTTTCATTCCTGATAGAATTTTCTAGTGCCATTCTCGTTTTGGCGACTTTCAAGCTGATCTAAAAGTTGGTTTTCCTTCTCCCGTTTCTTTCATTTGTAGGTTTACGCGTTCTCTTCCACTCTAAGATGCTTGTATTTGTCTACCGCCGCCCTTTGTCCTACGCTGTAGCATGTATATAAAGTACACTACCATTAATAATAGCATTTATGTACCATAATTTTGTAGGTACGGTTCTGTTTATTGTTTATACTAACCTATGAAATGTTATTCCCGACATATTTTTATGCACGCGATCTCTGCTACAGCAGCTACGCACAGCACAAGACACCATAATTGTTTTTAAGAAACTAACAAAATACACTTATATAGTTCTCAAAACACAAATGAAATTCTAAATATTGCTCAACATAAACTGACAACAAATGACACTACAGTTTGACATTTTTGACAAAAATGTCGTAGCAATATGGCGGACATGAAACCACTTTTGCCACGTGATGCCGTCTCCCTATTACAAAGCTCTTAAATGACAGCTTGCATCAGTCAAGCTCGGGAAGATCACCATACACAACTAAAAAAACCTGATTTTCAGGTTACAACTGTTAACTGTTGTACCACATTTATATGACGCGCAGTGTACTAGGTTATTTGACATTTGAAAACAATCTCATTTCACCTGTGACAGTAGCCTAATATAACCCTTTAATCTAAATAGTTTTTACTGTCCACGGCTACCAATATTAGCTTTGTTTGTCATCAAAGTGTAGTGCAGAAAAGTGAAGGTTTAAAAGTGTACAAAATGTTAACTAGTGCAGATGTGTAATTCTATAACAAACAACTTTAGAGTGTACGTACTCTTGTCAGAAAATCAACATAACCTATAAATAATAGCAATAATAGATTCTCGACCAGTATCTTCACTCTCATCATTAAATAACTGTGACAAAATCACATTATTTCAATTCATACCTCTGTCAGACAACCCGTTTCAGTAAATCTCAAACTTCAAACCACAGAACAGCTTCAAACTTCAACTCAGGTGCCTGCGCTGCACTATCGACACTCGTTACACCTCCTCAGGAGTCAGTGTCAAAAGTGCAAGAAAGTGTACACTATACTGGTATACCAAACGGCTAGCACTGTCTGCACTAATTTATAACAAACGACTTATTGGCAAAAAGTGTAAAAAAGTGTACACTAGTGGCTGATGACAAACAAAGCTATTATTATAGATATTTAAAAATTTGATTTTATCATAAGAGTTGCTTTACTTTTGTCCAATAGTGTATACAGTGTGTCCCAGATTGGGGCCCGATGCATTGCTATCTCGCTTATTAACGGAGATGGAACGATGGTTAAATGGGGAAAGTTTTGCAGATTTTAATGGCCATTTCGAATCCATTTTCAAATTTTATGTAGCACCCACAGTTTTTGAGTAATTTTCAAAAAACTGAAAGATTGCTTTTTTTGTTTCCTCCATAACTTATTAAGCATTATTTATGCAGGTAGGAAACTTGTACAGTATCAGAACACTGTTTAAAAATACATCTAATAGTGATACCAAATTTTTCTATCGTCATGTTTCCGAGACTGGCACACAAACTTTTGTTTTCTTATGGACGCCATATTGGATTTTTAATTGGTTTAATAGCATTTTTTATGCCATTTGCAATGATGTATCACAACTTCAAAAATAATCGTGTGTAGTTATCATTAATTGATAATAATTCTGTTTCAACAAGTAGGCCTTGAAGAACCATATTATTATTTAGATAAGGAACTTTTCAATTTTCTAAATAACCACCACATTATTAGATGGCATCTAATAATGTTTCTCAAGTTTGCTTGTTTGCTAGAAACAAGTAAAATGGTCGAAAATATTTAATTAATATCACTCGGATACGTTAAGTAGGCAATGCAAAATATGGTGGAAAACAAAATGTTTCCAATTAATTATTGTGACAGTTCGTCAGAAAATTGTGCGTCGTTGTTCTAAGTATTTCAAGAGTTATATTATTTGCTGGTTTTGTTCTTATTTTGTGTTGTTACTTTGTTTATTGTTGTTGAGTTTTATTGTTAAGAGTTCCTTTTTGTAGTTTTTTTGGGTTCATTAGTTTATTTAAGAGTAGGTATTAATAATTTTAAATAAGAAAATGGCGTTAAGGTTTTCTAATGAGGAGAAAACAGATATGCTCGAAATTTACTTTAAAGCCTATAGAAACTCAACTGTTGCATCCAGGAATTATGAAGAGAATTTTCCTGAGAGAGTTCAACCCAACAAGGATTACTTCAGAACTCTTGTAATAAATTTATTAAATCATGGATCATTTAATCAACCTAGAAATAGTATTTATAGAATCGACAATGAGGAACGCAATAATAATGTCTTAGCAAATGTTAATGATAATCCCAGAGCGTCGGTAAGAGAAATTTCAAATAACACGGGAGTTCCCAATAAAACAGGAGTCCAGCGAATTTTGAAAAAAAAAAATACCATCCATACAAACCAACAATTGTACAAGGAGTAACTGAAAATGATTATGGTCGAAGATTAAGATTTTGTGATTGGTTCATAGAAAAATGCCATGAAGACCGAGGGTTTTCATCGAGAGTGCTATGGACAGATCAGACAAGATTTACAAATTGTGGTGTTTTTAATAAACACAACTATCATCATTGGAGTATCGACAATCCACATTTAGTAGGAGAAAGACGATTTCAGCAAAGATTCGGGTTTAATGTTTGGTGTGGTACTTTAGGTAAGCTTTTAAATTAGTAATTCAAAAAATATAATTTTCTGACCAATAAGAATTTTAGGAAACCAGTTGATCGGACCGTTTGTTTAATTATACGTTAAACGGAGAACGATATTTGGAGATGTTGCGTGAAAGAATAATGCCAGCTATACAAAATGCTATGCAACGGGAAGGCATTCATGAGATATGGCTCCAGCAAGATGGTTGCCTTGCGCACAACACAAGGATAGTGAAACAATTTTTATCAGAAAATTTTAATGATCGGGTCATATCAAATAATGGACCTATGGCCAACGAGGTCACCAGATATAACACATCTGGACTTTCATCTCTGGGGGCAAGCAAAAAACGAAGTTTATGAGTTTGATCCTCCAGAAAATCAAGAGCTATTGAATGAAAGAGTATTGGATGCCCTAACTTCGATTAATCGCAATACTCTATCAAGGGTAACTTCTTCTGTACTGAAGAGATGCGAGAAATGTGTTCAAGAAAATGGGAGACATATCGAGCAATATCTAATTTAATACTGTCCTGTTTTGCTGAACCATTAGAAATCAAAGTTTCTGTTTATTTACTTTTATTTTAATTATTAGTGTCTTCTCTTCACATAATCTGATTTTTCAAATTTACCGATTTCGTACTTTCCCCATAAAAAAATTCCTCGTTTCTTGTATAAATAAATTATTGCATAACGATGCATTGCATGGTAACATATTATGAACAATTGCCAATTTTGTTCATAGCCTACTCATTAAAAAACCTGTTTTTCTATTACGTTGCTACCTCACTATGAATTTTTCAGATTGTGATACATCATTGAAAAACGCATAAAAAATGCTATTTAATCAAATAAAAATCCAATATGGCTCCCATAAGAAAAACAAAAGTTAATGTGTCAGTCTCGGAAACAAGTGACGATAGAAATTTTTTTAAAAAGTGTTCTAATAATGTGCAAGTTTCCAACCTGCATAAATAATGCTTAAAAATTTATGGAGGAAACAAAAAAAAGCAAACTTTCAGTTTTCTGAAAATTATTCAAAAACTATGGGTGCTACATAGAATTTGAAAACAGATTCGAAATGGCCATAAAAATCTGCAAGACTTTCCCCATTTAACCATCGTTCCATCTCCGTTACTAAGCAAGATAGCAATGCATGGGGCCCCAATATGGGACACACTGTATGTGCGACACCTTTCGTTTTCATAAATGGGAAGCTGAATGTAAAAGATAATCTAATTGTCAGTTTTAGAAAAAATAATAAATGAAAACAACATTAACATTTAGGTATGGGACGGATATCCGGTCCGGCTACTGCATCCGACCTATCCGGCTTTCAAACCGGATATTCGGTTCCGGCCGGATATGGAAAAATATCCCGCCTAATAAAAACTGTCCAAAATGCATAAAACTTCTTTTGAGAATGAAGTTCCTCATCATAATAATTAACAAATACAAATACTTAAACCATACCAAACTGTGGATAGAACCAAGTACACACATATAAATTATTTATTATTAATTATTATTCACATTAGTTCTGTTCTGCTCTAGCATGCGTATTTCGTATAATTACAATTACTTGCAGCAATGTACAAGATTGGCAGAGTAGGACAACAGGGGTACGACTTGAATTTAATTGCAAATATCGCACCTGCTCGTAGATAAAGCGACTGATTGAAAAAGCAAGATATCCGGACGGACCGGATTTTGAACTGGCCGGATATACCATCCGGTTATCCGGCCAAAAGCACATCCGTTCCATCCCTATCAACATTGCTTCGAATTTGTTTTCATTTCACTTGATGACTTAAAAAAGTATGTTTGGTTATTGCATGTACAAGCATTTTTGAATTTGAATTTGAAAAAAAGAAAGTCAGGAATATGTCCACGCAGATGGCAATTAATAATACTATTACTTAAATTGGTATTCCAAATATCCATTTAATAGGTGATGGTGAAGAAACAAAAGAAAATATATTTGTTTAATTTCTTTATAAATCATTTATTAACAATATTTTATTTACTTTAAGATAACAAAAATTCAAATGTTTTACTTTCAAAGTTGTTCTACTAAAATTAAGTTTTACAACTGGTTCTTGTGTCTGATGGGAGTATGTGTTAAGTTGTCCGGCGGATGCACTGGCTTGCTTCCTCGTTGGAAGAAACAAGAGTTATATTTTGTTGGGGTTTCAAAATCGACGGTTTAAAATAGCCTTGTATTGGGGGAACAATAGCTGTCACTAATTTTTATTTAGTTGGATTGAAAAATTTAACTATGTAACGCTTAACACTATCAGACGGTTTCACTGTATTTCTATCAGATTAGGTGTGGAACATTCCACTCTTTAATTGGCATTATTTGCATTGGAGAAGGGAAGAAGAGGTAATAAACATTATTCCACATGCTTATTTACCTCACTGTCTATAAATTCATAATAAGATACTACATTGGTGTAAAACGCATTCTGCTGAATAGTGCATTCACCTCTAAATGGAGGAATAATAGTGAGGACGCCGTGGATGTAATATCTATGATTCTTAAGCTTTTTGAAAGTCAAGCTGTTACCACGGTCTGCACCACAAACAGACATAGTCATGTTGGAAAATCCAGCACATATTTGGTCCATATTATAATACTCTGAGGCTCCTGGCGTCAATTCGTTGACACACGAGGACACGTGTTTGTAGGGCATTTTTAATATTCTCAACTCCTCAGTTGGCACATCATTGTTTCTCTTTCCCCAACCTCCTACCTTAAAATGATCGAGCTATTAGTGTTTTAATCTGATTTTAATTATGTATGCATTTGAGAAACTAGATAACTAGTGGTAAATAAAGAACTAATATAAAAAAACCTCTATGTAATATTAAGATATTCTTACCACCCCAATATTTCCTACTTGAAGACGTAAATTGTTTTCATTGCCATAGCATACCGGCTGTACTATGTCACTGAAAACTAGGGGGTCTTCAGTAATAAGCATTGCTATATCAAAAGCACGTCGAGCAGGTCCACGGTACTCTTGGTGAACGACTATATCAGTTATCTGAAAAAGAGCTCTTTAGAAATAACCTGACATCAAATTATCTAAAGACTTTTCATAACTACTTGTTATAAGACATTGAATTACATAACATCATTCAAATCATGTAATTCAATATTTTATAACATGTAGTTATGAAAAGCAGTTGTTTTAAAAAGGTTTGACAATAAGTACAATCTAACCATAGACTTATTATAATAGACTCCAAGATAACTCATATCCTTGGGGCCAGAATAGTTACGACGATATGTTCTCGCTCCGTCTCTTTTTATAATGTAAGATGCGTATAAAGCTATCTTTCTTTGGGTAACTGCGAGCCACAGATAGTTGACTCTCAACATAAGTATGTATAGTTGGTTGTATAAATATAGCAGAATGTATTGTTAGTTGCATAAAATTACAGTAAGCTACGTAGTTGATTAGAGAAATCTGAAAGGCATTTATGTATGTACAGGAAAGGAAATAAATTTTATGTTCGTTCTTTTCTAATATCCAGTGTTTTGTAAAAGGAATATCAGCTATTACCCATAGACAATAAGTATGCTAATACCGAATACACAGAGGCGTCGTACGTCGTAGCACATACCTGAAACAATAACCCGAAAGAGAGATGGAAGATACGAATTACATTGTAGAGAAAAGCGATAAGGCTAAAAAGTTATGTGGATACTCTGAAGACAGGTTTTTAAGTAAACGTATATAGCATCTTGTGGTCTATTATATTACGTCTATGAATCTAACAGGGTTTCAATTGTTTTTACGACCAACAGATTTTATAATTGTATGTTCAGAAGTAAAGCATCAATATAAATATATTGTGACGCTCTTTTTTACCTTGCTGGGCTGCTTGCAACTTACTACCCTCAAACAGTACCTGCCAGCTTTGTAACACCTTTTTTTAACGGAATCTCAGGCGCCAGTTTCTTCTTTTAAAGTGCAAGAAACAGTATTTTCTCTCTTGGCGGTTTCCAAGACAGTCGAGGGTCGTCTGTAGTGGAGATACAGAAGTATACAGGGGCCTGTGGAATGATTGTCAGTCTCAGCGGGTTGGACAATTTCCCATACTGATCTAATTACTTTTGCACACCAGAAATAATAACTCGAAGATTTTTAGAGTAACGTACAAAATATTTAATGTAATGGACAGTGGTAAAACAAATTCGGTCGCTATTGTTACATGAAATTGGCAGTTACAAAACAAATTCGTTGGGTGTGTAGATACTATTTTATGGTTAAATATAACGCGAGCTGGTAAACAAGGGTAGATATATTTATTACGAAATTTCATGCGGAGGTCAGTGGTTTCATGTGAACGGGAGCGGCAGTTAATAACGCGGCGAAAGCAATAGGTTAGGGCGAGCAAGTGTGATAGTCCAGCAGGTCACAAAGGTATTGGAGCGCGTTCAATAAACCACGGATATTCAGTCCCTGTATGTCTGATTAACAAACGTGGATAACTACTGCCTCAAACACAGAGCTATGCTACCAGGGAAGGTATTTTTTCCTTAACCGGAAACAATGATTTAGACTAATTTAGAGCATACGCTGGGGTCAAATATCACCACCCGAACGTGTGTGAGGTTTCGCCGGCGTATGATAAATCCACGTTTTAGGGACACTCACTGGGACTGGGTCTTACCATCCGATCAGCCGGTGAGTGTGTAATGCAAACGGAATTATATTACGAGCTCTGGTTTGATTAAGTCGTTCAGAACGTCGGTACTTACAAGTGACACAAATACAGAATATCTATACTTATTTGAAGGCGGCACAGATGAATTGCGACGGATATAGTTGATAAATAATATAAATAACAATGGCCTCAGGACGGAATCCTGTGAAACTCCTGAAGGTGCTAACACTTCAATAGATGTAAAACCAAGATACTGCACATTTAATGTTTTCTTACTAGGATAGGATTCAAAGAAGCTTAGAAAATCGAAAGCAAATTCGAAATTTGACAATTTTTGCAACATGGATAGAAACATCGCACGCTTAAAAAATGCATGTTGATTTTAGAACAATTTTAAATTGTTAAATCTATTCTGCCGCTCCCTGTATAAGGGGGATTAACAAATGTGCACTGGAGGTGCAGCCGAGAGTCACATTCTTTCGAGTGGATTGAAGGCTGTTAATCCCCGAATGTAATTCAACGCTTTATCCACGACCACGGCCAAATTAGGAGCGTGAAAGCCGTATGAGAGCAGGTGAAAAATTCCGAAACTTTATTTTGACCAAGAATCTTTTGATTTTGAGCAATAAATAGAAGGTCTTTGAATCGTTTCTATGACATGAGTTATTATAAAATTGAAGCGTGGTAAAGTTTGAAATTGATTAAGGTAGATATGATTTGTGATTTTATACAGGGTGTCCCATGACGTGACGGCCATAGCTTGAGGGTATGTTGCCAAAGCAATTTCAGGCCCAAAATATCTAATGAACATATGCTCTAAACCAGGGCCGTTCCTAGATGCTTGGTCGCCTGCGTTTGGAACAAAAATTAGCGCCCCCTAGGTGCTCAGTAAAAAAATTGCTTTATCAAATGTTTCAAATAATTATTTATTATGTGTATTATGCTCCTCTTATATATATATATTAGTAGTGGTGAGAGACAGAATCATCCCTCTGGTGGTCAGTTGCTACTACCTGTCAAGACATCGACGATGTCTCTGTGACAGATAGCGATTTGCAAAGCAAATACCAAAAGCAGGCGACCTCTAGCCCTGGTGGACTAAACTATATGCTAAATAATAAATAGAAATCCAAGTAACAACTACTCAACGGGCAAAAGCCCCGACTTGCATTGAATTACACTTGGAAATCCAAAATTGATAGCCAATATTATTCGTCTTTTCCTCACCAGACACAGACCGGTTTCGAACTTATTATGTTCTCGTCGATGTCTTGACAGGTAGTAGCAACTGACCACCAGAGGGATGATTCTGTCTCTCACCGCTACTAATTGCTGGGTCTGTCATAGACTAGTTTGGTTTGCCTTTATTATTCGTCTTTTCAATTACCTATGGCACACTGACGAGAACATAATAAGTTCGAAACCGGTCTGTGTCTGGTGAGGAAAAAACGAATAATATTGGCTATCAATTTTGGATTTCCAAGTGTAATTCAATGCAAGTCGGGGGCTTTTGCCCGTTGAGTAGTTGTTACTTGGATTTCTATTTATTATTTAACATTTTTTTAAATTATTATCAATTATACAGGGCGATCCGTTAAAGTGGTAGATGAAAGAATATATATTTTTTAAATGGAATGACCCAATTTTTTTTATTATGTTTGACCACTATGATGGCCTATTCAGCGGTAAAATATTTTTAAAATTTGTTGGATAGTTAATGAAATAAAAATGTTTTTCCGGAAAGTTGATGTTTGCAGTTTTGAAAATTGATTTTGGACTTAGTTTTGGAGAGTAATTTTTTTTCTTTGACTTGGTGTTAGTGTATGCCATACTTTAACTATTAGCTGATGTAGAAAATATTTCTTTCATACAAGGTGTTCATAAGCGCACTGCTAACTTATAAATATTCAAACCACCAAAACTCAACTTTTTCAAATGGAACACCCTGAATAGGCCATCATAGTGGTCTTCAAACATAATTAAAAAAATTTGGTCATTCCATTTAAAAAATATATATTCTTTCATCTACCTCTTTAACGGATCGCTCTGTATAATTGATAATAATTTTAAAAAATGTACTTTTTCTCACGATTTAATAAAAATTTTGAACCATGCCTCTATCTCTAACGAGACGGGAGATACAGAAGAAATACGCACTATTGACTCACCCTGTATATAACTTACAAACTATATCTCATTCAAAACATTCAATAAACATTCACTAAAACCTTCAGCAGCAAATTTTATCTAACTTCTGTTGTCTTTCGGGTGTCCACTGGCAGCCATTTTGGAAAATGGCCGCCACGGCCGCCAGGGGGCAGTTGGCCAATGGCTCCACATCCAAAATTGTTCATATTACATCGGCCTACCTCTGTGCCAAATTTGGTGCTTTTATCAAAAAGTGCACAATATATCCTAGCTAAACTGCCGCACTACGTAGCTCTGTTTCGATTGAGTTTAGGGCATATGCTCATTAGACGTTTTTGACTTGAAATTGCTTTGGCAACATTCCCTCAAGCTATGGCCGTCATGTCATTTGAGTTATGTTTTTTCGATTGTTTAATAAAGGAATTTTAATAAATTCCATTAACGAAAATGTCAAACGTAAGACTGCAAAGTAATTCTAATCAAGAAATTCTTTTTATCGAGTATATAAAAATGTTGTGCATTGCTTATTTTGCACGTAGAGCAGTTAACACTTACAGTTCTGTATTGGGCGTCGAGGTTCCTGGGATCTTGATATATATTGTAATATATCCCAACGCCAACTTTGAAATTATATTTAGGTAAAGCATCCCCATAGTCATTTGTAACGCAATTAGCCGCTAAAATATAAAAACGTTTTTAGCTAATATGAAAATCTAAAATACTTAATATAAATTGTTTATAAACTCTCCTAAAATAACTTAGCTTTTAAGTTTTAATGAATCAGAATTTATAAAGACTTACCAGTTAATACTATTCTTTGGCTTATTATGGATCCTCCACAAATGTATGTAGTATCTAAAAACCTATCTTGAAACAAAGCTGCAACCCATGGATATTTACGTTTATCACCAATATGTTGAGGTTCAATACTATCTTTAATACTTTTTCCGCACACTAAAACAAATTGAAACATTAAAAATAAACATGCCATACAGGTACAGTAAATATGCGCTCGAAGCGACGAGGTCTCACAGGAATTTGTTCCTGAATCCTGGCTAGCACCAGAAAAATCCAATGACTAACCTGGTCGGCAGACTGGCTTCGGTAAATTCCAGACACCTTCAATACAAAGCCTATTATTTTTGTCCCCGATTGGTGTTTCGTAAAACGCGGCACATTCATAGGTCAAATAGGTTCCATTAACAGCCTCATCGCATTTCGTTACATTGTCGTCGTTATCGAAACATTTGAGGATTGTTGAATTTGTTGAATACAGCGGTGGACATGATCCTAAAAGAGGAAGAGAATATTATGTTGCTTTGAAATTTTATGATGTAAAAGGTCACGTCATCGAATAGGCGCAGTTTATTAAAATGTTTAATTGAAATATGATGAAATATATACAGTATGTCCACAGTTAAAGTGGATAAGAGAGTAAACTTTTTTATTTCTCATTTTACGCGGAAAACTTACTCTTCATAAAAAGTTGCTTTTATAAAAAATATGATTGCCAATAGATTAAGTTAACATGGTATGTACAGGGTGTTCAGAAAATTGTGTAAGGGTAAACTACATTAAATTTTAACGATATGAAAAACTCTCACTAAGAAAAGCTGTTTAGAATTACACTTCAGATTCATACTTTTCTCTTTGGGATTTAATACAACTGGTATAGCCCAAAAAATTTCACAATCAATTTTTAATAATATCTATATGGCCATAATTATATCAACTTCTTGCCACAAAATATATTTTTTTATTTTGCTAGTTGAGTTCAAGGTTTTAAGATATCTAAATTTTAATTATTCTACAATATTTTAGATGTTTTAGTTGATTTTGTGCTTAGTGCTCTTTTTCACCTCAGAATAATAAATAACTATTTGGCACAAAATGGATTAGTGAAGCCTTCTCTGGAAAATTCATAACTTATTTTGTCATCTAACCGAAAATTACCTCCAAATTAAATAATGTTTAACTTAAGGGAAGTCCAACCCTAGAAACTAAAGCATGGACATTTAAAATAAAATAAAAGCGACCGGCAGCCATCAGGATTAATAGTTGATCGGGTAAAAAAATGGTCGTTTAGATTTTGATCCAAGCTAATAGATCTTTTTTAATAACAAAAAGCTAGTAAATAACAACTGAAAGAGTGTTAAGAACTCCAGAGTCCCTATCAAATTCAAAAGAGACGAAAATCTATTGCAGTGAAAGAAGCAAAACCGAGAGCAAAACCCTTCCTAACTAAAAGTAGCTGAGTCACAATTAATTAAAGGGGAAGTCCTGTTTGAAGTAAAGGATGCCAAGTTCAGTTGAAGCAATTATCAGTGGATTTATGGATTAATGGGTTTCAGTTGCACTATATCAGCAGTTGCGAACTTTTTATATCTCAAAGACCACCAATACAAATTAATTTTTTCAAGTTCATTATTTCCTGAAGTGCATTCAGTAAACTTTGGGAAAATCAGTTGATTTTTGTCCTATTGAAACATTTTGGCTTTTATTTGAGTTCAACCACTGAAAACTCTAAACACGAGGGATGACAAGGGAAGACGAGGGAAGACAACGAGAGGTGAGTGACATTAACCTGAAAGTTATATTTAGGAGTTTTGTCTATAATAGTATATTATTTAACAAGTGGTAATGGACTAAATAACTCACGCCGATGAATTCATCAAGTGAGTTATTATAACTTGCTTGATGAATTCATTGAATACTATACTTTATCTACGACTATAACAATAGGCATTTACGATAATTGGAGCGCTACATACCGCAATGTATCAGAGCGTTCGATAATAAGAACATATCTACCAAACCGCGTTCGGTAAATGTATCGAATGTATTCGCTACATCTACCCGATCCAAAATTTATGGATCGACTACATTGGTTGGTAAATGCGGTATAACCTTAAAATAGGATTAAAAAAACTTAATTTTTTACATTTTGTGAGTATTTGAGAAAAATGAAACCCATCACTGACGAAAATAATGAAGTAATTTTAGATGAGGACGGAAACATGACGGAAACATTTATGTATGTATGTATAATGAATTAGGTATACCTAAATATGCAATACATATAAATGTTTTTTTACTTTCCATTTTGAGCAGTATTCATGAATAAGCATAAAATAAAAAAGTAATTCAATTTTCAATAATTATTTATTAATTAGTCAAGTGATGCTTTAGGTTACATTTGAAATTTTGCGTTCGGTAATTCTTAGCTCGGTAGATGTATTGACATAAAACAGCTGATTACCGCAATGTACCAGGATACATTACCCGCTCCAATTATCGTAAATGCCTAATAAATATTAATCTTTGCAATTCCGATTTCATCATTTTTGACACAATTTAATTAAACGTCATAACTATTCAAATGTCAAATCACCTTCCTCCCCTCAATAATAATGGACCATTATATTTCACCGTATCGGAAAAGAACTTCTATTGGAAAGGCTAGACATGAAGTTAAAGGAGATTGGTATAAACAAAACCTAATGCTGGTGGAGTAATATTCGTATTACTCCACGCCATTTGTTTATGGATAATAATATTTGTTTAAATGCAGTTCATTAATTAATATATAACCTAATAGTAGATAAATTAACTTACTTACTGACATTACTTGTTACAATAATTGCTTAGTAATTAACTTTATTTAGAACGGAAACTATAGTAATCTAGGAACTGTCCAAGGCGGGACGAGGCTAGTGAATCTTTTGGAACATGTTGACTGTCATGTAGTTGCCAGTTTGGTAGATGGCCGAATCAAAGTATGCCACTTGTAAAAATTGGCTGGATTTTTTAATTGCACCAGGAGATTTTTCGCTGACAGTTATCAAACCCTATCTGGCTAGTCCGAAGAATCCATATCTTAACAGTTATAAATACAGTTCTTTTATTTAGAAGTGTCATTTCTGATAGATGAACATGATTTAATAACTAATTTTTATGTAAAATTAACTACAAATTACAATATGTCTCCCTATTATTGTCTCATTTTCTCTCCAGACTCATATGCAGTACAACAATTGCTACACGCGTAGCCATCGTTAACTTAGTCGGTTACGCTACACGATATAAACATTTCACCAAAAACATGACTTACCTTTTTTACGTTTGACGGCGGCAACTAAACATCTTGGTTTAGGCGTACCCCATGACCCATTGATACATTGTCTGGTATTTGTGGTACCTTCAGGAATGTTGTAGTTCTCAGGGCAAGTGTACGTTAAAGTAGCATAATCTGTGGCTTCGGTGCAACTTATTGGTTGGCCCATTACGGATTTACAATTAAAGTCAGTTCCCTGAAGGAATTTCAACTTTGGACATAATGCTAAAACAAAAAAATCAGTGACACTTATACTGGAGTAAATTTATTGACTTTAATGTACTTAATTAACAATACTGCAAACAAATCAATTAAATTGAATCACAAACCCGTAGGGTAGTGACCAACTCAATAATAGTTATTGAAGTAAATACGATACTATTATAACGTAAATAAATACAAAATCAGGGGGTTTGGGTGACTATTGAAGAATATCTGTATTTGAATTTCTTAGTAATGTAGTGACTGAATGTCGCTCGTTATCTTGTTACAAAATGATTTTATTATATAATTGAGATTGGTTTCAGAATTCGGTTGATATGTTCTAAGAAGTTTAAAATACTTGTACCCATGGGCTTTTCTAGAAAGTTCTTATTTCAACTTTGCTATTACTGACCTACCTACAAACAGAATACGTATGTAGATAGATCAAATAAACTTGTAAGATATGACGTGCGATGTTTCTGCCCAAATATTTATATATGTAATTGATGGATCTGTTGTAATCATGTAATTTTTAGTGTCCCCAACTTCTAATGCAAAACTTACCATGACATGCTGGCATTTTAATTGATGAGTCACAATCAATCTGTGAAACTTTGGTCGATAACTTGAATCCTCGATTACAACTTATTTCTAAAATTGTACTTCCTGGGACAGCGTCTCCTGGTTTCTTATCTTCATGTGCAATAGTCCATTTTCCATTATCAGGATGAGGAGGAAGTAAACATTCGTCTACGAAATATTTTGATATTTCTTGGTTGATAAAGTCGTAATAATTTGCTACCTTGGTGTACAACGAATTTTGTTGAATATTGCATCCTTCTTTATCCTTAGGAGCTAAGCTAACTATACCATGAATATAATATCTATTGTTCTCGTTATATTTGAAAGCCAAAGCATTTCCACTGTCACCTTGGCATACGCTCATGCTTTTGTTGACGAATCCAGCACATATTTTGTCTATCAAGTACTTATCGACCCAATCAGCCGGAAGTTCTTGAGCACATTCCATTTCATATTTGTGGGTAAGTTCTAGTGTTTTCAGTTCGGCGGATGGAATATTTCCTTCTTTTAGTCCCCAACCGGATACCTTATTATAAAATGTATTTTTAACTTCGATATTAATTGCGAACACCAATTATTTAAAATCATGCAGAAGAACAGTCTTACCGCTCCTACGTTTCCAGGGTGAAGATGCACCTTATTTACATCGTTAAAGCACACTGGCTGCACATATTTGGTAAAAACAAATGATTTATGCGTCACTAGTATTGCTAGATCTGCAAAGTATTTCCTATAATCTCCCTTATAACTTGTGTGTATTATTATGCGGAATATCTGTAATATAGGTAAGATCATTAATTAATTCTCAACTTCCATTTAAACTTTAAGGTTAAAAATAAATTATATACTACTTTAGAAGTAAAAATTTCCATAATAAATCCAAATTTTGTAATTATCTGATTCCCATTATTGTACATACTCACTGGTGAATATTGAGGTGCTGGATCTCTAGGGTCCATATAGCTATTATACAGTTTTCCTGCTGCAACTTGAAATAATTCCTTTGATAAAGCTTCTCCCCCATCATTTGTTACACAGTGAGCAGCTAAAAAACATAATGAATATAATGTATTGTTAATTTTTGTTGTTTTATAGAAATATAGTAGAAATGTATAAAGGAAGTGTTGTGAATGTAAGAAGAATTAACTGGAAATTTTAACGGATGGATGGATATTATTTAATATAATGGAATTAATTATATGTTTTAAATTTTATAGGATCCAAAAAGCGTTTTTAAAATGATTTTGATCAGTATGTGAATAGTTGCCACGTTACGATTGTGCATCTGTCGACGTATATGCACGTTACGCTAGCGAAACATGATATACTGGCTTCAAGGGATGGTTTTGCATCAGAAGACTTGTGAGGATATTAAGGATTTCAAGAGTAAGTTGCACGGAAAATAAACGGTCTCTACTTGTTAAGACAAATCAATAAAAGGCACTTGGAAGTTGATAATGAAATGTCACTTTTGACATAAAGCTTAATTAGAAATGTTTGAAACGCACGACTTAAATCCCTTTTAATTTAAAATTGCCCTTATTACACCGATCACGGTCTCTGGATCAATATTGAATATTGCATTTTCGGCTTAATCAGAAATAAATTTGGGCAATTGCCACCTCTCCTTCTTACGTCTGGTGGGACAATGTTCGATTTGTTCGAAGTACTAGCCAAATGGATGTTTTGTCAGCGAAATACACACCTCGTACGGTTCTGCACAATATTATAGTGGAGTAAAGCTCGCCCGAGGTTATGCACTTAGGTGACTTTTGGCGTAGAACCTGATACCAAGAACCAAGAGAGTTGTACAAAAGATATAAAGGAATAAGCTCTATCTAAAAAAGAGTGATATAATTTTGTTAATAAATAATTTTTGATGTTGATGTCAGGGTCGAATGAAACTCGTTTATTTTTATTTATTTTTTAACATCCATGGCAATGTCAGACTAGAATTAGATTTAGGTTATGTTGATTCTTGATGTTAGTGTCGATGTGACATTAAAAAGAGGTTATATTAATTTTTGAACGTCAGTGTCAGAATCAAACTAGAATTGAGTTATATTAATATTTTTTTGCAATTTAGTTACGAAAAGTCATCTTTTTGACACTGATTGTCATTGTCAAAAGTGGTTTATTTTAGCACAAGTGCTAATATGAGATTTCATTTTAACACTTGTGCTAAAATGAGTTTTCATTTTAACACTTGTGCTAAAATGAGTTTAGTCACATAAACAGATATTGCGACAGATCCATTTATTTTTACTAAGAATACAACATAAATATTAAACGTACATAATTTTTATTGAGAAAACACTTATCTTATTTATTATATTATGTTAAACGTAAAGAAAACGTAACAAAAATTTTATTTTTTTCGTAACAACTAAATTGCAAAAAAATATTGTATAAAACACGATGCAAAACTGCGTGTTTTTTGCACACGATGAGTTGGACCACTCGCTACGCTCATGGTCCAATCTTCACATCTAGTGCAAAAAACACGCTCATTTTGCAACTAGTTTTATAAATAGCTATATTTAAATGCTTTGCTTTTCACTTTCGATGCTATGGATTTTGTAATATAATTCAATATAATATAACATGTAGTCCTGGAGAGTATTTTGTTTTTACATTATTCGACAATAATAACGTTTAAGTATTTTTTGTATGACCCTAAAGTGAGTCCTTTAGTCCCTAGGTTAAAAAAGCACAGCCAAATCAATTGATGAATATTTTCTCATATTTATTTAATATTAATATTTACATTAATATTAGAACCACCACTAATACTAAACAAAGATGTTAATGAATTAATTTTATTATTTGGTATACCAATATCCACTTGCTTTAACTCGCTGGAAATTGAACAGATTTTTGTGTTCGTAAATTAGACATGTCAGATTAAAAATAATTTTTAAATTAGGAATGTCATATTGACAATATATTTTTTTTAAATTCTTTCAATTAAAATCGTTGGGTCGTACAAAAAATAGTATATATACACCTCGGGAGTAAATGCTTTTTCCCCTCAGTGCTTTGTAGAGTCGTCCCCATTTATAGGCCTTCCAATAATAAATACCGAAATTTCATACGGTTTAAGCAGCATTTCTACCAACTTTATAACATTTTGACAAGTATTACAGGAAAAAACAGACTTTATGTGCATGATATGATACAAATGAATAGAAGATATTATCAATGACAAATGTAAACTATAAAGACATGGAACGACATTCTTGTAATTGAAGCAAGAAAATGTATAAAATGCGGTTGGACACTGCCAGAGGGCGACATGAAATTTTTCTTCTTACTCTATTAATAGTATCCATAAAACATATGTTACAATATTGCTTTAAAGTTATTTCAAAAAACGTATTAAATATTTAAAACCAGTAGTATCAGTAAAGAAACAGAGAAAGAACAGTATCGCCCTCTGGCAGTGTCCAACCACATTTTGTACATTTTCTTGCTTCAATTACAACAATGTCGTTCCATGTCTTTATAGTTTACATCTGTCATTGATATTATAATATATATGCTATTCACATTTTATTTACATGAGGGGAGGCTATGATATGTTTTTCTTAGGTTGTCTCAGGGTTGTCTACTATTGACAAAATATTGAAGTATCAGATTTAATTGATCATCACTGTCACTTATTTTTGGCTGAATTGCCAAATTTTTTATTGATAACATTGCTGTGCTTTCTTTAGGGTCTCACTCTGGCAACTATGTAGAATCAATTTGAATTTGTGGTTATGTTTTTGACTTTCCAACATAACCTCAGTAATTAAAACAGTCAATCATACCAACAGAATTCAGATTTTCCAAAGCCTCCCCTCATGTAAATAAAATGTGAATAGCATATAAATCTCAGTTCAAATTTCGTCCGATTTGCGCATGACGTCACGTTATGAGTATACGTATACGTGAAAATAAGTATAATAATAGGAAATTAACTCCCAATTTATATTTTTCGTAGGCATTTATTTCGATTTTTAATTGTTAAGTGTCTTGTTTGTTATTCAAAATTTTGAAAATTACAAAAATAGCATGTCAAATGTAAAAAAGAATAAATTAACTATATAATAACATTCAATATTTGATATTTAAGAATAAATATTAGTTGCCGCTATTTAGAGGTTTTACTGTATTATTGAATACTTTTAAATACATATTTATTGCATTTTTGTTTTTATGGATAACTCATACGAATGGTTTAAACGTGAACTTCTATAAAAATAAAAGTTAAAGCCATCACCTGTCTGTAAGGAAATTAGTTTTTTCTTCAAGCGTATTAAAATGTCTAAATTGTGCTACCAAAAACAGAATTAGAAATAGGACATTGTTTTACTAATAACAAAATGTTAATACAGAACGCCACCGTGGTGGAAATTTTGTTACTAGTAACATAATGTTAGTACGGAAAGCCACCAGAGCGGCCGGTGACGCGCTATCTACAAACCATCTGTCATATATTATGTCATTACTCATTATTAGTGGTTATGATATTCGGAGTCACAGGCGCCTGTCGCTGTGATGAGCTAATTTGAATAATTGTACATTTATAATAAATAAATAAAAAAATGTTTGCATTTTAATACGCTTGAAGAAAAAATAGTATATATTACACGGAGTGGGCTCAACACAAAAAAAGAGTGCGTTCTACTCCTAGTAATATAATATACTATTCTTTGTTTCTTTTTTTTTCATGTCGCTTAGAACAAACACATTTTTCTAATTTCAAGTGCGTCTTTCCTACTTCCAGAAACATGCAAGTTGGAAGTGCTGCAGCTCGCGTTACTAGCACTAGCACAGTCTTTTACTGTTGCGTTATTTATATTTGATTGACTAATATATGAATGTATGCATGAAATATGATACTTGAAATCTCTACCACCACTTTTTATATATATATTTATTGAAAATTTGTCCCGTCTTCGCTCAGCGACTTTAAAGATTCTAATTTGTGTAGGTATACTGACAATATTATCCCGTGAGGGGTCACATGGAGAACCACAAATTAAACATTTGGACATTTTAGAACTAAAATAATTATTTCTTTAATCTACTATTAACGTAATCACACACATACTCAATAGTTTTTTATGATATTAATAAAAAATATCCTAACGAACACAGTAAGTTAAGTACAGTAACAATCACAGAATGCACTTATAAAAGCAATTTTCTCAAAAAGTATCCAAATTTACAATAATAGTTGCCATTCAATCATTAAAATAATATCGACTAATGTTGCTGCAAGCCTACACATTATAGAGGCACCAATATTCGCGCCATAAGCCTGAGCGCGCCGTAATACTTCACTCTGAGTAAACGCGAACGTATTATAAAAATACGATAACTCGAAAACTGTTAAAGATATCAAATCAAACTTTTTTAAAAAAAATTGTTCAATATCTAGGTTACATTTCATTCACTGCATGTATGTACAAATTTTGAATATTTCACATAGCCAACCGCATATCGAAATTTTTCATGTATAATTTTGGAAGTTTTAACTTTACGTAATTTTTTTTTTTTCGGTAATACAAGGCGACTTGTGGGAAGTGAATTGATTTTCAAGAAAACCTTATTTTATTTTTTGCAAAATAAAGAAGTACTTCTACGATTTGATTTAACATAGTCAAATTCGAAAAATTATGTCATTTAGGTAACGGCCATCGTCTCAAATGCAATTTTCGAGTCTCGGCCGTGGCCCCGAAGATCATCGGACTTATCCTCCTGTGACTTTTTCCTGTGGGAGTACTTAAAAGAACGTGTCTATGGGTACATTAATGGAGTTGAAAGATGCCATTACAGAAGAGGTGCATTTGATTGACCGAGAGCTGTTGGATCGAGTAATGAATGATTTCTGGGAGAGACTTGAAAACTGCATTGGAGAAGATGGCCGTTACCTGACTGACATAGTTTTTCGATTCTGACTATGTTAGATCAAATGGTAGATGTTCTTCTTCATTTTGTAAAAAATAAAATAATATATTCTTGAAAATCAACTGAGTACCTACTATTCATTGCAAAAACTTCAGTGTCTCACAAGTCACCCTGTACATAGATGTACAATCATAAAAAAGGTTTATACCATTCGAAGTGCTCAGGTTTTGTGCATAAGTGGTTAAAATTTCAGGTAAAGGTAAGTAAAAGTAAAGTAAAGGTAAATCACATCTCCACTTTATCGACCATAGGCATCGGTCTTCTTGTCGTTATTTTCATGAAAATTTACTTCCCATATTGTTGTTATCAACTCCAACGACATTCTTGCTCCAAATGATTGTTATTATTCTGCTCAGTTTTTTAAATCAAACTGATTTTAATAAATCATGCCCCATGGCGGATTAGGTAGTACAGTGAATTTATTTGTATAATTACTTCATTAACTTACCAGTTAAGACTACTCTTGGAGTAATTATAGATCCGCCACAAATATTTGTATATGTATCAGTATCCGCTGTGCTGTTTTTCATATAAAGGGCTACAACCCAAGGGTATTCTATAACCTTGTTTACTTTACCCCCATAAATTAATGGTGTAGCATCGTCACTGACTCTTTTCCCACATACTAAAATCGAAACAAACTTAAACTTACTAACAACAATTATTATGCCTGTGAAGTTGGCCCTTCGCTTCGGAAAAAAATTGTGTTGTGAAGCATTGTACAACGTTCATGTTGTCTACAAACATATTTCGTTTATGCTAGTCTTCCTTTAATGTTATTTTTTTTAAATGTTTAGACGAGCCAATTTTACATTAATAATATTATGCAATAAGAAAGGTATGTTATATCGTTTGTCTTATTACTATATTTCCAAATTTGAAAGGACAACCTCACGGACGTAAATTTCATTAATAAATATAAATTTATGCATGTAGTGCATAATTTTGTACTCACCTGGTTGGCATATTGGTTCTGGATTCCAACGACCATCTGTACAAAGCAGATTCCTTCTGAAGCCAAAGGGAGTCTCATAGTATGGAGCGCAGTCGTACGTGAGTAAACTACCCTCGGCGGCCTGGGTGCAGTTTATTTCTTTTCCTGTTTTGTCGACACAGTTGATTATTATTGTGGAACTTGGGCGTATAGGAGGACATGATTCTGGAAATTAGGTATTTGATTAGTGAAAACAAAAGACATGAAACGTAACCAAAGTTCTACCAATAGAATGAAGGTGCGAAGGTGCGTTATTGTCTATTCTCCGTTCTTCGATAACTAAACTATTAGAGGAGACGGTCGTTTGCTCATATAAGTCATATAGCATAATCTGCGATTTATTACTTTAACGCAGACAAATCCTTCAATATTTGTTATCGTTGAGACTTCTTGTATAATAGGCTGTAAATGTAATGTAGCTAACGAACAACTTGGGTTGTTAACAATCATCATATCTCAATATTCGCACTAATAGATTTTTATTATTTACATATACAGGGTGGTCACTTTTACAATGTACACCATTGGTATCTTCTAAACAACAAGAGGTACATAGATGCTTAAATTAGAGAAAAGTTGTGCATTTTGATGCTCTTTAAGGATCTGAAAAGAAATCCGGGATAACTGACCTCGTTCCTCAATATCCTGAAAAAATCTGAAATATTGCGTTTTCTTATTTCGTTCATAACTTTTTTATTACTTAAGCCAATGTATTGAAATTTGGCATGTTTACATAAATCGATATGGGCTATCCACTGCACATTTTAAAAATTTTCTAGACCTACTAGATCTTCATGTTTTTATAGCCAATTTTTGATTTTCTTATGGACGCCATATTGGATTTTTATACTGTTGGATATAGTCGAGTAAACTTTAACTTGGCGTGTGGATGAGTTGATATTGTGCGTATTATTGTATTTTCTCTTGCACACAAAATTGAAGCAATAGCCCAAAACCATTGTTTACGTATAAACATACGTGAACAATGTTTTTGGGTTATTGCTTTAACTTTGTGTGCAAGAGAAAATGAAATAGTATGCACAATATCAACTCATCCACACGCCAAGTTAAAGTTTACTCGACTATAGAGAATAAAAATGTGATTTCAACGATGTATCACACATGAGTCATCTGACTTGATTAACCACCTTTAAACATTAATTTAATAATTTTTTGACAAAATCAAATTGCCATGAAATAACAAATGATCGAGCAAATTATTGACAGTAGTAGAAGTAATGCTAGAGCTCTTCCGACAAAATCAAGTTGGCATGAAATAACAAATGATCGAGTGAATTATTGACAGTAGTTGTAGAAGTAATGCTAGAACTGTTTTTGTAATTACTGTTAGTGTTATTATTATTATACCTACATATCTAGTCTTTCATTAACTGAAAATCTTACCATAATGAATAAATAATAATAACACTGACAATAATTACAAAAACAGTTCTGGCATTATTTCTACAACTACTGTCAATAATTTGCTCGATCATTTGTTATTTCATGCCAACTTGATTTTGTCGAAAGAGCTCTAGCATTACTTCTACTACCGTCAATAATTTGCTCGATCATTTGTTATTTCATGGCAACTTGATTTTGTCAAAAAATTATTAAATTAATGTTTAAAGGTGGTTAATCAAGTCAGATGACTCATGTGTGATACATCGTTGAAATCACATTTTTATTCTCTATCCAACAGTATAAAAATCCAATATGGCGTCCATAAGAAAATCAAAAATTGGCTATAAAAACATGAAGATCTAGTAGGTCTAGAAAATTTTAAAAATGTGCAGTGGATAGCCCATATCGATGTATGTAAACATGCCAAATTTCAATACATTGGCTTAAGTAATAAAAAAGTTATGAACGAAATAAGAAAACGCAATATTTCAGATTTTTTCAGGATATTCAGGAACGAGGTCAGTGATCCCGGATTTCTTTTCAGATCCTTAAAGAGCATGAAAATGCGCAACTTTTCTCTAATTTAAGCATCTATGTACCTCTTGTTGTTTAGAAGATACCAATGGTGTACATTGTAAAAGTGACCACCCTGTACGTATATACGTATTTTTTGCCTTGGAATCCGATTTCGCAATAAAAAATAGGGGTTTCCATTTGAAATTTTAAAGTTGCCCCACCGCCCCACCCACTGGGTGGTGGGTGGGGAGGTCATTTTTGGTATCAGTAGATAGTTTTTTGAAAAATTTTTGACACGTATTTTTTTATTTTTCGATTTGATGCAAAGTGTTCGAGATTCTTCACCGTTCCCATACTTTTCTAACACCCTGTATACTATGGATAATATAAATAAGCAAGTCACAATTATTGTTTTTCTTGATGAGAGCAAAGTATTTGACGTAGTAAATTTTGACGTACTTTTGTATGCAGACGACTTACAGATATATGTATATTAGCTGCACAATAGAGAATATACCGGAAACAATTAATAAAGTAAATATCGATCTAAATAATATATATAACTGGTGTAGTTACGTATAAATCCAGCAAAAACAGTAGTTGCAATGTGTATTGGTAGTCGTCAAATTTATTCCAAGATTAACTTAAACAATCTTTAATATAATACTGAACGACAGGGATGATTATTGAAAATAATTTGAACTTTGATAAGCATCTAAATAAAATTATTAGTGTTTCATTTATGAAATTAAAAATGCTCTATAGAATTTAAAATTACATAATAGGTTTCTATATTTACCTTTTATTTTTCTTTACAAATTAGTTAAACATATTACACTAAATTACCTGTTTAGCAAATTACAATTAAGGTCGGTGGCCCATAATGTAAATATACGGACCAATAATTTCACTACAGTATATTCACTTTTGAACCAAAGCAGTTTGTGAGTGAATAGGAGATAGCAGTAAAGCGAGAGCACTACACATGCGTGACTGCATGTCGATCTCAGAATGTTAGCGCTCTCTCTTTATTCTCTCCTATTCACTCACAAAGTGCTTTGGTTGAAAAGTGAATTTACTGTATACCACAACACTCACTAACCAAATTTCAAGGATGTTTCTCTTACAAAGCACCTACCATATTAAATAATTTTATAAATTTTTATAACCTATCAGAAAATTGTTACAAAGTGAAATTAAAATATCTCTTACTTCAAAATCAGTTGTAGAAATAGGTAATATATTTTTGTACTTGTATATACGTTAATCAGTTTGGATTTATATTTTTTTCTTTCTTTTTAACATATAATTAGTATAGTTGGTATTTTAAGCCAACCTCATGAAAATGTAATAGGCGGTGTGGAAGATCGCAAACTATGCGAACACCGACCAATTGTGTGATTGCTCAATTATTGTGAAAATTAAATAATGTCAGAGGTTAGTTTGCTTTTGTAAATATTTGAAATTGCACAATAAACCGTATTCTATTCTATTCTATTTTATTCTATTATTATATTCTGGGACAAAAAAGAAAATACATTTACGTAATTTGTAGTGTTTTTTGGGATAGTGTATTAGTGCAATATAAGTACCTAGGTATCAAACAAAATAAATAAGAATGTGGAGTATGTATTACGTAGGTACTAAAATAACAATCTCAGTCAATTTACTTACTGTCACATGTAAGTCGCTTCCTTGAATTCCAGTTTTCGTCACAAACCAAGTATTTACTTACAGAAGATAATTTATAACCTTTACTGCATTCAAATATTAAAACGCTATGTTTACTTATCTTTCCACCTGGTTCACCTTCACTATTTGCAATTAACCATCTTCCATTATCTGGGTGGTCTGGAAGGATGCAGGAAAATCTTAAAACAAATACCTATTCAGCTAAATAATAAATATTGAGCAAGAAATATCAACAGAAAACGTTCGTACTAGTTTGATTAAGAATACTACATTTTATTTATTATATTTTTTGGGCGTGAGATTAAAACTTAATAAAGATGAGTCTTTTTCCCTTCAAAGATATACATACATACCCTTCAATATCTGTAGATTGACGTGTGTACCGTGTAACATTTGCATATGTGGTTGGGGACGAGGCCGCTACATTTTTCAGCTCTAATTGATCTAAAATTGTATGGTATGTCTACTGTAAATGCTAATTTCGTATGCGTTATTTATTAAATATTTATACATTCATAATAAGGAAAATAGACTTACCAATAAATAAATATAGACAAACTAGAACTCTAATAAAACTGTAAATATGCATAGTACAACCACTGCTAGGCAATAGCATCGAGATCGATACAACAATTTATTTAGAAGTGAATAAAATTAGTAAATGATGATCTCCGTCCGCATAATACATAAAATTATATTTTATACCCGTCTAACTGGTTGATCTCTTGGTCGTATGGGTTTTATTATTTTTACGTCTTATTTAAACAAATTTATTTCCAAAAATCAATCGAAGGTTATTATTTCTTTATGTTTTAAAGTTTTCACTTCAAGAATGTTAAATTTTGTGTAAAGTTTTGTTTTGTGTCGTTCCATTATTTGGGACTCACAACAAAAACTGACACAAATCATTACACCAAATTTGAAATTCTTGCAGTATCGACAAACATATCAACGTCCTATAAAACAACGCCTTTTAAAACACTTGTTTATATAGACTTCTTTTCTTAAAATAGGTCAAGAAATCTGCATGTCATTTAATGGAAAAAAAAATTATGAGCATGTGTCTGGAAATGCTTTCTAAGCGAGCTAAAACTCAATATTTTTGGTTATCAAATTTGTATTTTTTAACTTCTACCTTCAACAATTTTTCGTCAGGAGGCATTGCTATTTTATGAAGAACATGAGCATTGAGTGATGATATCAGAAGACAATAGCTAGGATTATTTCTAAGGACGGGGCAAATTTCTCAATATACTCAATTATGAATTTACAGTCATCTGTGGTGTGAAGAAAATCCACGCGAAATAATAGAATCTCGTTTCCCACATCAGTTTTCATTGAACATATGGGTTGTTATTATTGGTGATTTCTTAAATGGATTTTACTTTTTCCGTTAAGGCTCAGTGGTAAAACTTATAGTCAGTTCGTTGAAAACTAGCTAAACACAAAACTAAACAAAATTAATGACTTTTTTAAACATGATGGAGTTCTTGCCCACTTTAGCTCAATTGCTCATCAGTTTTTGGACACTTAGTTTGTACCTTGGGCACTGGATAGGTCGATGAGGTCCTCTAAATCACTAGAATTAAATCTAATAGAATTTCTCCCATGGGGTCACGTAAAATCTTTGATTTACATTATTTAATCAAATTTAAAATGACTTAGGAACCGAAACCTTAAATCACTAGAATTAAATCTAACAGAATTATCCCTGTCGGGTCACTTAAAATCTTTGATTCACGTTACATTTAATTAAATTTAAAATGGCTTAGAAACCTAATAATGCTTGCCTGCCAGACAATCTATATCACGCCAGAAGTTTGAAGAGTGCATCAATCAATAAGGAGTCGACTTGATGCATCATGATTCAAGTAGTTACCTAGTTATTTTCAACAATTGCTATAAATTATATATTACTTATACCTTCGTAGTTCATGCTTTTTAATAATTTTTCAATGCTTTCCTTTTATAAATTTTTTGTCGACTATTAATATTTTCAGAAATTTTTGAAGTGTTACATTTCTATCTATCCACATTCTCCAAGATTATGCAGTTAGAACTACAAAATAAACGATTTTTAGACATCCAATAAATTTTTTTCGGGTTACAGAAGTCACTGCTTCCATCGACTTTTAACAAGTGTACGATTTTTTTATTATTCTTAAGGCAATCGAATTATTTAACTCGTTCTTAAAAATAATGAGTAATAATAAAGTTAGAAACAAAAATTTAGCACGCCACTGGTGAATTTTGGCAAAAAGTTGACAATCGACCTTTTATCTACTCCTATTAGGTTATAAATATTAATTAATGAACTACATTTGAACAATCAATATTATCCATAAACAAATAGTGTGGAGTAATACGAATATTACTACGGCGTTAGTTTTTGTTTACACCAATCTCCTTCAACTTCATGCCTAGCTTGTCCAATAGAAATTCTTTTCCGACACGGTGAAATAGAATGGTCCATTATTATTGAGAGGAGGAAGTTATTTTGACATTTGAATAGTTTTGACGTTTAATTAAATTGTGCCAAAAATTATGAATTCGGACTTGCAAAGGTTTATTGTTATAGTCGTAGATAATGTATAGTATTCAACTCGTGGTATAATGGTTAAATAACTCACTTGGTGAATTACAGCACGAGCAGAAGGCAAAATTCATCAGAGTGAGTTATTTAGTCCATTACCACTTGTTAAATAATATACTATTTAACAATAACATGACTTAAAAGTGAAAGTATTCTCAGGTATGTCAATGATGTGTGAGGTGGAGTATGGACACGTGAACATGCGATTTAGAAAGTTGAAGTTATCTGTTATTTCATTAGAACCAATGGTAATTCACAAGGAATTTTAGCTAAATGTATAAATATTTTTTATTTCATTGTGTACTACTTTAATATTTTATCTGGTGGCATGTCATAAAGATATCATTAGGTCATTTGATTATAGTGACGTAAGACAGGATTGTCGTGTCCTTCCATACTTTACTTACAGTATGGCCAGCGTTCACCCAAGTCTCATCTAAAAAGTACAACTTCTTATGCTCTTCCCGGTATTTTCTGATGTCTCGCCGCAATCTTCGCCTCCAAGCGATATCTCATTTTTCCCCTTGGGCACTATTTAGTTAAAGACCTATAATGCCAAACACAATTACATTACAACACGAAGAAATAAAAAGTCCGTTTACTCACTGAAAGCCAATTTCTCTTCATCTCCTTCAAAAAAATAATGGATTATACGCTTGAGAGCACATTTAGTTCCTTCATCAATATTGTCCAAAACTGCCATTTATCGGTGGTACACTTTTGGTCGTTGAAGTTGGTGCGTTTGTTTGTATTCACCAAGAATATTAGAAACACTTGCAACACTCACACGTGCCGTTGCAGTGAACTTAATTACGTAACCAATGTAGGGGCTTACCTCACCAATGGGTTCTCAGTAGGGCTTACCTCATCAATGGGTTCCCAGTAGGGCTTACCTCACCAATGGGTCCCCCGTAGGGCCCCTCTAATCAATGTAGGGGACTTCCCTCACTAATGTAGGGGGCTCCTCTCACCACTGGGCCCCGTAGGGGCTTCGCATCTCCATAGGGCAGTCAAGAATTCATAGCTCACCTCACAGCCGTCAAAAAATTCGTCGCTCACAGCTGTCAAAAATTTGCGATGTGTCAAAAATTCGTAATCGTCTAGGAGCCCCCCTTTGCGCTGTCAGAAAAATCTATAACCTCATAAGAAAAGCATGCGCAGCAGATTTCAAATAATATGTTTATCAAAGATGGTTTAAAAATTGTTTTTTTCTCGAGATATTTTTTGTAGTGCTTTTTTGGTTCTGAAATTTTTATCGGTGCGCAGATTTTTGTAATGAAAAAAAGTGTCTGGGGGCCCATTCAGGTGGGCGCAGCGGAGCCCCATTAGTTAGGGAAGCCCTACGGGAGTACGTTAAATTGGGCAACCCGCAACACATATTCTGGGGGCCCCATTCTGGGGGCGCAGCGGAAGCCTACGGAGCACGGGGGCCCCATTATGGGGGCGCAGCGGAGCCCTATCTCAACTGCCGCCATACCGACTACAATATGTGCTTGAGTACAATAATGAAGTATATTTTTTACAATAAATTACAATATAACTTACGGAGCTTACAAGTAACATTAGGTACGTATTATTCTTGCTCCTCGAAGTGCGCATCAGATTCGATGATTTGTCTCCTCCTTCATCATATTATATCGTCCATCTCCTGAATGAAATTAATAGAAATTTCACTTTTCAGGGAGAAAATTTAAGATTTAAGAAATTATCATTATTGGCAATAACTTCTATTGTTCGTTTGCGGGGGTAGGAGTGGTTTGCCACATTTTTTTCTTGTTCAGCATTCTTGAAAACGGGTAAATGATGAAAACAGCGCTATCGATAATATCACTTTTCCTCCCCCAGGTAGAATCAGCACCCAAGGGCTCTTATGCGGCTTTCCCTGGCATCACCACCCCACTTCCTTCCATCATGATGACACTTTTCCGGCAAAAAACAGCATACCGTCCGAGCCGGTGAAAGTCCTGAAAAAGGGTGGTTTTGTTTTTAGCCGTTTATAGGGCTGGGAGTGGATAAAAAATTCTCTAACTGCGATATTTGTGATCAGTACCCTCGTACGGGGGGGAAGTGGGGGAACTTATATGACTGATGGTCGAGATGGTAGCGTACACTTGATTTCAAAAAAAAGTAGTACAACTCTTAGATAAGGAAATGGGAAACGACCTATTTCTAGTTGTCTAAATTGTTCTTTTGACAGTAAATTATTGAAATTAACTAAATAATGAGGGCAGCGAGCGGACGACTGACTTGACTCACTTCATAGCGATATGAAGTTAAGCAACAGCTACCGCGTTTAGTACTTGGATGGGCTCCAGGGAAAGACGTGGTCTCGTTTCCCTACTTCTAGCGGCTTGTATATCAGCTATATCGTAGAAGCAATACAACTGTAAGCGAGAGGTGTATTGAGGATATACGATCCTTCGGAGAGGATGTAAAGCAGTCGGTCCCTTGCCTATTAAATGTTAGGCAAGTAAAAAATCCCTACTCTTAGTAAGATAAGAGGTTCGGCAAAATTTCCAGGTTGGGGGTAGCTCGTCTCCTGGCGTCGGTGATTGGCCCGGGTAGCGGAAATAGGCCGACGTTAAATAAGTGATTAAAAAAAAAAAAAAACTAAATAATGAAAATATAGATATCAGTCAGTTGTAATTACGTAAGTTAACTGATAAATAAATAAATAATCCTATTTTTAGTAGAAATATATTTTAAATATAATATTTTGAATAGAAATTTAAAACACAAATAAACAAATTTACAACATAAATAACAGTAGGTAGGTAATTAATATTTAGTCATTGCTCCATCCAGTCCATCCCCATCTAAAATTGCTTGTAGCCTCCTAGGCATTGATAAAACTAAATTTTCTGCAATTTGGGTATTACCGAGGGTATTACATAACCTTTTCCATTCATCTTCAATTATGGCACGAAGTCGTTCCGCATTTTGATGACGATAGATAATAAGATAATAGTTATATGTCCTGTATGTCCATCATTACACGACTGGAAAACTTTTGCGTCAGAAAATATGACTTTTGACCAAAAGTCTTCATTGTTGAACAATAATATTATGGTTGAGTGCAAAAATGATCAGTCCCTGTTTTTTCCTCCGTTAATTTGTATTTTCTAGCAGCACACTTCAGAATGCTATTTTTAATTCTTCTACAGGCAGTAGATCTTGATGCAGGAAAATTTGTTTCCAAAACTGCATTCACTAATTTATAAGGGTGTCATCTTGTTGCTCATTACTTCGTTTAGGCCACGGTGTAAGACAATAGACCTATCCAGGTAATGCAAGCGAGAAAGATAAATACAGCGTACTATGTGTTAAATAAAGCAGTAGAGCCGTGCGTAGTTCGTTCTGCGCAACACAAGGGCAACTGTCCGGCCGAGAACCCTTGCATGTATTTGTGCATGTTTTTATATCTAATCCATTTTCATGGAAACGGTTAACTTTATTAAAAAATCATAGAACGACTTTTTTATAGCAGACAAAATTTCCTTTCGAACAATGTATAGCACAAACCATATGCTTTTTGTATAACGGCCCCAGATACGTTTCAATTACGGACAAATTAAAAAATTAATGAGTTTATTAAGATTCCTTAAATTTTGAACCACTCTTACGTCTAAACTATTAAAGATAGATATATGCCATCACTGACTTTCTTATAGAAAATTTAATTCTCTATAAATTTGTTTATATACATTTTCATCATATTTGTAACGGTTTTGGCAGCGTTTCGAGTCAAACATGCCGCAGTAAATCGATGCGTGGTTCGTTCTTAGCACCTGAAGAGGCACACGCTTGCCGTGGCTACCTGATTCTATTGAAATACAATGGTCCAGACTTGCAGCTGAGAATTGGACTCGAAACGCTGCCGAAACCATTACAGTTAATATGGCAAAATGCATATAAACAATTTTATAGAGAATCAAATTTCCTATAAAAAAGTCCGTGATGGCATATATCTATATTCAATAGTATATACGTGAGAGCGGTTCAAAGGTTAAAGAGTCGTAAAAAAATGAATTAATTTTTAAATTAGCCCCTTAATTGAAACGTATCCGGGTCGTTATACAAAAAGAATATAGGTTGTGTTATACATCGTTGGAAAGGAAATTTTGTCTGCTATAAAAAAGTAATTCTATGATTTTTTTATAAAGTTAACCGTTTTCATGAAAATGGAAAAAATATAAGAACGTGCACAAAAATCTATTTATTCTCTCTTCGACGCTGTTGCCCTTCTGTTGCGCACGCACCATACTGTGTGACGTATTTACCGCATCTCACCTGGATAGGTCTATTAGGTGGTGAAACGCCTCAATGTATCGTATGGTTAGAATGTCTCCAAACTGTTAACGCATTGTAAGACAAAGAGAGAGAGTGTGTGGCCGCGAGGGCACCGCGGGCTAAGCCCCGCATCGTCCCTAGTTAATTTCCACTTCATTTTACCAGGTCGAAAAATATACCATTCGATGCAGAAAAATATGTAGAACACGATTGTTGAAAAATTGTGTTTAAATTGTCGGCTACTGTGCAAAAAAAAATAAAAACCATAAATGAAATTGGACGCCGGCACGTTTAACTCGAAACGCTGCTAAAACCGTTCGAGTTATGAAAAAAATTAACATAAACAATTTTATAGAGAACTAAATTTCCTATAAAAAAGTCAGTGGTGGCATTAGTCTATCTTTAATAGTTTTGGTGTGAGGGCGCCTCAAATTCGCGCGCTGATCTTTTGTTAAATGGGCTCATTTCGTGATATTTGCTTTTTAATTTATTTTAGCATTTTCCGTAAGTATTTCATCCTCTAAGTATATAGTGAAAAAATTAGATCGCTAGCGTTAATATTAACCCTAATATTTGATTTCAAATTCGTAACATATTTGAAACGGCTATGACGTCACACCACCCGACTCCACTGGTTCTATGAGTTATGCGGATATATGGTATTTAGATTTCGCTGTACCAAGAACGAAGCACTTAAAAGATGAACGAAATTACCACTTCCGCCGTGTGTGTAGTAACTGCCGCCGGTATGAAACTATAGGAAACAAGCTAGCGGCCGACCGCTGCGAGTGGTGTGACGTCACAGCGCTCTATTTTCATTATTTATTTTGAGGGAGAAGCAGTTGAAAACAAAATTTAATATTTTGCACATTTACTAATTACAGGGTGAACTTTCGGAATATGAATTAAAAAAAATTTCCGAAATGAGCCCATTAAACTTATCGTTTTCCAGCGCACAACTTTCAGGCCCACGGTGTAAGAATTGTCTTAACCGTGCTCACGCCTAAAATATTTAAGATAGACATATGCCGTCACTGACTTTTTTATAGGAAATTTAGTTCTCTATAAAATTGTTTATGTTAATTTTTTTCATAACTCGAACGGTTTTAGCAGCGTTTCGAGTTAAACGTGCCGGCGTCCAATTTCATTTATGGTTTTTATTTTTTTTTTTGCACAGTAGCCGACAATTTAAACACATAATTTTTCAACAATCGTGTTCTACACATTTTTCTGCATCGAATGGTATATTTTTCGACCTGGTAAAGTCTCTAGCGTTAACAGTTTGGAGACATTCTAATTGAGGCGTTTCATCACCTAATTATCTCACACCATGGTTTAGGCACAGCCCACTAGTAGAGTGGGCTGTGGTTTAGGCCTACCAGCCATGCTTGGGGGATATAGTTTCTTTCATTTTCCCATATTTTTTTAACTTTCATCAGAGTGGATTTATTTATGTTATATTCAGAAGCAATTCCGCACCATCCATTTTCCAATTTGGAAACAATACCTAATCTTCTGAATTTCTGTTAGTTGTCTAACCATTATTAAAAATTGACAAATATTTAAAATTTTCAAGAATGGTTCCCTAATCAAACTTGAATATTAATAAACTTCAACTTGAAAAAAAAATGTGACAGTTGACTTTTAGATGACATAAATATTTTTGCAAAAGTCATGTTTACATTGCTAAAATAAAGTGTACTACTATTTTGAAACCAAGTGTACCTGCCTCTCACCCAAAAGTCCCGGGTTCGATTCCCGGTCGTGGCAATGGAAAATACTGTGAGAGGGACTTTTTCATTATACACGGATATTGGATGTGTGTCCCTTATTTTACAATTTATTGAATATAAAAAATGTAAGTTCAAGTAAATCACTTTATTTTGCGAGAAATCGTTCACCTGAAGAGCTTGTAAGAGCGAAAGAATATGTACATCTTCTTGTGGACTTCGTTTTTTAATTGTTGATCATAAGAAATGAATTTGGTAAGTTGAAAAAAAAAAAATTTTTTTAATAATTTGTTTTTGGACGTTTTGAATTTAATGAGGTTTAATCCAGTATTCATCATGTACCTATTAAAGAAAGTCCAATGAATTTAATAATAGCGTGTTTAGAGATGAAACATCAATATAAGTATATCAGTTTGGATATGTTTGTTGTTATTATGCTTGTATAAAGCCTAAACAAAGTCATTTAAAAACTGTGTCCCTTAATTGTCTTTAAATGTGTAGCCCCCTCCCGCACAAGGCTCTTCTAGAGCCTTCTGGGATAAAGGGGGTCGTAATTACATGTGGTGTATTTATTATTTATTATTATTTATTAACTGAGAAGTATATTTCGTTGCAATCGTTGCATCCGAAATATTTGTAATTTTTGCAGGTCTCTTCCGACTATTGACTCCACTAAAATGGAAACCATTGAATATTTTATTAGAAAATTAGAATGTGTGTCGCCATCTGTGAGTGATACAGATTATTGGAGAGAGATACGGTAGCTCGATGCAAAAATTAGTCTGTAAATGGTTTCTGGATTTCTTTTTCATTGGTTAAATGTAGATATTAAGAATTCGAAAAAGTTTTAATAAACATAAGTAATAAATTAAATATGACTTAGTACATATTATGATAGAGAAAAAATTAATAAACATTATCTCTACAAAACGGATCCGATAAACCAGTAATAAGTTTAGTTAGGGTTAGGTATTTGCGAAAATGGTGCATTTGACGCTTTAAATGTCAACAACCTATCGATAAAGTAGTTTCCATGTTTTCAGGTTAGATAAGATAAGAGATTTGACGACTGTTGTCAAAGATTTGTCACCTTTAAAATAAATAAACAAAACAATATTGTACAAAAATTGTTTCGACTGGAGACAACTTGTCCGTTGTTATGGACTCAACGAAATTAGAGGTAAAGTTCCTAATTATTACAATATCATAAAAATCTATTTTACTCATGTAATTTTTACATAACCTAAAAATGTTTTTGTTTAATTAACTAATTTTTTATAATTTCAGATGTTTGATGATGGTGGAGGATATGTAGAAGGGGAAATGACGATGCCGGGAATACAAAATACCGCAAAAATTGGACAACCCGATTTCAATACACTGGACGAACCTATACGAGATACGATAGTAAGGTATTTTAAAAATTTCAGTAGATACATTCCTTAAATGTTGTTTTGCAGTTAAGAGATTTGAAAGCAGTAGGAATTAAATTTGCACATGTATTGTTTCCTAAAGAAAAGAAAACCTTACTAAAAGAATGTAAGTTTAGCAAAGAGATTTAGGTATAGATTTTTTACAAGTATTTTTTCAGGGGATTTGTGGGGACCTTTGTTGCTATGTACGTTTATGGCAATGTAAGTACTTCCACAACATTTATTATATAAGGTGTCAACTTTTGAAATATAATATTGCCTTGTTCAATTTATAATCTTGATCAACGCGACAGTTGACGATGAAAGTTTTATATTTCACCAAAGACCTACAAACCTTTTACAAAAATTTGTGGTGCTAATTTGGTATATTTATACACTAAAAATGTTTCAGTTAAGTATTTGTTGATTAAAATAATCCAAACACACCGATCTGCCAATGCGTATGGAGGTGTGGCTTGGCTGCAACCAAACGTCAGCTACGAAGCAAAACCAAATTAAATTATGCTTCTATAGTAATGATAACCTCACATATAAGAGTGCACTGAATTCGACATTCTGTGTTCATGTCATTTTTGCATCGTGACTGATGTTATGCACAGAATAGTACAATATGTGATTACACAATTAGCATGTCGGTGTGTTTGTATGATGGTTGAAATGATACCTATGACAAATATGTGTAGTAATTACATATGTATTTATTATTATTATTAATAATGACTGACTCGGTAACAAAGTCGGCTAGATAATTTTGTTGTGGTCATGCTTGATCACACTTTGTAGAGGACTAGATTTGATCCCCAGCTCCTGCGTTGGCAATGTCGGTAGGTAATGCATATGTGTCTGTAGGAGTTATGCTAACTGTAATTTTACAAATAGCAGCTTGATGACATTTTATGGGGTCATAATATATAAAAGTCACGGTACACACACACCGGTATGCCACACAGAGCGTTCAGATTAGTCGCCTATCGCACGTGATGTCTTACTCGCACCTGACAGCTATATTCGTGCACGTCATGTTGAGTTTTTTGTTTCTTTTTGGTCTTTTTTAATAGTTTTTTTAGTAAAAATGCTTGGTTGTGCTGTGGCAGGTTGCCGTAACTTTAGCAAAAACACTAAAGGAACCAATATCAAATATTTTTCCTTCCCCAAAACCGATATAGCAAAAGAACTGGTTGTACCGTATGGAAGTGAAGAAAAAACTAATCTAAATAGTGGTAAGTTACCTACCTGAAATTAAAAGATAGGTCCTCAGATTAACCTTAAATGACATAAAAGTATGAAAACAACTTTTCTATATTTATGATAACCTTTGAAATATGCCGAGAACTATTGCAGGGAGGTGTGAATGTGACGTCACATTGTGCAATCCTGCGCATCAGCATACCGTATTGTGTGTACTGTGATAAAAGTCCAATTTCAAATGTCATTAAACTTCCTAAAAAAGCACAATTTTATGGGTTTCACTATATATTTGATTTTAATATAGAATTAATAGAATCTTTCAAGGAATCTTGATAAAAATAATAAGACAAAATTTATTTTTGTGAAAGTACCGATATACTTAATATAAGTAGGTACAGTTTTTTTAATTTATAAAAAATAAACAAGCCAAATCTAGTAAATTTTTTTGAGACAGGCAAGCTTTCTTAAATTTAATCAATCGTTTATTAAGCAATTGAGGAAAAGTTAAATTGATATTCATCTAATTGAGATTTTAATTGATTATTTAAAATATTTTTGTACAAATTGGTCAATTTTTATTTTTAAGGATCCTACAAGGTTCGGCTGATAAATCAAATGGTGTCAGATCAAATGATGGTGGTCCAGAGTTTGCACAGGTTTTTGTTATTGTGTGGGTTGGCTCCATGATAGTAACACTTAATTCAAAATTACTAGGAGGCAATATGTAAAATAGATATATAACAATTAGATATATTTTATATACTTACCTCTATGTTTCAGATCATTCTTTCAAAGCGTTTGTGTATTAGGCTATTGTTTGCTGCCAACGGCAATTTCTCTTATTGTATGCCGAATTATTTTAATAGCCGAACAAACAAATTTTTTATTCTTTATTCGAGTGGCAGTGTCAATGATAGGTTTTGTTTGGGCCACATATGGTAAACATAAACAAAAGTAATTTTAGGGACAATAATAAATCATTTTTCTTTTTAGCTTCAATGATATTCTTAGGAGATAGTCAGAAACCCGGAAGAAAATTGGTAGCAGTATATCCAATTGGTTTATTTTATTTCATAATATCGTGGTTAGTCCTATCGCACACAAATACATAAAATAATGTAATAATTTATTGCACTTGTAAATAAGATATGTACTACTTACATTCTATACTCGTCAGTGATTTTTTTTGATAATATTTATATGTATTAATAATTTTACGTGTATGTATGTATGATATGGAATTAATAATAAGAATGACAAACATTTAATAAATAGTGTTTTAGTAATGTTTAACCCTTTCGGTACGGTCGCCGTATATAAACGGTTTTTGGAGACTTGTCCCACAGTCGATTGCCGTATACAGTGTGTCTCACTTTTCACCACTACACCCCAATATCTAGGCCATTTGTTGATCGATTTAGATCAAATTTGATATACTTCTTTTCTTTCAGATTATGTTTAAAAAGTTATTAATAAAAAATTTTTTCCAACTTAAATACGGCTACTATGATCAAAAGAAATTGGCAAAAATTAGGAATTTATATTAGTGATTGAGATAGGGTTTTTGTTTTTACAGATTCTTGTTCAGCATGACCTAAAACGCCTGTATACCAATCCCATCGGGTGCCGTATATATACGGCAATCGTCCTCTCGGCACCGAAAATGCAGCCGTCTGGTGTATTGGTTGGCGAAATATGGCCCCGTACCGAAAGGGTTAATATACTTAATACTTAAAGGTGTACAGCGTGTATATATAAGGACGACTCACTGATGTTGAAGATATAATATAAATTTAAATAACTTCTGTGAATGTCTGTATATTGAAAAACTTGAGAATCTTTAGAGAGATCATGATGAAATTTAATAATGAACTCACTAAATTCATAATAGTAGGCAGGCGCGGATTTAGGGGGGGCTATAGCCCAGGATGGCAAAATCCAGGGACGGCAAATTTTTGGAAAAATATGAAATTAAAAGTAAAAATAACATGTTTGAATGACGTTGCATGAAATTACAAGAAATCACTTAAAGCCTACGAAAGGGGAAACAAGAATGCAAGTATCTAACTCCTCCCATATCTGAAAGTTTTTAATTTATCCAAAACCACTGTTGACCAAAATTGGGCTAGTACTAATGATTTTGTGCTTTGTGCTATTGATGAACCTTTATGGGGAAAAAGCGTAAAAGGGAGCGAGTGAGGAGGGAATTGGCTCTTTAAGGGGAGGTGAAGTGTAGAGGAAGCATCATTGCTGACTGTTAAGGGCAAGGAGCAGAGAGTATGAAGGGGGCGGGTGGCAAGTTACCGGTAGGTCCTAGGCGGCAGAAGTATAAATCCATCACTGATTGTAGTATTGAAGTCCAAATGTGTTTGAAAATGTGTGTCTGTGTCAGTCTTATCATTATAACTTTATATTTGATTTAATGAGATTTAGTAATTTATGAATTTCCCAAGGGGCATTGAATAATACTAGGCTGTTTCACTGCATCATAACATATTTCTCAGCACAACACATTTTAAAGGCATAGTTTCGACTTCCCCCACACTGAGAAATATGCCCAAAGGTATGATGTTATTATTGTTGGTAGTAACCAGATTGATTATGAATCTCAAGGACCTGATTTTCTAGATATATTAATTGGATAGTCTAGCTGGACGATCTGAGATCAGCACATGTTTTTCTTAGTTTAAGTTTAAATTGATGTTGACAATGTCATCTAGGTCAAAGGTCAACGTTTGAACATGAATTCCACTATAGTGTTGAACAGTTCAGAGAAGAAAGTAACTTTGTAAAACAAGTACAAACGGAGAAGTAGATTTTGTATTATGTATTCTAGATTTTTCAATTTGCCATTTATATATTTAACCAAATGAACTTCATCGTAATATTACTTTAATAACAAATTAGCATACAATTTGGTGAATAGTAACATGCAGTATTCTATAATGATCACTGTATATTATTGTGCTTCGCAGTCTCGGAAAATTGGTAAATAATGTTAATTATTTATGATACTATAAAACATCTGCAAGTGATTCTACAAGCAACCTAATCGGAAACTAACAAATATAACAGTATTAAACACTTTTAGGAGTACAAAGTAGAACATTAGTGGAAATCAAAAAAAATAAATATCTATATGAAAAATTTTGTGGTACTAAATTAAAAATTGGGCAGCTTAAATTTAAAATAATGAAAGTTGAGAAACAATGGCATAGTAAAAGAATAGAACATGAATAAATGTGAAATTAACAATAAAAAAGATTCTAATGATAAAATAATCGTCTATTCAAGCACTCTATTCACACTTCATTGGTCCTATTAGCTCGCATAATCATTGTTGGAAAATGTATCTTGATCTAATGTACGTGATTGGATTATAAAAATACGCAAAATATATTATTTCCTGATGAAATTTGTAAAATTATATTCTAATGCGATTACTGTCTTTGTGATTTATCTTGTACATTAAACATGATTTCCTAGAATTTATAAACACGAGAACTACGAGAAAGATATATATTTAAAATCTTAAAATCATTAAAAAATAAATAGGTATAAGCCTTAGTATTTCTAAGATTCAAAAATACAATTTTTGTTCTTAACAGCTGAATTATTTAGTCTATAACTATAACTTTTTAAAAATTTTAATTTTAAATTCATAATTAACTAATCCATAATACATCTAATATTTTCGGTACTGTTGATAAGGGGAGGTATAGTATTATAAGATAGCTATTCTTTGTGGGCATCCAAGGTCATTAATAAATCAACAAGCTAAGGAGTGAGTCATTACATTATATATTTATCTGCTATATAACAGTCTAATATAATATATAGACAAAATACTATTCCTTTAATTTATATGTATATAGGTAACAGAAAATATGAAGATTTTACTACTTATTTGCATATTAAAATATTGTTTGGTACCCTCAACTACTCTACAGTGTATGGATGAAAATCACAATCCAGTAGATTGGTAAGTTGTTTTTTTTTAATAAATCAAAGTAATATAGGTATCCTTTAATATTGAAATGTCCAATAATAAAACCGTACCTACAAAGTAAGCAACCCACATAAAAGATATTCATGTATATTATTCTATACAAGACATAACATTCACAGCACAAATTCAGGAGTGTGCTCTTTATTAAGATTAAGAGAATATTTAGCTCTTTAATAGGTATATTTTATTCTTTATAATTATTTCGACATAGCAGGTGGCACTAATAATTCATTTCAATTGGAGCACATTTTTTAGTACCTACTTATAATAATTGTTTATAAATGTTTCCTTAACATTCTTACCTAATATTTTGTTTCCATTGAAAACTAATAAATGTTTGGTTTTGCTTTGATTTTTTTATATACTTGTAATTACTGTATGGTTACAACAACGTTTAACCGTATCGTTTAAGCATCATAATTTCTGTAATTGTTACTCTTTACTATTTTTTTAGGTTTGTTGTCTATAAACTTCCAGAAATCAAACATCATCATGAACTAATTAAGTCTGGAGTTGCTTATACATACATTACTTCAGAAGATTATAGTTCATGGAAGTTCTCAAACAAATCCATTAACTCTACAAGTTCCATAATTGCAAATACTCTAGAAAGTTTATATAGCAATGAGGTACCTATGAAAATTTATTATGAAACATAATTTAAAATAATGGCTAGATGACTTGGATGAGACAAATTCAATGTAAATAAACATCTAAATGTTGATTTCAATATGAATTTTAATCAGATCTTATATTTCATTTAAAATGTCTTAATCTAATTTTTAAATTCCTGTATAACTTTGAACATTAATTACTTGATGAAAGTGAAATATATTAACATGCACTTCTTATTGTTACATTCTTAATTTCCAAAAATGTAATGATTTTGCTGTTATTGTTTTATACGTACATATATAACCATTATTAAAATGTAATACAATACTGGATGAAAATGAAACTAAACTTGCCCCTCTATTTTCTTCAATTTTCAAGATGAACTGATGAAATTTGAATATGTAGATATATGTTACACACAAAAAAATTGCATGACATGAAAACAAATGGCAGCTACTTCAATATTTTGTGCATTTACGGTATAGCTGGAAATGGTGTTGTTTCATATATTTATTATGATTATACTTTATATATTTCTTCTATTAACTTTTAGGAGATTGTATAGATGTAAATAAGATTGTTAAAATATGCATTCTTTTTTAAATCCTAATGTTCTAAATTCAAGTATGTTTTCCCAAAATTTTTTAAAGTCTAAAATCTTGAAAACTAAGTTTAAGGAGAGAGTATGCTTATAGGACTTGCATTTAATTTCGATGTAGAAACCAAAAATGAAATAAAAAATAATAAATTCCATTTGCAATAAGCGAGTTGATGCCAACTTGAAGTTGAAGTCCCATCTCAACGAGAATATTTTTAATCGATAGAACATTGTGAGTAAAGCCTGTATACAAATTTTCGGAATTCCAGTATGCGTAGTTCTCTAGAAACGGCTTATAGAAGGTCTTCTTAACACTGTAACACACCCTGTATATCATTCACATGTTCTTGTTTTATATCTTTTATATTAATTGCAATTTGCATGATAGATTTCATGAAATTAACAAGAATTATTGGAAAACAAAAATATTTTTCAGAAAAATTTGATGTACATTTTATATAATGATCAACCTCCAAACAGAAAATCAAAAGCAAATAAAGGGCACAATAAAGGAGTAGTTATGGCAAATAGCACCAGTGGATTTTGGTTAGTACATTCGGTACCTCATTTCCCTTTATTGGGGAAAGATTACATTTTTCCTAGAACAGGAGCAGTTTTCGGACAAAGCTTTTTATGCATTTCTATGGACTTCAATAATTTAAACAATGTAGGTACGTGTCCAAAGCTCAAAGTAATACAGTAACATACATATATTTTTATATACATTTTTTCCTAATACTTGAAAATAAACATTTAAATATATTTTTTAGGTATTCAGTTACAGTATAATGAACCAGAGATATACGGTCAAGATATTAATTCTAACCTGAAAACATCTTTGCCTGATTTAGCAAAAGCAGCTGCCAATATGACTATTCAAAATGCTCCTTGGTATCACGTGTTAAATATTATTTCTAAAAAGTCAGCCCAGTTCGTGTCTTTCGCTAAATCAAAAAACTTCAAGAAAGACCTATATGAAGATCTTGTAGCCCCGTCTCTGCAAACTGATTTATTTGTTGAAACTTGGCCCAATGGGCCTGGAAGATTGCTATCCAATTGTACCAAAACATATAAGTAAGTATATTTTAGTTGCACGATGTGGTTTTAATTAAAAAAAAAAACTGTAAAGAAATTAAAGTTCAAATGAGGTATGAGTGTTACAAATTATGTTAAATAATCAAAACAAAATTGCTAGTTTTTTCTACATCTTCTACATACCTTGTTAGTAAATCAGTACACACTTAATCAGTATGGAGGTTTTACCAGTCTCCTCTCTATTTTTATATGGACCGGAAACCTAATAGGAAGGTTTGCCCTTTAAACTTTGTCTTACAATTTAATTGAACAGCCTGAACAAAATTACTTCATAAAATAATATATAAATAAATGACAATAATAATTTTTGCAAGCAAAGTTCCTATTGCTTGATTATTTGGTTATAGTTACTAAAGTTAGACACCTTAGCTAACTATTAAAATTAAGATTTCATTAAAATGCTTTTTATAATATTAAAGACAATTTTTTATAGGACTATACTCTATTGCAGAGTTTATACAACTCTGCTATATATGTCTTAATCTAGTTTTGTCTGCAGTTATCGTCAAAGTTGAGATCGAGATAAACTGTCAAGAGTCAACATCATACATGTTTTTAACTTTTCCATTAGTTTTTAGAATTTTTGGCAAATGCTATTTGTCAGCTGAAAAAACTATAATTTATTAAAATAATAACAAAATCAGAAAAATTCATCGATGACAACCATAAAAATGGAATTTTCCAGAAAGGAGAGGGTGTTTTATTGGTCTATTATAATACATACGTTATATTATTTGTCCTTATAAAAGGTTATTATATGATTTATAAGCAAGTGATAGTTGGATATCAAGAAATGAAAATTAATTTAGTGCAATTTGATATAATTTGAATACATTTCCCAAATAAATTAAGTCTTTACTATTTATATTGTATATATTAATATGAAACTTGAGTCGCTTCTTCCGTGCTTTCATATCTCACAGCTACATCGAGACACGACGATCATACATATTCGAAGTAGAGGGGAGATCATGGCCGGTGCTGTGTGGCCTATTCGGATGGGGGTCTCAGTTGACGATGCATGACGGCTAATTCCCACTTTTGGCGTTCTGTAGCCCCTCTCACTCACGAGCTTGACCGAATGCTCCCTTGTGTAGTATTGCGAGATGAAAGCACGGTATATGTTTTCTTTAAACTAATGTAGAATTGAGAGATCATTTAAAAAACGCAGTTTTTAATCAAATCGATATTTTGAAATAATTTATTTCATGATCAGGTCAATTTAAAATTGATTGTTGATACCTATAGAAAGAATAAACCATATACAGAAACATTTAATTGATAACAGTTGTATGTAGGTAGGTACTTTGTTTAGTTAATGTGTTTATCTATTATTTTTACTATAAATATTGACGAACACAAACAAGATTTAAAATTTTCCTAACGATGAAAAAAATTATTTTCAAACGTCGACAGTATAAGAAACTGCAAAAAATACTTTGTTGAATTAGTCACCCGATTACTATTTAAGTCTAAAGAAAAAGTATATTTTTTATTTTACTTTAATATTTTTTAATTTTTAGGGTCAATAATATTAAATCAATATTCGTTAATTCAGCAAATGTTTCCTTTCCCACCACTAACGACCATTCAAAATGGGCTGTTTCCCCTCCATCTCAGTCTAAAAATTGGTTATGTATTGGGGACATAAACAGAGCTGTAAGTATTTATCATTAACATTCTAATACTATGAATATGTGTAATACCCTCGTATTTTGGACTGCGGTGATGGATTTTAAAAATATTTTCTTTCACTATGTAGTACTCAAAGGAGTCTACCTTGACGTAAGCAATTTTTTAGTTTGATTTTGTTGAAGGAGAATATTTTCTGTAAGTTTGCTTTTGTCATTTTGCTCACAGTTTTCAATAACAAATAGGTCTTAATGTCCTTAACCAACTTTTTGGTCAAGTAATTCATTATGGCAATCGTATTTATTTTCACTATTCATAGTGAATGTATGTTATTTTTGTATAAGATTTGGTAAATTTTTGGCGTTGATTACCTTTATTTAAATATAAGGGAACTGTCAATGTCCTAAATGGTTCGGGTACTGTGGGGTCTCGTCTCTCGTTACTCTTAACGCAAAATTCGATGGTTTTTTAGGGCCTTATTTCGTTGACTTGAGAGGTGGTTAAGAAAACATTTTTTTAATATGGGAAGGTAAAAGGACAGGCCCACTTTCATGAACACTTTGTTTATAAAATTCGTGTGATAAATAATGACAAAACCAACACAGTAAGAATTGCTGCCTCAATAGTATTTCAAATAGCCGCGGTCGCATCAGTGGACAAAATTATTGAAACCAATACCAATTACAGTGTTTCTATGTCACAGTCGCACCTCTAGCCTTTACATTGTTACCTACTGTTTAGAATCTAACTTCCATTTATACATTTTAAGGTGATATATTTGTCACCTAAATTTTTATCACATTTAAGTTAAAGATTGAAGTCTAACAATTTGGCTCTATTTTTATACTATGTTTCAGGAACACCAGAAAGTTCGAGGAGGTGGAACAGTATGTTTAGATAATAAGCAAGTTGCCATGGATTTTAAAAAATGTGTCGAAACAATTGAAGACTGTAATAAAATTATTTCTCATTAACCATAATAAATGGGTAGATATCATCTTTTATTGCGATTTGATGTAATTAAACAGATTTTAAAAAAAAAGAGTTCATTTTTCCCAAAATGACTATTAGAGTGTCTCATTTAAAATGAAAACACCTGGATATTTTCGTTATTTTTTTAAATAAAAGATCTGCTGCTTGTTGTATGCTGATGATGTAAAAATTGTTAGTGTTATTTCTTCATTAGATGACTGCATCTTTCGGCAAAATAGCCTTTCAAACATATTTGGCTGGTGTGTTCGAAATAACCTAATGTCTTATTTATATATATCGTTATTATATTTTGTACTATAGTCATATACTCTTGTGTATTTGTCCTCCTCCATTTAGAAATGGGTTTACCTGTTGAGCAGTGTATGTAAAAATTAAATAAATCCAGATTTGAACTTTGGAACAATTATAGTCCTTATAAGACGTACATTTAACTGCAACCAACTTTAAATTTAAGTAACAAACTGAGACAACGACAGCGCCCCAAATGAGATATTTTTCTTCGCCTTGAAGATATCCAAAAAGAGTAAATTGGAAAAAGTTATCCAGAATCTAATTTTAAGTCCCAATACCAAATTTCATTAGGAAATTTTAGTTTCTTCAATATTTTTCCGCAAATTCCAAACACGGTTACAATTTTGGTTTTCAATGCAATAGGATGCGATGAAAACATAAACTATGATTAAATTAAATGTTAATCTGACAACACGTTGAGTTATATTGTGTAAAGTTCTAGTTTATAATCGTAAAATGCGCCTGCATTTAAGTGAACAAATCGAAATAATAAGGTTATTTGGTGATGGAGATCATAGTAGCAGAAAAAAAAAAGGGCTTTGTGCTAAAATAAGACGAGCCTGTCGCAAAATCAGCATTCCGGAACTAAGAAGAGTAGCCAATCAAAATCATAAAAGAATTGAGAAATGTATTCAAATTGAAGCATTAGTTGAGAGAAGTTACATTGTTACTATAGTGTTGTTTTTTAATTATTTTAATTACCAAAATCAATTATTTCTTTTCTTTTCTCTTAAAATGTATTGTTTGTCAAATCGACCGTTCAATCATTTTTTTCCATTTTCCACGACATCCTATTAAATGGAAAACCAAAATTGTAACCGTAGGTGGGCTTTGCGGAAAAATATTGTAAAAACTAAAAATGCGAATTTCGTAAATAAATGTCAAAGCCAATATCAAAGTTGGGAACTGCGTAAACGACCTTTAAAACCGAATGTACGTAATATCCCGCGTGCGTTATAACCAGAGTACACTGTATATTAATTCTGTTTTTCATAAATAATAAGCAAGCAAATTATTATTATTCCACAGATACTTACTTTCCTTTGCGCTCATTGTTAGCACTCTTCTGATGACGTTTATATAAAATTACTTAGTAACGACTGAAAAATAATGGGATTAATGAAAGAACTTACTCAATAATAGTAGTTTATTTCACAAGCATATAATAGCCTATTTTATTCACGAGGGTGAAAGTTTACGACACAATGCCGAAGGCGAGTGTCGTAAATCACCCGAGTGAATAACGGCCATTATATGCGAGTAGAATATCCTATTTTATCCATGACTATTAAATATTTTTGACTAAACATTTTCTGAAGAAATTTATTAGTTATTAGAAATGTGTTTGCTGATAAAAATACATCTCAAAAAGCAAACTTATTATCGAAATAAAACAATGTGTTAAATGCATAAGAGATTTGGAATATTGTAAACAATAAAGTAGTAATACTATGCGGTGATTTAAATATCGATAGTAAAAAATCTATCACCAAATATCTCCTCCTAAAAGATTTGTTGGAATCATTTAATCTTACAAACTATTGTAATGCGCCTACCAGAATATATACGTATAAAAATGGCAAAACCTCTAAATCCTCCATAGATTACATGATTACAAACTTAACTGAAAATCAAGTAGACTGCCAAATTATAGAGCCACATATATCAGATCACACAGCGCAAATACTAAAGATAAATTTGAATACTACAGAGGAACAAGAGACATACAAGGAAATGAAAATCAGAAACTTAAGCGACGAAAACCTTTATAAACTAAAAGCCAGATTAGAGCATGAAGACTGGTCAGGAATATACAATGATGACGTCGATATAGCCATGGAAAACTTTCTAAACATCTTTCTTTGGCATTATAACTTAGTCTGTCTCGAAAAAACTATAAAAACTAAAGTCAAAATTAAACCATGCTGGATAACAGATCAAATTCAAGCCTCTAGTAGAGAGCTAAAGGAACATCACAACTTATGGAAAAGAACAAACTCTAATGAACTTCATGAAATCTACAAACTAAAGAAAAAAGAACACAAAAGCAAAATAAACAACGCAAAGAAGAACTACAACACCAAAGTAATCTTTGAAGCTAATAACAAAACAAAAAAAATGTGGGAAGTAGTAAATAAGGAACTAGGTAGAAACAAACAAAACAAAAAAATCAACTTAAATCCTAACATTCACGCAATGGATAGCGATGAACATGTAGCAAATAATTTCGGCAAATACTTCTCAACAGTAGCAGGAAACAAAGTCGCAGAACATTTTAGAAACAACATTTCAGATCAATGTACAGCATCTGAAAACAAAATCCATACCATGTTCTACTTACCCCTAGTTAGTGGTGAGCTACTATCTATTATAAAAAACCTTGCAAATAAGAAATCCTGTGGAGTAGATGGTATTCCTGTAAAAGTGCTCTATATGTTTTTTATTTATTTAATTTGTTCTGTTGTTATTCACATGATGTTATTTTATTTTTTTATTAACATTGTGAATTTTTAATTGTTATACATATCCTTGTTAGTTCCCTACACCTTGACTTATCCTATATCATTTATAATGATCTCTTGGTCAAATAAAGTATTATTATTATTATAAAAATACTTGTAGATTTACTAAAACTTACTAAGATTATAATAAGTAGTACTGTAAGATACAACAGAGAAATTTTTATCGTATGTAATATCATAAGTGCTTAAAATTTTATCGATAAATTTTTTTCGAGAGCGATATTGCCTAGTAATATTAAGAGTGTAAATTGGCCACTTTATTATCTAATTAAATCACGAGCGCTTTAGCGCGAGGGATTTAATTTTTGATAATAAAGTGACCAATTTACACGAGTAATATTACTGTTGGCAATATCGCTCGAGAAAAAATTTATAGGTAAAATTTTCAAGCACGAATGGTATTTGCGGAGAATATTTCACGAATAAATTATTTAAATACAAAAACATATCTTTAACGACGAAATGTCAAAGTAACGTATTAAGTGACAGTTGACAGAATGATTTTATCGCGATAAATTAACTCCTATATGAAAAAGTCTATTTGACAGTCACGTTTTGTCACTTTGACAGCGATAAAAAAGGTGCATCGTTTTTTATCACCGATAAAAATGCCTACTCCTCAAAATCAGTGTACATCTAGTAGTCGCACGTCACTTTAAAATCAGTACACCAAACCAAACCATTTATAACAATTGTATTTTTAATAACTGTTCCTTCAAATAATTGTATAAATAAAAATAATTATTGTTGCTGTTCGTTCACATATTCTGTCGTTAATTTATCTTGCCAAAAAACACTCGAGCTTTTCCTTTATGGATAAATTTCTTTGTAACTCAACATTTTGCCAATGAGTAATTTTGCTCGAAAAACTGACATTTGACAAAATCGCTCGACCTACGGTCTCGCGATTTTTTCATGTCAGTTTTTCTCTTAAAATTACTATTTGGCAAAATTATTTCGTTACGAAGAGAAATTTATCCGATAAAAAAAAAGCTCTTGTGTTTTTACTGTTGATAAAACTGTTTCAGGGATTTTATCGATATAATACTGCTGTCATTGGTCCAAATTTAAAAATTGTAGTAGTTTCATTGGTTAATAATTTCTGAGTGAAATAATCCAAGATAAATTTTCAATTTGTGAAATGTTTTGTACATATATACCTCCTTTTCCAATATATGAGTCACTAATAAACACTGATCTGAAAGATACTTACCAAGACATAGATGTAGGTAATAAACTGCTGATATTTTTATTGTTTGTTGTTGCTCTTATTTATTTTCTTACAATATATAATTCAAGACGAAATTAAAAGACCTTAATTAAGCCTACATGCAAAATAAATCTAGTAGTGGATAGGACCGAAATCCCTATTAAAGTAATAAAACTAATATCTAACTACCGAATTTACCCTTTAGGCTAAATATTTACGTTTATTTTTAAAATACCGTTGTAGGTACCGTGTTTGAACTCAAAAAAATATATATATGCTGTAAACAAATTTCAACAAATTTGAAACAAAAATTGTGTGTGAAAGTGTTGTGCTGTTCTCGGGGCTGTTCCGAGAAATCCTGCCAATAATATACTAATGGAAAAAATATATTTCTCCCCCTCCTCTGTTGAAATAATATTGACAATTTTTTTTATAAAATGCTACAGCATACATTTTTCTCAAAAAGATTGGTTAAACGAGTCACTGAAAAAACAGTATACCCTTGCTTTTCTCCTTTAGTCACCCCTTTATTTTTGGAGTCGAAACTTAGGAAGATTTAATGTTTAATGAACAGTTAATGGCATCAATATCAATCTAAATTATTATGAGTGCAGTTTACCCAATGTTTATATGCCCTCATGCCGGTTTATATTATTAATATGAGGAACTTTTATCATTTATTTTGTAAATACCTACATATCGTTTCTACTTTAGAAATTTGTTTCAAAATTAATAAACTAACCAATAAAAATGATCACAAAACAAGAACCTGCAAAGAAAATTATAGTTGTCTTACCTAAAAACATAAGTGCATGAGCCACGCACTCTAACGAAGAGTTACAAAAACTCTTCCAAAGTAAACTACAAAACATTGTCTAGGCAGTAGGGACTTTATTTATACATTTTCTACTTATACTTATTAAGACAATTATTTAATTATTTGGACTCTTTTGGAAAGTAGGGCTTCTTAGTAGATGGTTGAGGGCAACGATATTTTGACATTTCGACTTCAGCTTCATAGTAACTTAACTGATCATAACAAAAATATTCTGGATTCTTATAATTCGAATTTTTGGTAGCTCCTGGTCCTACTGGTTCAGATGAAACTTTAATACAAGCTTCTGAAAGACCTGGGACCTCTGGTATTGAAGAAACATTTGCACTAGGCGGCTTATTGTAAATAATTTTACCAACAGTAAAACTGCGTGTGACGGAAGAACAATTCCGAAGTCTGTTGGCGTACGTAAACACTACACTTACACTTTTCGAAGCCATTTTTAAATTAGGTTATGTAATAATGTCAGTACGGGCCACAGAATATATAAAGTACGGGCCATGGTATAAGGAAAATGGTAGACTCCGGCCGCTATAAGAACAAGCCACCAACGTCATCAAAGAATATCTGCGCGGTCGTCCATCGAAGTCCCGCTCTCTAGCATAAGCGTATCATCATAATATTTTTAAAATCTGTTATTCGCAGCGTTGAGTTTGATAAATGCACGTCACTACTTACTTTGTAGAAGCAAATGGTATATAAGGAGAATGGTATGCCCGCGCGCAGGTACGGTGACACTACTCTATTTAAAATGCGGCAGGGGTGACGTCACAATTAACCTCAAAATTTCGAGGGTAATTGTTTACTACACTACAAAATACTTAAAATTTGCAAAAATTTTTGCAAACCCTTTAAATAGGGTGTTCTGAACACAAATATCTCATTTTTTTGCCCCGGAAACGAAGGGTTTTCCCAAAAAAAATTTTTTTTTGCCGAATTTTTACCAACATTTTCTATTATCTTACACACTTGAAATACGTCTTTTGGCACAAGTTACGTTCACAAAATTATCCCTTAAAGTGTCTATAACACAATGTCACACATATTTTATGCAAAAAATGCATGTTTTACTAGAAAAATTTAATTTTATACACGGCACACACGACATAAACAAAGATCGTCGCTGTTTGCGACCACCATCATAACGTGGTTTGCGACCCGACTACGTATGAAACTTGACAGATTCTGGCTGTGTCTAAAAATACGCCTGAAATATTTACTGACGGCGAAACATGAATACGATCTATTTAATGAAAAAATTACCATGCCGGCACACTAATCTAACAAAACACTGAATATAGTATCAAGATAACAGTGTTTAACAAATTGATTGGTTAAAATATGTTATTGTCCGGCAAGGACCAACGAGGAGGTATGTGCATTACCCTTGCCAGGAAGGGAAGTGGGTAGGATTAGGTTAGGTTAGGTAAGTCATAAAAATAAATTAATACATGCATGCAGTATGCATTAGGTTAGGTTAGGTTAGGTTAGGTTAGGTTAGGTTAGGAGGTATGAGCATTACCCTTGCCAGGAAGGGAAGTGGGTAGGATTAGGTTAGGTTAGGTAAGTCATAAAAATAAATTAATACATGCATGCAGTATGCATTCGGTTAGGTTAGGTTTGGTTAGGTTAGGTTAGGAAGTATGAGCATTACCCTTGCCTGGAAGGGATGTGGGTAGGATTATGTTAGGTTAGGTTAGGTAAGTCATATTATATAAAAATAAATTAATACATGCATGCAGCGTGCATTAGGTTATGTTAGGTTAGATTAGGTGGGACATATTATATAAAAATGAATTAATACATGCATACTGCATGCATTTTGTAGTATATTAAACAGTTACCATCGGCTGATATAGGTATAATCGGCCGACTGCGTAAGTAGATTAGAATAAGATACAGTCGGCCGACAATGTTGCCACCGATTGTATCCAAGTCTGTACAAGGCTTTACGATAGTCAAGAAACACCCAATATTAACAGTTAGAACTGCATCAGATCTTAAGTTTCTACTGTTTCTGGGGGGAATATAACATCTGCTTTATTAAAGGAATTTCAAAATCTGTTGGATTCTGTTGGGTTGAAGTGTACAGAAGAAGTACGTGTTATAAACAGACAATCGGCAAAGAAAGGGATACACCGGCGAAATCAAAAGATTAACCTGCTACTTTTCAAATTAATTTTATCTCTGCTCCATATAGACCACCTACCTACTTTCGCGAGCTTTTCAAAACGGAGAAATGTATTAAAATGCGTGCACTATAAAGATGTAGTAAAGGTTTTACACCTCGCTCAATTTCTCTAAACGATTTAACTGAACCAAAGAAAATTGTAATAAATAAGCCATTAAAAAAATAGGTAATATTTATTATGTTATGTGTCTACTCTTGCTCCTGTGTTCCATGTTTTTAATCAAAGATCAAAGGCTTTGTTTTTTAATGAAAAAACGTTAAGTAGTATTCTTTTTGATGGGATGGGACACATTTTTTGTATAGTATCATTGTGTATAAACAATGATAGTATATATCAGGTTATATTTTTTAAGAGTAGGGGCGGCATTTTAATATAGTGCCGTGCCGGCAAGCATGTTAAAACCGCCACTGCCAATCAATAGGTACTTTTAGGTATAGGAAAGTTTATATTTGGTACGATTGTTTAATTAGGTAAGTTATTTAAGATTCCAAGTTTTCGACCTTGAGGGGGTGCCGCTCGCGCCGCCATGTTGGTTTTAAGGGGTGGAAAATTCGCGATTATCTCGGTACCGGTGCGAGATACGTCGATTGTGGTTATTATAAAAAATGTAGATCGTGCGATTTTCTACATTTTTTGTTTGAAACTTTTTTTTCTAAAGTTCATAGTTTTAGAGCTACAGCGCTTAGAAAGTAAGCGTTTTCGTCAATTTCTCGGAAAATTTAATTTTTGAACAAAATTCCCTGCTCTTTATTAATTTTTTTACCCTTATTTGTTACTCCATTCCACACCACCATAGAGGTAGAGCTATGGCGCTTTTTTCAACGTGGTAGCATAGTAAGGAGAATGGTATGTCAGGTTGCCGTCCAATTTGTGTATCTACTGCGCATTACGTCACTCAGCTTAAAAAACGTCGAAAGTCAACGCTCATTTAGTGAAAACGTCATCTGACAAATAATTGGATGCAAACAGTGGGCGCGTTTAGCGAACGCAACTGCTGACAATCAGCACTCAACATGTTTAGTTCTGATTACTGCCAACAGTTGTAATTTCGCTGAGCGGTATGAGCATCATGTCATGTTTTGTGGTTAGCATCACAAATAACATTAATTATTATAGGTTAGATTCTTCCTGTGCAATTGTCCAAGCATTCAACCAACAGTTGTGTGAATCCATGTGCAAAAATTGTCTGCACAACTTATGTTGACCAAAAGCAGCGTAGAAATTTACCGCTTAGAAAGTTGCATGTGCAGCAGCTGACAGCTAGCAAGGATTGTTAAGTTAACAATCCTTGGACAGCTAGCGCATAGGCAACCATCCCCGTTCAGCGAACGGCTACCGGTCAGCACTGTCAACGGTTGTGTTCGCTAAACGCCCAATGTTTGAAGTTAGTAAAAGCGATAATAATTTAATTAAATAAAAATATTTAAGCACTAAAAAGGTATGTATATGATTGATTTACCAGTACTTTATAACCTGTTATAACGTTAAAATAATAAAGATTTAAATTTATAAACAAAAATAAAATAGTCTTGTACATACCTTGCAAATGGTTATTTATAAATAAATACAGTTTATTTGATCAATTTTACAAAATTACACGTGTTTATATCAGTAGATGTTATAAATTCATAAATTGTTTGCATCCAATTTTGACATTACATGACTTATATGACGCGCACTAAATGTGCGTATTGTAATTTCGCATGTAATTTTTATTTTAATATTTTTAATAGTGTTAACGAATAGCAACATGCCTGCTTCTGCTGTGGATGGTTGTAACAATTATTACACGAAGATAAAAGGTACTGACATCAAGTATTTTACCGCGTTGAAAAGCTCGCGAAAGCCTACCTATATGGATGAACGATTAAATTAATTTGAAAAATAGTAGGTTAATTTTTTATTTCGCCGGTTTATCCTTTTCATTGCCTATGTCTGTTTATAGCACGTATTTCTTCTATTAATTTCAACCCAACAGAATCAACAGATTTTGAAATTCCTTTAATACAGCCAGAGATGTTGTTATATATTCCCCCCAGAAACAGTAGAAACTTAAGATCTGATGCAGTTCCAACTGTTAATTTGTCTGGGGCTGTTTCTTGACTGTCGTTAAAGGAAAATAAATTGTGCTAGATCGCTTGTTGGAAAAAATTTAAAAAATAGACTACTAATTTTAGGTTAGAATTCCAACTATGAAAAAGCATCTTATTTTATTAGATTAGCCAAATAAAACGTTATTAAAACTGCACTGAACAAGATTTTAGTTGATAGTACAGGAACTAAGCAGACATTTTGATAAAATTGACATTATATTCGAAAATTTTAGAAAATACATATTTTTGAGGTTAATTGTGACGTCACCCCTGCCGTTTTTTAAACTGAGTGACGTCACTGTACCTGCGCGCGGGCATCCTTATTAGTAAGCATAATCCACGAAGCATTATGTCATTAGGTACAGTCGGCGCCACCCAAATGTGAACGGCAAAATTGTATAGTGTAATTTACACTTTAAATCATAGTCGCCGTAAAATTTGTAAATAGTTGTCAAATATATTTGTCATAATTTGTCAAAAGTAAAAGTAAAAATAACTATGCCAAGACATTTAACTAAAGCGCAAAAAGCGAGGGTTATAGCTAAAAATTGGAAGAAAATAAGTTTTTGAGTGAAGTGGCTGCTGATTTAAATGTTGGTAAAAGTTATATACTTATATAAAAAAAAAGCGCTGGCAAGAAGAACAAAGACTGCAAAGATCTGCAAGGTATTAAGGTCTCCAATGAGAATAAACACAATAGGGCTTTTCGTTTGGATAACATTTTTTAACCTGGTAGTAAAAAGTTATAACTATTCGTTTTCGATTGTAAATATGACGTCACAGGTTATCTGTGGGTTGTAACTTTTTATTACCCAACACTCTACGTAGGTTATAGATTGTGGTTTTAGAAAGCGCGGGAATTCACATTTGACAGTATTTTGACACTTCTTATTTTATTAGTAACGTTATTGTATTGTGACGTTTGTACGTCTTTAATTGGGTTATATCAAATACGTTGTAGATTAATAACTAAACCTTTATTTATAATATATCAAATGGGCAATACAACTTTTATGATATACTTTTTCAAAACATAACATTTTATTTACTGTATCCTTGACAACCGACATCTTGCCGGCAGGGCCAACCACATAGTATATCCCTACATCTCCCTTTCTTTTTAATCATTTCGATACCGCTTAGGTTTCTTGACACTTCTCTTACTTCTTCTAAGTTCCATGCTTTGTCCCTCTGTTTGGTTCAGTGTCGTATTTTCTGCTTGTTGATTTACTTTGTTTCTTTCTTCTAGTCTGCTCGAGTTATCACTCTTGTTATTCTTCTCGTTTTGTTCATTCGCTTTACTACTGTCTTGTCTAACATCTTTCTCTTTCTCTTCCTTCTCTCTTTCGTCTCCTTCGGGTAGCTTGTTTAATGAATTTCTAACATCTTCTTGTTGTAGGATACATTCGTCTCTTTCGGGTAGCTTGTTTAATGAGTTTCTTGTTCTACGAAGTTCTCCTTCGCCGCTTTCAAGCCAATAAGAATTCGGTTCTTTTGCTTTATCAATGACTTCAGCTTTTCGTCTCATGTCACGAATCCATACCATATCACCGGGTTCCAAACTTGGTAGCGGCCTCGCTCTATGTCTTCTGTCGTAAAATTTTTTTTGGTTTTCCTGTTCCATTTTATTATAGTTTCTAACTTCTTCATGGTTCGGTAACTCGGGGTATAGGTTTTTAGATCTTATTGGTAAAATTTCCTTTAGCTGTCTGCCAAATAATAACTGTGCTGGAGAATTCCCACATGGCAGTTCAGTGTTCCTATAAGCCAGTAAACCTAAGTACCAATCATCGCATTTTTTCATTAACTGTTTCACAAGCTGAACGGCTCTTTCCGCCTGACCGTTGCTCCTGGGGTATCTTGGACTACTCATCACATGGTCAAAGTTGTATTTTTGTGTGAACCTTTGAAATTCATAACTACTAAATTGTGGGCCCCCATCCGAGTAGACTATATTCGGTATGCCGAATTGGGAAAACGTGTCTTTCAAGATTTTAATAACGTCTTCACTTTTGGTTTTACTCAGCTGTTTAACTATCGGGTATTTTGAATAGATGTCTTGGATAACTAGAAATGTTTTATTTTTGTAAATGAAAAGATCGGTAGCTTCGTGGTCCCATGGAAAATTTGGTAGTGTTCTAAGTGTCATTGGTTCTGTTTCCTGTTTGCTATTCTTAATGCAATCATGGCATTTTTCCACGTGGTCTTCAATGAAAATATTGATATTGGGCCACCATATAGATTTTCTCGCTCGTTTTTTACAGCTTCCGATGCCTTGATGCCCTATATGAATTTTATTTAACATCTCTTTGTACATTGAAGTAGGAATTACAAATCTGTCTTTGTAATAAAGTATGTCTCTATATATGGTAATGTCATTTCTATATTTAAAAAATTTCTTGCACTCCTCAGTTACTTCCTCTTTATTTGGCCAACCTTTTCCAGTGTATTCTATTAATTTTTCTAATTCTCTTGTTTGAGATTGTTTTATCTTCTTCTCTGTTATATGAAAACTTTCCTCAAGATCAGTATGAATAATGTTTATGTGATAAGTTATGTCCTCTTCTTCATCTAATATGTCTACATCATCTGTTCCATAGCTTAAGGGTCGTCTAGACAAGGTATCTGGTATGTAAAACTTTTTTCCAGCTACGTGCTCTATATCGAAATCGAATCTTGTAAGTCTAAGACGAAATCTTTGAAGTCTGATTGTTAGATCATTAATAGCTTTTTTCTTCAAAATGGTTAGCAGTGGGAGGTGATCTGTTTGTATAACAAATTTCTTACCAATTAGAAATTCTTCAAAACGTTCACAAACCCACATACAGGCTAGGGCTTCCTTTTCTATTTGAGCAAATCGTTGTTGTGTACTACTCAAACTTTTTGAACAGTACATTACTACCGCCCAACTGCCATCCTCTTGCTTCTGTTGAAGACATCCTCCGATTCCGAATGATGATGAATCGGCTTGGATACGAGTTTCTTTATTAACATCGTATAATTTTAATATTGGGGCTGACGTAACCATATTTTTCAGTCTTTCAAAACATCGCTCGTGTTCGACATTGAATTGAAAAACATTATTTTGTTTTAGGAGTTCTCGAAGTGGTTTACTTTCCTCAGCAGTATTCTCCAAAAACTTAGTTAAATGATTTATCATGCCGAAAAATTGCCTAACATGCGTGATGTTTTCGGGTTGAGGAAACTCCGCAATCGCTTTGATATGGTCATTACCGACTTGGATACCATTCTTTCCAACAATATGACCTAGCAAATTTATTTGGGTAATACCAATCTGACACTTATTTTTATTAAGAGTAAGTCCACTAGTTTTTATGAGGTATAATGTCTTTTCCAGGATTCTTTTATGTTCTTCCGGTGTTTTTGCGAAAATGGTTATATCATCCATGTGAATAAGTATATTTGGCATTCCATTAAACAACTTATTCATTGCCTGTTGGTACACTTCCGGGGCCGATGTTATTCCGAATGGTAGTCTTTTGTATTTAAACCGACCGAATGGTGTTAAAAATGTTGTATAGTCCCGAGAATGTTCTGACAAATACAGTTGCCAAAAACTGGATGTACAGTCTAACTTTGAAAACATTTTTGCCTCACGCACCTTTGCTAGTGTTGAATCAACCGTAGGCAGGATTATTTTTTCTCTGCGTACGAACTTGTTCAGTTCTGTGTAGTCTGCACAGATGCGCACTTGACCTGTCTTTTTTAAAACGCACACCATGGGCGCACACCAGGGGGTTGGATTATTTACATCAATTTCTTCGATTATATCTTCTTGAACCATTTTTTGTAGCTCATTTTCAACTTTTTCTAGGAGTGGAATCGGTACTCGTCGTGGTGTTGCGATTGAATAGGGCACAGCATTTTTATCAACCTGAATGTCATATTGGAAATTTTCAAGTTTTCCAATTCCATTAAATAGCTCTGGAAAGTCCTTCACTATTTGATCTAGGTTTGATTGACTTTTATCACATGAAAGTTGCTTTACATATTGAATTAAGTTTAATTTTTCAATAGCAGGCTTCCCTATCAAGTTATCACGGTTTCTAATAACGAACATTTTTAATTTGTATATCTGTCCCTTCCAATTTATTGGCACTTTGACTTTATCCAACACTGGAATTATAAAATCTCCAGGTCCCTTCAATTTTGTAGAAGTTTTCTTTAGTTTGTGTTGAAGATGAAGTTTTTCGAAGTTTTCTTCGCTGAGTATACTTACATCAGCACCCGTGTCGATTTTAAATTGTGTAGTTTTTCCCCTTATGTCTAAATCTACTTTCCATTGATGCTCTTTGTGCTTGTTCTTTATTTCACATACCGTTATCTGTCCTATTTCTTCTTCTGTGTCCGATACACTGGATTCTTCTGATTCTTCTGTAGAGTCGACGATTTCTCTCACGCCTTTTTTCTTCAAGCTTCGGGTTTTACACATCTTATTGTAGTGTCCTTTTATATTGCACTTTGTACATTTTGCGCTTAAAGCGGGGCATTGTTTTAATTCGTGACTTGGTTTCGCACCACATCGTCCACATTGAGAATATATTTTCGCTTTTGTGTGCGATTCAGCTTTTGAGTATTTGTTTCTTTCTTTAACTAACCTATTCACAGATTCAGACCGGCGTAACGTCTTGTTTTCTATTTTAACTCGTTCGTTTTGTAGTATTTTTGTCTTAGCATCTTGTAATGTTAGGTTACTGTATAACTGTAAGGATTCTGACAATTTTGTGTCTCTTAGGCCAACCACCAACCTGTCTCTGACCAGTTCGTCACTCATAGCTCCGTAGTTGCAAGTTTTACTTAGTGAAATCACTGCTACAATGAAATCTTGTGCCCTTTCCCCTTCATGTTGGACTCTGTTATTGAATTTTGCACGTTCAAAAATAACATTAACCTTTTTCAAAAAGTATTCATCTAAAAAGGTAATCATACTTTTATAGGTCCTCATTTCTTCATCGCTAGGGGTAACATTATCCAGCAATTTGTTAATTTCAGGACCCATGTGGAGTAGGAGGCTGTCTACTTGAGTCTTTTCACCAACGTTAGCTAAGCCTGTGACACTTCTGTACCTTTCATAGGTTTTTAGCCACTGGTTCCATTCAGATGGTTCAAACGAAAATCTTTCAGGTTGAGGGACTTGATTTATTGCTGTTGTGCCACCCAACACTTGGATCTGAGCCATTTTCTGTTCTAAAACCTCCAGCTGTTTTTTTAAAGCATCGTTTTGGTTTTGTAGCTGCTCCATTTTTCCCGGCTTGTATAATCTTATTTGTCGTATTTGAGCACACCTGACACCATGTATTGTGACGTTTGTACGTCTTTAATTGGGTTATATCAAATACGTTGTAGATTAATAACTAAACCTTTATTTATAATATATCAAATGGGCAATACAACTTTTATGATATACTTTTTCAAAACATAACATTTTATTTACTGTATCCTTGACAACCGACATCTTGCCGGCAGGGCCAACCACATAGTATATCCCTACAGTTATATGTATGTAATTTTTAAAGAAATATCAGTTTTGTCATTTCTGTTTTTAATGGCATTTTTATTTTAAGTGTATCGTGATCCGAGCATTTTCATTTTGAACTGGACTTATAGGACTTCTACTACTTTAATGTAAAATATATTCAGTCAGTTTTAAAAAAGTAGGTATTTCTTTCCATTCTAAAAGTAGTATAAAAATCAAAGGATATGTAGGTACTTTTCTACCCACGATTCATAATAATCTTGATGCGATCCTCTCGAATCCCTTTATTTATAATTATCTGTTATTTGCTGACCCCAATATTGAAAAATGTTATTGCTATTATATTGTTAACAAAGCCCAAGTTAAATGAATTTAAATCGTCTAATAGAATTTGGGACATTGCAAATAATATTTCTCCTTCCGGTTTCATTATGTACTCAATTATTATCACAGTTATTAATGCTTTATAAATTGGTGTTTACTATGTTTTGATTTTTGAACTTGAAACGTTTAGTTAGGTTATGTTGTTTTAACCATATCATTCGATTGCTCTCACTGGTTAGAACCTTGGGTTATAACTACTCAATAACCATTTCATAACTATAGTTATCCAAAAGAAAAGCCCTAATGCTCTGGTCGAATTTATCCATCAGAATCCTTTCGAAACCGCTGTCAAAACTCAAGAAGACACATTATTCCCAGGGTCTTTCAGAATAGCACAAAGACGTCTTAAGATATCTGGCCTGACGAATTGCTGATTTTTAAATATAGAGATTAGTTTTTACCATTTTTATTTTATTAATGTTTTTCTGAATGAATTAAAAATTATTAGGTGTATGTGTTGAAATTGATAAGTTTGATAAAATGGACAATGTAAAGTATATAAGTTTTTATTCCAACTTTATACATGCATGCAAGGATGCCTCTAATCTATACATTCACATAAACAACAACCAACTCTCTTTTGTTATTTCATATAATCTGTAGTTGGCCAAAGCTTTTCTAAAAGTAACTAAAAACAGTAATACCAACTAAGGACTAAATACTTAACACCCCGCCACAATTTAACAAATCTAAAAAAAAAACATTAATGTTATTCATAACCTAACAACGTTATCAATTTGTTAAATTGCACACGAGCAAGAGGTTTTGTGAATAAATCTGCCTCTTGATTACTAGAATCAATATAGATAAGCTTTACTTTGTTTTTATAAATAATGTCTTGTACAAAACTTATCCGAACGTCTATATGTTTTAGTCTATTTTCACACTTATTTTGTTCAGCTATGTAAATGACACTTTGATTATCTTCATAGATTATAGCTGGAACAACATGTTCAATGTCAAGTCCTAGGTCTAGTAACACTTTTTGTATCCATAAAACTTCAGTAATAGTTACACTAAGGGAAATAAACTCCGCCTCACATGATGATAAGGCCACACAATTTTGTTTACGAGAAGCCCATTGAATTACATTTCCAAATATTTTCACCACAAAACCTGAAGTAGATTTACGGTTATTAGCTTCGTTGGCCCAATCAGCGTCACAGTAGGCTTGTAAAATACAAGACAAGGATGATTTATAGACAAGTTTCATGTATTTAGTTTTCTTGAGATAACGTAATATTCGCTTTAAATGATTCCATAGTTCTTCAGTAGGCTGTGATTGGAAACGACTAAGAAATGATACAGCATAACATATATCAGATCTCGTAGTTGTACATAAATATATTAGACAACCAATCAGTTCACGATAAGGCTTGCTTTCTAATTTAGAATCATCATTAGCGGTAAATTTAAATTTTGCTTCCATAGGTGTTGATTTTTCTTTACAATCTTGCATATTGAATTTGATCAATAATCTCTCTATACATTGCGTTTGATCAATATTTAAAATTCGTTGTTCTATATCTCTCTGTATGTTTAAGCCTAAGAAAAATTTTACTTCACCTAAATCTTTCATTTCAAAGGCATTGGCTAAAGAATGTTTTAAATTATCGATTTCTTTAATATTGTCACCAATAAGGAGCAAGTCGTCAACATATATTATTATATACATAACAAAGTTATTTGTCATCTTAATTAGTAGACATTTATCAGAATCTGCTATGCTAAATCCGTCTTCTACTAAGTGAATAGACAAAGTTTTATACCATTCTCGGGAGGATTGCTTAAGGCCATATATGGTTTTATGTAACTTACAGATTTTATTGTTGCTAGCATATCCTGGTGGTGGTTTCATATAAATAGTCTCTGTTAATGTTCCATTCAAAAAGGCACATTTAAAGTCCATTTGTTGAATAAAATATTTCCTTTCATTTGCAACAGACAATAAAATTCTTAGAGTACTTAGCCTTGTCACAGGTGAATAGGTTTCATTAAAGTCCAGCCCTCTTCTTTGAGAACATCCCTTCGCCACTAGTCTAGCACGATATCGCGAAACTTCACCAGTTTCATTGCGCTTTACACTAAAAACCCACTTACTGTCAATTGGAGTTCTATTCGGTGGCAAATCTACAAAAGTCCATGTTTGGTTTTTCTCTAAAGCTTGGAGTTCCTCCTCTATGGCACGTTTCCACTTATCCTTCTCAGGATGTTTGTCCACATCAGTGATGGTTTGTGGAATATCAAGTTCAGTATACTGTTCAGCATTTAACGCGTAAGCTATACACGTTTCATTATATAATGAACTCTCATCGTCAACTTCTGATTGAACATAATCTTGAAGCCAAGCAGGAGGTCTTGTCTTTCTCTTTTCTTTTCGGTTATTTTCATCATTACACTTAGGTTCTTCAAAATAATTTTCATCTTCACCTCTTTCTTCTTCTTCTGTCCCTCGTACTTTACTCTCCAATTCTTCATTTTTAACTTCTATATCTTTGTAAGGTATAGTAACAGAAACAGGATTATTGTGAACATTCTCATTAAAAACAACATTCCTTGAAGTAATTATTGTATTTGTGTTCGAGTTCCACAATTTGTAGCCATTTGTGCTATAGCCAACCATTATTAATTTCTTACACTTATCATCTAATTTATGTCTTTGAATTTCTGGAATATGATGGTAAGCAGTAGAACCGAATATTCTCATATTTTTTACTGAAGGTTTCCTTCCAAACCATAATTCTGCAGGGGTTTTATCCTTCCTAGCATGAAGTGAATTACTAGGTGAACGGTTCATTATGTAGGCTGCTGTACGAACAGCTTCCCCCCAAAGTGTTTTCGATACACTACTGTCCACTATCATAGCTCTAGCCTTTTCTAATAGTGACCTATTAAAACGCTCACTAACTCCATTTTGTTGTGGATTATATGGAACGGTATATTCCATTCTTATACCGTTATCCTGGCAAAAATTCTTAAATTCAGCTGACGAGTATTCTCCACCATTGTCCATTCTCAAACGAGATATTTTGGTACCGAATTGTACTTCAGCAGCTGCTTTATACTGCTTAAAACATTGAAAAACATCACTCTTTCGTTTTAAAAGAAATACTGTTACAAAATGTGTAAAATCATCAATAAATGTTGTGAAGTACTTATAACCCTCGGTTGTTTCTGGATTAATAGGACCGCAGACATCCGAATGTACTAATTCTAAGGGTCTCTTGGATCTGGGTTTATCAACTGTAGTATATGGTAATCGTGATTGCTTGGCTCTTACACAGGGTTCGCAAAATTCTAGTTCCCCTTGTAGAGAAGTTGGCATACCATCAACTGCTTGCTTATTTGCCAATTGAAGGATACTGGCTTTATTCAAATGTCCATATCTACGATGCCATAGTACTAAATTTGATGAATCAGTCGAATCTTTAACTACTGAGGCAATTTCACTGGTAATTAATGGTAGTTTAAATTCAAATAATTTCCTACCCTTCTGTGCCTCTAAATAAAGTTTATTTCCCAGATAAATGCCAGCCTTTCCTTTCTCAAAGATAACTTTAAAACCTTTTTCTTCCCGTTTAGTTACACTCATTAGATTAAATTTTAGGTTAGGAACGAACAATACATTAACAACATTAATTGTAATTCCATTACACGACATTTTAACATTTCCTCTTTTGACTGCAATCAATTTTTCACCGTTCTTGGCAACAGCAATTTCCACTGGTTCTTTCAATAGTTTTAGGTCATAAAAATAGTGTTCAAATTTTACCATGTGTTCTGACGCACCCGAATCTAACAACCATTTAATTTCGCCGCTATTTTCTTCTGCGTTATTTAAATTTCCTTTTTCCGCTACAAAACAAATTTCCTCTTCTTCGCTCACTTCTGTTTCACACACATTAGCATTCCGTTGTGACCTATGTTGATTGTTTGTTTGTCTTGACTGATACTGACTTTGACCACCCTGTAAGTATTTCTCAAATGGTTTATTCTGTATATTTCTGCAATCTGCACGCTTATGCCCCATTTTTCCACAGTTATAACATCTATATTTGTAATGATTACTCTGAGCACTAAAAGCTGTAGAATGATGGTTAACATTGCCACGATTAGAGTTTTTGCGTTTATTGCTTTCATCTAAAAGACGGGCTTTCACAAATTCTAAAGATAATTTGGACTGATCAATAGTTTCTAAGGCAGCCACAACAGCTTCAAAAGATTTGGGTAAACTCAATAATAAATGACAGACAGCATCCGAGACATCAACGTTAGCACCTGATTCCTTCAATTCTCTGATAAGCTTATCAAACTGCAATAAGTAATGGTTCATGTCCTCGCTTTCATCATATTTCAACGTGAGAAGTCTTTTCCGAATAAATAATTGACTCGAAATGGTTTTCCTTTCAAATACTGCTTTTAGGGTGTCAATAATTCCTTTTGCTGTTTTTTGGTCCTTGATATATTCTAATTATTCATCTGCTATATAATTAATTATGATTGCTTTGCACTTCTTTTCTTGTTTCTCCAAAGAATTTATTACTTCTTGTGTTTGCCCATTAGTTAAGACACTTAAATCCGATTTTATAAATTTCATTAAATCGTGTTGATCAAGGATCGCTTCTAATCTGAATTTCCAGCTACCAAAGTTAGTTCCATCAATAAACAAACCTTGTATTTTTCCACGTCCATTTTGTCACCAATTCCAACTGTGTTGTGCGAATTTCCTTCAGGATTGTTACAAACAAAGTACACTCACGTTTCCAGCTGTTTAGGGTATTACTGGGTGACTGGGCCCATAACCTGATAAGTTTGATAAAATGGACAATGTAAAGTATATAAGTTTTTATTCCAACTTTATACATGCATGCAAGGATGCCTCTAATCTATACATTCACATAAACAACAACCAACTCTCTTTTGTTATTTCATATAATCTGTAGTTGGCCAAAGCTTTTCTAAAAGGAACTAAAAACAGTAATACCAACTAAGGACTAAATACTTAACAGAAATATATTAATTATTGTTAATACGCTAGTTTGTGTCATTTTATTTCTTACAATCGTGAAACATGAATGAATTAAAGGAATAATTAATATTAACCTTCTTCCACTAATATGTAGGTAATATTAGTTAATTATTTTGTTAACTTCTTTTATATTATTCGTGTCGGCCCTCGTCCTTCCAATTATTATTATGGTAACAGAAAATAATAAAAGTAATATTATTTTCTGTCAATATATCCTCTCTGTGTTACGCCACTAAACAAAGTCTGACTTACTACAATGAAATTCAGAAAAAAATTCCATGACAACCAAAATGCGTTCACATTTGGATGGCGCCGACTGTACCTTTACACTTACGCTCAATCGTGAGCGACTGGAGCGCCCCGTTCCAATCGCGCGTATTTTCGCGCAACCCTGAGTGTCGCGTTCTAAAACTTTGTTGTTAAAAATTGACACACTCCAATCGCACAGTATTGCCTGCGCGGTGAAATGTGACATGATAACACGGCTAATGTAAATTGAAAAGTGTCAAGTTTCTCGCGCGATAGTCGTGGCTCGTGGAGTGTTAAAAATTTCAACAGTTTTATAGACGGTTTGTTCTGAAATGGAGCAAATTATAAACAAAAAAAGATTTTTTTTACTACATAATCCCGAGTAGCCTCGGGATTTATAGTTTTAGAAAACTCAACTAGTTTGTCGTAAAAGCGGCATTTTTTTAATTTCGATTAGTATAATCTTTAGATTTAATCTTCCATAAACATGGGATAGGATTTATATAGCTCAATAAAATTTGTAATTGTTTCTTTTGACCAATATCGTGCATCTGCCATAGTCTCTATAGAAAAATATAAAAACGCTTACAAATATGCGAATCCTAGGTAGCTATGTTTATATTAAAAAATTAAAAAAAGTACTTACCGCCTTTTAAGAGTAAACTCCACAAGATCGACCGCGTGAAAATCGAAGTAAACTTTTACCCTACGTGAAATTTCCGCATGAAAACAACTGGCGAAGTAATGCAGGATTTGACACGTCTAAGAACCGCGCGATTATATACATTTACACTAACAAGCTTTCGCGTGTGATTGGAACGGGCATTATGTAATCCAATTAAAGTATTATCAGTTTACATTGCGTCATTTACCTATGACAAGTAAATAGTGCAACCTTTCAAGAAACTGTTGCTTTGCATTTTTATACCATATAGTTTTAGTCTAGAACTCACCTCTGAACGAACAAGTTGTTGTATTTTTATATCGCTTATAATAAATACACGTTCAATAGTATTTGTGATTGTTTTTAAAAAGGGCGTTTTCCATCTTCAACCCCTAATTGGCGCAGTCGGTAGGATAGCGAGGGTAATTTATTGCAAATTTACCTTTCTATTTCTATAGAAAAATCGCTATTCGAAAAAGAGAAAACTTCGCAGTGCTACCCAAAAGAGTTCAGTCTCCAAGAGGTTGTTAGAAGAATACAATTAAAGTAAGTGTCTAATATTCCTTTTGCTCCTTTCCCAATTTCTAAATCAAATAGATTTTGTTGAAAGAATTAGTTAGGCTTGTTCATTGTGAACATTCTTGTAGTTATTTCATTTGAGAAATTATTTACAAGAGCGTAACATTCTTGTTACATTAGTTTGTAAGAAAACTTGATTTTTGTTGGAAATAAAACGAGAGAATTTTATATTTCAACGTATTCTGATATTATATCAAATACAGCTAATTATTTCAATTATTTGATAATTAATTGATTAACTTAACATTACACTTAAGTATTTTTAATTTTTGCGTTAAACGAAAATTGTATTCTAAACATCTAAAATGGCAAAAGAAATAGATTCAGGTCTTTATCGTATCTATTCTGATAACATCCCTCCATTTAATGGCGATAAATGTATGTTACCATCATTTTTGGGAGCTTGTGATGACCTTGTTGCTAATTTTGAAGATAAGGCCCATTCAAATCATCAAATAAACCGAGCTATTGTTAGAACTATAATTTATAAATTACGTGGACACGCGTCAGAGTTAGTTAGCCCTCAAGAAGAATTAAATTCATGGCCGTTAATAAAAAATTTCTTAAATAGTGCTTTTGCAGACAGACGGAGCGAACAAACATTGCTCAATGATTTAATGACCGCGAGTATTAATAAAAATGAAACATCTGCCGAATTTGGTACTCGTTTACAATTAATTAGAAGTTTATTAGTTGCTAAATTAAATGAAACAGGTGCTAATGCAGTAATGAAACAAATTAAAATTACAAATTACGAACAATTAACTCTCGCAACATATATTAACAATTTAAATAAGGACATTAAAATCATAGTAAAATGTAAGTCCCCAGATTCATTAGAAGCTGCTATGCAAATAGTTGCAAACGAAGAATCCGAACAAAAATATGACCGAAGAACACAAAACCGTCATAAACAAAATTTTCAAAATTTACAATCTCAAAATCAAAGAAGCATATTTAAAAATCAAAATTATAATCAAAACTTTCAAGATCAATCATTTCAAACTAAAAAATATTTTACTAATCAACAAGTTTTTAATAAGCAACAAAAACCATTTTATTCACCATTTAAAAATTATAATAATGTTTTTAAACCTGATAGAAATTTTATACCAAAAAATGAACAAACACCAATGTCTACTCAAAGTAAAGTACCATCATTACAAACCGGAAGTCAATATCAAAACCAACCCTTATCTCAATCTCAAGTTCAAAAGAAATTTCCATGGTTTAAACCGACAAACTTACCTAAATATGTAACTGAAGAATTACATAACGTAGAAAATGAACAAATTGAACCTAATTTTAACTTAGATGATCCTGAAATTCAACAAACAATTAATGAATTTCCACCTTATGACTTTCCCGAATATTATTCTGAAGATTTTTTAGAATATTTAGCTAGTGACGATCAAAGTTCAAGTCAGCAAAATTTTCAAACAGCTTGCTTAACATTGCCCCTGACATAGCGTTTAATGCCTATGTAAACGCTTTACCATTTATCACAATAAAAAATCCGAACTTGAAACTATTAATAGACACAGGATGTAATATTAATATGATAAGACCTATAGTTGCTGAATATTACTTTCCAGAATATATTGTCAAAAGCCCCTCTGTTCTTAAAACTCCGCTAGGAGATAAAACAGTACTAGGAAAAATTACAATACCAGCATTCCCAGAATTTCAAGTAAATAAAGACATAGAATTTACATTGTTTCCATTTTCTGATTATTTCGACGGTATTATCGGATTAAAAGAATTGCATAAATTAGAGTTAATAATGGACTTTAAAAATAAGATTTTATATAACAAATTTAATATTAAAATTCCATTTCAATATCGCTCTGAAAAAACACAAAATCAATTTACAATTGAAATACCTGCATTTTCAAGCCTTCAGCAAAGATTCCCAGTTGATGTAAACTATGGTGAAATTTTAATACCTGATATTAAGTATAATGAATTATGGATCCCGGAAACTATTGCTCTAGCTGAAAATAATAAAGCTATTTTTGAAATTCAAAATACAAGTGATCATACAGTATGTTACACATTTCATGAACCATTCCATGTAAAATCTTTAATTAATGAGGAAATTGAAATTTTTAATATTGAGCAAATGATACCAACGTATCAAAATGAAATAGATAATAAAAATGAAATTTTAAAACAGATTCGTACTAATCATATGTACTCTGAAGAAAAAAACGCTTTACTAAAATTAATTTCAGAATTTTCAGATTTATTTCACGATAATGATTCAAAATTAACTTTTACTAATAAAACAAAACATGAAATTCGTACCACGGATGAAATACCAGTACATACAAAAACGTACCGATTTCCTTTCTGCCATAAAGAAGAGGTTAATCGTCAAATAAATAAAATGCTTAATGATGGAATTATCCGTCATAGTCAAAGCCCCTGGTCCAGTCCCATCTGGATAGTACCGAAAAAAGCAGACGCGAGCGGCAAAAAGAAGTGGCGAATTGTAGTCGACTATCGCAAAATTAACGAAAAAACAGTAAACGACAGATATCCGATTCCCAATATGGACGATATTTTAGATAAACTTGGCAAATGCAATTATTTCTCTACATTAGACCTTGCGTCCGGCTTTCACCAAATAGAGATGCACCAAAATTCTATTGAAAAAACCGCTTTTAATGTCGAAAATGGGAAATATGAATGCCTTCGTATGCCATTTGGACTTAAGAATGCTCCAGCTACCTTTCAAAGGGTAATGGACCATGTTTTACGCGATCTCCAAAATAATGTATGCCTTGTATACATGGATGATATTATCATCTTTTCAACTTCCCTTCAGGAACATATTTCAAACTTACGATTAGTATTTAAAAAACTTAGAGAAGCAAAATTAAAAATTCAACTAGATAAATCAGAATTTCTTAGACAAAACGTAGAATTTCTAGGTCATGTAATTACTCCTCAAGGAATAAAACCAAATCCGAAAAAAATAAAAGCTATTTTAGAATTTCCCGTTCCGAAAACCAGTAGAGATATAAAATCTTTTCTCGGTATGTTAGGTTTTTATAGAAAATTTATAAAAGACTTTGCAAAATTGACAAAACCACTCACTCAATGTTTGAAAAAAAATGTTAAAATCATACATGATAAAAAATTTTTAGATGCATTTAATCATTGTAAAACCCTATTATGTAATGAACCTTTACTTCAATATCCAGATTTTAGCCAGCCTTTTATTTTAACGACAGATGCTAGTAATTTCGCTATAGGAGCAGTGCTCTCTCAAAAATTTAATGGACAAGAAAAACCCATTGCTTTTGCTAGTCGTACATTAAACGACGCGGAGAAAAATTATAGTACGGTTGAAAAAGAATTACTAAGTATAGTGAATTTTACTAAGTATTTCCGCCCTTACTTATCCGGAAGAAAATTTAAAATTATTACCGATCACAAACCGCTGCAATGGATTAATAACCTAAAAGAGCCAAATTCACGCCTCATGCGTTGGCGTTTAAAATTGTTAGAATATGACTATGAAATAGAATACCGTAAAGGAAAGGACAATAAAGTTGCTGATGCCCTTTCTCGGATTGAATTAAAAAATGACGAATTAAATGCTATAGAAAATGAATCATTAATTAATCAAATTGACCCGGACGAACAAAATAAAATTGAAACTGACTTTCCTGACCTAGATGACTTAAGAGACCTAGAAATGGAACCCATGCAAAAATTAGAACCTCAACCGTCTACCTCGCGAGTTAATATTATTTCGGACATTCAAATAATGCCTGCAATCGAAAAACAAGTAGATGAAAATTCTACTAATGAAACTATACACTCAGCTATCGAAAATCCTATACTTGAAATACCTATTTCAGAAAAAGCTATCAATACTTTTAAAAACCAAATATTTTTAACTATTTCTCACGATGCTATTAGATCAAACGTACAAGTTAGCACACCTCATGGAAAAAATAAACGATACAATATTGTAATAGCCGGTAGGGACCCTGAATTCCTAAAATCAGAATTATTACGAATTTTCAAAGAATATATAAAACCTAAATTTGTTCATGGACTATTAATAGATGACCGCGAAAAAAATATTATCATACCACTCTTACAAAAATATTTTAATGAAAGAAGTTTCAAATTAATTCAATCAAAAATTTATTTGACTGATGTCCAGGAATCAAATAAACAACAGGAAATTATACAAAAACATCATGTTCAAAAAACAGGACATTCAGGTGAAACAATAAGTGATATACAAAAAACATACTATTGGCCAAATTATGCCAAGGATATACGTGACTATATTAACAACTGTGAATTATGTCAGAAAAATAAATATGAAAGACGACCTAATCAAATTATTTTAAAAAATACTCCCATTGGCGAAAAACCCTTTGAACACCTATATGTTGACACATTTAGCATAGATAAGCAAAAATTTGTAACAATTATAGACAGCTTTAGTAGATTTGCCCAAGCTTATCCTTTGACCTCACAGACAGGACTAGGTATTATCGAACAATTAATAATTTTTATTTCACACTATGGTATCCCTCATAAAATTACTTGTGATGACGGATCCGAATTTAAAAATAATTTAGTTACAGAATTTGCCAAACTTTACCAAATTAATATACATTATACCACGCCACTGAAGATAATTTATTAATTAATCAGTTCGAACATGAACCCACAATAATAATGAAACTTAGTTTATTAGCTTATAATAACTCAATTCATTCGTCAACAAAATTCACACCATTTCAAATAATAAAAGGAAATCTCAATTTAGAAACAAATTTTGAAACTACCGAAACCAAAATTGTTAACGATTATCTTAATAGGCAAGCAGTCAATTTCGAAATAGTAAATAAAATAATTAACGAAAATAATGAAAAATCTCGACAAATAATTGAGAAAAGAAATGAGAATATTGAAAATGCTAATTATTTCTCAAAGAAAGGTAAAACCATTTTCAAAAAGCTAGACGAAAGAAAAGCTAAACATAAACCCTTTTATACTCCTGAAACTATGCATACAGATCTTGATAATAAAATAAAAACTTTAGATAAAACATATCATAAACGAATTTTTAAACCTCCCAGACAAATATCTAAACAAAATGTTGTTTCAGATGAAGCTGATAATGATGCTGATCAGCCTGGCAGCAGCACAAATAGCGTTAATACCAATCGATAATCCATTATTACCATTTCTAATCAGTAAAGCCCGAATAATAAAATCCAAACACACGTATGTGAAATATATCGACTTAGAAATATTTTCAAGCCCTCTAGAATCAATAAAATTTAATATAGAGTCATTAGAACAAAAAAATAAAAACAGACGATGACTTTTTACCACCTTTAACCGATATTCTTTTACATTTAAAATATTTACATACAAAAGCTAGTAATAAACTTCAAAACCTGAAACCAATATATAGGCAAACGCGCGGAATAATAAACCCTATTGGAAAAATATATAAATGGGCATTTGGCCTACTTGATTCCGATGATGGCGAACGTTTCGAAAAAGCAATAGAAACATTAGAGAAAAATCAGCAGCAAATTCATCATGATATGAAAAATATGTTAACAGTAACAAAAAACTTCATGAATGAAACTAGCACAGTTATTACAAGAATATTATCTAATCAAAATCAGTTAACAGAACAAATTAAACTTTTAGAAGATAATTTAAATAAATACAACTTATTTTTAAAGATACAAAACTGGATAGATGTTATGATTATAGATTGTCAGAATATAATTGAAATTTTGGACATTTTAGAAAACAGTGTGTTATTTGCAAGATTAAACATAATAAATAATAACATTTTAGACGTATCAGAATTAGATGAAATATTAAAACCCCTAAGGAAACTATACCCTAATGAAATAATTGATTTCAACTACAAACAATCATATCTAGAAAATATTAAAGTTGAAACACAATACCTGAATAATAAAATTCTTTTCAAATTTCACTTACCTCTAGTAAAAGAAAATCAATTTGATTATTATCATTTGTTTCCAATTCCAAATAACAACGAAATCCTTATACCACCCGAACCTTATATAATATTAGACGCAGAAGAACATTACTTTCTTCATGAAGCCTGCCAAATCATTGAGGAATATTGTGTATATTTCAACCGAAATCCAGTTAATCTCGAAAACTGTATACCACAATTATTACGTGGAAATCAAATACAAAACTGCAGTGTGATAATGATCAATACATTCAGAAAACATTAATCGAGCCAGTCAATGATGCAAACATAATTATCGTTCCTGCTGAAAGTGAAAAGATCATTAAACAATGTCCCCATCAGGAATACATCGAAATTAATCGACCCTACTTAGTAAAAATTCCCCATGGATGCCGAATAATGGTAAATCATTACACCTTCTTGAATATGGAAGTTAACATCAAATCCAAACAAGTAGAACTACTACCTATCATAATGCAAGTACAGATGTCTTCGAGAAATTCACCTTTAATTCTCCAAGACGTACACACGGACAGACTTTCCGAAATTGTGAAAAGTGCGCAAAATATACACATTCATGACTTACAAAGTGTAAAAGTGAAGGACACAAGTATCAATGTATTATTATATATAACTTATCAGTTTACATTGCGTCATTTATCTATGATAAGTAAATAGTGCAACCTTTCAAGAAACTGTTGCTTTGCATTTTTATACCATATAGTTTTAGTCTAGAACTCACCTCTGAACGAACAAGTTGTTGTATTTTTATATCGCTTATAATAAATACACGTTCAATAGTATTTGTGATTGTTTTTAAAAAGGGTGTTTTCCATCTTCAACCCCTAATTCGGGGCGCTCCAGTCGCTCACGATTGAGCGTAAGTGTAAAGGTACCTAATATAGGTACCTTTACATGATTATTAATACTTTGACTTTTTCGAACTCCTTGTATTCATTTATGGACCCGGTTGTTCTGGATTAATTAATGTTGAAGAATTTAATTCATCAGAGATTATGGGCTCTTTCTGAGAATTTTCCTCTTGTTCTTCAGAATCATTACAAGTATCATCTGGCATTTGTAAAGTGAAAAATTGATTGATTTCAGGTGGTTCCTCGTCGTAGTTCCCAGAAGTTGGATTTTGTACTCATCTCGCAGAAGATGCCGTTTTTTGCTTTAATTGTAAACTTTTCAAATAGTGCCGATATTCCTCTTGTAAAAGGTGGTGTCAGTTCTTGGCAACATTTGTCTGCCCATATTAACTGTCATGAAAAAAGTTTGTCTCATGCTATGCATACAAAGCAGCTATGACCCTAAACAAAAATTTGTCACAAAATAATACTGTGGGTGCTCGTCACCAAGATCTAATAGAAGCGGAAAATGCTCGATGGCGAGCTGTTTTACAGAGAATTGTGCTGTGTGTTCAATATCTAGCGAAACAGAATTGGGCTTTTAGAGGAAAAAACAGCAAATTGTTTGACGATAATAACGGGAATTTTTTGCAGCTCATACAAATGATTGCCAAATTTGACACTAACATATATCTGATCATATTCAACGAGTTCAAAATGACCAAAATCGCATGCCTCATTATTTAGGGCCTAGAATACAAAACGAAATTTTAAGTTTATTGGGGAACGAAGTTAAAGCCATGGTCTTGAAAATGTTTACCGATGCCAAATATTACTCTTTAATATTAGATTGCACTCCTACTGATGCAAATCATCAAGAACAATTAATAATACCACCGGCGCTGGGCTTACCAAATACATCTCAACATTTTTAGAACATAATAAAATTGACATATTACACAATGAGAGGCCGCAAGGTTACGATAACGGTTCAAATATGAAGGGCGAAGGGCAAACATAATGGGTTGCAAAAGCATATATTTTAAACATAAATCGCGGGCCTTCTATGTATGGAACGCCGTTTTAATATTTACTCACTATTTATTCATTTCTGCTGTTAATTAGAGATATCACTAATTTAATTTCAGATATCTGGAATTAATTGCTGATATCAGAAATTAATTTCAGATATGAGAAATTAATTTCAGATATCTGAAATTGAATTAGAGATATCGCTAATTGAATTTCTGATATCTGAAATTAATTTCAGATATCAGAAATTGAATTAGCGATATCTCTAATTCAATTTCAGATATCGAAAATTGAATTATTTATATGCATATAGATATAATTAAGTAATTAGTAATATGTATATACATATAATAAAGTAATTTTAAGTATCAGAAATGAATTTACAGGTACATTTACAAATTGTAATTTCAGATATCAGAAATTAATTTCCGATATCAGAAATTAATTTCCGATATCAGAAATTAATTTCCGATATCAGAAATTAATTTTCGATATCAGAAATTAATTTCTGATATCAGAAATTGATTTAATTATTTCTATATAGATATAATTAAATGATTAATAATATGTATATACATATAATAAATTAATTACAGATATCTGAAATATAATTAGAGACATCTCTAATTCATTTTCAGATATCGGAAACTGAATTATTTTTATGTATATGGATATAATTAAATAATTAATAATATGTATATACATATAATAAATTAATTTCAGATATCAGAAATTAATTTCAGATATCGGAAATTAGCGCCATCTAGTGACCAGTAGCATAGATAGGAGATATCTTATTTAATCTGGCAACACTGTACTCTGACTAACTGCAAATAGTGCAAATTCTTGGCGTAATATAATTTGAAAATACTGTTATAAATAGGTATTCTTTGTTTAAACTTTTTAAACATTACACGGTATTTTATAACACTGGGAAGAAGATGATAACACAACCGCAAAATCGCTTAACAGCGCGCTCTTTTATCATCATGAAACAGTTAAGAATTACGGTGTTGCCAAGTATTTATTTTATAGTTGTTAACCTATTGATCAGTAGATGGCGCCATTTTCTGATATCGGAAATTATTTTCTGATATCGGAAATTATTTTCTGATATCGGAAATTATTTTCTGATATCGGAAATTAATTTCTGATATCGGAAATCAATTTCTGATATCAGAAATTAATTTCCGATATCAGAAATTGATTTAATTATATCTATATAGATATAATTAAATGATTAATAATATGTATATACATATAATAAATTAATTTCAGATATCTGAAATATAATTAGAGACATCTCTAATTCAGTTTCAGATATCAGAAATTGAATTATTTATATGTATATAGAAATAATTAAATAATTAATAATATGTATATACATATAATGAATTAATTTCAGATATCAGAAATTAATTTCAGATATCAGAAATTATTTTCAGATATCTCAAATTGATTTAATTATATCTATATAGATATAATTAAATTATTAATAATATGTATATACACATAATAAATTATTTTCAGATATCTGAAATAGAATTAGAGAGATCTCTAATTCAATTTCTGATATCTGAATTAGAATTAGAGATGTCTCTAATTCAATTCCAGATATCTGAAATTAAATTAGTGATATCTCTAATTAACAGTAGAAATGAATAAATAGTGAGTAAATATTAAAACGGCGTTCCATATCTATGCGTACCTTGTACAGCACATACGTTAAATTTAGTTGTTAATGATGCGGCAAAATATCGTTGGAAACTATAGATTTTTTTGGAATCATACAGGAAATATATAAGTTCTTTTCCGGCAGTACTAAACGTTGGGCTATTTTATCAAAAAAACTTCCACATTTTACACTGAAACCACTTTCTGATACTCGATCGGAAAGCAGGATAGATGCGCTAAAACCTCTTATGAACGATTTACCAAAAGTTGATGGTGCTTTCACTGAAATTTTGGAGGACGAACACGACGATTTTGATCTCAACACTAAGCATCAAGCAGATGCTCTATTGAATAAAATTCGTTCATTTAAATTTATATGTTCCCTGATCCTTTGGCATGATATTTTGTCCAATGTAAATATTGTCAGTAAGTTACTTCAAGGCACTGATTTTAACATTTTACAGTCAACTGACTATTTGTCAAAATTATATAATAAGTTGAAAACTTTCAGAACTGAAGAATATTTTACAAGTTTACTACAAAAAGCAACTAAATTTAAGTGGCTGAAGAACTTGATATAGAACCGAATTTTCCAGAGATTACTACAGTTAGACAATGCAAACGACGGAGAATGTTTGACTACGAATCTCGAGATGAGACAATATTAACGATCCTAAAAACAAATTCAAAATAAATTTTTTCTATACCGTTTTAGATACATCCATGGTTGCTATTCATGAACGTTTTGAGCTTATAAATACATATAAAGACAAATTTTCTTTTATGCATAATTTAAGCGAATAAGTTAAAGATATGCCCAGAGAAGAAGTTGCAAAGCAGTGTGCTGACTTAGAATTGTTGTTATCAGATCTTTCTAATTTAGACTGCCCCAAAGATATTAATGGAGAGGATTTAGTAGATGAAATTCAAAATATAATAAATTTCTTTGATGTTGGAACTAACATTTCTCCCAAAGACATTCTTAAATTTATATTTAAAAATGGACTTACACCTGAATTTCCCAATCTAGCAATCGCGTTCAGGATTTTATTGACGCTTCCAGTCTCCGTAGCTAGTGGGGAAAGATCGTTTTCTAAGTTGAAACTAATAAAGTCGAATTATTTACGCACGGCGACAAGTCAAGATCGACTGAACGATCTAGCAATAATCTCCATCGAGAGTGAAATTTGCGAAAATTTAAGTTTGCAAACAATAATAAACAAATTTGCAACGATAAAAGCCAGAAAGAGTAGATTTTAAATAAATCATTTTCTTTATTCAAATTTGTCTTGTAGTTTAGGATATAATGCATATTATAAAAAATTAATAATGTATATTTATATTATATGACTGATGGTCGAGATGGTAGAGTACCTGCCTCTCACCCAAAAGTCCCGGGTTCGAATCCCGGTCGTGGCAATGGAAAATACTGTGAGAGGGATTTTTCCATTATACACGGATATTGGATGTGTGTCCCTTGTCTTTAAATGTGTAGCCCCCTCCCGCACAAGGCTCCTAGAGCCTTCTGGGATAAAGGGGGTCGTAATTATATGTGGTGTATTTATGTATTATTTATTATTTTAAAAAATACTGAATTTAGTTTTATGGTAGATGTAGAAGTTATTATTTATTTTTTGTTAACTTGATATATATTTTTTTGTTTCGCAATAATAATGTCAAAGAATTTGTATTTATTTGTTTATCTTTGTTATTTAATTTTATAAAAAATTTACTTTGAATAAAATATAAAATACTGTTACTGTATTTTTTATTTTCCTGATAGGCAGTCTAATTAGAATTTATCGAGGAATTAATTCCCAGCAAGCTGGAAATCGTTTTAATACCTTCAATTGGTCCTAAATGCGTGTAATCTGAGTTTGCACCATCCCAGGAGGTGAACATAACTTTTGAGAGCAAAAAAAAAAATTTGAGATGCACAAATTGAACCTAATCATATTTACATTATTACCTATCGGAAAGTGAAAATCCTACGCTTATAATCATGATACAATAAACATTCTATCATGAACTACAATGCCATTAATTTAAATTTGTGGCTCCAGGTGACGTCATGCGCAAAGCAGACGAATTTCGGACGGCTATCGATCATCATATCTTGTAATTTATTGTATCATGGTGTAGAATAACAAAACGAAAGTAACTGCGCAACCGCTCTGTGGCAATTGGGCATCAACTGGGTATTGTTCCAGCCAAACAAATTCAGCTTATCGCCAGTCTCCTCTTTATAAGTCGTTGGTCTCCACGGTGGCAGTACGACTGCGAACTGTATGACTGCACATCAGCAAACCAATCATAATAAGCCACTACACGACGTCGTATTCAAAATCCGCGTGGCGCGAAAGTTGACCAAGTTTCAACTTTAGACGACAACTGTGTGGCAGTTTAACGTTTTTTGCGTTTGACGTGTATTTGTTAGGTTACTAATGGCGAGCAGTTGCATATTATAAATAATAAATTCATTATCCTCAATCATAATGAAACTTCAAACAATTAAACACAAATTACTATTATGAATTATGGATGTTATGCTGATAGTAAAAGAGAGTAAATAAAACGTCTCGTGACACGACGTCATCTGACAAGTACTATCGCGGCCGAAAAAAAGTAATCGATTTTTTATCAAGTAGTATGTTTTTTCGAAAAATTTTCCTTTGTAAATGGGAGTGTTTACATCAGTTATGTCAATTAAATTATTTTGACAAGAAATCATTGGTGGGGTCGTATTTATTAAAAAAAATAATAAGAAATAAGTTGTTAATATTTTTTTATTATAAGAAAACAATTAATTAGTATGGTTTTGAGAGAAGCAGAAAAAAGTTACATCATCACCACACTTGGAGAAGGGTGGTCTTAACAACGCATGGCAAGACAAATTAATTGCAGCAAAGGCTCAATTCAAAAACTAAACAAAAAGACAGACCTTCCGCTATTATCTGTTTTGTACAAATATTCTTTACAAACTTATGACCCCTGGGACGGTAAACTCGCAGTTGACCATTGTAGCAGGACTGAAATATCTTTTCGTCGGAAATACCACTCTCTCCCAGTAACGATCTTATTCATTAATAAAAGTATTTGGAAACTGCATTCTTGCCTCTTTATTATCATCTGATGTTAGTCGGTGCTTTTTAGCACTGGCGCAGTTAAATAGACCTTGCTCTCGCAACCGTTTTCTTGCTGTCCTAACAAACGCTGAGAAGTTGGTTTGCTCTTTGGCTTCAATATAATTAGAAAATGGGTTTAAATTCACATAGTTAACCAGGGTATTGTCGTTTTCTAGAGAACTCTTTCTTGGCCGCCCAGAACCCACTGCCCTGCTCAGATCATGAGTTTCTTTCCACTTTTTGTTTAGTTTTTGAATCGTGCTTTTGCTGCAATTTCACTTGCTATTCGTTGTTGAGACCACCCTTCTCCAAGTTTGGCGATGATGTAGCCTTTTTCTTCTTCACTCAAAACATGATAAGGCATGATTATTATAATACAAAATTTAATTTTGCTTAATATGACAATGACGTTGACACTAATCAAAAAAATATTGGGATTGATGCGACACTGAATAGAACCATAATTACAACGGGAAAATCAGTCGACTACTTTTTTTCGGCCGCGATAGTACTTGCTAAATAAAAGCGTAATTATTTGTACAGTCAAAACGTCGACGTTGCACTGTCACTGTGGAGACCCACCCACAGCCTTCTGATATTAAAGAAGGCTGTGACCCACCATAAGGAGAGAAGGTATTATAAAATCTGCCGCGACGGAAGTTGTGCTAAGGTTGGTACGAAAGTGGTTTATCTAGGTGGGGGAAATAATCAGTGGCGTTTCCCACGGATAACACAACATTATCCGAGGGGACCGAAATGTAAATTTTTGATATTGAACCAGTAGCTATTTACCAAATAAGTTAAAATGACTAAAACTACTATGAATATGTACTGCAGTGTTCTAAAATTTTATATAAAAAATTAGTAGATAGTATGGTTAAAAAAATCAAATCAAACTCGTTGATAAATAATTGTACATTACAAACAAATTTAGGCAATTAACAAAATAAATGTGGTTTAAGCTTGAACCATGCTCAAAAGATTGTTTGCACAGTTGTAACCTTAGATATTAAACCAAGTTCAAGCTGAACGTCTTTAGTACAATCGGCTCTAATAAATACGTAGGATATAAATAAAGAAATCAGAACATATTAAATACTTTATTATTTATCTTTATAATACATATAAAACATAAACCATAAAACTAATGCATTTTAAAAAGTATGGTATAAAACATGTAATTGAAATCGTTCTCTGATGTAATTGTAAGCCTTTGATGAGAAAAAATGTATAGTGAGTGCAAACTTTCTAATTTCATGACCATATTGTCTTTCCCCTTTTCTCCCTTTACATCTGTTGAAAATCTTCGTTAAGTTCACTCTGTTTCTTCCGAATTCATCTAATATACTACTCACATGGTCTTCATCCACTAAATGTTTCTTCTCCAGTTCTATACCATGCCAGTTAATTTAAAAATTCGTTTTTTTGCCACCATAGTTGCTTTTGTAGTTTACGAACTTGACGACTTTGTTGTAAGTGTGTCCTAGACAATTTTAGGATTTAATGTTTCAACTTCACTTTTCTAGTAGAATTCTCTTCGGTAGACAAAAGAATGGTATTATCCATCTTAGGTGTCCTTGGAGATGGAATTTGTGCATCCATTATTTCAGCAGTTGAAGTAGAGAGGGAGTAGGTTCCAAGGTAATGCAGACAGGTTCTGCATCAATTCATCATTATGGCAGTACTAGCTGGTAGTTAGAGTAGTTTGATGATGTTTTGTCTGAAAATAAACATATTTATTCATTAGGTACTTCAATTTTTTTGTTAAATATAATCAAATCACAAATTTAAACAGGTTTCTTAATGTTTAATTGTAAGGTATACACAGTTAAAAATTTATGAAGAATTTTCAGCAGTAAACTAGCAAATCATAGTTAGTAATGCAAACTCTTTTTTCTCCACAAAACATTCCTATTTTATCAATGTAGGTATCCCCATTCTTACAGTAAACTTACATATTTGTGCCTCTGTACTATTCTTGAGGGTATAGCATTCTCCTTTAGAAATACTTTGAAGGCAGTTGTCTTGAAGTCTGTCTCTTCAAAATGCTGTGAGCACAGCACTGCAAATGCAGGTATTTCTTCCCTTTTTCTACCAGTGAATTTAATCCATTCCCTTTGCTGAAAAGGCTTCTTTGGGAACCTTTTGGAAAAATATGCAATTAGTAGTTATCACAGGATCACAGTTTATACAACGGCGGACTTACATTCTTTTGTTTGCACACAATTATAATTTAACTAGTATGTAGTTAAATTAAATTAAGTATAATTTTTTTCTTTTATTTTATTTTTGACAAGCAAGACAAATTTAGAATGAACTGCCACTGGATACCTGAGCAATAAATTGTAAACAATCATGGTGGCGTATAATCTACAATTTAGATCTTTGACAATTTTATTATCGTTATGTTTTAAACACTCCAACATCAATATAAGTATATCAATTTGGATATGTTTGTTATTATTATGCTTGTATAAATCCTAAACAAGGGCATTTATAAATAATGCATATCAAGCAAAGAAAGATAATTGTAAAATAATGAAAATATTACTAACAGTTGGTTTATTTAGTTATAACATTTATTTACTTACCGATGAAAAGTAACTCCACTTGTCCTTGCAATGTGCGATAAACCACACGATATGCAACTAACCATAATAAAGTTTTATATGTCCAAATTTCGCATAAAACACGCACACACGAATAAATAATACAATCCTTATATACTATACAATCGTTTAACACAAAATCGGCACTCAACAAAAAGTTTTGCATAAGATGCTGACACCACAGAACAGAACAGAACACGTTGGGTTTTTAACGCTTCATAAATACAAAACTGTCAAACTGACGTGTAAAAAGTGGTTTATCAAATATGGCCGCTGCGAACTTCCGTCGCGCGAATTATTGCCCCCACCACCGATAGTTTACCACCTTTACATGATACAATAAATGTTGTTGTTGTATCATGCCTCCTTTAGATATTTACTCTTTGCGTTTTTTACACTAGATTTTAGATCAGTTATTTATTACACTTTTCTGCACTGGTGAAACTTATATGTATTGTTACACTACACTTTCTGCACCGATCCGATAACTCTGACAAAGCTAAATGAAATGACATGATCGAGCGTCGCAACGTGGTTGCAAAGATTGTTGCGTTGCAACTCCCGCCAATGGCGCCAATCAAGTTCTCATTCTCAACTTTTAAATCAGTAATTGAGGTGGTGGTGGTTTGAGTTGAGAAGATAAATTTGGAGCGAATACGATTAATGCGAATTACGTTTGCTTTTTGTTTAATCGTGACTCGATTGATTAGCCGGTAGAAAATCTTTTAGAGAAATATTTTTTGTTGGGTGTTGGATATCCTGGGGAGTTTAGTGGTTTTAGAGTAGTTTGATTTGACGTTAAGGTTAATGTATGGCTTGAACAAAATTTTAATAATTTAAGACAGTTAAATATAAATATATATATTTTTTCCAGAACCATGGGTCCGAAAAGAGTTAAACAAGCCCCAAAAAATTCTTTTTATTATTTTATGATGGATTTTAAAACTAAACAGGGTCGAAATTTCAATAGTTTGAAAGATGTTGCTGATGCAGCTGGTCCACATTGGAGTGTATGTAATAAATATATTTTTCTATGCCATTTGGTCCTGTAGTGTAGATGCAAATAATATTGTATAGCAGGAGTTTTTGAGCAATATATTGATGGCGTCGTATTTATAAATTTCTTATAACATTTTTTTGGCTATTAAAATATCTAAAATTTGATTTTTCTTTCAGAGAATGTCTAAAGAGCAAAGAAGGCCATATGAAGAAAAAGCCTTAATGGAAAAGAATAATATGAGGCCTGGAAAATATACTTCGGATGGGGCAGATGTCGAGGAATTGGAGAGACAAGACAAAGAAGAACAAACCAAAATCGAGGAAATGAAGGAGTATATTGACCGAGATCTTAAAATGGCCAGTAGCACTGGACGTAAGTAGGAGAAAAGGAAATAAATCAATAAATAAATAAAAATTTAAATTGCGAAATTGTTATATTTATAACTTAAAACATATTAATAATAGAGGAAGAGCCAGCGACTGATTTCGAGTAGTCATTTTAACAGTCGTGAAAATGTAGGCATTGAATCTTGTATACCTGCTGAACAATGAAAGTCGATTCTGGCAGTCCCCTGCGGGTGGGATAAGGTGATTTATGATTTTTCACCTTACAAGAAATTGAAAAAATTGCAGAAACACAAAAACTTTAAACGCTATTTCCTAATGAAAAAACGTTCTGGTAAGAAATCCAAGGTAGAGGGTCCAACTGAATTGCAGAGAAAAAGTACAATTTTGACGTCTATTGTTCTGAAAACGGGACTATTTTTTTTTTTTTCAGTATTGTCATTGTATTTTGTATCTATTTCTAATTTTATAGCCAAAGGGCTTGCGAATGATTTGTTCAAAGTGTTTTATACGAGTTAAAATCTAGCATACAGGCATTATACAGTATGTCCGGCGATGTGGTAGACAAGAGGTCAAACGGACCAAAAATTTCATTTTTCGAGGAAAAGCCATTCTTTATAAAAAAATTTGCTTGCTGAAAAAATACGATTATAGATGAAAAAAAATTAAAATTGTATACAGGGTGTCCAAAAAGTTAAAAATTCAAATTTTTTACAACAGTAAAGTACCCTAAAAGTGTTTAGCAAAATGATATTTAAGAAAATTGTTTGCTCCGTTGTTAACATTGTAAACTAACAAAATCTTTAAACATTACACCAAAAAAATTGTTGGAAAAAATTATTTTTACAAGCTTTTATTTAACTTGCAATGTATGTATGTAAAGCGGCAGTTTCACATGGCAGTCGACTGCTATAGCAGCGACTGTTAGGTGGGCGTGTCTACACTGTCAGGTGTTTATTTATGTGAATCATGCTATTTCGATCGCAATTGAATGTTATGGCAGCTACTGTGATCGACTAGAAATATTTCTACTTTTGTTATCGCAGTCGATTGCTTTGAGGAATAAAATGGCGAAATCTGTTAAACGTATTGCGTTCTCGGATGACCTAAAATTTTTTTAAATTATTTATTTTACATATCTAATCTACAAAAAGTATACCAACCTTTTCGTGCAATTCTAAGAATTTTACAAATGGCAAACTTGTAAAATTTTGGAAATCCCCATCAACACTTAATAATTCGGTTAATAAATTACTTTCCATGTCAAAACCTGGTCTGTTTAATAAAGGCGTTTTCACCCAGTACCTTCTCTTACTATACAAGTAGGTATATATTATTATTATTTCATTTAAAAAGTACAGTCAATCAGTACATAGCAGTAAAACTATCGCAGTAAATATTCCCCACCAAACAGTTCAGATGTTATAGCAGTCGACTGCTATGTGAAACTGCCGCTTTAGTTTGTTTGTTGGTTTGTTTGTTTAGGTCAAATCTTGCAACTGAATTTTAAAATATTTATCCCCAACCAATTGAGCTGAAATTTTGCATACACGTTTAGTTTGGATGACAATGCATGTTTAGCTTAGTGATTCTAAATCCAATATGGCGGACGCCGCAAGATGGCGGACTAGTTATTTTTTATGCACCCCCATAATATTTATTTATTTATTTATTTCCTTTATTTATGACCTTAAATACAGTACAGAGGTTACTGATAACAAGGCCTATCTTAAGCTAAAATTAATGGGTTTTATAAATAATAAATAACCTACTCTTTGTGACTAACCAGCAGAAGAAAAAGAGAAAAAAGTAAGAAGGAAGAGTTACGTATTAACAAGGTGTAACCTACATTAAAAGTCACTTTTTTTTTTATAAAGACCAAATATACAATCAGTGTTATAGACAATCACAGATAAAATAACTAATTATGACAATTTAGTATGTAACTTAAGTTTAAGATTAAATTTATTTTTATTTACGATCTGTTTTAACTCGTCTGGGATTTTATTATAAACTTCAACCGCCCTATAAACTGGAGAATCCTGTGCTTTTTTAGTTGTTCTGATATTATTTCGGAGGTTTCCTTTATTTCGTGTGTTGTGAGCATGAATATCTTGGGTTCGTTTAAAGATATAGTTTGATTTGATGTAATTGTTAAGCATTCCATGGATTAGTTTTGATTGTTCTAACTTTATTAGGTACTGAATATTTAACAGCCTAGTAGTAGTATAAATTAAATTAGTGTAATGGTTATAATTATATAATATCTTTATTGCCTTGTTTTGAATTCTTTGTAAACGACCTAACATAGTATCTGCTGCTGTACCCCAACAAGTAATTAGGTATCTTAGGTTGAAAGAAATTAGGCTATGATATATCATATTTTTACAACAATCATTTAACATATAAGAGCAACGCTTAAGTGCACCTATTATAGGGACTGTTTTGTTTATTACATGGCTAATGTGCTTATCCCAAATGAGCTTTTCATCAATTATCAATCCTAAATACTTATATTCTGAAACACTATTTAACACTGTATCATTATATCTAATTTGTAAATCATGTACAGGCTTATTTTTTTGCTTAATGAGCATATATACAGTTTTTTTTACATTAATACTAAGCTTATTGTAACACAGCCATTGAGAATATAAAATTAGATCATTATTAGCAATCACCTCTAAGTTATTTAAATCTGAACAGGAATAAACTAACACAGTATCATCAGCAAAAGTAAAGTATTTAGCATTTAGCCCTACAAATTGCAAGCTGTGGACGTATAATAAATACAAAATGGGACCAAGCACCGACCCTTGGGGTACACCCACATTTGTACTTAACTTATCACTACACACACCATTTACTTTTGTGAAATGAGATCTATTTTTCAAGTATGACTTAAGTAGGCTATACATGGTGCCTCGGAGCCCCATTTTATATAATTTGTCTAGAAGAATGTTAATATCCACTGCACTGAGAATTTTTTTTCATAGCCGCAGCTAATTTTTTCGCTATCGCAGCTAAAAAATTTGGCAAAATAGGCGCCAGCCAAGGAGTTTACTTTGATAGGAGAGCTCACTTTACTACTCTGGCTTATTTGTCATAGCAGAACTACTTTATAAAAAACCTCATTACTATTATACGTCCTTAACTTTGCTATCACAGGAAAGATATATTTTTCTCTACAGAAAATATATTTATAGCTCGAAAATTGTACTTTCTAGTGGCTGCAAAGAGCTGATACCTACATTAGAAGAGTACCTACGTTATTGTAAAATATACCTATTTCACTTCTATATAAGGTCTCTATATTAGAAATACAATATGTCTACGTGAATTTTATCTGTACTTCTTTAATTTGCATCATAGAATCACTGCTGGGTGCTAAAATTATGTGCCGCTGTCACTTTTTCGTTAAATGTGGATGAGATACCTCTTTAGAGTCCGCGCGCCTCAAATATTCCTTATATTTAGAAATTAATCGATGAGGTATTTAATTAGATCCTTAATTAACATAATCTGATTTTCCTAAAAAATAGTTTTAAATCACGTATTATCACAGGATATTACTATTATAATACATTTTTCGTCCTCTGCGGATCAGTATGAAAGTGAATAAATGCACAAAATTAAAATATTATTCTTCCCCTCCTCGAAAAAATATGGCCGCTAATAAGATCATCGAATCTGAAGATATGGCTCGTCTGCGACTGCGTCTGATGACATCACAACATGCAGTATAGTTTACAGCAAAAAGTTTCACTACCATTGCAAGGTTTTTCTACTACCCTACTTAATTTCTTATTAATTATTGCAGCATATATATTTTAGTAAAACGAATATTGTTTGCAATGAGCCGTAGGTATAAAAAAACATAATGAAAAAATGGAAAACACAAAAGAAAACTAAGGCACCTTAATATTTTCATTGAAAATGATTAAAACCGCACAGCACAGAAGTCGAAACTGGCAAGTGATGATTGGCGTGGTCTGATTGTGATGAACGATGAGAACGACATGGACGGCCAGGCGAAGTCTGGCGAAGAACTATTTTTAATTTTTAACGTCTTTTACATGGCTTTACGGACTACGAAGGCATACGGAAACACTCGAACAGTTCCTCTCTTAAAATAATATTTGCTACCACAGGAGAGATTCTGTCTGTGACACTAAAAAAAAGGCAAAAAAAATTCTCTTTATAATCACAGTGAAGCATTTAGTTGTATTAGTGATGTAAATTCCTAGAACAGTAAAAATATTTTTTATAATGTTTCATTTTGCTATAACACGAAAATTATATTTAGCGGCAGTAAGGTACTTATCAATTACAATAAAGCGGTATCAGTAAAGTACATTTTACTGAATGAGGAAAGTAGTACTGCAATTCCTATAAAAAATTTTGCAATAATAGCCAAAAAAAAGTCAGCAAAGAGTTTTCTCCTGGACATTTTCTCAGTGTGTGTTAAAAACTTTCTGTAGGTCAATAAAGACTAATATATATTCATTGTCATTGATCTTATTAGAAAGAAACTCTAAAATGTCTGTTGTTGCACTTAAGGTACTACTTGCTGCCTGGAAGCCATACTGGTATTTGTCAAAGCCAAAACTGTTACTAATATAATCTACCATTCGCTTTTTCAGAATTTTTTCCAGTATTTTTGAGAATATACTTGTTATGGATATAGGTCTATAATTTACAATAGTATCCCTTGGTCCACTTTTATGTAACTGGAGTCTTAAGTTCGTCTGGGAATTGTCCTGTAGCTAACACATTATTTACCAATTTAATAACAGTATCTTCTCATACACATTAATTAAGTCCCATTTAGTGATTTCATCAACTCCTGCTGAATTGGTTTTTATGCTTTTTATAACAAAGAATAACTCTTCTATCGTGCAAGGGGTAAGATACATTGTATAGATAGTTTGTTGCTCTTCAAAGTCTGTTTTTCTTGATAAGGGTATATCCATCACAATTTTGTTACCAACTGATGCATAGTGTTCATTGAATTTGTTTGCCATTTCCACACTTTCTGTTATCAAAATATTGTTTACAGTAATTTGTTTAATCGTATTATCATCCTTTGATTTCTGATTGTGTACCAAGTTATTTATCACCTCCCAGGTTGTTTTTGTGTTATTTTCTGCTTTTATAAATTCCCTTTGCGCCCATCGCCTTTTTAATTTCTTTGCTAGGTTAGTTACAGCATTCTTCAAGTTCTTAAATTCACATTGTAAATGGGGCGAGTCTAACCGTTTCCATGCTTTATAAGCCTGATCACGAAGTTTCACTTTTTTTGTAAACTCGGAGGTAATCCATTCATTATTATTAATAATTTTTATAATTCGTTCTGTTGAACTAGCGTGTTTGGTTTCTCTTAAAACAGAGGATAACTCTGAAAAATTAGATATGGCTCGATTCTCTAGTGCAGCTTTTAGTTTATTTTTCCACGTATCTATATGTATGTGATTCTTTTTTATATGTTTTACGTGCTTTCGCTGTATTTCTTCAGTAATTGAAATATGCGTTACCCTATGATCAGAAATGTAGTTATCATCTAGAGTTATACTGCAATTGATTTTGTTACTACCTACAACATGGTCAATAATACTACTTTTATGGTATCCGATTCTAGTAGCATTCTGTTTGTTAATTATATTTTTTATGGAAAAAGCATTAGTTTTTATAATGTTTAAGTAATCGTTAACCAGTAGATCATCAGCCAACAGATCGAGGTTCACATCGCCAATAATTTGCCTGTGTAAATAAACAAGAATACAATATTAAACTCTCGCGACAAGCTTTTATATCACATAAATTGTATAATGTAATAAATTGATGGGTTTGATTTAATTTAAAGTTTATTTTCTTCTTGTTAGAGCATTTAAATAAAAGCTTGTTTTTAAAAATCTTTTTTTACTATTAATTTATTAAATTTATTTAAAAAAATTATATGTACGTATATATTTTTCTTTTTTCCTGACCGTTGAATTTAAATACTAGTTAGATTTTCTTGGAAATATCGGTCACAATTATAAACAATTTTATTCTATAGAAAATATAATAGTATTTGTTAAATATTTCAAACAAACAAATGAAAAATAAATTGTAGGTATTTTCATTATAAATTAATTTAAAATGTACCATACCAAAATATTATACAATTATTACTATTGTAGTTCTCTGATGATGGTTAATAAAAACCGAAACGTTAGAAAATAAAATTGTTTATAATAATTGTGACCGATATTCCCAAGAAAATCTAACTAGTAAAAAAATTATTTAAAGCAAAAAAATTATTGCTATTCAATCAGTGGCGTAACAACACAATATGGGGCCCCTGGCAAATTTTTAGACTGGGGCCCTCAAAGAATTAAGCTCGTTGTTTTTATTATAGGTATAGTTCATTTTATATTTGTATCGCAGGGAAAAAATGCCGCATTTACAAAGCAGAAACGCGGCCTCTTTAATGTTCGCAGAGACGCCGCCGCACGTGTTCCTTTGTCGGTAATTTTTTATCTGCGGTACAACTCTGAAGTAGACTTTTACTTTTAATGTTTCGTAGAACCTCAGTTAGCTTAATCAGCGCAGGTGCAATTAAGTCTATTTATTTAAATATCAGAATTATATCACAAGAAATAAATATTAGTTGATTTTATAATTTTAGTGACTTTTTATTGTGACATCAATCATACATTAAATAAATTAAAATTGTTTTTTTCGGGCTTTCATTTCGGCAAAATTGTCAATTACATTACAAGACATCAAATGGTGTTTACATTTATAGTCTAAAAAAACTGTTAAATAAATTATACAATTCACTACTGAGTATACATTTTTTGTGTAGAAAAAATATATAATGCTGAATGCCGACAATTACAAGACGACAAATAATTAAATCCTGTCTTCTGACTTCTCACACCTGCACGCTTCTTTGACTTTTTTGTTGGGCGGTAGGCACTTCATAGCTCAGCGGCCGCTTTGACTTTGAGAAAACGATTTATGGGCTTTTACACTTTTTGTAATTCAAGATTGCTATATTATATCAATTAGTTGTATATACTTGATGATGTAGTTTAACTTTCGGTAGAAACCAATGACGGACACAGGATTTTTAGTCAGGGTAGTCAGGTCCGATTTGAGGCACGAAAAATCCTACTGGACGGGGCACTCGCCGGGGCCCCCTCGGGCCGGGGGCCCCTGGCATTTTGCCAGTCTTGCCACCCTATTGTTACGCCACTGTATTCAATCTTAACACGTTGACGACCGCTGTCGATTAACCAAAATCGGTCTCCATGACCGGCATTATTTTCTTCAGGTTTTGGTTTGGAACCTAAATAAATTTTTATTTTGTAATAATTTGGATTGATTTACTTATTTTTGTGCGCTGCAATTAATATTTTTGAGTGTGTACCATGTAGATACCACACTGTCCCAAGGGTAGATTTTACCTATTGGGACCGTGTGGTACTATTACTCTAAAAATATTTTTATTTGTCTAAATAAAATAGTATTTGTCTAAATAATAAATTTATTTTATTGTCTTATCATAGAATCGTTAAAACAATTTTTTTTATATTTGTAGATATTGTTGATATCTGCCAAATGTTGACTTAATAATCTCAAAAATATGCATGGTATTTCTAACCCGCTAATATTAGTGGGCCACCAGGCCCGCTATCTAACGTATCCTATGTATTTAGCATTATAACGTGCGTTCTGAATTAACCACGGACATGAATATAAAAGAAAGGTGAGTGTAACTTAAAGTTACCACACGGTCCAAGGGGACATTAAAGGTGTGTTAACTTCCGTTAACACGCTGTCGTCAACGTCGTCAACGAAACCAATATCTTAGATGTGATGATTTAAAACAATTTTCTTAAATATTTTGCTAAAAGCTTTAGAATTAGGGTACTTACTCTTGTAAAAAATTTGAATTTTTAACTTTTTGGACACCCTGTATACAACTTTTATTTTTTTCATCGAGATTCATATTTTTTCAGCAAGCAAATTTTTTTATAAAAAATGACTTTTCCTCAAAAAATGAAATTTTTGGTCCGTTTGTCCTCTTGTCTACCACATCGTCGGACATACTGTATATACATACAATCAGATATCGACAACCTGGGCAGCAACCCTTATGATTTTCTTGGAGAATTATGGAGTCAACGAATTTGCCGTGCGTATTTTGTAAAATAAAAATTCATGACGTCAAAATAATTGCATTTACAGAAAAGTCTTTTAAAAAAAGTAGTGAATTATTGGTTCGAAAGAAATATTTAATTTGTAATAAAATGACATAATGTTGCCACGTAATGTAAGTGACAGATTGGGTTATCATGTACAGGGTGTTCAACGTAACTTGCTACCCCCCATAACTTTCTTATTTTATAAGGTAATAAAAAAATAAAAAAATTCATTTTATTGCATTTTTCACATATTTTTTAAATATGTTATCAGATCATATCAATGTCAGAAAATATACAGTGGGTGCGAAAAAATGTGTTTTTCTTTAATGGAACATGTTTTTACATATTTGGATTTGCCAATTTTTTCTGATTTCAAAAATATATAATACTTGTATATTTCGAGTAATATTAAAGAAGTTATTAATAAAGAACCGTTTGCAATAACAGATAAATTATATTTATTTTATCTTTACAACAACCATTATTTGAAGAAGACGAGATATGATCTGATAACATATTTAAAAAGTATGTGAAAAATGCAATAAGATGAAATTATTAACTTTTTTATTACCTTATAAATAAGGAAATTATGGGGGCAGCAAGTTACGTTGAATACAATGTTAATAAAAATTTCAATGCTGTCACAAAAAAATATTTAGAAAGAGAAGCGTCAACAATGAGGTTAACAACATTTGATATATTTTTACCCGAAACGAGTAAAAAAAACCATAGTAGGGCCAAAAAGAGTAGTCAGTAAATCAAAACATTCACCGGCAATTCTTCAAAGTATTTAGCTGTTATGGAATACAGAAGCGGCAGCTTTTTTTACCATATAATCCCATATAATTGAGAAAAATATATCAAGTTTTATCTGCCTACCAGAGATGAAAACCACAACTAGTTCCCCCTGAGTTTACTGACTACTCTTTTTGGCCCTACTATAGTCAATTTGCTAAAAGTTCGTTTATTTAAAAAAAAAAATGAATTTAGTGAAAGTAACGTTTATTTTTTTACATTACCCTATACTGTCACTATGATTTTTATATTAAAAATAAAACTAGAGAACGAGATGTTGCCTATAAAAATTTCAAAAAGTGTGATATTACTGAAAAACAGACTTTATGGTTAATATACAAAAAAAGAAGAAATGAAGTATATTTAATTAAGCAAAAAAAGAAAAATTACTATGAAGAAAAGATAGATCTATATCATAATAATTCAAAAACACTAAAGACATTAGTAAAGCCAAAACAAGAAAAATTTGCAGAAAAGAGTATAGTTTTTGAAAAAGAAAACAACTTAATAATTGCTTAAACAGATCAACATATTGCTAATGAATTTAATAGTTATTTTATCTCAAGTATTCAAGATATAGTGAATTCTATAGATGCTGTTATGTGTGGACATGTACTAGTTTTAATGTAATAAACAGTACTTTTGATATGTTTAGATTACTTACTATGAATGAATTAAGGAAATCATAATGTCATTAGATAATAAAAATAGTGTGAATATTCTTAATGCTAAAACCTTAAAATACATATTTGAAGTTATTGGTCATGTCTTGTTGCATTTTGTTAATATTTCTTTGTCTAAAGCTGAATTTCCAAGACAATTAAAATGCAGTGCAGTTATTCCTATTCCTAAAGTTGCAAATTCTAATAATGCCTGTGATTATCGTCCAATTAACACACTCCGACCTATCGAAAAAGTTTTAATGCATGACCGAAAAAAAATGGTTGCCTTATTCAGAACGATAGACATCAAAATTATACTTTTTCGTTCACTCCTCCTGAGTCGAAAACCGTAGCGGAACCGTGCAATTCACGGTTCCATTTCAGTTCCAAGTTGGACCTTCTACCTTGGATTTCTTACCAGAACGGTCCCCGGCGGCGTTTTTTTGTTTGGAAGTAGTGTTTGGAGTTTTCGTGTTTTTGCAATTTTTTCAATTTCTTGCAATCTGAAAATTCATAAATCACTTGATCGCACCCGTAGGAGACTGCTAGAATCGACTCTCATTGTTCAGCAGGTATACAAGATTCAATACCTTTCACGACTGTTGAAATCACTACTCGAAATCCGTCGCTGGCCCTTGGTCTATAAGTTTTGAGCAAATTATTTGTTTGTGGTCGAGTCCGAAACTTATTTGGTTCTTCGCGTCACCCCTAAATAGGGGAAAACCACCCTGTATTTTAAATCTGACTGTAGTAATGAAAGAAAATTTATTATGCAGGTTAAAGACTTCCTAATTAAGAATTGTTTTTACTCATTAGAAGAATATATGAACTCATGAGCAGTCATGCGGGAAATATGCAAATTAATTAATTAAGATTACTCTTACTTTCTTCCCTTTATTTATTGCTTCCATTATTTTAAACTTTGTTAATTTGTTTCAATTATTTCAAACTGTGTTTTATTGATGTTCAATTTTGTACTAGTGTTTATACCTCGACTAGGGTTTTATATACTAGCAATATTATGATTTTATATCTTTTATCTGTGTCTGACGCTCACACACATACTTGTATGTCTTACGTGAACTAAATATATATATATTTTTTTATTCCGTTTATTTTAGTGCCAAGAGAATGCATAACATTCTATGTAGGCACATCCTATAATGTATACAAAAATAAATAAATAATATGTCAATATACATTTTACGTAAACATAAACATTACTAAAACACAACATTATACATAAAAAAGGAAAACTAACTTAACATAATTTTTTTTTTTTTTAATACAAAAAATAATTCAAAATACAAACCAAAAAAAAAAAAAAACGAAAACATATTTATATCTAATACCTCTTATAAATTATTATCATCACAGGTACTAATAATGATTTCTTTAATTTCTTTCTTAAACCTTGTATTATTTAGTGGTTTCACATATGGTGGCAATTTATTATAATACTTTACTCCCCTTAAGTATATGCTATTCTGACCATAAGTTGTAAAAGTTTGTGGTATACTTATATCAGTGTTGCGTCGGGTGTTATGATCATGTATTTGGTTTCTATACACAAACTGAACATTAGTATGCCGTGAGTTATTAAGAGCTTGATGGATGAATATGAATATGCAAGTTTGATAAATGTAAATACTATTTAAAGATAATATACTGTAGTTCCTATATAGATCATTTGTATGGTACCTATCGGGTAACATGTAAATACTCTTTATAGCCCTATTTTGCAGTACTTTTAAAGGTCGCAATATGTTTTCATAAGTAGGATACCATACAATTGATAAATATTGCAGGTGAGAGTGAATCAATGAATAGTATATGGATCTTAAATATTTATTTGGAACACAATTATTTAGTCGTTTTAAGATCCCTGTGACAGGTGAAATTTTGCTTCTCAGATAATTTATATGTTCAACCCAGATATTTTTTCATCTATCCACAGCCCTAAGTACTTAATTTTATTAGAATAATTTAACAACTCATTATTATCAAAGGTAATAGGTTCATTATCAAAAATTTGTCTTTTATTTGTCTTTTAATATATTCTATTCTATTCTATTCTATACTATTCTATTCTATAGTCGAGTGCGGCGGGTCGCTCAAATCGGTATTTTGCGTGCAGCTCAAAGGGAATGACCACCCGCCACCCTCGGAACACAATCCACCCCCTACTCAGGGGTGGAAGCCACCCTTTCTTTAATTCTCCCTGCATAGTCGAGTGTGACGGATCATTCAAATCAGGATTTCGCGTACAGCTCAAAGGGAATGACTACCCGCCACCCTTGGAACACAACCCATCTCCTACCCAGGGGGCGGAAGCACAAAATCAGTCTTTAAATCAAATTAGTGTTACATGGAAGAGATACAGACAAATGTAAAAACCTGGTTTGCCTCAAATGCATGTAGTCTAAACGAGAGTAAAACTCAAACGCTTAGTTTTACATTACGTAACAGTACTCTTCCAAAATCCGATGCCGTAAAGTTTCTGGATGTCTACATCGGTCCTATACTATCATGTACCTATCAGGTAAGCTGTCAAAAACTATTTTTCTAATAAGGAACCAGGTAAATAAGGTATTGCAGGCAACCTTAAAAGCCGCTTATCATGGTTTTTTCCATTCATCGATGTTCTATGCTATATTGAATTGGGGGCACTCGACTTACTCCAAAAGTATTTGGTCTTCAATGTAAATGTATAAGAATCCTAGCACAAATAGGCTACCGTGAATGTTGCCGAGAGATGTTTATAAAGTTGGGAATACTTACCCTGCCATGTATTTACGTTCTAGAGTGTATTATAGAGTAAATTCACTTTTCAACCAAAGCACTTTGTGAGTGAATAGGAGACAATAAAGCGAGAGCGCTAACATTCTGAGATCGACATGCAGTCACGCATGTGTAGTGCTCTCGCTTTACTACTATCTCCTATTCACTCACTAACTGCTTTGGATTAAAAGTGAATTTACTGTATATGAAACAAAAGCAAAATATGTTATTAAACATTGCGACATAATAATTATGCGACTCGAAACAGAGATTTAATAATGCCCAATTACCTTAGGCTTCAGAGTGCTAGAGATGGCACTAACTATTACTGCATCAAGCTGTATAATGTTTTATCTGAAGGTACAAGAGATCTGGGACTTGCTCCGTTTAAACTTAAAATGAAATACTACGTCAAAAATAAAGCTTTCTATAGGATCGAAGAGTACCTCCACAAGGCTTTTTATTATATTAATTTAATATTTCAATTTATTATCTTTGTAATTCTATGATCTTTTAAAAAGTATAAATTGTGTCTGAACCAGTATTTGTGTAATATTATTTCCAAATTTATTTCATTGTGACTTGTTCAACTATGTATGTATGATGGCACCAATAAATGATTATTATTATTATTAAATATAATTTTTCAGAATTGTTCAAAATACATTTATTTCATTGTTTAAAAGTGTTTAGTGTGTTCTTTGTATTATTTTCTATTGGTGAAAAAATTCTACTCCGAATTGATTTACATATACGCTTACATCGTGTATATGTAATGTTTTCTGTTTTATATATAATTATCCAATATTAATTTGGTTTGGTTAGGTAAATTTAGGATGTATTGATGAACTGATTCTGAAAGTTTCAGGTCTATCTATACATATTTCAAATATTTTTTAACATCTTTTATTATTTTATATTGCAGAACCAGCAACAAAACACTGCAGTTTTGAACACTTTTGTAAATTATTTCTGAAATTAATAAACAAAATTGAAATATCAATGTTCAAAAAATATTATAGTCGATTTCATTACAAATCCATTTATTACAAATTTTCCACTTCCGAACTGAAATATCCTCTACATTTAATTTTTTTGGAAAAAATTTTATGAAACAAGAATTTTCTTCCTCTAATTTTTGAACTCTTTGTAAAAATTCATAGATAATGTGTTTTTTTATAATTCATAGTAGATTTTTTGGTTTTTTTTGCTTATACCTTCTTCAAATTAAATCGAAGAAGTCTAAATCTTCTATGATAGCTTGCTCTATCCTTTATGAGTAGACTCTTTCACGAATTGAACGAAAAAACTGTTTGCTTCAATTTTTTTTTTTCGATTTTTTGCTGTCCGGGGTAACTTTGGACGCAACTAGAAAACCACAATAAAACAAAGTTAGATGCGCCTATAGTTAACTTCGGACAATCAAATATTTTTTAAAAAAATTTACAGCTGAAAAACAAAAAATGAAACATTTCTGCTGCCTTAAAAATATATTTACTTACCTTATAAAATAAACAAAAACTTAATAAATACACAAACTTTGCAAGAAAAACGAGAGCAAATAACATTTCTAAAAAAATATAATATTCATAAAAAACATTTCTACTATTCCAGAATATCTCGTGTCAAGTTCGTGTCCCCAGAAAGTGTGACATTTTGTTCATCACCCTGTATAAAAAACAAATCGCGAGGTAAAGTAATGAAATTTTGACGAAAGATTATTTAAACCCCATGTTATCGAACTTATCAAATCAAATTATGATACATCCAACGTGCTTTACTGGGCCACGGTTACTTTTTCACTTTTTCGAAAACGTCATATTTCGATCGAACCATAAAATAATAAAATAACATCAAATACTCACCGTTAGCGACAAACTACCCCACACTTTGCTTGACATACACTAACAGGAACCGACATGTAAACGCAGAACTTTGACGACGAGCATGCCCTATTTACTACAGAATTTACAATACGCTAAGGTCGGATTGTTCGAAGTAACCAGCTCTGTCCGAAGTAGCCCCGTTTTACGGTATGTAATAATGCTACTTAATTTCCAAGAAAATTGTGAAAGAAATTTTCAAAAAAATCTTTTTGACAATGTATTGGTAATCAGCGACTCTAAAAACCCTTACAATCTTTTCTTTTTTGTCGAAAATGCGAGTTCATCTATGAAATTTATGAATTATTCAAAGGGAAAAAATCATAATTTTCAAAATTAGAAATCAAAAATTTTATTCCGATTGCCGGAATGTTTCTAATTTCAAGTAATATGCTATAAGAAATATTTAAAAAAGTTTCATTATAATTGGTACTGTTCCTGAGAATTCCGAAGTTTTGCCTATTTGTAGGCTACATTGACTCGATTACATATATTAAAATAAATAAAATGTATTTTTATTTTTACTCCCTGATTATGCAGAGCACAATATAATACTATGTGAAAAGTTTTCGAAGATGTAACAAATTGTGCTAAATTTACGAATGTCGTAGATTTAGTGCCAATTGTTATATCTCCTATCTATATACTTTCGTCTTTCATAGAGCTAACTACGGCCAAATTTATATTCTCCCAAAGATGGCCATCATTCATGCATAATATATTTTTGCCAGGAGATTTTTATTAAGTTTCAATGCAGAATTTATTTTTTATTAAATGGTTAAAAGAATAAATAATGTTATAAAAATATAATATGATACCTATTCAATATTTTAAAAGTATTTAATTTTATTTTGGTGTTGAGAAATTCCAGTGCAGTGTAATTAAAATATCAGATTTAAAAAATATACACACCAATGAAGAAAACTTTGTAAACATTCTTTTTTCAGTATTATGAATAGGTATATTAGTTGTTTCTTCCTATGAGTGTTTTTTTTGTGTTAGGAATTCAAGACAAGATGTTCTTCATAATTCATATGAACACTTTTTGCTACTGTACAGCTGAAAATCGCCATTACCCTGCTGAAATTGCCATAGCAGGATTCAATTTGCAAGATGGAGTGTTACCAGATTACATTTTCCAACGACGTATAAAACCTGGTGAGTTTCACTAAATATGTTTTTGTGGATAAATTAGATTAGAATTTTAACATATCTATTTAATTGAATTTTTAACATATCTATTTAATTGAATTTCAGTTACCCGCTCTTTGAACTAACTGAAGTATCCATCTTGTATTCTATCTGGAATTTAATTAATAATCAGCATTATTTTCATAAAAGTTCCATAAGAGACACCCATATTGATAAGTTAATGAAGGATTTCATTTTTGTGTAGAAATTTTCATGTGATATTTCATTGCAGCAATCTGATGATATCACATGATATTTTCATACAAGTAGAACTCCATATTTTGGTAACTGAAGTAATGTATAAAAAATGTTATGAAACATAAATATTTATGAACGTAATCGTAATGCTTAATTTTTGGCTTTGCTTTTTAGTTTTATTTGTCAACATTAGGAGATCAGATGTCTCTAGGTATAATAATAACAATAATAATTTATTAATTAAATAGGAACCCTAATATAAACAATTATTAAATGATAATAGGTACATAAATATAAGACAACAATAAAAAATAGTAAAAGAAAAAACAGAAACAATAATAAAGAGTAACAAAAATATAATAAAGTAAATAAAGAGTAGTTCGATATACAAAAACACATATTATGTAGTAGTCCATATATTATTTAAAACATTCTAATAAATATTCTAATAAATAAGAATTAGCCATTTCAATAGTTAATTTTGATAAATTCGATTAATTGACTTTTGAAAGTATTGACAATTACTATATTTAATATAATCAGGTAATTGATTGTAACTGACGAAACCCTTAAAAAAAAGTGAATTCATTGTACCAGCTCTGTTGGTTCTAGATATGTATAAATTATCAACATTTCTGGTATAGTGATCATGAATATCTCTTTGATGGACAATATACTGATTAAAATATGACGGAGTTAAATTGCTTAATATTTTAAATATAAATACCATAGTACGAAGAAAAATTCTTTGTTTAACAGATAACCATTGTAAAGCATTCAACATCAATGCAATTGATGTACGACGATTAGTTTTTAATATTGTACGCATGCCTTTATTTTGCAATTTTTGAAGTTGACTAATTTCATTATCACTAAATAGAAATAAAATTGACGTACAGTAGTCAAAATGCGGTTGAATTATTGAATTATAAACAGTAACTTTAGTCTCATCAGAGAGATTATGTGAAATTCTACTAAAAAAATACAGTTTGTTTGAAATTTTGTTAAAAATGTATTTAAAGTGCACATCAAAAGATAGTAAATTATCAATTTGAAAACCAAGATATTTTATATTGGTTACAATTTCGACTGTTTCATTATTTATTGTCAGCAATATATCAGGAACATTAATAGAGCTATATTTATATTTAGTTGTACAAATCATCGCTTTCGTCTTGCTAACATTAAGTTTGAGCTTATTTTTTTAAAATATTGATCAATTGCTTTTAATGCATATTATACAGTGCATTTCAATGTCAACTATCTACCCTAAATAACTTTCGATATACAGCGTGTGTAAAAAGTATTGAAACATGACCATAACTTTTAAAATATTGATTATATAAAAAAACCCTTGGACAGGTCTATTTTTATTTTCAATTCGGCAACTTTTGGTGCTATTTATAATTTCTAGTTCTACACACCCCCTCCCCCTGCCACCCCAACTTATTTTTTCAAACGGCAACCTACCCTTTGTGATACCCCAAAAGAAAGGTATTTTAATAGACTATTCAACGCTGTAAAGAAATCCGAAATCCGTCGATGCAATTGGCTTCCCAAACGCATGAAATACATTTTTTTTTAGAAAAAGGAAAGTTTAGTAAAACTTTATTACTGAAAAAAATTAACAAATTATCTAATAAGATGGTCAAACTGAGTTCCATTAATAGCTAGGCACTGTACAAGTCGCTGTTCAAAGTTTTGTAAACAGTTTTCGAATGCCGTTTGGGGTATTCGACCAATCTCCTCCCGTATTCTATCCTTTAGATCCTCCAAATTATTTGGTCTATTGTTATAGACTTCGGATTTCTTTACAGCGTTGAATAGTCTATTAAAATACCTTTCTTTTGAGGTATCACAAAGGGTAGGTTGCCATTTGAAAAAAAAAAGTTGGGGTGGCTGGGGGAGGGGGTGTGTAGAACTAGAAATTATAAATCGCACCAAAAGTTGCGTAATTGAAAATAAAAATCGACCTGTCCAAGGGTTTTTTTTATACAATCAATATTTTAAAAGTTATGGTCATGTTTCAATACTTTTTACACACGCTGTATTGATTTTTGCAAAAAACGCCAAAACACGTCAAAAAGAAATAAAGGGTACGCACTTTCTTATGAATAGATCTAGGATTAGCTCCACCCCCATTTTTTTAAATGGAAAACCCCTTATTTTTTTAAGTCATTAGTTTTCCCTCAAGGAGGTTATTACAAAAATGTGGGAACTCTTGAGCATTTCCATATTTTGCCGTGACTATCCTTCAATTTCTTAATGATACATTCACTGGTCATTGGATATGTAGAAGAGGTTCAATGATGGAAATGATGGAGTGGCCACCTCGGCCACCTGATTCGCTCCTTTAGACTTTTTTTTGTGGGGGTTATGTGAAAACGAAAATCTATACAACTCAACCAGAATAGCTAGGTGATTTACGACAAAGAATTGTTCAGTTAGCGACACAACTTTTTCGTAATGTTAGACAGACAATTGAAATGAGATTATATCATTGCATGGATGGCAATGGAAGTCATTGTGACAACTAATAAAGTGGTTTTTGGTATTGAACCCTTTATTACTTATTACTATAATCCTTTTTTTAATTTAAAACAATGTGTAGCTCTTCCAACTATTCAATTGAGAGCCACATTCTATACATTTTTGTAATAAGCTTTTCGAGGAGAAACTGCGATGACCTAAAAAAATATGGTGTTCCATTTAAAAAATTGTAAGGGTTGCCCTAAAGGAGAGGGGGTGGAGCTAATCCTAGATCTATAAGAAAGTGTGTCCCCCTATTATTTCTTTTGGACGTGTTTTTGCATTTTTTGCAAAAATCAATATAGCCAAAGTTATTTAGGGTAGATAGTTTTTATTGAAATACACTGTATAGTGTTTATTAATTTTGATTTTTTTTAAGACATGAGAAACAAGTCTTTTCACATTTATGTTCATTTCTTTTAGGTGTATTGCCTTTGGGTTATGCCAGTGAGGCTAATTTACATTCAAGGGAAACTCATCAAATTGCGCCTCCCTTGGCCGATGATACAGAAAATAACATGGAAGATGTATTTAATGATATGAAAGAATTCTTACAGGTAAAGAAAACGTTCATATATTCAGTACTTGTAATATTCCCTTTTTTTATTATCTCTGAAATCTCTTGAGTTCTAAGATTTTAAAATTCGAAGTCAAGGAAATTTTTTAAATTCTTATCATCTTTTTCATCATATTGTGATAAAACTGGTCTCTCTCTCTCTCTCTCTCTCTCTCTAGCCCGTTCTCGTCCACTTCTGAACATAGGCCTCCTCCATAGTTTCCCACCACTGTCTATCCTGGCAAAGTTTACTAAATAGTATAAGTTACCTCACTCCTTCGCGGAACTTTCATATTTGAATATCAAAGGCTTACCGCGAACACGTGTTGTTGACCATTAAACGATACGGATACCGGGTGTATTAGCAACGTTTAAAAACGCAGTCAGCGCACTAAGTCATGTACTTAGGTCACAGAAAAATGTGTTCTGTGCTAGGGAGTTCCAAAAGTTTGAGAGCGTAATAATTGCGGTCAGATATTATATAAATAAAAAAGGAATGAGTAAGTACAAATCATTCGTAAAGTGAACGAGTGCCACTGTGTATATGCTAGAGTGATGCTAGAGGATCCATGGTACCTTTTACCGAGGACGCGGGGGTCAAGAGGTGGGGGTAGTTAAGCCGAGAAGTGGGGCAGGAGGATTCGCGCCTTTCGTGGAGTGAGGTAACTTATAGTATTAGTAACTTTGATCCTGGGGTCTATTCTTGAAACTAGGGAATGTGTTCCCATGAGGGAATGTCGTTATTTTCTCTCTGTAATAGTAAGTCAACCAATAGTAAATGTCAATTTACGTCATATTGACTTCATTTCCTCATGGGAACACATTCTTCCTACCGGTTTGCCTTTTAAGATTGTCCCTCCTTCTTGTTTGGGGGAGCCCGACACTCTGCCTAGTTTCCCTGGGCCGCCACTGCATTATCGTATATTACTGTCCACTTAAATTCAATTTTGAATTCTCGTTAAATTTTTGCTGTTTATGGCCTTAAATTTGCATATTTTATAATATAATATTTATTTCATGATTACTAGAGCTTGCATCTTAGTTTGCTATTCCAGAAATGAATTTTACATACAAAGTTTGATAGCCCTGAGGATGGTTAAATACATAACCGAAACATCGGCAAATTAGAAATAAGTGTTTTCTTCTACAACCCAAAAAACACCACATTAATTTACATACAATGTTAATTGTTGAGAATATTTTCTTAGTTTATAAAACCGGAAATGCGTGTTATAACATATAGTATTGTATCAACGAAAGACATCTTTGAGCTAAAATGTGATGGTAGAAAATTACACGATTATAATACAAAACAATTTTACCTGACAATCCAGGGTTTATTAAAAGTAGATTTTTCGTTGCCCAATATACATGTGCCATACATTTTTTTAAATGTGTCGCTATTACACCTGTGGACATTGAAAGGTCGTTTTCGGGGCAGTGGCGGCTCATACCAATTTCATCCGGTAGTGCCAAAATATTAAATCAGAATAAAATTATGGGAGATAACTTACTATCAGTAATTGGCTCCTTACAGAGCTTCACGATCAACCCAATTTAATTGGGCTTTTATATTTAACTTACCAAGCATCATTCATGTTCACATTGGACACATCGTGGGTTTTCAATTTATCCCATATACCTAGGTATGGATAAGATCGTCGGTACCTTTTTTTGACCAAGTTTCATCATCTCCAAACAAAACGCATACAAAACAAAATAGTTTATTAGCTTCGTTCGTCACAACTACACGACCAATTATTTTTATCATACCTATATAGTTTTATTAAATTTAAGATGAGATTTTTTTCACTTCCACAATGTTTTTCAATTTTTAAATTAAGGGTTGACTATCCTAATTTTTAATTTAAAGTTTTTCTTCTAACGAAAACGACTAATGAAATTCTTTAAAACGAAGATTGTAATGTATTCATAGTCACTAATTGTAAAATACACACAAAAAAAACAATTATTATGTTAATAAAATACACAGCCTTACGTCGACTTTATTAAGCTTTTTTTGCTAACGTATCGTAAAGCGTACGGCAACATCTACATAGGTAAGGTATACAAACAGTTCACGTCGAGATTCACGCTGACTGACTACTGTGCTTGGCACAAACTTTCGTAGGTTCTACCATTTAATATGATTAGACATTTCATCTCTCTCACTCGCGCACGATTCTCACAAGATTTCTTTCTTTCAACTGAGCCAGTAACTATTTGGTACAGACGGCGAGGCCGAGTCTGGTCGAGAACAATCGAACGTACAAAACGTAGTCTATACATGTGCATTGAGTAAAAGAATAATATAAAGAGGTTTCAAGATTTAATATTGTATTTTCTTGCCTATTGGCAAGATGACAATCCTAAAGCTATTGCTTTAGGATTGTCATCAGTTATTTATGGTATCGGAAGCTATTTGTAAGTCGGCTGCATATTGAAGATAATTCTGTAGTTTTTGGCAAAACATACAACACTAAAATCTCGAAACCTTGACAGTTACGCCTCTTTGGTGTTATTTACTTAATGACACATAACATAAAACATAAAACACACCACAGAAATTAGACAACCCCCAATTCCAAAGCCAAAGGCTGTCCGGAAGGGGGCTATACATTAGAAAAAACGTAGACAAACATCCATACCCACCGACATTGCTATCTGCCGATGCCGGGCTTCGAACCCGGACGCGATAGGCAGTGTAGCCAGAGCCATGACTGTCACTCATGCTCTAGCCCACTGCGCCACGTGTCTATGCTCAGAGCTCTAGCTAGTACAAATTACAGAACAACCGCAGAGGAACGAATTACGCACTGTTGCTGGACTTTATACAACATGCATAATGTTTAAAGAAAATATTTAAATACCTAAAATAAGAATTTAAAAAATATATTTTTACAGAAAAATAAGGTAGTGCCATGGCACCCTGGCACTACCTCACAAGCCGTCATTGTTTCGGGGTATTCTTGGATTTTTAACAAGAGACACCAAAGTTTTACATCTGAACGTATAGAACAACTCCAAGTTATTCGCTTTTATTATACTACGCTAGAAATATATAGTATTGGTGCCATGTGTATACAGAATCTTACAATTTTTAGGTTCGTAAATTTAAGGCGTGATTCTGATTATTAAAATATAAAAAAATTCTCATCAACATAAGTCTGGAACTCGATAATAAAGGAGATGTAATGATAATCACTAGTTTCGGTGAAATTGCCCAGTGGAGTGAATATTGGGGTCTCCCAGTTTTTTTCTCCTAATTTCTACACCACTGTGGATTTTATCGAAAAGTATGACATTTTTGTATCAAAATTCAATTTAGAAGAAAATGATAGTCTTGTAAAATTTTGATTAGTGGTTTAATTTTTGAGATTAAAAAATAAATGATAAGGGCCAAATTATTAATAGGCTGTTAAAGTGACTGTTCGTTAGCGGATAGATAAATGTTGTCCTTCTGTTAAAAACAAATTCTAATTATCATATTAACCTTCCTGCTACCAGGATCAAATAATTACACAAAGTACCACGTGGGGTACATTTGTACCCCAGTCAAATTTTATTCTAAAAAGGATCATTTTAACTTGAAAGTTGTTTTAAATGGTTTATTATTCAAAAGAAAATATTATCCTAAAAAAAAGTAACATAGTACTTGTAATTTTAACAAAAATAATTTTAAATCAGTTGTCATCTCTATTTCTGTTGCACTCTACGCAAATCGTCATTTTTTCAGAGTGTGCCCTGCATACAAATTTACTACATTTTGAGCAGGACTGTCTGGACTTTCTATCCCTGTTTCTGGTACATAGATAACATCTCCCTTTTCCTTTGTCCATGTTTTCACCCTCCGCATTTCCTACATCACCCGGCTGCTCTTGTTCTTGATTTATTTCTTCAATTCCGCTTTCGTCCAGCTCTGGAACAACACTTATCATATGTTGTATAATCGTTTTGTTATAGTGAAGTATTTTTCGCATCTTATATCTCTGAATAATATTTTCTTTCACTAATTGGTGACCAAGATTCAAAATAAATTTTTTTCTGTCATCTAAGCTTTTTGATTTTTTTTCTGGAAATTTTATTTCCCACAAACGAAACGCGTTGATTCCTGCCAGATCAATAAGGTGACCAAACAGCACTACTGGCCATCGATTACTACTACGTCTCGCCGAATATTGTTTTGCTATCTTGTCTGTTGTGTCTACAGCGCCCTTGGTCTTGTTATAGTGTAGCACCATGTCTGGCTTATAGTTAGTTTGTTCTCCAGAAAGAAACGTCATGATGTTCTGTCGACAGTAAAACTACCGCTTTATTTTTTGCAGGGTCATATGATACTAGAGTGTGCATTTTCGAAAAAGCAAAAATACTGGAATATGGAGGTCTCTCTTTACTAGGCAACAATTCATTGGGAATGCAAGCTTTGTTTTGTCGTAAAGTTCCGCATAGCGAAAGTTGCTTTTGTATAAGGCTATCAGCTAAGGGCATACTTGTAAAAAAGTTGTCGGTGGTTATTCCGTAACCAGTTCCCAAGCATTCTACCAAATCCATAACAACGCGTTGCTCCTGATTTTTTTCTGCGATATTTCCTGTTTATCATTCCATAAACGTATTATCTATATGTACAGAAATATAATATATGTTATTACCCAACGTATAATAATCTTGTCACTTACCTGTTCAGCTTTCCTATTTGTTTGTATAACAATAATATCAATAAGTTCGTCAGTAATAAATAGACGAAACGCCTCTTCCTCAGTTACAAAATCAGAACTTAACAACACATAGTTAAGTCTCACGATGTTATTGCGGTTCCTACGACGAGTGCGAAATGGTATTTTACTCCACTTTGTATTATCTCTGGAAGTGTACATAGGAACATCTAATTCGTATTTTTCATAATTTTTAGAACTGTCCATATCCATATCCTCCACATCAAAATGTTCTATGACGTCATCGACTTCATCAGTGACTTCCGGCTCGGCATTGCTTTCTTCTTCCTCATCTCCTAGCCTCAAGAAATTTTCGAAATCAGGATCATCGTATTCATCGTTCAAATACATTTCCATTTCTTCATTTGTCAATCTGGACGGATCACGCACTTTTCTAGCCATTTTTTGGTAAACTAGACCACCAACACGTGAACTGAACCACTAACACCTCTACTAATGAGAATAATCTATGCAGAATGACAGAAACATATGATTTCGTATATACTACGCAAGCGCTAACTATTAAATTTTAACAATATTCATTTTTGGTAGTACCCAATTTTTCAATAGCCCCTACAGTAGACATTGGTGTTCAGTGATAATGATAATTCTATTTTATTCAACAAAAATTGTACGGTGTTCTTGGAGAGCCGAAATCTGTTAAAAAAATCTAAATCGTCCCAATAATTTAGATGATCCGCTCTTTGGTGGAGTGTACGAGGTCTTCCTTGTCATGTGTTCATGTGTGTCTTCATTCGTGTGTCTCCTAAATTGTATATTTTTAAGTGAAATTATAAAGATATAATCTATAAAACTTATCAAAATGTTCCTTGGAAAAGGGAGATTGTTTGAAGATATAATTTGTGCAGTGGCATTAATTATTACATTTTGATCTTATAAAACTGTTTTCATCTGTTTTTTTATAGTGGTTCTTTTAGTAAACTGATAGTGGTTGAGATCATAAAAACTAATCTAAAACAGTAGTAATTAAATACATAATAATAATAATAAATACACCACATGTAATTACGACCCCCTTTATCCCAGAAGGCTGAGCCTTGTGCGGGAGGGGGCTACACATTTAAAGACAAGGGACACACATCCAATATCCGTGTATAATGGAAAAATCCCTCTCACAGTATTTTCCATTGCCACGACCGGGATTCGAACCCGGGACTTTTGGGTGAGAGGCAGGTACTCTACCATCTCGACCATCAGTCATCAATTGATTTAGATATCTATCTACTGTTTTTCTCATTGAAATTAGAATCCAGTGGCAGACTAAATTTATTTCTCGTGGGCTAACGGATTCTTAATAATTAGGAATAATGTGCTCAATTTGTAAGAAGCCTTACTGATCAAATTGCTGACCACGACTTTGATCTTATTGCTTGTAGTGAAACTTGGCTTAAACCTACACATATATCACAGTATTATTATCTACCTGGATACCAATTGGTACAATTTGATAGAATTAATAAAAGAGGCGGCGGCCTTTGCTGGTATATTAAAAATACTCTCAAATATACCGTAACTGATCTAAATTTCGTATCTAGAGAAAATCTCGAACAATTATGGATTGAATTACAAATTAACAGTTGCAAAATAGCTCTAGGTGTTATATATAGACCCCCGGATGTTAATATTAACTGCCTACATGAATTAGAAGAAGTATTGAGTAACATAGTGTGTACAACTGATAATATACTACTAACAGGTGACCTGAATATTGATTTCCTGAAAACGGATTCTCCAGCTTATCGTAACATTGAGAATATACTTGCATGTTTTGAATTGCATCAAATTATATCTGACCCCACTCGAATAGGCACTGAGTCTTTCACCTTAATCGATATCATATGTACAAATAATAATGATAAAATATTAGAGTCGGGAACAATGGATCTTTCAGGAATAACTGACCATTTATTAATTTATTGTCATCTGAATTTTCATAAGACAATTTTACCACCGCAACATATAACATCTAGAGATTATAGATTTTTTGACTTAAATGAATTCTCTAAGGATGCAAATTCAATTTGTTGGAATTACATCAACTCTTTAAACGATATAAATTCAAAAGTCGAATAAGGCAGTATTAACTTTATTTGATATGCATGCACCTTACCGTTCGATCAAAATACAGAAAGCCCCTAAGCCCTACATTACTTACACCATCAAGGAAATTATAAAACTCAAAAATAAAAGTTTAAAGAGATACAATAAAACTAAAGATCCTCATCAACTACAACTTTTTAAAGATCTACGAAATTATCTTTCCACTGCAATTAAACAAGAAAAAACAGCATATATTAAAGTCCAAACTAATAAATATAGACATGATCCCCGGAAACTCTGGAATAAACTGGAGTCATGGAATATTCACAAGAAGCTAAAAAACGAGATTTCTACAGAAATTCAAAATCCGGAAAACATTAATTCCTTCTTCTCGAATCTTCCAATATCCAATATTAATACAGATGTTATTAGTGATTTCTCATATAAAGAAAACCTCTCAATACAAGGTGAAATGGAACTTCCAATTATTACTGAGGAATGTGTAGAAAAAAATTTATACTTGTTAAAGTCAAATGCTTACGGGTGTGATGGCATTAACCTCCGTATGCTCAAGCTAGTCTTTCCATTTATTAAGGTAGCTGTTACACATATCCTTAATTATTCATTACATACTGGTACAGTGCCGTCACTCTGGAAAAAGTCTATAATTACTCCTCTAGCTAAAGTACCACTTGCAGTTAATTATTCAGATCTTCGCCCCATCAGTGTTTTACCATTTTTACCAACTATGTCAAAGCTATTGGAAAAAATTATTAGCACCGAATTAACTTTCTACTTAAACCGGAATAACATCTTGCCTACCTTACAGTCTGGATTTAGAAAACAACATTCTACTGCAACAGCACTTCTAAAAGTTATTTCCGACTTCTCGAGTTGCATTGATAACAGACAAGTCACTTATGTAGTGTTTCTTGATTTTAGCAAAGCATTCGACGTTATTGATCATGGTCTTTTACTTGCCAAACTTCAGTATTATAAACTAAATCAAAAAGCGCTTAGTTGGTTTAGAAATTACCTAACTGACAGATGTCAAATGGTAAAAATCAATGATAATTATTCTTCCGTAAGAAATATTAATCGTGGAGTACCTCAAGGAAGCATTTTAGGACCCATTCTGTTTACCTTATTTACCTCGGATATGCCTGAGATTCTAACTGTTAACTGCAAGTTTCATTTATATGCAGATGACACTCAAATATACTTATCATGTGATCCTTTGTATTCAGATGAAGCTGTCAATGAAATTAATTTGAATTTATCTTTAATAAGTAAATGGGCTAGCGATAATGGTCTAGTGCTTAATCCTTCTAAATCTGTGACAATGTGTGTCGGTTCTAAATCTATTTTTTTAGATTTTAAACCTTAGCATTACCTATCTGTATGAATCTGTCCCTTTACAACAGATCTCCTTTTATTTGGCCTGTTTTTGTTTTTCGACTTGTATCATATTAAAATCTTCTTCCTTTGTATGTCCGGATAATAGGTATATATTGTCTCTATTTTATTTTAGTATTTGTTTGTCTGTTTGTAATTAATTGACATAAGTATTGATAATTATAATTCTATTTGTAATTATTAAACTTGAATAAACTATCTATCTATCTATCTATCTATCTATCTATGTGTACAAAAGCTAAAAATCACCTATCTAGTGACATAATGTTAAACAATGTAGTGATCAATTTCAGTGAGTCGACTAAATACTTGGGTATTATTTTAGACTGTAATTTAAATTTTGAAAAACATGTTTTATGTTTTTCTTTCTGTATTCAATTATGTATAAGCATAAGCCTCAATTTTTATTAGTTATTTTTGTTTCTCTATCAAGATAAGGTGAAAAACGACTGTGTCGATCCCTATTCCTTTTGAATATTATGTAATTTTTTTATATTTTATTCAATAAAGATTATTCTATTCTATTCTATTCTATTCTTCTAAACACAATATTTACATAATCCTCTAGATCACTGTCAGAGTCCGATGAATCGGAAAAAATGTTCACATCCAATAAAGGAATCTTTTCTGGAATATCCAATAAAGGAATCTTTTCTGGAATATCCATTATAAATACAATCCGAAATATTAACAAGCTTTGTCCAATGGATGACAAACATATAAAATTGACGTTATAGGTTATAGTTTCACATATATCTGGCAGATTAAATACAAACAGGCAGATGAAGCGGCTGTTAAATAATGTTCATGTTAGCAACATTTTATCTTCTAGTTACCTCTAACAGGGTATTTATAATTTGCATTTTTATACTAACAGGGAGATATCTTTATCATAGACCTTAGGGCCAAATTATTAATAGGCTGTTAAAGTGACTGTTTGTTAGCGGATAGATAAATTTTATCCTTCTGTTAAAAACAAATTCTAATTATCATATTAAAATTAACTTGCCGTTTACTATCCTTTAGTGAGGTATGTCCTAGCTAGAATACTATCTGCATCACAACTTGGCAACAGCGTATTTTTGTTGTGACATTTCCTGATTGCGTCCGTTTCTAAGTTACAAAACTATGTTTTATGTCTTATTAATTATTAATTACTTCGTTGACAATATTCATTTTTGGTAGTACCCATTTTTTCAATAGTCCCTACAGTAGGCATTGGTGTTCAGTGATAATGATAATTCTATTTCATTCAACAAAAATTGTACGGTGTTCTTGGAAAGCCGAAATCTGTTAAAAAAATCTAAATCGTCCCAATAATTTAGATGATCCGTTCTTTGGTGGAGTGTACGAGGTTTTCTGAACACAATATTTACATAATCCTCTAGATCACTGTCAGTGTCCGATGAATCGGAAAAAATGTTCACATCCAATAAAGGAATATTTCCTGGAATATCCATTATAAATACAATCCGAAATTAACAAGCTTTGTCCAATGGATGACAAACATATAAAATTGACGTTATAGGTTATAGTTTCACATATATCTGGCAGATTAAATACAAACAGGCAGATGAAGCGGCTGTTAAATAATGTTCATGTTAGCAACATTTTATCTTCTAGTTACCTCTAACAGGGTATTTATAATTTCCATTTTTATACTAACAGGGAGATATCTTTATCATGGACTTTAACAGCTTATTAATAATTTGGCCCTTAACAGCTTATTAATATTTTGGCCCTCCAGTTAACTTTATCCGGCAGTTATTTACCTAGGAGACAATTGTTATAAGAATTATATCCTAGGTAAAGAACTGCCGGAACTTTACCTAGGATACAATAATTGCTATAGCAATATATAATATATATATATAGTCTAAATCACGAAAGAAGACCGTTACGTCATCATTATAATTCATGTGAATCAAATCAGTACTGAGTTAGTCAAATTCATGCTTGTTCGTTGAAATGACATCCGGATGTAAACAAACTTAAACGTCAAAACAAAACATAACCTGCAATTTGTCTGTTAAATGTCAGAATAATTTAACGATCTCGCGGTTTTTAATATATTTTATTTGGCAAAATGCAGATGTTTTGAAGATTAACTATCGTTAGTTCCATAATGAACTGTTTTTAAAGTGCAAAAATCAATGGAATAAGGAAAACGGTAACAATCAAACTGAAAGATAAACAAATTCAAATTTGACAACTGGCTGACATGCAGAAACAGGAAACTATGAAACATGTGACAACGGCGTTAGTCAAAAGCATTCTATCAGTTGATCGAATTCTCGCTTGTTACTGAGACATACGAAATCAGGCCCTCTCTTTCTTTTTCGTCAAGGAGGTTAGGTTTAGGTATAACGCATCAACAACGTCAGTCGGAGATATTAACAGTCACATATAATGGACTTCCTTTTCCTATCTCTCTCGTTTTACTATTGTAAACAAAGAACGCTTGAACAGCGTACGTTGAAGATTAGAAATTAATTTGTGACGTAACGGTCATCTCTCGTGATTTGAAGTATATATAATAGTAATATCAACATTTGATTTAATCGATCCCTAAAATGAGCAGATCAATAGTCTTCAAAAATCATCCAAGACCGTTGCGAATCATATTGAGAGTAGACAACCAAAGAATTAAATTGAGAAGAAGAAGAAGAGAAGCGATTAACAGCACACCTGAGATAATAACAACAGAGTTCAATTCCGGTTGAGAAAAATTAATTTCGCTTAGTACAGTAAAACGTCACTTAAAAGAAACAAATTTACATGTGGGCTAAGACTCACAAGAATTACATAATGGGTCAAAAGGCAAAAGTCTTCCGATGAATCCAAATTTGAATTATTTGGCCAAAAACAAAGGGTTCTGGCCAAGTGGTTAACACGTTGACTGCGTTACATATCCCCAGCGCAATGTACTTCGTATTACCGCTGTGTGAAGCAAAGAACTACAAAATAATAGTTCTGTGCGGATGATGTAACTTTGTCATTTTTAATTATAGAAAACGTATAAGTACCAAATAACAATTTTTCACTCTGCTATCAAATAAATACGTCTTTTATAACATGCCCCCCGCTATAGTAACTCACAGAAATAATAATTATTTGTACAGATAAGTGTAAACAAGATTGATGCATATATGTTTTTAGTTTTGTATTTGCTGGGAATTCAATCGGCATTAGTTTAGCTTTTGCTATAGCATGTAGAGGTAAAAAAATATTAGAGTTATAAGCTATTGTACTTTCTCCGGATTTTGCTTGCCATGTTTCAATAAACATCATGAATGATTCTGTCGTTTTTTCATTACAATTTAACAAAAATTTATATTTATAAGCTTATGATGAGGTATGACTGATGGTCGAGATGGTAGAGCACCTGCCTCTCACCCAAAAGTCCCGGGTTCGAATCCCGGTCGTGACGATGGAAAATACTGTGAGAGGGATTTTTCCATTATACACGGATATTGGATGTGTGTCCCTTGTCTTTAAATGTGTAGCCCCCTCCCGCACAAGGCTCAGCTTTCTGGGATAATGGGAGTCGTAATTTCATGTGGTGTATTATTATTATTTATTATTTATTTTGAATAAATATTTTGTGCATTAACATTTCACTGATTTAATTATTTTTATGTTCTATTATTTTCTTGCAGTGCAACACTCCGGCGATATTTATTAGTCTACAATAATTATAGGAGAGAACAGTCTACTTCTTTTTAAACATGATTCCTTATGCAGATTGCACAATTATTAGTTTCCTGTCGATAGTACTTTATACCCTGCGTACATACCGTGCTTTCAGATCTCACAGCTACATCGAGACACGACGATCGTACATATTCGAAGTAGAGGGGAGATCATGGCCGGTGCTGTGTGACCTATTCGGATGGGGGTCTCAGTCGACGATGCATGACGGCTAATTCCCACTTTTGGCGTTCTGTAGCCCCACTCACTCACGAGCTTGACCGAATGCTCCCCGTGTGTAGTATTGCGAGATGAAAGCACGGTATACCCGGAGGTTTGACACGCACGGCGGGAAAGATGTCTTACATATCACGGACGATATGTAACGCAGTGAAAGACAAAGTATACGGTTTTGTGGTATCAACGTGTTAAGAATAGAAAAAATGCTTCTCAAATGCATTGTACCGACTTGCATGGAGATGGATTTGTTGTCGTGTGGGGTAGTTTTCCTTTGGCAGGGGTAGGTGATTTAGTAAAAGTTGAGGGTATAATGAGAAAGGATAAACAAATTTTGGAATAGAGTGTTGTGCCCTCTGGGGTTCTGCTTAATTGGATATAACTTTGTCTTCATACATGACAACATACATTGTGATGAATGACACTAAGATTAACGAGTAACATTTACAAAGAAATACTGAAAAAAAACTAAATAAATGCGAATCGATTATCAGGGACTTCAGCTACCATAACTATATATGTATATTATCAGAAAATTAGACCGAGATAGAGATAGGGCAAGTTGCTTTATTCACCGGTTGCTCCATCAGATGTGTTTTATCTCATTCTATGTCCGAGGTTAGAATGAGATAGAACACATCTGATGGATCAACCGGTGAATAACGCAACTCGCCCATATGTAGGAACTTGATTAGCGCCAAAAGCATTGCTTTACTGTTGTTATGCGGAGGCGTGAATGTACATCTACCTGCTGTAAGTGCTGTATACTGAAATTAAAAATGAATTCTTTGTGAACCTATTGCAATTAGCAAAAAAATGGATATGAATAGTATTTAGTACTATTTTAATAAATATTTTATATTAACCGGTTCTACATGTACAGCCAACATTTTATCATAATAATTTCGGGAAAAATTTTTTTTTTGTTTTATGTTGTAGGGGAAAGAGAATTTTTTCTCAATTATCTCTTTCTTATTTGTTCTACCAGAAAATTAGTTATGAACCCTTAGGTTGTATGGAGCAAAAAAAACTGCAACTTTTATTTAAATAATTTTTCTCTATTATTAATACTTAACGACTTACAGTGGCTAGAAAGGTGAACATTTTTGGGGTAAACGTGAATTAATGATTGTGGGAACTCCCTCTATAATACATATAAAAAAATATCTTCTCAGAATAAAATTATTATAGGATACAACTCTTTTTGTTTTTGTTATACAGACCGTAATAATGTTGAGCAGTAAATTTATTGTCAAATTGACTGACGAACAGTGAGTCAACAATACATAAATAACTGGTTAATCATGCATCATGCTTGGATACTCAGATGACCAAAAGACGTAGATAAATAACACATAAATAACACAATACAAATGACTATATTTTGCTTGAATGCAACATATACAAGACCGCTGGCCAATAAGATCAAACGGCTACGAGCGAAAAGTGAGAGGGCAAGTGCAAGTGACCAATAACATTCCGGTACCGTATAAACAAACTCATATTATCATTACTTCAAACAACGACGAGCTGTTATTTATCTACGTCTCTTTGTTCGTCTGAGCTTGGATATTACTATGATCCAGCCATTCTCATTTTTTATAGAACAAAATGCAGGGATCCCGAAGGATGCCTGTCCTATATTGCCATGAAAAATATATGAAGATGATAGAAATGGTTTTGGATTCGTGGTGTTTGGAATATCAAAATAATCGTGATATGTTTAAAGTCTACAATCTGCAATATATGTTCCGAGTTTTGAAAAATACTGTTGCCGGAGATAATGTCTGGCCCTCAAATACCTTTAGCGATAGAGAAATTGAAAAGGATGTTTACGCATATGCACTTGGAATATGTTGCGATGTAAGTTTTTTTGTATATAAAAGAAATAAAATGTTTTTAATGCTATGCATTAAATTAGAAATTCATTTTTATAGAATTTTAATTTACCATTCTATTTTAATTCAACACATTTTTATACTTGATTTTATTTTAGTACCATGAAGTAGCAGGTACAGTTTACTGTAGCCAGTCTGTAGTTGTGAGATATGCTTATACCATATGTGATACTTGCTGCTTGGATTTAGGAATCGAATTGACCCCAGGTTTTCATCTTCCAGACACAGCTTTTACAGGAGCGTGCTCCTCTAGACCGTCAAGTGCAGCAAGTTCTACTCGGTCTAAATTATCAAAGTTAAGGGTGAGTAGGGTACTCACGTTATGTTTGCCGTTCATCTGCCACTTAAGTAGTTCCTAAACTGTTCAAGACAATTATAGTTTTTACAACCTGCCGTCTGGACTATTTGTTTACCTCCATTTCATATTTTTGTATATACTTGTCTATTAAAGTAAATTTGACTTAAAGTGTATTATTCTGAATATTATTACTTAGCGACACATTGTAATAAAGTATAAATGCATGTTACTGTTAGCACAAGCAAATAATGAATCTAATATTAATCTATAATACCACATCCTCGTACAACGTAAACAAATCCTCAGTGAAATCCTGCATAGTCTGATGAATCCCCAAATTTGTGTCACACACGCACGATATCGTGCGCCTGTTAATCAGCAGGTTCATTATGTTCACTCACATAGGAAAAATTTTGTTGGTGCAATCCCTATAAACATATTTTTGTGATGAAAAAAAAAAAAAATTTATATTACTTATTTGTATTTTACTATTTTATTAACCACTCTGAGTATGATATTTCTTACAAAGATTGCTAAAACATATTTGGGCCATTGAAGATAAAATAGAATTACTTTATATAGGTCACTAAACTTGGGCAAAGACAAAGGCTTGCATATGTGGTACTAATGATAATATAGTGCAAAATGCACGTTCTAACAACCCTGATGATTTTACACGCTCAGTCAGACAAGGTTATTTTTTCAATAGACTGGCAGAATATTTGTATATTCAGCCAACGATTTCGGTCAAGTATTCGTTATTTTGTATTTGGTTATTTTACTATTTCTTATGTCACTACTTGAAATGCTACTCTGTTAGAATGAAATACAATAAAATGTATGTAAATAATCGATGTGCTTTCTCAATAGATTTTTTTATAACGTGAATTGTTTAAAATTTGTAGGGAGCTAATTCTTCAATTCGTGACGATGACAGTGATAGTGTAATTTCATTTTCAAGCAAATCTGAGTGGGAGAATCAATCTGTGACTTCAGAAACTTCCTCGAGTACTGCAAATGAAGATGAGGATTTCCCTTCACTGGGAAAAGGCAAGAAAAATCAGGTGGTAAGTGATAAATCAAATAAAAGGCTAACTATTAATTGCTTACCTCATGTTTTTTTATGGATTGAGCAGATACTAGAGATTTTATTATTTGATTTCTATTGCAATGCTTGTATGAGCAATTTATTTAACCATTTGTGGTGTTTAGAGTGTACTGTTTAAGAGCTATTTAAGCTAGAAAAGTGAGTGTCTTATGGAAAACACGTATACATTTCACATATCTTTTTTTTGCTACCACCAACTTCAATTCAGTAGAGACATGATTCTTAAGATCTGTCACCAAAATGAGGCACCCCGATAACTCATTATATTCTTCCGTTTAATGAACTCCATATTCACGAACATGGAAAACCCAATAAACCTTCGCTTGTGAGATGAATCAAACGGATTTGTGACCACAGTCCACAACATT